>CM055101.1:30222518-31422518 GCA_029204225.1 Diphasiastrum complanatum
ATGATTCTAATCTGAGAGACTATGCATTGATGTCCTGGATCCTCAATCCAATGGCTAAGAGATTTTGGGTGCCCTGAACCCTTCTCCTTGCAGCCGCTACACACTCAAATGCACGGAGTACCCACTGTCCTTCACTACGCATGATTTGTCCATGGACTCGTCCTTCTCTTTTACGAGCTCTCCCAACTATGCAGGGTTTTCTCCTACACTATGAGTCATGCTCCAGCTTCCTCCAGATCACACGACTGTCAACGGCCACCTGGCTGCTAATTCAATCCTCAAGGCACCCTCCTTCAAGCTTTTACAGCTCAAAAAACCGTTTAGAATAACAAGAAAACTCTGATTTTGTGCTTCCAAACCCCAAACCAGGGTTTTTCTCACAAATCTAATCGTGGCTTCCTACTCACAGCTCTCTGACAAGCCAATCCTCTTCCTCTAAGGTCACCCTACTGCTAGGAGTCTGATGCTTCCAACCGTTCTCAAAATGGTGTCCGTTTGAATGCACACCAACTGCAAATGCCAAGCAGCTACTTTACCAAATTTCATAATTTTGCCTCTCTGCTTTTTTAGATTCAACTAACAAGACCTATCTCTAAATCCTCTCACAGCTTCAAGCTTTGTAAGCCTCTGTATTCTAGAAGTTGTGCACTAGTGCTTCACTTTCCGCCTTCAACCTGCCCTAAACCCCGAACTCTCAAAAGACTTATCTTCTCCTGAAGCTCTCTTCAACGGCGACGCTGTATTGTGTACACTCCCTGTACGGCTCTGATACCAGCATAGAATTTGCTTCAAAATGGAACACAGATCATGCAACATAGACATAAGGCACTCTCCACACCAAGGTCACATAGCAATTGTATTTCTCAAAACCGAAATACATTGTACATATAGTTCTTCACTATGGCAACCCATGCATGGCCCAGGTTGCCATTCATGGGATGCGTGTCCCGTCGACTCGCCTCGTGGCAAGGCCAACTAGTCCTTATCCACTTATAGGACCCACAGTATAGTAACACAGTAGTTCTACTTTAATTCTAACTCTTTTATCTTTGGCAAAAATGGAAAGCACATTTAGCATCATTAACAATGTAGAAATATTGCATCTACTACACATAGAAGATGTAAAATCAACAAGAACTTGTCAAAATCACTTATGTCTAGTTTGTACAACGTGTACAAAAATAATACTCACATGTGGGAACTTACATATACAAAAAAATAGCATTCTATACACAAGAATCCACTATATCATCACCAAATTGCAAAAGTGATTGGAAAACCCCAAAGAGATATCTTCCATAAGCATGAATGAGAGAAGATTGAGAGTGATGATTTCATCCCACGCTTGTAGCCTATTTATAATAGCCTATTTTCTTAATTGGATGCTCTTTCTCAAGCTTATCAACTTATGGAAGGTTATAGATCCCTTCCAAACCTTACATCTCAAATGACTAGATTCAGTGAACATGAATAAGCCAATTACATTAGGTCTATATGCAACCTTCTCAAGATGCCTAAGTTGTCAAAAATAGTAAATCCACTATTATTAGGCCTTATTAATTTTTTTAAGTCTATCTCTAAGTTTGAAATGCATATTGGCCTTAAAATTGCCAAATAAACTCAACATGAAATCTTAAACTAGTTGACAAATTTTCACAATAAGTTGGTAACTACACTACATCTAGTGCGGCTCAAGAATCATTAAACAAGATTTATGAGTCGAAGTCTACATCAAGGGTTCTAGCTCGTAGGAGGCAAATATTGAAAGTTTGCAAAAGAAGGATGAAAGTGCTCATGCTTTTGTTTTGAGGGTTAAAGCACTCAATGACAAGTTAGCATGTATTGATGAAAGCATTAAGGAGATAGAACTTGTTGAAGTAGTTCTTAATGGCTTGTTGGATGATCATGCTAATCTTGTTCAAAAGTTTTTCTATTCAAAAGACATTGCCAAGTATGGAGGACTTGTAAGAAATCTTGGTGAATGAGGAGTTTAGGCTTCTATCAAGAGGAGGATCTACTTCCATATCTCAAGTTGGAGAGGAGGAGGCTACGTTATGAAAGGGAAAGTTCGATGACAAGTACAAAGGCAAGTGCACTAAAGGGCACGATAAAGGTGAGCCTTCTACTTTTGTTTGCAAGAGGACCAAAATGCCAAAAGGAGTAGAAAGGGAATTTCAAATTGACTGTCGCCCGTTGACTGTTGCCCTAATGGATATCTATCCTATAAACGTTGCCAGGCGATGGATAATTGACTTAAACAAACTAGCGAGGAATAATTAGCAGTAGCGACGTTTGTCAAGAATTTAGCAACATTTATTAAGATTTTTCTACCAATCTTTATATTTATGGACAATAGTTTAGGGTAATTCTTAGATTTGTGGACAATGATGAGTACTACGGTGACCTTGTACATTGCAACTCCTTGGATAGATATATATTATAGAGAATGCAATTAATATTAATGCAACAAGATTGAACATTTTGCTGTGCAGAACCTTTGTAAATGAATAATTTTCCAGCATTCATGTCTTAGAAAAGATTCATTCTTTGACTCTTGTCGTCAGCTTTTGTCGTGTGTATGCTCCATAATGAATTTCAAAATAAACTTGGAGAATTGGAAGCTGAAGTACTGAATTACAAGAAGGCACATGATTATATTTGTTTGAATAAGCACGATGATGTTGATTGTCCTCATGTGTTGCTGATGTGAGATAAAATGTATCAACAAAAAAGGAACGACATTCGATTGTGGGGTGATGACAAGGTTTCATCAAGCCAATCGCAGTACTGCAAGGGATACCAGTTTGGTCGAAAGTGAGCTTGACTACATTCGAACCATACAAGATATCAAGATCTTTTTGTTCAATGTTAAATGGTTTCAAATTGTATGTCGAGGGTTTTTGTCGTGTAGCGACGATTAGTAACCGTCGCTAAAACGTCATATTGACGCATCGAGATTGGTTATCTATCTGCAGAACCTTTGAACATGAGATATCAAACTGGCTTGAACATCAACGGAGGTCCACCTGAGCATGAGGAGAAGAGACTAAGTTGACCCCCTGTTGCTATCTCTCTGCTTAGCCGTCATTGCTACTCTTTAGAGATCTGTAGATATGGGTGGAGGCCTTTAGAATGAGCTACCAAGCTCAGCTGCTGTCGGAAGGGAACGTGTGATCATAGTAATGGATTTTCCATCAAACCTCAAAAAGTATTATAAAGTGAATTTGATGCAGTCACCCGAGGCATCAGTAAAAGCCCATTTATGAAGGCACCTCCGGTGGATTCTCATACTGCTCCATCGTCAAAGCTCCATCGTCAATCAATGAGAGTCTCTCATCGACAATTGGTTGATGGCTTTCATCATTGCACCATTACTCTCATACGTCAGAGAAGCACTTGATATTGAGTGCCGAAGGAGAATCGTATTGATTTCACATGAGTGCTACACCCATACATGCAAACTGAGCACTGGCAGATAGTTTAAGCGATGATTCTTGTTCTCCTTATCGAGTTCTAGGCATACTGCCAATAACGCAAGCTTGAGCGCTACTGCTTTGAATTGTACACTCACTGTGATAGTACTTCTACTGAAATTCTAAGTTCAACATGAGCTGGATGGTGTATTTATATGTACCTCTCTCTGCTGGAAATCTGAGTTTCCCTTGAGTCTGGGCAGTCGTTGGCTAGTTAATGACTACAGAAGATTTGACGGCATCCCATGGGAAAACCGGAGTCTACTAATGTGCGTAAAGTATTACCACTTCGATAGGAAATGATCTGTCATGGTCGCTTGGGAGATTTGAGTTCTTCAAGTGTAAGTAATCCTGCTATATCAACGATGTTGCAAAAGATATATACGGGTTTCTGGGCACATAATGTTGAGTATCATGTTTATACTCTTGCATCCAATCCAATCCAATCTGTCACAGGTGTTAGTGGAGGAGGCATCCACCTGTGAAAGTTTTTTTTTGAGAGAACTGGGTGCATATGTTTCTCTGGTAAGTGACTGGAGCAGTGCAACTGGGTCTCACAAATCTTTCCAGAGTGAAGTTGTTCGTGAACTACCTAAGCTGTATACTTGAGCCCCATAGGCACTACATGACGAACTTATGCCTAAGGAGTAGGAGTATAGACTTATAGAAATCATCAAAATGTCATCATTGATGTAGCAACAGTTAAGTTGAAACTATCGTAAGTGCTTGCCATTTTATTGAGTTGCACGGTCTCCATCCTTGGAGCATACTACCTAAGCATAGCGCTATCCGAGGACAACTGTTCAATTGAAGTAAATATTAATGATCGGTACTTAATTGAGCTCCATGAGATCAATTTGAAAACTTGTTGTCACCAACAAATATCTTCTGAATATTAATCACGATTCTCTGAGGCTTCTTCATTGCTAACTTCCAACTACCTTGTTGAACAAGCCTAGCGTTGAGTGTGAGACAAAGAGCTATCCTTTAAGCTTACTTTCTACCCATAGAACCCCTGTAGAATGTATTCATCTGCTATTGTTATTGTAACTTTAGAGTTAGAATTGATCAGACATTGAAATGACTTCAATATCATTGTCTGAAGGAGTCTCTAATTCATCTGGCCACCACAATGCTTGTGTGATGCCCGAGCCATTCTCGTCTGATCATCTATAGTTGGAAAATCTCACATGGCTATCGAATCTATCATGTCTCCGGAATTCAATCCTTCGCCATTTCTAATTCTCCGCTGATCCATGATGTCTCTATGTGCTATCATATATGTACTAGTGAAGAGTGATCCAAGAGAAGGTACCACCATGTGGTGGAGTGGTCATATATATTCATATATGTTCCACATAAAAATGACAAGAAACGCTTGTCTTTGACATGATAAATAGTACCAGCTGTGAACATGCTAGAACCTGAGATTGCTTATAAGATACAATGTTGACAATTTTGAATACCACAAATGTATGTTGACTTTGAATAAGTTGATCAGTGTGAAAAAAACCAATCACAAAGATCCATTTATACCCTTTGATCTTTGGGTAATACGGATAGCACATCTAGCATCATTAAGAATGTTGAAATCTTGCATCTACCACACATAGATGTAAACTCAATAAGAACTTGTCAAAATCACTTATGTAAGTTAATTTACTATTAATGTCCGTACAAGAGCCATATAACAATGGTACTCATACGTGGGAATTTGTACACATAAGAAAAATTCTACATCAACACCAATATGCAAGAGATGGATGTGGAAACCCAAAGATATATCTTCCATAAGAATGAATGAGAGAGACCAATTCCTCCCACACTTGTAGCCTATTTATTGGAACCTCTTTTCCTATTTAGATCATCTTGCCCAAGCTTAAGAACTTATGGAAGTTTCTAGATCTCTTCCAAACCTTATATCTAACATGACTAGATTGACTGCATCTTCTAACCAATCATAGTAGGTCCAAATTCAACCTTATCAACTTGCTTGACTTGCCAAAAATAATAAATCCACTACTCTTAGGCCTTATTAGCTTTATAAATTCTATCTCTAAGTTGAAAATGCATATTGGCCTTAAAAATGCCAAATAACCTCAACATGACTAAAGTAAACTAGTTGACATTTTTCACACTCCCTCTTCAACTAGTTTTACCACACAACTTTGATCTAAATTTAGAATGATCTCTATCCTAACTATAGACCTTCTTTCTATGTTTCTATAATAGCTTTCATAATTTGTATAGAGAATAGTGTCCACATTGGATGCTTCACTATTTCTTTCATCAATTTTACATATCAGGATATAATTAGAACATGAAAAAAATGCAATGACTCCTCCATGCTTCCACCTCTGAACTCTCTGAAAAATAACAACAAACATACCATAAATGCGAGTAATCAACCAATGCTTGCATGTCTCCTCCATCTTTGTCCTTTCTTGATTTGTATCCACCACAAAAATCCACGAATGAGGCTCTACCTCCAAGATATCATCATCATTTAATGATTGGACCATGAATGAGTGATATAATGAGCCTCTCTTAGCTTCATTTCCATTAGCAAAACCATCCAATAATGCTAGTACAACTCCATTATCAAAATGATGCAAAACAATGTAACCAGTTTCACCATATCTTGACAATTTGCACACATTCACGTGAAATTTCTCAAACATGAGATACGACAAGTAAAGTGAAATCTAACAACACTTCCTTGTTGCTCCCTTTACCTTAGTTGAGTCTTCAAACACCTGCAAAAATAGTTCCAACATATTATTGCCACTTGACTTCCCTTTGATGCTCTTGACTAGCTCCAAATTGCCACCTTTCCTTTTGTGTTGTTGAAGCTCTTTCAGATAAACCGCTTAATCTTCCACTTGACCACCAAATTCATGGAAAAAAATTTCCTTTCCAAATCCATTAGTGGTCTCAAGTCCTTGAAAAGCATCATCCACTTGCATAGCATCATATACACAATAAGATGAGCCAAAGCATGTGTGTAGCAAAGTTTGTACCTTCAATTTGCTTACCCTTCTCATCATGTTTAAGCATAGATGACTTTTGTCTTCCCCCTGATAATTTTCTTAGCACTTCACTTGGAGATGCATCTCCACCATCACCATCCAAAGAACTGTCTGCATCACCGCCAAAAATGTTAGATTGATCAACATCAACAACATCATGCTTATCCACATTTTTCTCATCAAAGACAACATCTTTAGAAATGTGAACTTTCTTTGACTTAGGAATGTAAACTCCATCAACTTTCCATACTTCACTATATCCAATAAAGATTCTCTTCAAACATCCAAAGGATGAGCTGACATAGCAAGTTCTATCAAAGATCTTCAAATGCTCCAAGCAGGGTTACTTACCAAAAAGGACCTCAAATGAACTCTTACCATCCAAGTCTTCATTTGAGTACCTATTGCAAACAAAGTTAGCACACATCAAAGCTTCACCCCAAAATGACTTAGGAAGATTTGCATTCAGACTTACGAATTTAGCTCTTTTGTAAAGAGTTCTCTTCCTCTCTTCCACTTCATTTAGAACCTTTGAGTTTGAAAGCCCCCTCTTGACCCCATGTGCCAAACAATTTTTTTTGAAATTTGTTTATAGCCAACTTTAAGCACTTGATATTCCACTCTCCACACAAAATTCTTTAACTTGAGAAAAACATCAAGGAGTTCTTTTTTACTCTTTAGAAGATAGATCCAACAATATCTACTAAAGTCATCAATGTTAGCCACAAACATCTTTGCTCCTCCATTACTCAAAGTACTAGTACAATGAAAATCCAAATATACTAAATTAAAAGGCATCTTAGATCTTGAGCTAGATGTTAAAATAGCAACTTCTAAGTACTTCACCAAAAACTTAGTTTTTAGTGACTAAATGCAATGTATCTATATTAGCCAACTAGAATAGATCCAAATTCGATATTGTGCACTTATATACTTGCTTAAAATACTAAAGACATTAGGAAATGTATCTCTAAGTTGAAATTTCACTTTGGCCTCCAAAATTATCAAATTAACTCAACTAAACTAGTTGACATTTTTCACAATTGTTTGAGATGTCCTCACACGTGTGAAAGGTACACAAAAACTGGTTCTTTTCTCGGAGCCAAAGTAGCCATGACATTCTTTAAACAAATTTTCAAGCTCTGAAATATTAAGAAAATAAGACATGCTAAGAAAATATCTATGTTAAGCATGGGTTATGAGAGAGAAAGATTACCAAGAAAGAAAAATAGACGTTACAAAAGGAAAATTTATTATTATTAGAACAAAAGACCAAATTTTAGAAATGACTCAAGAGCCTTGTCGAGATCTTGATTTTCACCATTGTATCATCAATAATAAAAATGGTTGAAATTTCTTTCACAGAAAATTTGAACATTCCGATCACTTCATGTGGCTGATCTTCAAGGAATCTCCCTTTAATGGCATAAAAAGTTGTCACATTTACTTGCTTATTCTGCTACCCCAATAAAAAGCTCTGTGAGAAGAGTATCCTTCAATCTTTTAGTAAAGTAAAATATGAACTTGCTCTTATCTCATATAGGAACATCCCTTGGATTTTTGGAGGACTTAAAAGTGACTTTCAACATGATCAATGTGAGGATTGAATGTATTGAAAAGGTTGCAAACGAAGAAAATCATACAAAATTATAAAATAGATCATTCTATTTGACAATAAACTCTTTAATAATTTGCTTTTTCTAGACAAATTGAAGATTTTTCAATTTTAATCAGAGCAAAAAGGAAAAATTAACTATTATTTTTATTTGTCAATTTTCACAAATTTTGAGCATTAATTAAGTTATTTTATTGAATGTCTTCTATGCTGAGCATAGAAGTCCATGTCGAGCCTCGAGAGTATGCAGAGCATAGACTTCTATTCTCAGTAGAGACCGTTGAGACCTGGCTTGGACTTCTATGCTCGACATAGAAGTCTATGCTCAACATAGACTTCCATGCCAAACAGAGAAGTCTATGATGAGCCCCGAGAGTCTATGTTGAGCATAGAAGTCCATGTCAGTAATCGAGTCTTCTATGGTGACCATACACTTCTATGCCCAAGATAGGCTGCTATGCTCGACATAGACGTCTGCGTTGAGCATAGACTTATGTACTCAACATAGATTCCTATGCTGCGGGTAGCAGCCTATTCCTAGCATAGAAGTGTATGGTCAGCATAGTAGTCTCGATTCATGGCATGGACTTCTATGCTTAGAATAGACTTCTATTGTAAAATCTGAAATCCGAAAGGTACAAAATGTAGTTTGTTGCTCATCTTCTTGCTTACAAAAGATGAGCTTCAATGATATTGAGGAATTCCGATGAAACGTTGTTTCTAAGTGCAAAGACGAAAAAATTATTATTTTTGTTCAACTATGAGGCCATATTAAAATTGCTACTCATATTTCTTGAAAACAACAAAAGTTTGTTGCAAAGTTCTTCTACCCATTCTAGTAATCTCGTACTCATAAGTTGAATTTGACATCAATCAAATTATAATGTAAATTTTTTGGCAGTACTTAAATGATCTATACTCTAATCACAACTTTGTTAGTTTATACAAAAAATCACTATAAAGTTATCTCGACCAAGGGCTGAGTACATATTTGCATATGCTAAAAATATAAAATTATTACTCGAGTTATTGGGGAGGCAATGAGTCAAAATCGATTGGGATGTTGCTTCTTATATTTTAATTTTATTACATTTATATAGTCTCTGTGAAAAATGTCAATTAGTTTAGTTGAGTTAATTTGGCAATTTGGAGGCCAAAGTGAAGGTTCTACTTAGAGTTACATTTCTTAATGTCACCAACACCTACAAATAGTGTCCTTACTACTTTTAGGAAGTATATAAGTGGATACGGTCTGATTTAGACCTGCTTAAAGTTGGAAAATGAAGAACTATCAACAAAATTCAAAGAGGTTTGTGTGGCACATGTGATCAAGAGGGAGCTTTCAAACTCAAAGATTCTACGTGGTGTGGAAGAGAGGAAAAACAATCTTTTTGAAAGAGCTAAATCCATGAGAGTGAATGCGAATCTTCATAAGTCATTTTGGGGTGAAGCTTTGATGTGTGCTAACTTTGTTTGCAATAGGTACTCAAATGAAGACTTTGACGGTAAGAGTTCATTTGATGTTCTTTTTCGTAAGAAGCCAAGCTTGGAGCATTTGAAAATATTTGGTAGTACTTGCTATGCCAACTCATCTTTTAGATTCTTGAAGAGAATCTTTGTTGTCTATAGTGAAGTAAGGAAAGATTATTGTTGTGATATACCAACAGAGAAATGATAGAATTGTGTAGTATTTAATGTAGACCCTTAAGAGGATAGCACTTTAAAGTTGATTGATTGATACAGTTCTGACTTATTCGAATGTAGTGAAGCCGAATGTTATTATGGTTGTCAAACAAACATTTTATAAATAACCAGTATTACTTTTATAGTGTGTGTGTGAACAACAATCTTCCTCTATTGAGTCAAATGAAATGCGTTCTACAAATGAAATGTTATCAGATTAGTTATGAATGTACTACACTCTGTCTGATTAAGTTGTCAACATGGATTCAAGTGATGTTCGATGTATTCGAGTATTAACAATCAACATTTAATCTTAATCTTGGATTTTCGAGTTCTAGACAATAGTCTTCAATAGCTAAATTTCTTTTGGGGTTAAAGATCTCGAGTAGTCCTCGAATATGTTAGAAACTTATATTCGTTAACAAACAGAGATACAAATCTTTGTCTCAATTCCTCAGGTAGGGACTACCATTTCAAATGTAGACACTCTTCTATCAATGACTGTAAAAGACTATACCAAAGATACACGTTATTCAGGTGTCAAGTCAAGGATTCGAGCAGACGAATAAGATAGTTTAAAGACAACTTTGTGGAAACACAACAACATCTGTAATGGACTATTGCAATTGTCTGACCTAAGAGTAATTTAAGTAATGCATAAGAGATTGCTAGTAGACTCAAAATCACTCACACTTAGTAGTGTGGAGAACAGAGATCAGAGAAGATAATCTTCAATACTCTGTTCACTTCTTCACTCACAAATACATAAACTCTTTCTCTCAGTGTGTGAGACCTGAATCGTGTCTTCCATATATTTCCTATGGAGCAAACAAACACACCTCTGAAGATTAAAGGTGCATCGATCCAATAGCTTTAATGTATGCACAATATACCGTTAAAGGTATATTTAACTAGGAGTTTAAATTACTCTAGTTTAATATGGCGATTTGAATCTAGTCGATTTGTGTAAGTGACTTGATTAAGGTTGTTCCAGGCATCGTTTCACTTCTGGAGGTCTTGTCCTTTAGTACAAGACAAGTCTTTAACCATTATATCCCAAAAAATGATATGGGCCTCTTCATAATATATAATTGTCCAGCGCATATTTTCATATTCGAGTATATTTTGCCATATTTGAGTAGATATTTGTTATTTAGCAAATACATGGCATCACAATTATATGTGTTACATTCCTGAGTCAAATAAAGTTCACATTTCTAAGGATGTTTTACTTAGAATTTGCTTTGCACAGGAACACAGATCATGCTACAAAGTAACATAGATAGAAAATCACTCTCCTCAGCAAGCTCACATAGCAACTGTATTTTTCAAAATGAAATTACACTGTACATATAGTTGTTCACTCAGGCAACCCATGCATGACCCAGGTTGCCGTTGGCGGGACGCGTGTCCCGTCGACTTGCCTCGTGGCGAGGCCAACTGATCCTTATCCACTGATAGGACCCACAGTACAGTGACATAGTGATTCTAACTTTAATTCTAACTCTCTACCTTAAAGTAGAGTCACTTTTTATACAGTCATATACATAGTTTTAAAGTCAACAAACTTTAAATACATAAAGCTTTGATCTAAACTTATCAAACTTTTCTCCAGTAAGTGGTTTAGTGAAAATATCAGCTAGTTGTTATTTTGTGCTACAATGAACAACATGAATTTCACAACTCAGCAGCCTCTCACGTATGAAATGATATTGAATCTCAATGTGTTTAGTTCTTGCATGGAACACTGGATTCTTTGCTAGCTAAATGCCACTCTGACTGTTGCTATGTAAAGTCGTGGGATTTTTCTGCTTCATGCCAATTTCTTCCAAGATTTGTCTCAACCATATAGCTTCTTGTGCAGCACTACACATTGCTACTCTGCTTCTGTGGTGGAAAGAGCAATTGTACTTTGCTTCTTACTAGACCAGGAAAAGCAATTACCACAAAACTAGAATATACATCCTGTGGTGGATCTACAATCATCATAGTCAGCTCCCCAGTCCACATCCACATAGCCACACAACTCAGGTAAACCATCATGCTTCCTGTAAATCAAGCCATACTCTTATGTGCCTTTCACATAACGCAAAATGCGTTTAGCTGCTTTCCAATGCATTTCTGTAGGTGCTACCATAAACTGACTTACAATGCCAACAACATAGCATATATCTGGTCTAGTTGTGGTAAGGTAAATCAAGCTCTCTATTAACTGTCTATATAGCGTAGCATCAAATGACTGTGATTCATCAAGCTTAGAAAGCTTTTTACTTGGTTCAATAGGAGTGTTTATTGGTTTGCAATCCTGCAACCTAAACCTTTGTAGCAACTCTTTGACATACTTCACCTGTGTTAAACCCACTTCATGTCCTTTTTGCCACACTTCTACTCCAAGGCAGTAATGCATCAGGCTGAGATCCGTCATCTCAAATTGTTCCATGAGGTCTTTCTTGATCATGTCTATCATCTCTTGATTATTTCCCGTAATAATCAAGTCATCAACATAAAGAGCAATCAAAGCAACCATACCATCAAAGCATAAGACATATAGATTTGGATCAGAATGTGTTCTCACCATCCCCTTTGAATGAAAGTAGGCATCAATCCTACTATACCACGCACGTGGTGCTTGTTTAAGACCATAAAGCGCTTTCTTCAAGCGACATACTTTATTTTCCTATGCTTTCGTTACAAAGCCTTTAGGTTGATCCATGAACACTTCTTCTTCTAACTCACCATTTAGAAAAGCAGATTTCACATCCATCTGATGCAAAGGCCAACCAAAATGTGAAGCTAAAGCAATAAGTAGACGTAGAGTATTCCACTTACAAACCGGCACAAAGGTCTCCTTATAGTCAATGCCTTTATTTTGTGCTTACCCTTTGATCACCAATCTTGCTTTGTCCTTTGCTATACTTCCATCTGCATGGTACTTAGTTCTGTATACTCATTTGCAACCAATAGGTTTCTTGCCAACTGGTGGTTCTACTAAGTCCCATGTGCTATGCTTAGCAATTGACTCCATCTCTTCCCCCGTGGCCTTGATCCAAATGTCATCATCCTTCGCTTCACTATAAGTCGAAGGTTCTTTGCTTTGAATAATGCTAGATAAGAGAGCATAATTTGCTTTATACCTTTTAGGTAGTATCTTCTCTCTTGTTGATCTTCGTAGCTCTCCCTGGTTAGATGATTTTGGAAAGTCATCTATGTCGCGGCTCTCCATCAATCTCTCAAACCACTTAGGGAGCTTTCTGTCAGGTGATCGGCTTCCTGGTGAAAATGTATCCCACGGTACATCCTTCTCCTTGCGTTTGTCACCTGCAATTTCAATCATTCTTGCACCAAAAGGTTTGTCCCTACCTCCCCAACCTGTTTCTTGAGGTTGAGTAGTAGTATCTTGAGATGTCTCCTCATGTTCATCACTCGGAAGGTCAATGAATGAATCATCATCAGGTGGTATCCTCACTATACCATCTTTCCTACTGGATGTGTCTATCTTCTCAGCATCTTCATCTTCATACATCTTGGATTCATCAAAGATAACATCTCGGCTTATATGGATTTTATTTTTGACTGGATCAAAACATCTATAGCCCTTCACGTGATCATCATATCCTAGGAATATGCACTTGATAGCTTTTACATCAAGTTTACATCTCTCTTCCTTAGGAATATGTACAAAGCCCTTAAATCCAAAGATTCGCATGTGGTTCACCTTTGGCTTCTTTTTTGTGAATGCTTCCTCAGGTGTTATTTTTGGTATGGCAATGGTAGGACTTCTATTTTGAAGATAGACTGCCGTGCTACATGCTTCTGACCAAAAATCTTTTGGTAGTTCCATCTCAACTAGCATAGATCTGGCACTTTCCACAATTGTACGATTTTTGCGCTCAGCTACACTATTGAGAGCAGGAGTATGAGCTTGCGTAAATTGTCCTTTAATCCCACATTGATCACAAAGATCATTGAAGTCATTAGACTTATACTCACCTCCACTATCTGATCTTAGGACTTTGATCTTCTTACCTGTCTGATTTTCGACCAAGTTTTTGAAGTTCTTGAAGTTATCAAATGCATCTGATTTTTTCTTCAAGAAGTAGATCCACGTCTTACGTGACATATCATCAATAAAGGTCATGAAATAGAAGGCTTTTCCTAAGGACATGGTCCTCATAGGCCCGCACAAATCTGTGTGGATTAAATCTAGGATGTTCTTTGCTCTTGCAACACCCCCTTTATTGAACTTCTCTCGATGCTGCTTTCCATATACACAAGATTTGCACATCGATTTCAAGTGATCCTCTATGGTAGGCAGTCTTGTTACCATCTCCAATTTTCTCATCAAACTGAGGCTTCCCAAGTTCAAGTGACCAAGCCTCTTGTGCCACAACTCAGTTTGCGAAGGAACGGATGATACAAGTCCATGTTGCCCCTTGATTGTAGCATTCAACCTGTACAATTTTGTATTGGGCTCTCTTACTCCATTCGCAATAACTTTGAACTTTTGGTTCGCATCCTTCACAAAGCAACGATCATGGGCGAATTCTGCTTTCAACGTTTGATCAGTAATGACTCCAACAGAAAGTAGATTTTTCCTCAAACCTGGTATGTAAAGTACCTCTATGATCATCCTGCTTTTGCCATCAGGCAGTTGGATTGAAACTATGCCTATCCCCTTGATCATGCACACCTCACCATTTGCTTGTGAAACAGATGTTCCATTATCCAACTCCTTCAAACTACTGAACCAATTCTTGTTACCTGTCATGTGTCTTGTGGCTCCTGAGTCAATATACCATGCTTGATCATCTTGATTAGATGACAATGCAGATATGAAGATGCTAGAGTCTTCAATCTCACCCTCATCGACAAGGTTACCTGCTTGTTTTGGTTTCCCCTTGCCTTGTTCCACCAGAAATTTGTGACATTCACTCTTCAAATGGCCCTTTTTACCACAATGGAAGCACTTGACTTTCTTCTTAGTTTTGCTGGAAGATCCCTCATCCTCCTAAGACTTGGCAAATTGCTGCTTAGACTTCTTCTTGCCCTTGCACTTGTCTTGTTTTTGGCGTGTCGCAAGTGCCTGATCGTCAGTATGTTGACGTCTAGCTTTTACCATTTCTCGTCGTTGCTCTTCCTTCATCAAGATTCCTGTGAGCTCGTTAAAGGTTGAAAATATTTCTCTTGATGCTATTTCGCTCACAAACATCTGATAGGGTTCTGCAATGCCGCATAATGCATTATGCACCAGCTCCACATCACGTATGCGCTCTCCAATAGATTGTAGTTCATCTCTCATTGTCTTGATTTTGGTCATGTATGTCTGAATGTGCTCTCCTTGCTCAATGCGGGCACTATTCAACTTTGACTTCAGAAACATGATTCTTGATGGATTGGACGTCTCGAACTGCTCCTTTAGCACATCCCATGCCTATTTGGGTGTAATAGCATCACAAATGTGGGTAATGATGTGATCCTTCACTGACAAGTTAATGAACGTCAAAGCTTTCCTCATCTTTTTGTCAAACACTTTGATGTCTGCTTCATTTGGCGGCCTTCTCTCATCACCTGTGACGACTTCCCACACATCTTTCTCCATCAGTATGTTTTTCATTTTGAATTTCCACACTGCATAGTTGGAAATCCCGTCCAATTTGCTACTTTCACTCAAAATGGACTCTCCCATGTTTGTCATCGCAAAACTGCTTAAAACTTCTGCCTTAGGCTAAGAACAGCATGTCGAGGCCAACAGTAACGTCATAAGTTGAGAATAATGACCTGCACTTTTTTTCTTACCAAGCCACTCGCCGCTTTTCCACCAATTTGAAAGCCAAATCGGCGTCGCCTTCCGAAATGCACTCAGTTGTCAACTCCCAACAACGTGCCCAGTGGAATGGTGAAACTACTTTTGGCATACTCCGAACACTTTCTCCACTGCAACCACTCTGTTTTGCTGTACTGTACTTGCAGGTACAGTCCGGGTGCCCTTCGTTTGGAGGTTATAGCCTTTCGTTTGGGTCAAAACGGGCAAATGACCCAAAAATAGGGACTTTTTTAGCTTTTGAACTGTGTCTTAACTTTGAAGAAACTTCATTCTTCACTTGTGAAGGGACCCAACTCAACTTTCAGTATGAAAATGTTTAATGAAGTTGAAGGCCAGAATGCACTTCAATTCTTCAGGGCCCTGTTCAAAGCTCATCCAATGGCTGAACCAAATCTTGTGGTTCGAATTTCTCTCCCATCACAGATTCTGGACCGTTGATTCATGTGACACCTCACCTAAAGGTTCAAAGTACATATGGGCATCGAACCATACTCCTGCAGACGCTATGCTCTTCGGTACACTAAGCTGTTTATCGCATTGGGTGCGCGAACAGCCCACGACCTCCCTGCCTGTGGCCACACCTCCCTTCTCTGATAATTATCAGATTGAGCTCTCATGTGGATCATTTTGAGCACAATCTGAGGCCTGGAGCAGGGTCGCCCTACTGAATCCATGACTGTAGAGTGTTCGATTAGGAAATCCTGTAGAGAAACGGTGATTTTAGCTCAACTTGACAAAGTGGCTTTTTCACCTTTTTATCGCAAATCTGCTAGGTTAACTGTCTGGAGACAAATCTCTAACATAAACGTTAGAATCTCTCCATGGATGATTGACAGTGTGATTAGCTTCCTTCCTGTCCTTACGGCATCCAAAACGATGCACAAACAGCGAAGAAATCACCAGTTATGTATAAAAACCGTAACCCCAATTCCGGTTTCAATTTTCAACTGGCTTCGAAATTGTCAATTTTTCACCAAATTTTTCCCTGTCCGATGCTATGCACAAGATAATAATCCCTCTATTGAGCTTAGCAAGCCTCTATAAAATAGAAACCGTGCACCAGTGCTTCTCTTTCCATCTTCAACCCGCCGTAAAACCCCGAACTCTCAGAAGACAGTTCTCTTGAAGCTCTCTTCAATGGTGACACTGTACTGTGTACACTCCCTGTACGGCCAACTTAGAACTTGCTTTGCACAGGAACACAGATCATGCTACACAGTAACACAGACAAAAAATCACTCTCCTCAGCAAGCTCACATAACAACTGTATTTTTCAAAATGAAATTACACTGTACATATAGTTGTTCACTCAGGCAACCCATGCATGACCCAAGTTGCCATTGGCAGGACGCGTGTCCCGTCGACTTGCCTCGTGGCGAGGCCAACTGATCCTTATCCACTGATAGGACCCATAGTACAGTAACACAGTGATTCTAACTTTAATTCTAACTGTTTTTGAAGAGGAGAATGTGCATAAGCTTGATGTTGTCGATATTGATCAACCTAACATTTTTGCAGGTCATAAAGATGGTTCCTTGGATGGTGATGGTGCAGATGCCTCTCCGGTTGGAATACGATTCTCAACCTCAAATCCATTCATTAATGAGCATCCTAAAAGACCAGAAACATAAGGCTCGAATTTGTGCGCAGAAGGTCAAAAAATTCAGGATTGAACTTTCTCTACTTTTTCAGTACCGTATCGACTCAAAAAATTCTATATCTTTCAACAGCCAAAATCAGAATTTCTCGATATGAGATCGACTCAAATTTTTTTGAGTGATTGTATGTTTTTTTTTATACTTGTAAATTTCGATATTGTCGGTCTAAAATCCGATCCAACGACTTGGTGTTGACAGTCCACCCACTTTGTACATGCATTAACTGAAATGAGGCGTTTGTAATAATTGCAACAAAACGGATGTTGTAAATAATTTGTTGTATATCAATCCTAGAATCTTCATTAGAAAACTTTTTCTGATAATTTTTAATCTGATCTATCTTTTGGTAGCCAGTGTTATCACACTCAATGACTGTAAGTTGAAGTTATCACTTCAAGCATTGTACTCACTATTTGATATTAATCAGAGTGCAAATTTTTAGTCTCATTACTGTATTGTTTCATTGAGCATTTGTCTGAATCATTCAATTTGAATATTATGCTACTAATTGTGGCGCTTCTGATCCTACATGCACCCGCTCGAGCTTCCGCTGACTAACCTCTCGATTTATGACATGGTATCAAAACGGGCTGCTCAGTAATCTGCACATTGTCTATGGATTATCAAGTCTCGTTTCTATCAAGATGTTGTTCTAGCAAGCGCGTAGCCAACAATATCACAAAATCGTCATTTCTATCAATGATCTCGATCAACCAAAATGGATTCATCTACTAGTTTTTCTCTAATTGACAGACTCGATGGGATCCAGTAACCACCATATTTGGAAGTTCAAAATAAGGGTCACACTACTAGCCAAGGAACTGTGGGACATCATTGATGGCACAGAAGTTAAACTTGAAGGTGATGCAGCCACTATCGCCAAATGGAGACTGAAAGATGACAAGGCTTTTGCCATGATCACTCTCAACATCAGAGACAATCCAATCAGTCAACATACATATTGCTCAAACTACTAAGGATGCATGGGACATCCTAGCAACCCTCTACGATATCATAAACGTCACCTCCAAACTCCATTTGAGGAAGAAATTCTTCACCCTGAGAATGTCTAAAGTAGTAAGTGTTTTGAGCCATATCAACACTTTCCAAAATCTTATGGAGTAGATGACTAGAACTATCTCAATCATAGAAGATACTTATGTTGTTATCACTCTATTACCGAGTCTTCTTGAGGCCTCAACACATGACTCGCCATCAAGACTGGTTCAAAGATTATGAATTTTTCACCCACTCTCAAGTTGTGCAACTTGGAGACAACTCATCACATTCGATTCAGGGTGAAGGAACAGTCATAATCGAATTTCAGAAAGGTGAAGTCAAGTTGATGTCCAACGTTCTCCACGTTCCAAATTTGACCAAGAATATGCTCTCGCAAAATCACTGATTTAGGTCGGATGGTCGAATTCGACACACAAGACTGCACAATCCTTGACAAATCTCGGAACGTTGTAGCTTTCGGGAGAATAAGTGGCAATCTCTACAAACTCAGCCACTGTTATTCTTCCAACAGTCAAGCTCTTCACACCTCTACTTCCGAATCATCTAATATGCTTTGGCATTTCTGATTAGGCCATTTGAGCTTCAATAGTATTTAACAAATGTCAACTCAGAGAATCATACTTGGATGCGAATGTGATACAAGGTGCATGTGATGTATATAGAATCAGCAGAAATGCTTATTCTACTTTTTTTAGAATAGTTAAAGAAGCTTTTTCCCAAGTGATGGTGAAGAAAATTAATCTTCCGCGTCCATATCAGGTAAGATTAGCTAGAAATTTTTATAATGACAGAATGTTCAAAGTAGTTGGCCAACCACTTCATATAACTGAATTATATAAGTCAGAATATGGTGAGCTCAATTACAACGATTGCAATAATATTTTCTTTGATATTGAAAATATTCTAAAATACATTATTTGATCCTATAAACTAGACGAACATCAAGTAAATGGAAAGATCATTATTGTAATAAAATTGGATGAATCTGAAATCTTCAAGGGTCAGAAGTTGGAATGTGTGAGTGTCACTTTGATGAACAAAATTTCAGATACAGATGATCGAACGTTTAATGTTCAATCGGAAAATCACATATGGTAGTTGGCGGCATTCCAGTCATATATTTCAATTTTCATTTAGAATATCTATATCAACAATTCATACCTTGCCAGTTTTTATTGACATGTCATGCATTACTTATTTCTCTACAGGTCTTGAAAGAGGACCATAAAATATTATCATGGATATTTTCAAGAACAAATTATGACAAGATTATAAAGAGACATTTGGAGAGTGAGAAATTTACAATCGAAAACCATGGAAGTTTTGAAATTCAATGGCACCTTGCAGGGGATTTGAAAACATTAAAATGTATGTATAATGTCTCTCATGGGGCAACATCAAAACATCCATGTCTTTATTGCATGAAGCATTGCTACAATATGAATTTGTTTTTTAGCATTAATTGTAGATGTGACCATTCTTTATTTGAAATTATTTCTGGTTAATTCGATATGGACTAATCATTTTCATGACTGATGGATATTTAGATTGATTTGATTGACAAGCCTCTGGGTAATCATCATCGTAGTCTGAGCCTCGGATATCCAAATCACCACGTTTGCAATCATTTTTTATTTTCTCTATATATACTGATCGATGACACTGAAATTCTTTTGCTTATAGTTATTTGCATCCATGTGATATCGATTCAGCGCGCTTGAAAACAACTTCCTTTAATCCGTTACTACACGCTTGCACCCATCCGCTACTAGCTAACGGATTTGTTGAGCTCAGGTATCGCTTCGACGCATCCGACCTAAGGTCTGATCCTGAAATCAACATTATCGCACGCTCATCCGCTACTTCATAGTAATGGCGCGGACCAAGCAGACAACACGAGGGCATTCAGGTGCGGGTCAGGGGACCACAACCACCACCTCCTCCTAGGCCAAGGGGCAGAAGAAGAGACCCACCCTGGCTCAAGGATATTCGGAAGCTTCAGAAGACAAATAATTCTGATTCCAAAATCTCACATACAGAGGTCCATCAGAGACATTACAAGAAGTCTATCTGCGGATGTGAGATGGACTGTAATGGTAATTGAGGCGCTGCACACAACATATGAGGATTTCCCGATGAAATTTTTTTCAGATACTGTTGTTGCAACTGTCCATGCCAAGAGGGTGACCATCATGCCCAAGGATTTCAACATTGTGTTCAGGCTGCGGGACACATATGACAAGTTTACTGAATACTTCAGACTTGCTCCCTCCTCTCCTCCAAAAAAAGATTGTTATTTGTATACAGAATGGGAGTGTTTCAAAGAAGAGGAGGTCTCTTGACTCTCCATCTAAAGCGAGGGATTTTTCCAAGCAATCTCCTCTAAATACTCTTATTTCTTCTAGGCATTCTCCTCCTAATCCTCCTAAGTCTCCTTCTTTTCCTCCCACTCCATCTTTAACTTCTCCTGCTAAATCTTCCTCTCCTAATAATTCTCCACCTCTTAAATCTCCTCCTCCTCCTAAACCCGTAAATATTAGTTCCCCTCCTCCTGTTCTTGAAAATGATTTAGATGATTTTGTTAGTGTAAAGGTTGATTCAATTTTGAATGACAATTCTTTATTGGTTTATCAGTATTACTTTCATCACCCCCTGCACTTGCCTTTGTAAATACTCCTCAATATGTAGATTATGACCAATTGTTAAACACGTATCTTAAAGGTTTAGGTCCTCAATACAATTTTAGGATGCTGAAGACCAATGCTGGTCTCCCCCTTTCTAGTTTAGATACTAGTGAACTAGAAAGTAGGGATAAAATGCCAGGGGACGATGTAGGGGGTGGGGCAATTTAGTACTGGATGGAGTTCTTCCAGATCCCATTGTTTATAGATGTTGCACTGTTTCTCCTTCAATTCATGGCTGCATTTGATTTCTCTGATTTCAAAGAATGATATGCTCCATTATGTCAGATTGGGGACTCCAATTCTCATGCTGCCATACATAACAAAGTAAGTGTCTTTTTTTCAGATTTTATTTTATTGAATTTTTCATATGAATTTTGATTTCACATTGATTCTCATAAATTTATTGTTTTCTGATTTTAGTGATCATTGGAGCTTATATGTGTTGTCCTTGTATGTCAATGATGAGGGTGTGTGTAATCCAGTTTGTATAAAGATGAACTCTGTTACACACACACACACAATTGCCAAGACCCACATACCAAATATATTGGAACTCTTTCCAGTACCAAATGCAAAAGCATATTCGAAGCTGAAAATGGTTGATGTAGAGGTATAAATTTTTCAATATCAGTTCGACGCGCCCTTGTAGTTATTGATTGGATTATTATCATAACGTGCGCGCTGGTCCGATATTCAATCAGATATCGGTTCGACGCGTGCTTGTTTCCATTGTAGATTTTATTCTTACATTCTGCGCGTTGTTTTGATATCTCATAATGTTAAAATTTGGATTTTGCAGTCCTCCCAGTAGGTTGATTATGTCAGCTGTGGTTGGTATACCATCTGCAATGCCAAACACTTTTTTAATTGGCTTGCATTACAAGATGGACTTCCAAATCTAGAAGAGGTAATTTTCGATTAATTACTTTTAATTGTGTTTTTCTTCTATTAACTGGTCTTTGATTAATTACATTTAACTGTGTGTATGTGCTTTTCAGTTTAAATGCCTGAAGGTCTCCCCAATGGAGATAATGCAACTTCAGGCAGGAAACCATAAAGCTTGTGATCGAAAATTCATATCCAGTTGCAGTGGCCGAGTGTTCTCCACCCAAGCTACTTCCAACTAGAGAAATGGATTTAGAGATCATAGATAGTTGATACTGATTAAATATTTATCTCACTTGATGTGGATAACACACATGTATAGAAAATTTTAATAGAAATATATTTATAGTTTTTCTATGGTTGTTCTTGCATTGGAAAGCGCTCGGCAAGGGCTTTCAATAATGTGCTAGATGACATACTTTTGAGCTACGATTAAGAAGTTATGGCAAGTCAAAAGTCTTAGTGTTATAATATTGCCAAGGCTGAGGTTGTGAGGGGGGGGTTGTCCTGGTGGTTGAGTCACCTGGCTCAATAATAAAAAAGGCATCTTGCACGAATTTTCAAAGGGTCTTTTTGGAACTCAAATCTCCTCTAATGTGTTTCATATTAGTACTCTTTAGTTTGTGAGTGTTCCTCAACAATACATGTTGTTGGAATCAAGAGTGTTGCTTACCTGGGAGTTCTTCACCTTGGCATTTCAATCCACCTTGACAGACCATGTACGGTCCAAATACCTATATAAGGTTAAAATATTCTTCTCGAACATAGATCAACGCGATTTGGATTGATTGTCGAGGGTTGGTAGGTATCACATATCCAGTTGTCCTTTATTTTTGAGGTTTGAAATCTCAATGTTAAGCCCCTCTTGATGATTTGTAGGAGAGTTCGTATTGATATGAGCTTCCGAGAAAGGCCGGTGAGGCTGATTTTGTATGACCAGAGGTTTCAAACAGGTCCTTTGGCTATGGTGGCCCTTCTTGCAAGATGTCAGCCTCTATGAAACCCTCCTCACTTTGATTGTTTGGGTTAGGTAGTTGATAGATGAGTGGAACAGGTACTACCACTGGCTCAACTTGCTGTGGAACTACCTATTGCTGGTATTGTTGTAAGTTAGACTTGGCTTCATGCAACTCTGGTATGGCAAGTGTCTTGTGATGCTTGAACATTTGTTAGAAGTCTACAAATTTTTGCTTGTAACTTGTTGCCCCAATAAGAAGATGTGAGGTTACATGTTGGTCGCTAGGCATGGATATCTTGTAAAAAAATGATCTCATTTTGTCACATCTTGAAATTGCTTGGTCATGTGCAAATTCTTAGGATTGGGTTATCTGTATCTGTGTTTGCAATAAGGGTATATACTCTACATCCTTTCCAACAATGACTTGTAACGTTGCTTATTAATGTGACTACATGGCTTGGTGTGGTAGCTATTTTGTTGCTATGTCTTCATGCTACTTGGCCATAGTAAGCTCATTTTTTAGCTTAGTTAAGATAGTAGAGACTGTTGAAAGAATTGATAGTTGATGATCAGATGTCTAGAGAAGAAGCTCTGGATTGATTTTCTTAGAGATGAATACTCTGAGTTACTGGCAGCGGAATGTGATAATGCAAGCTATAGTTGGATCAGTATTGTGTGAGATAACTTAGATTGAAGAGAGATTTCATGAGTACATCAATGCAAGAACAAACTGTAGTGTGAGACAAAATTGTATTCTTGATCGAAACAAAATTGATCTGAATACATCATCAGAGTACAAAATGTATGAAGCACGCACATTTGAATGCACTAATTTCAAAAAGCTTCACGCACTGATCGTTTATTCTTGATTCTATCTTATTGCACATAGATTCCTATTGCACTACAATGTCAATAGTTTGTGACATTCACTCTCCAGACGCCATCTCCATAGTTGTCTATTATCTTCAGCCTCTTCTGATCGACTCTGATACTTGAACCACCTATGCATCCAGTATACGTACCTGGCATAAAGACAAAGGGTGAGCCAAGAAGCATGAAGCAATGTCGCAACTATCCCTCTATTTTGTACATGAGAGAATATAAGAGACGTTGCAAGAGGTAAGAAAATTGAACTAATTGAAGGGAAGCACATGATTTCGGAACTGTGGCAAGGACAGTACAGACAAGAGCACGAAAACTAAAAGCTCAACAGGCAAGAAATCATTTCTTGCTATCAACCCCAACAATGGAGTTTGCCCCACTCGTTTTGGTCACTCCCTGCTGTTGCTGTTGGTGCATGGCGGAACTGGTAAGGGCCAGCCATAGCAAAAAGACTACGAGCAGGTCTTTCCGCTTGTTACAGCTGTGCCACCTTAAAAATATCGTTATATTGAGCCATTGCCCTCGCTGTCTCTACGATTGCATACACGCTATATATAGCTTACGAACGTCACGCTATGGAACTCTCTCTCCGCTCTTCGTTTAGATGGATCTGTAGGTTCGAGGCAAAACCAATTTTTAGATTCAAATGTTGCTCAAATCAAAATCCAATCCACTTGTCTGATTTTGAAACGATGTAAATTCCCTTCAATGTTTCATTGGCATATTAGGTATTAGATAACGGGCATGAGTGGCCCATTATGAAATATCCCAAGGCCTAGGGCGAGCCCGGGAGGGCCCGTGGCCTTGGGATATTTCATAACGGGCCACTCATGCCTGTTAACCGAAGTTAATAGAAGGCCTGCATTTCATTGCCTTTCTTGCGTTTTGTCTTTATTCGGTTAGCTCAGGTGGTTGGAGCCCTTCTCGTTTGTTATGTTTTCGACAACCCCGGAATGATCTTTTTCTTCATTCCCGAACTTGAGCGAGCAAATTGGTGCTAGCAGCTATTCCGAAGCACATGCATTCATAATCCAGTCGATTAGGGAACACATGAAATAAGATAAGAGATGACGGTGCTGCAGATCTGCAGATGTGCAATATACCTAAAAGGGAACATCAACGATTAGCAGTTGTCAGATTAGTATGGGAAGCATCTTAAGCATAGAAGACTCTGGAAGGATGAAACGTGCATTGAACATGCAAATTAAATTGATAGAAGCTGTTTGCTTTTGTTGAATAGCACCACTGTTTGCTTCTTCCATCACATCTCTTCACAACCTGCTTTTGTAATGGATGTATCTCTGACATACAAGCTAGAAATAATGGATCGTGCGCTACGAGTGATTGGTTGTCTCTCTTTTCCTCACTGGCTTTCTCTGTTTTCCTCTGTGCAGCTCTCTCTATAAACACTCTCTGACGCTCTGCCTGATGCATGAAGGTCACCCTGATGCATGAAGGTCGCCGTTCACGCCTGAAGGGCACACGATCAGCTTAAATTTAAAAACATATACGAATTCAACAGATCAAATTTTTTAAACCCTATATTTAAAAACATATACGAATTCAACAGATCATATTTTTTCTCTTGGAAAATACCACTAACAACTCTTTGCAAACAAAAAATAAAAATAGCAATGAACTCATAAGCAATTGTCAAAATATGACACATATTCAGTGTGTCAAATATTGACATCAAACGTGACAATGACATGGATGCTAACACAAATGTCACATTAAAAATTCATTCTAATTTCACATTTTAATTCACATTAAAATTTTCATTATAATTTCACATGTCAATCTAATTCTAGATTCGCATTCGAATCTCATTCGTAATTACAATCATAATCTACATCACATTTTAAACTCATTTATCATATTTTGACTTTTAATTTTAAAATTTTATTCTCATCTCTCTCTCTCTCTCTCTCTCTCTCTCTCTCTCTCTCTCTCTCTCTCTCTCTCTCTCTCTCTCTCTCCCCTTTATAATTCAGCTGCAAATCTCTCTAAGGTAGAATCTTATACAATAATCCTTCTCTGTCTCATGACAAAATTCTTTTTTCTCTTTTTTACATCTCATTTCATAATTTCTTTCCCATGTTTTTATAAAACCCTTCACTCTAATACGATTTTTTTGTAATCTT
Organism: Diphasiastrum complanatum; assembly: GCA_029204225.1. Taxonomy (NCBI): domain Eukaryota; kingdom Viridiplantae; phylum Streptophyta; class Lycopodiopsida; order Lycopodiales; family Lycopodiaceae; genus Diphasiastrum; species Diphasiastrum complanatum. The sequence continues at coordinate 30,248,374 of CM055101.1, forward strand.
AAACTATCTTTGTCTCTTCTCACTGTCATTTTTTATAACTTTCTTTCTTTGATCTTGTTCAATTCACTATCATGGTCTCATTCACAATCGCTAATCTCATTCACCAACATTCTATCAACATTTACAAATCTCATCATAATTCTAATAACACACACACACACACACACACACACACACACAAATTCACATTTTAATGAAACATTTATACCTTCTTAAACTAACATCTCTCAATAAATTCCTGATCTCTCTCATTCTTACATCCATAATTTATGATGGATGTAAACATCTCTCTCTCTCTCTCTCTCTCTCTCTCTCTCTCTCTCTCTCTCTCTCTCTCTCTCTCTCTCTCTCTCTCTCTCTCTCTCTCTCTCTCTCTCTCTCTCTCCCCCCCCTACATCCATAATTCATGATATCACTCATAAATCTCACAAAATCCCAGGATTTACAAACACCAAGTAATTAAAGGTCGATCAAAAAATGGACTCTTATCTTGGAGAATGAAAACTTAGAATTGAACTCTACAAAATAGACATTATTTAAACAAACACATATATACAATGTACAGATTGAAGGCAATAAGAATCAGTCTATGAGTTGTCGGAATAAGTGTTGGTATATTGTTACTAACAGATCCACAGATTTTGATGTGCTTTCCGATATCTTCAGTACCATGTTAGCTACAAATTCTATGTCTCGGATGCTGTTAAGAGTGCTTGGATGGTAAACAAATAAAGAGAGGAAAAAAACTTACAAAATAGAAGCATAATTTATTCTACTATAAGCATTGATCTTCTCAACCAAAATGCCGTCATAAGAGAGTAGCAATGAGAGAGAGAGAGAGAGAGAGAGAGAGAGAGAGAGAGAGAGAGAGAGAGAGAGAGAGAGAGAGAGAGAGAGAGAGAGAGAGAGAGAGAGAGAGAGAGAGAAAAAGAGAGAGAGAGAGAGATTACAACTGTGCAAAATATAGCAGACAATCATCTTAGATCTATTACTTGAGAGCTCCATTTTCTTGCCATTGTTTCCCCTTTTTGTCACCTACACAAGCTTGACAACACAATGGCATTAGTTAGATTGATGACGAACAAAAAAGGAGAGAGTGTGATCATGAAAGCACTGCTCCTTGCAACAATAGGAGGATGAAGAGGAGAAAGAGCAAGAGGAGGAAGGAGAGGAACAAGATCAAGAAGAGAAACAAGAGTCACAAGAGCAAGAGGGATGAGATCACTAAGAGGAAAGCAACCAAGAAGGAAGAGCAAAAGGAATAGAGAGGGTGTGAAAAATTGTGAACTAGTTTTGTTGGTTTATTGGCATTCTTGGAGGCAATAAGGCCTAAAAATAGTGTCCTTACTTTTTTTTAACAAGTATATAAGTGGATAAGTTCAGATTTAGAGCTACTACTATTGGGTAGTTGAGATACATTGAAACTAGTCACTTATTTCTAGGTTTTTAGTGAAGTACCTAGAAGTGGCTATTTTAGGGCAAGTTTAGGGCAAGTGGCCAAGTGGCCAAGTGACACTATGGATGCTATAAATAGCTATAAGAATGTGGAAAAATCATCTTTCTCATTTTTTATGGAGAACTTTCCTCTTTTGATTCTATGTCCATCTCATGTGTTTCTCGCTTGATATCTTGAGTTTCTATGTGTATAATGTTGATTTCACACGTGTGATGTACAGTATTGTACTTTACTATTGTTGTGCGGACATGGAAAGTACTAAGTCATATCTAAGTGTTTATGATCAAATATTTGTGCATTTCCAAGTTCTAGCATGCATAAAGTAGTGATTTCTACCTTATAGATATTTCTAGATGTGCAACCAAATTGGCCCAAGATCCTATTGATCCACTAATGTGTTTTGGATCTGTATTTTTTCACAGAGGGCAGACATGTGCTCCTACCTCGCATCATTTCCTCCACCTTCATTCACCAGAAAGTTACGAAAAAGGACACGTCGGAACTACCTTCAATATTAGCTCATTGAAAACTTTTAGATTTGGGAGGGTTATGCCAAGGTTTGTAGCATGTTCTAAAAGTGATTAATTGACAAAATAGTGATTTTAGACTACCTTAATATTGGGATGTTTATTTTGAGGTCACAAGCATGTCCCAAAATTATTTTTTGGATTTGGAGATATGAAAAGTAGCATACAAAATAGTAATTTCAAAATTGCTTGATTCTTTAAATACATTGAGGTTTGCCCGAGGACATATCTTGTACAAACCAATGTGGGACGGACATCTAAATTTTTGATACCAGCCAGGTTATCTCCTTTAAAAAGTCCGATACTAGTTGGGTATCACTATAAGGAATGCTAGATTATGTGTATGTGTTTCAAGACCGATTAAATGCCACGGGTCGAAATTGTCATCATGAGCACAAAAGTGCCTGAAGCTTGCCACATATGGCACATGTTTGCAATCCCCGATAGTACCCTTACATACCATTATCCTCAAAAAAATTAGAAAACTTGAAAAAATTTCTAAGATTTTTTTTTAATTATCTAAAGTTAATGTATTGTCATTTTAATAGTTGTCCATTAAAATAAAAAAAATGAATGTCTTGTCTCAATTTTACTTGTCCTTAAACGAGTGAGACAAGACATTTAATTTATCTGGGTTTGCAAATCAAATCTCACCCCTTTTTAATCAACTAAAATAATGATTTTTTTTTAGACTAATCATTTACATTTTTTCTTTCCACTTAAGTTTCAACGCCTTGTAGGCCGTGGGCACAAAAAAAATTGCATTTTGACACCTTACAGGCCGTGAGGGGCAGGACCGTACTTGACGCGTGGACAAAATGCCATGGCAAATCCACACAAACTTGAAATCCCAAAAAGCTATAAATTGAGCATTTTTAAACGTATTTCCTCATTTTTTTTTTGCTCACTAATAGTTTTCATTGTTTTTGCTCACTATGTGCTTTCATTGTGCTAGTGATTAAGATCTCTCTCTCTCTCTCTCTCTCTCTCTCTCTCTCTCTCTCTCTCTCTCTCTCTCTCTCTCTCTCTCTCTCTCTCTCTCTCTCTCTCTCACACACACACACACACACACACACACACACACACACAAACATTTTTTAAGCTTTATCTTTTTCTCTACTTATCTCTCTTAAGCTATCTCTTCTTCCAATCTCTCTTTTTTTTCCAACCTCTCTCTTCTTCTAGATATCACATCAAGCACACCTACATCGTTGCAACTTCCAAAACAACATACACTAATGCAGCTCCTCCTACGATCTCCCCTATTCTAGAGAAGAGGCACTGGTAGTATCATGTGGGAGGGAAGAGAGAGAGAGAGAGAGAGGAACAGTCATAAGCAAACCTCTATCACACTTTCTTCTACTGAAGCAGCATACGTTGCTGCTTCTCAATCTATTAAGGAAGTGTTTTGGTTGAGAAATTTGCTGTCAGACATCAATCTGTATCAGTACAGCCCCACAATTTTGTTAAGTGATAACCAAAGTGCTATTGCCTTATCAGCCCATGTGATAGGTAGATTCTGTGAATATTTTGTCAATCATTACGATTCAAAATCATCCATTGATCTTTGGTTCTAAAGACAACACAATTTACACCATTTGCAATATAGAAAATCAACATCTACTTAATGAAAGAGATGCAAACTCAATAAGAAATTCATCAAACATCGAACTTATGTGGAAATTGTCCTCAATTGCCAAATAAAGAAATATGTCCAACGTATCAAACTAGTTGACAATTTCTCACACTCCTTCTTCAACTAGTTTTATCATAGAGTTTGAGAATACTCCAAGTGAAGTCCTATGCTTTGTAAACAAGTCTTTTCCCAATGGTTTGGTGAAGATATCAACTACAAATTCCTTCGAAGGCACATGTTGAAGCTCCACCTCCTTCCATCACTTCCTGCCTCACAAAGTGATATGCCACCTCAATATGCTTGCTCGTAGCATGAAATATAGGATTGCTTGCCAGTGTTTAGGCTGATAGGTTGTCACAAAAGATGATTCAGCTCAATGAAAAATCCAGCAAGTGAAGATCCTTGATCATCTCTTTTGTGCAATGAGTAAGTGCTTTGTACTCGGCCACACTAGATGACGATGAGATAGTAGCTTGACATCCATATCCATCGCCTATTAAAATACAATGTGCACTTATGGATTTCCTATCCATTTGATCTCCAATAAAGTCTAAATCTGAAAACCCAAACAATCTATTGCCAAAATGGCATTCGCACAAAGAATACAATCAATCCATAACCACCCTCCCTTTACAGTTGGCGATTATGTTCCCTTGAGAATTGACATCATACTAAAAATTTGTGGATGACTCTTCGGTAGGGGCGGGGGCCGCGGCTGCTTGTGAGATACCACCCTCGAGGTCTTGGCTAAGCATACTTTGCAATTGTGTTTTCTGTTTAGGAGTCAGCGATGCATAGAGATTTGAAACATAATCTCCCAAGCTCTCGCCACTGCCGGACCCCGACATGATTACTACATTCATAAACATAGAATATATTACAATAAACCCTAATATATTGAAATGAAGTAGAGAAATGAAAATCACCTACAAAACTTTAATGTATATTAGAGTTAGACTTTCATACTAGTGATAACAAAAAAAAAATGGATAGATGTGTGTTTATAACCTGCAACAAGATGCAAAAGAATCGTATAAGAATCAAAACATGAGTATCAAACAATAATATGCACATAGGAATCATGCTATCTAAATATCGAAAGATAGGAGTCAACATATTTTCAAATTGACTATGTTTATATTATCTGTATTTTGTACTTGTGCATATATGTAGTTTATCACTAGGAGATGAATTACATTCAAATCTGACAAACTGTAACAGTGGTTGACAGACAAAAATTGTATATAACTTTCTCGGCCAAATTTTCATGATTTTCAAATATCCCGCCGGGCAGAATAAACAATTGTAATTGGACCACAGTTACTGCCCGAATACTCTTATGCTGCCCGTCATTGTTCACTCCAGTTCAATAGTCATAAAATATGGCTAAGTAATCCTTGTAGTTAAGGAACTTCTTGTCATTCATATGTATACCTCTCATTTTCTTCATTCTATCTCTCATTTTCTTGTCATTCTTAAATTTACCTCACAATCTATACATTCTCTCCGATCTCAGCTTGCATACTCATATTTTCGACCAATGGCTACACATAATTGGAGACAAAGAGGAACCATTGATGCAATCAATATTTGCAATGAAAAAAATGCAGAAGATCAACGGATACCAAGAATATATCGCAAATATCAATGGATCTTGATGCATCCCTCTGCAAAAGGCTCATTCCAAAAAAGAAAAAAATCGGATAACATATATAGAAGCTCTTGGAAAGGCAAGATAATGGATTTTAAAGTATCACCTGCCAATCAATCTATCATAGAAGTTTTAGTTCAGCATGCTTATTGCTCAACATTCACGATCTGAATCCAAATGATAAAAGAAAATGCAATTGTAAGTTTTCAAATTCAATTTCTTTAGATTTAGCATTTTCTTTAAATATATTTTTCATGAGATGTTTTTGTTGGTTTTGTAGATTTGTATCCATCAAATTTCATTGAATTACAATCAATTCAATCAATTGTAGGAATAATTGATGTCATACATTCGGATATCAGTATTTTACAATATAAAGGTCGTTATCCAAAATCACTTTTAGAGTCAAGAGTTTTTTTATGATCACACCTATTTTCCCGATAAAAATGGTTTGGTTGATAGATTAGAGCCATATCCTCTACCAGGTTTTTTGAGTGAGGAATGATTTTCTCCTGATGCATCAATTTCAAAAAGTTTTCGATCTAGGCTATATATTGATACTCAGGGTATATTAAAATGTAGCATTGGATCAAAGAATAATAGATTAAGTTGGTATCTACCTTTTACTATTTTTGTTGATTTTTTTTTCAAATGCAATGTTCGGAGAATGAAAACAATGTTTATTTGTAAGGACTTGAGTGCTGATATAATCGTCGAGTTGTTGGATGATGGTTGTGATACAAAACAAAATCAGCAAGTTGAGTGCAGAGTGTGTTACTCGTCCATGAATCACTCTTTCTATATGGCTCTTTCATTTCTATGATCTCCATTTCCATGGTGCAGAACACAATGTAATTGCAACTGGATAATATGAGTTTTCGATAACAAGATGCATCCTGCATAAAATGCACTATCTCCATTGGGGAGATCTTCACTCCGCTAAATTTGGACTTACCACTACAAAGTTATGCCATTTTTAGTATAGAATCAAAATGTGGACTCAAAAAGTTACGTTACGTAGATTTCAAATTTGAGTGTTTTGATTGGTCCATGTGTATGAGAAAAAATATAAAAAGAATCTTTACAAAGGGTCTTTTTTGGATTTAGAACTCCTCTAATGTCTTAAGGAGATATAATTTAAAGTGAGTTGTATAAGTGTGAAGCTAACAATCACTCTTGATTCCAAAGAACCATAAAGTGAAGCAACACTATTGCTAACTAGAGAGTACCAATATAAAACATAGTTTAATTTGAAGGAAATATAATTTAATTTGAAGTGAAAAAAGCACTTACAATAACCTTTGACTCTTATTACTAAGTCAATATGTATTCCACAATGTGGAAATAATATTGGCCCTTAAATCATTGAAAAAATGATCTCTAATGAATTGCTTTAAGATAAGTATAGTGGACATAATTAAATGTAGAGAAAATGGCAACGCCTCAAATCAATCAAGCGACCTGGGTTCGAATCCCAGCAGCCACACCATATTGGATTAATTTCAAAAGAAATAAAATAATTCGAGAGAACAACCACAAGAAACTTTTGTTCGTTTCCTACACAGGAAAAACGTGAAATTCCTTAGTTTGACATGTTTTTTCCTGGTTAAGAAATGCATTTGGATGCCTTATAAGCCTCTTCTAACTAGGAAAATTTATTTCCTAGCTATAAAATGTAGGTGGATCAATTTCGTCAAGGAAATTTTTAATTCTCTAGATACATTGCTACCATTTGTAACTAGGAAAAAGTTTCCTTAGATACATTGATACCATTTATAACTTGGAAAACGTTTTTCTTGCTAAAAAATGTTCATGGATAAATTTTATTAGGAAAACTTTTCAAACAAAGTCAATTTTTGAACTATTTTTATTAGAAGAGTTTGAAGCCAATTTGTTTTTTTTTTTTGAGGAAAATTTTGGGTCACGATTTTCTATTATATTTTTACTCACGTTATCGCACAGTCTGCATATTTACATGTAAAATAAGACAGACGAATTCAACACGACTGTTTGCATAAATACAAGTGAATTCTCATAGACGAAGAAAAGGCAAAAAATCATGACACCGTGTTTTTACATGCGTTTTGTGACAGGCGAAAAAGGCAACACTGCCTTACAAAATGCGAATGGTGCCCTAGGAAGTGAAGGCACCCTGTAAATGAAATCCTAAGGCATTTCCTTAGAGTGACGCATTTTTCGCATCTTCACCAACATTCATTTCAAAAAAAACTAATGTCATGGCCTTCTCATGCTCATCCCATGCAACTGTGCAATCAGAACTGACAACGACAGCAGCCACCCACGATCTCCTACAGACAAGACATCTACTTTGTACTTTCTTTATCTGCACACCTGTAAAAAAATGTATATATATGTTGGGTACCACCTGTGTATCTATGGAGTTTGTGTATAATATTAGCATCAGAAGCTTATCAGAGATAGACAAAGTAGATGCCTTGTGCATTGATTCTTTATTTGTTAGTAATAGGTTCATTCCTTTATATATCAAATTAGCTTTGTAGAGCACGTGATGTCGTCCGCTATTGTCTTGTGCTCTACCACATTATTGACATGTATATTTTGCTATACTTAATCTGATAACAACTCTTTTGTTATACGTTGAGATAAGTGTCATATTGTTATGCTTATTTTCATTTTGTCTGACTTTCTTGTTGCTCAATCTGATAATCTGTTCTTAGCGAGTAATTATTAGTCTAGCTGTTGACGACTAATATTTAGTCTTGCCTTTCGCAAATCATTCGTGACTGATTATCAGTCGAGCTCTGTCTAGCTCTTTCGTGAATCATTCGTGACTAATAATTTGTCTAGCTACTCGCGACAAATTATGCTTCTGATGTTTTGTTAATGCTTGGCTACGTAATTAGAACGACCGTGATTTCTATCACTAATGTTCTGTTCATTTCTGACAGGCATAGTCATGCTTAGGAAAGAAGTAACACAGCTCATTCCGCTGCGCACAAACACATTCCATTCGAGTTTATTTCTCGTTTGAGCTTTCGAGTTCGCTACTTTTCGTGTTCATTTTCTTTTCGAGCTATTTTCTGTGAAAAATACAGATCCTAAGTGGATCTAAACTCCAAGATCATTGGCTTGAATGCTTGCACTCCAAACTACATAAGCTAGGAATTGGCAACACATTCTATGCTACCTAGAATGCAAAGAACTTGATCAAAAAGCATTTATCACAAATGGAAACTTCCATAAACATCAAGTGCGGCCCAAAATAGCATTATACAGTCCATAATACATCAGCCTACCACTTTTGGAAAGCACCTAAGATCATACACAATAGCTTGAAGACAATACACACAACAATGCTCTCAATGGAGGAAGAAACAATGACAATGATCTATTGATCTCAATGAAGCATACAAAAGGTTTCTCCAACCTGTTCTCCACGACTTCCCTACTATTTATGGATGAGGAAGATGACTCTCTCTCCTCTCTCTAGAAGGTACTTGACCCTAGATATTCCCTATATAGGAAAAATAGCTAAAAATGGCTTATATGACCAAAATACATCAAAATGGTCTCATTTTGAAGGGTATGAAGTTTGACACTTCATCATACTGAAAAAATACAGTAAATAAAAACATTGTGGCCTGGTTCACACGTGTGAAACTCCAGAACCAAAACTATTTACAATTTTAGCCAATTTAGGCCTCAAACTAGCTAGGAAATGTTGACAATTTTCACACTCCCTCTTCAACATTGGATGCTAGTTTCAACATAGTCTTTGAGCACATTCCAAGATTAGATCTATGCATTAAATATAGGTCCTTTCCCAATGGTTTGGTGAAGATATCAGCCACACACTCCTTTGAAGAGACATGTTGAAGCTCCACCTCTTTGGCAATGACTTGATCTCTCACAAAATGGTGAGCAATCTCAATGTGCTTGCTCCTTGCATGAAAAACAGGATTGCTTGCCAAGCTTTGGGCTGAAAGGTTATCACAAAGTATGATTGGAGTCTTCTCTGGTTCCAGCAAGTGAAGATCCAATAACATCCTCTTGATCCAAAGAATCTCCTTGGTGCATGTTGTTAATGCCTTGTACTCGGCTTCGGTGGAAGATAGAGAGATAGTTGGTTGCTTCTTTGATAGCCATGAGACCACTCCATCTCCAAGATAGATTGCAAAGGCACTTGTTGACTTCCTATCCATTTGATCACCTGCAAAATCTGAATCTGAAAATCCACAAAGGTTAGGTGTAGTACCTCCATACAAGATGCCAAAATCTCTAGATCCCGAGATGTATCTAAGTACTCTCTTTCCTAGCTTCCAATGAGCCTCACTAGGATCTTGCATAAATTGACTTAGTTTACCAACCACAAAGCTTAGATCAGGTCTTGTGATGGTTAACCATATAAGAGATCCTATTAGCTTTCTATAGAGAGTAATGTCCTTGAAGGATCTTTCATTACTTCTTGTAGTTAGCTTTACATTTGATTCCATAGGAGTAGAAACAACTTTACAATCTTCCATATGAAACCTTTTTAGAATAGAGTTAACATACTTTTCTTGACATATGAATGTAGATTTAGAAGTTCTAATAATCTCTATTCCTAAGATATAATGAAGTTTACCAAGATCTTGAATTTCAAACTCTCTTTTGAGTGCCATCTTGATTTCATCTATATCTAGATTGTTACCACCACTTAAGATAATGTCATCAACATAGATCAAAAGTAAAGTGATATCATTTTCATTCAATCTAAAGTAGAGAGAATGATCATACTCACTCATAACAAAGTTTTGAGAAAGTAAGAAGGAATTGAGCTTAGCATACCAACTCCTTGGTGCTTGCTTTAGCCCATACAAACTCTTTTGGAGATAGCACACATGATTAGGCTCATCATGTGAAACATAGCCCTCGGGTTGCTCCATGTAAATATCTTCTTCAAGATCACCATTCAAGAAGGCATTAGTAACATCCATTTGCCACATATCCCAATCATAAAGAGTTGCAAGAGAGATTAGGATTCGAATAGTTACCATCTTTGCCACGGGTGCAAAGGTCTCATCATAGTCAATACCATATTCTTGAGCATACCCCTTTGCCACCAACCTTGCCTTGTACTTGTTGATTGATCCATCTTGATTTGTCTTGATCTTGAAGATCCACTTACAACCAATTGCCTTCTTGTCCTTTGGAAGCTTTACCAACCTCCATGTGTTGCTTTTGATGAGTGCTTGATGCTCATGATCCATGGCTTGGATCCATTCCTTCTTTTGAATTGCTTCACCTACACAAGTTGGTTCATCAAAAGAGGTAAGAAAAGCAAAGTTAGAGTTGTCCACCACTTGCTTTCCTTTTTCATCATAGGTTAGCCTTGATGGCTTAGCCCTTTGCCTTTGAGTCTTCCTTGAAGTTTGCTTTGGAGTGGCATCTCCATCTTCATCCAAGACATCTTGCACATCATGATGATTAGTAGGCACATCAACATCAACATCAACAACATTGGAAACATTCTCTTCATGAAAGATGACATCCCTACTTATGACAACTTTCTTTGTAGAAGGAATGTACACTTTGTAAGCCTTGCTTACTTCACTATAGCCAACAAACACACCCTTCTTTGATGAAGGATCTTCTTTAGTTCTATCATCAAGTGTGATATTGACAAAACATGTACATCCAAAGATCCTACAATGCTTGACACTCGGCCTTCTACCATAAAGAACCTCATGAGGAGTTTTACCATCCAAGGAAGCACTTGTCCATCTATTACATAGATAGTTAGCACATGCTAAAGCTTCCCCCCAAAAAGACTTAGCAAGATTAGCATGTAGTCTCATTGCCTTGGCACATTCACAAAGGGTTCTATTCTTCCTCTCGGCCACTCCATTCTGTTGTGGAGTCCTAGGACTAGACATCTCCCTCTTAATCCCATGTGCTATACAAAAGTCTTTGAACCTATTTGAGGTGTATTCCCCTCCATTATCAGATCTTAAGCATTTGATCTTTGTATTGAATTGGTTTTCCATTTCATTCTTGAACTTGACAAATGCAGCAAACACTTCATCCTTACTTTTAAGAAGATAGATCCAAGTATACCTACTAAATTCATCAATGAAAGTTGCATACATCTTTGCCCCACCATTGCTAGTTGTACTAGAAGAATGAATATCAGAATGCACAAGTTGAAAAGCTTCTTTAGATCTAGAAGTAGATCTAGAATAAGCAAGTCTATGAGATTTGGACAAGGCACAATGTTCACAAACACTATTGTTTGCAACAAGACTTTTAGGGAGACCAAGAACAAGCTCTTTCTTTGCCATTACCTCCAAAGATTTGAAGTTGGGATGGCCCAACCTCTTGTGCCAAACTTCTTGGTTTGTCAATTGCTCCCTAGCCATACATCCTTCACGATTAGAGATCACACATGCATCAAGCTTGAAAAGTTTACCATGCCTCCTACCTTGAGCAATCAAGGATCCACATTTACTTATCAAACATGCATCTCCAATGAACTCCACATCAAGTCCTTTGTCAATCATTTGACTTACACTAAGCAAATTCTTAGTGATTGAAGGAATGTACAAAACATTTTCAAGATTTGCTTTCCTATTTGTTGAAAGGGAAATAGGAATAGTGCCTATGCCTTTGATGTCACATTGACCATCATTTGCAGTGTAGATGATGTTACCTTCTCCCTCATAAGACAATAAGGATGTAAAGTATTCCTTATGTCTTGTCATGTGAGATGAGGCTCCACTATCAATCCACCAAGGATCATTATCATCTATGTTGGCTAACAAACTTGAAGTCATAACAAGTGATTCACATGTGTTATGTTCTTCCTCATCTATTGTAAGATTTCCTTGCCTCTCTCCTTGCTCTCTTTTCTTCTTATAACATTCATTTGCAAAATGACCTTTTATCCCACAATAAAAGCACTTGAACTTTGACTTATTGTTCTTAGTAGAAGAGGAAGAGGAAGAGTGATCATCATGATCAAAGTTACCACCTTTGGACCATTTCCCTTTGCCTTTACCTTTGCCCTTGAATTTGCCTTTTGTGAAGAAAGCCTCTTCACCTCCACCTTGCAAGGATGCACCATCAAGCTTTGATTGCAACCTATGTTCTTCAGCCAATAAGATTTCCTGCAAGTCAACCACACTTGGCAAGACTCTTTGAATGGCAAAACTTTGCACAAGGTTAGCATGTTCATTTAGCAAACCATTCAACATAACTTGGACTATTTCACCATCTTTTATGTTCTCATCAATGCATGCTAAATCATCACTTAGGGACTTAACTCTCAAGATAAATGCATGAGCACTTTCACCTTCTCTTTGCCTACTAGAAAATATTTGTCTCCTTAGGGTCAATACCCTAGATGTGGACTTTGATTCAAAGAGCTTCTTTAAGGCATTCCATGCCTCACTTGCACTTTGACACTTTCCAACTTCCTTGAGAAGTTCATTTGTAACATTCATTTTAATGATATGAAGAGCCCTTTTGGCCTTCTTATCAAACCTTTGTTGCTCTTGAAGTGTGAGAGGTCTCTCTTCAATTTCTGCAACTATGTCCATGAGTTCATTCAACTCAAGTAAGGACTCCATCCTCACTTTCCAAGTAGAGTAGTTTGATGAACTCAACCTTTCACTAGACTCTAGCATGATCCCACCATTGGAAGCCATGATTCTAATGTTTCTTCAACTTTTAGGTTCTGTCCTAAAGCACTTAGCACTCACTTTTCTCTCAACGAATGATAGATAAAGAGATCTATGAAGATTTAGGACCCTAAAACACTTCTATCTTGAACCTAGATGGTTTCCAAGCATAGAAAGGAAGATTGAAACACATGCAACACTTTGCACACACTAAGAATGGATTACAAAATCAAACCAACCTGAACACACTCTTGCTTAAGCTCTCAAACTTTCCAGCAAGTGACCAAATCAAGTTATGGTGTGAAGAGTTACTTGCATTCTTAGAAAATACCCAAAACTAGGATGCCAAGATTACCTAGTAATGAACAAACTTGATCAACACACTAAGATATTGATTCAACCTGTAAAACCACATGTAAACCACACTTCTAAAAGTTTATAAACTCCAGCAAGTGATAAATACAAGATTTAGAGGTGAATGAATGAGCACACTTAGTGAATCACAAGACTAGCTTCACTATCTTGTCAAATCTTGGTGTTTAGATGTAGATCTAAGATCACTTCACATGAGAATGTTCCTCAACCTGTTAAGAACCTGAAAACACACTTGCATAATGGTTAACACCTTCCAGCAAATGCTCCAATCAAATTACATAAGGAGAGTTACTTACATGCTCAACAAAGTACACCAAAATTTATGCCAAAATTGATGACAATCTTTACAATATGCTCTTCACAATGGAGCTTACAATATGTTCACCCAAAAAAGGGGATCTTTCATCCAAATGGGAGCTTTGCTCAGCCTTTAGGAGAATTACAACTCACTCAAAAGAGCATTTGTCATCCACTTAAGGAGAAGTTTCATCCACTTAAGGAGAGTGTTCATCCAAGAATGGAGATTGTCAACAATAGGATTGAAAAGAACATTGTTAGTATTGAATATGCACAAGCCTCACAATCACAAATGATTAGGTGTTATGATCTGATCCAAAATAGTTTCTTTTCAGCCTCTGATCTTCAATAGACCTGAAATATGCTTTTGATCCACAAGTTCAACTCACAAAACAAAGGTTAGTAAGATTTGATCAACAAAGCAATGCAAAATCATGCTAGAACTTGATCAAACATCCAAATATCACCAAAAATGGAATACTTACTGTAAATAGAAGCCAACCAGCTCTGATACCATGTGAAAAATACAGATCCTAAGTGGATCTAAACTCCAAGATCATTGGCTTGAATGCTTGCACTCCAAACTACATAAGCTAGGAATTGGCAACACATTCTATGCTACCTAGAATGCAAAGAACTTGATCAAAAAGCATTTATCACAAATGGAAACTTCCATAAACATCAAGTGCGGCCCAAAATAGCATTATACAGTCCATAATACATCAGCCTACCACTTTTGGAAAGCACCTAAGATCATACACAATAGCTTGAAGACAATACACACAACAATGCTCTCAATGGAGGAAGAAACAATGACAATGATCTATTGATCTCAATGAAGCATACAAAAGGTTTCTCCAACCTGTTCTCCACGACTTCCCTACTATTTATGGATGAGGAAGATGACTCTCTCTCCTCTCTCTAGAAGGTACTTGACCCTAGATATTCCCTATATAGGAAAAATAGCTAAAAATGGCTTATATGACCAAAATACATCAAAATGGTCTCATTTTGAAGGGTATGAAGTTTGACACTTCATCATACTGAAAAAATACAGTAAATAAAAACATTGTGGCCTGGTTCACACGTGTGAAACTCCAGAACCAAAACTATTTACAATTTTAGCCAATTTAGGCCTCAAACTAGCTAGGAAATGTTGACAATTTTCACATTTTCATCTCTCATACTCACACACCTCTTCTTTTTCCAACATGGTGTCAGAGCAATTTTCATAGCCTGATAAGCTTCCACAGTACAAGACTCTACTAGCCAATAGAGTAATTGTCATCTTGTTTGATAATTCTAAACCTGATTTTCATACTTAAGTCACTGATAGTTTTTCCTGTCACCTAGACTAATCTTCCACATCCATTCCCAAGGTTAAGCCAGTCCCATCATGGAGAAGCTTGATGGAGCCAATTACCATTTGTGGAAATTTAAGATGAAAATTGTACTAATGGCTAAAGAATTGTATGACATTGTTATAGGTGAAGAAGAAAGACCTGAAGCAGATGACGCAACAATCGCCAGATGGAAGTTGAAGGATGGAAAGTATTTCACGCTGATCCTCCTGAATATTAGGAATACTCAGATCGGCCATGTATCCGAGGCTCAGACATCGAAAGAAGTCTGGGACATCTTGAGCACACTATACAAAGTACGAGATATAGCTTCCAAGCTACATCTCAGGAAGAAATTTTACTCCCTCAAGATGGCGAATGGTGATTCCCTGCAGAATCACATCAATCAATTCAAGAACCTGCCAAGGCAAATGACAACTATCGGATTTGTCATAGACGATCAAGACACAGTGATGCAACTGCTTACAGGCTTGCCAAGCTCATATGACAGCTGGGTGATGATCATCACGACACATCCAGAGCTAACTCTTTCGAGAGGCATTACAATGTTGTTGTAGGAAGACGCGCGGTGGAACGAAGCCTTAAGTTCCTCAGCTGATTCTCATGCCTTATACACCAACAAGAGCATGACTAAGCAGAAGAAAAATAAAGGCCAGAAGCAATCAAAGCCAGACTAGAAACCAGCACATCACAAAGAACAGTCGAATCCGCAGATGAAGAAGAAGTTGTTCTACAGATACTGCAAGTGAAACAACCACGAAATTCAAGACTGCCGGATACTGCAAGCGAAGAACAACAGCAAGGGACAGTCGAATCAAGTGGCAAATGCAGCTGTAGAAGCTCCATAGCCTATTCAAAAGGCGGATCATGATGCCTTCATGACCAGACATCAAGGAGCATCGAGTGATAGTTCTTGGTTCCTGAATTCCGAAGCCACTCAGCACATGACCAGCCTCATTGGCTATTTCGAGTCCTATACACCTTACAATACCCAAAAATATGTTCATCTTGGCGACAATAGCACACATGCTATTAAAGGCGACAATAGCACACATGCTATGTAAGATTAAGCTTTGCAAATGATCAATCTAAGCTACTCTCTAAAGTCCTGTATGTACCAAATTTATCTACGAATCTACTCTCTATAAGCAGAATCACAGATCTAGGACATAGAGTAGAATTTGAATGTGATCAGTACAAAGTAGTTGATAGGATAGGCAAGATCCTAGCATTCAGAAAGAGGCATGGATACTTGTATAAATCGAGTCATTGCTTTTCTGCCTCTAGTCAGGCACTCAGTACTGCTATTAATACAAATAAAAGTTTACTTTGGCATTATAGACTTGGTCACTTGAATCATGTTGTTGTACAACAAATGTCTAGACAATCTATTGTTCTTGATCTTAACTGTCCTCGCGATAAAGTCAAGTTACCTGTCTGTCAAGACTGTCTAGTTGTTAAACAAACTAGGAAACCATTCAAATCAAGCCATCAGCATATTGCAAGAGGATTGTTAGACATTGTACATTCAGACTTCTGTGGCTCAATGAAAAATCCTTTGCTGAAGGATGCAAGGTATTTTATAGCTTTTATTGATTAATTTTCCAGAAGGACTATGGTGTACTTTATAAAGAAGAAATCAGAAGCATTCAACTGCATCTTGATTGGATATACTTCATCTGATAATACATACAAGCTGTATGATCTTGATACCCAGCAAATCTTGTATAGTCGGGATACAGTCTTTATCGAGGATCAATTTGTCGACATCAAAGGCAAGGATATTGCTCCAGGAGAACCTTCATCAAGAGCGGTTCATCAGTCGAATCCTCCTAGGAGATCAAGCGGAGTGCACACACAGCCCACAAGGTATACTCCTGAGTCTGCATGTCTCTTGATACAAGAACTGACGATAGTCAAAGATGCACTCAGCCAACCAGACTCTGGTCTTTGGAGAGAAGCTATGGACAAAGAATATTCCTCTCCGATCAAGAGCCAGACATGGTCACTAATTGAAGCTCCTAATGGATACATTATCATTGATTGCAAATGGATCTTCAAGATCAAATACAATGACAATGGAGCAATTGATGGAAGGAAGGCAAGACTGGTAGCATGAGGATTCACTCAGATCCCCAACGTCGACGACAACGAGACTTTCAGTCCAGTGGTCAAACATTTGTCGATCTGAATGCTCTTGTCTTATGTTGCAGCTGCCAACCTCGAAGTGCATCAACTTGATGTGCAAATAGCCTATCTAAATGGAGTTATACAAGAAGACATCTACATGATCCAGCCCGAAGGATACGTTATGGAAGGTATGAAGAATCATGTCTGTAAACTCCACAAGACACTTTACGGCTTGAAATAGTCTGCTAGAGCTTGGTTTCAGAGGATCAATGCATTCCTCATCGAACAAGGATTCAAACCAAGCACTACTGATTGCAATGTCTATTCCAAGTCAGTGCAACAATCCGTCATTATCATCACCCTATACATGGATGATATGTTGCTTTTCAGCAACAATACCAATTTGGTCAAGGATTCTAAGCAGATGTTGTTTTCGAAGTTCGACATGACTGATCTAGTCAAAGCTCACTTCTGTCTGGGCATTCAGATCCACAGAGACAGAGCGAGACGACTGATTTACATCACTCAACAAAGGTATCATCACAATGTTCTTAACATATACAATCTAATGAATTGTAAGTTAGCTCACTCACTGATGGATCCAGGCTTGCATTTGTCGAAGTATCAATGTCCCCAGACCAAGCAGGAAGAGGAGCAGATGAGAGAATATCCTTATCGATCGATACCTGGATCTCTCATGTACGCAATGGTCTGTACAAGACCTGACATCTCTTTTGCAGTAAGCTCACTCAGCTAATATATGACTAATCCTGGCATTACCCATTGGAAACCAACATTCATGTTGGTTTTGCAAATTTAGCACATGGCGCTTTTGAAAATTGAACACTTGTTGACATGTGAAAATTTGAAACCCTGTGATGATTTATCCTATGATTTGTGACATGACTCCATAGCCCAATGGATAGGGCACTGGACCTTTTAATGATGATTGAAAATGAACTAAGCTACTAATTGTGATCTGATTGTGTTACAGTATTATCAAGCCTTGTATGCAGGACCTGAGATGATGTTCTTCATGAAGATCTGATGTTGATTGGAACCCTTTTGGGTCGGCCTAGGATGCTATTGGCTGGTCCAGGGGGAAAATTTGTTGTTGTTCTTCATGAAGATCTGGTGCTGATTGGAACCCTTTTGGGTCGGCCTAGAACGCTATTGGTCGGTCCAGGGCGGTAATCTGTTGCTATTCTTCATGAAGATCTGATGCTGATTGGAACCCTTTTGGGTCGGCCTAGGATGTTATTGGCCGGTCCAGGGGGGTAATTTGTTGCTGCTTATCTTGAAGACATGTTGTTGTATAAATTTTGGGTCAGCCTAGGATGCTATTGGCTAGACTATTGGTCTTGTTGTAACCTAAGATGCTGAGTCCAAAGAATGGGGACCATTCTTTACCCGTGAAGGTCGGCACTGTTTGCAGGGAAAAAGACCTCTTTTTCAAGCTATTTTTGATGAAAAATCGTCGCCACGCGCTATTACACTGACACAAAACTGTTAAAAAATGATGCGTAAATGGCCCATTATGGCCGGTTGCACTTTTATTGAAACTCTGTTTATTTATTAATTTACGCTGGACTTAAATTTATCTAAAAAAGCCTATGCCCCTAGTTCCCAGGTCTGTCGGGGCTAGGAGGTGCCAGTTCATCTTAAAAACCAGTTAAATGGCAGTTTTATTCACCATAGGCCACTTTAGTAATTCAAAATGAAACTTGGGACTCTTCCCTTAAGTTTGGGCCCAACTACCAAAAAGCCCCTATTGGTGCCCATTCATGAAGAGGTGCACCTTTTTGGGCCTCAACCCTCTCTAGCATTAGAAGGGGCCAGCCTCTACGTAGCACATTCTGATTGTCATCTTCTTGGAGAGAGAGAAAAAGAAAGAGAGAGTTTGTGCAAGAAGGAGTGTGTGGAGAAGATGAGGAAAGGAGAAGAGGTTGTAGCCTGGTGCCTTCCACTGTCACCCATTTCCATTTTGCTGTCTGATTCATTCACTGCTACTGATCATTAGCATTGTGTTAACAGTTTTGTGGATCTGTAAATTGTTCTTCCTAACTTTGTCATTGCAAGTTTTGAATTGTGGGAACTGCACCTTGTATTCCCTTTTACTACCTCTAACACTTGGTTGCAGGCTGTGAGCATTTGGAAGGCTTCTAATACATTTGCTTGCAGGCTTTGGAAGTGTTGAAGGCCTTGCTATTTTGTTGGCAAGAATTTGAGAGTAGAAGATTAATCCATTGTTTCAAAAAAAGTCTGAATTGTTTTCTTGCAATTCTATATGCGATATATTGTAGGTTTGTGTCTTTAAGACCTGAAAAATTAACTGTGATCATTTATTATTACAGCTTAGTAAAGGAATCCCTGTAATTTGTGATCAGAATAGCTTTGAGTAGATCTGTCTCACCGATTAAAATTGAAGGCTTTGTTTATAAGTATACATGTTAGAACAAAATGATTGCTGCTTCTTGTTTTATCCACACTGCTTTCTAATCGTTGATGAACTTTGTAAATACTTGCTTCGACTATTAAGAACTTCTAATAAACGAGGTCAAAGCCTACTGATTGAGGGAAATCCTAATAGCCCATTTAGCTTTCCGAAAGTCATGGCTTTCTATACCGGGATGGTTCTTGACCATTTCAGAGTTCCATAGGCTATCTAAAATTTACCTATTGACTGTTAGGAATTTGCCTTATCGATTGTTGTTGAAAGTGTCGGTATAATTGTGGTATAGAATGACTTCCGTTAACATTTCCCTAGATTGGCAGTCTTTGTGGGGGTCATTTTATTATCCTTCAATATGATTGTGGTATAATGGCCAACTTTAAACAAGAGAGTCATTCTAGTGTGAGGCACATAAATGTCATTTTGGACAATCTAGACTATGCCGGCACATTGAAGTCGATTAGGAGACTAACGGCAAATACTTTATTTTTGACCTAAAATGGTTTAAGGTCATCTATCGTGGAAGCAACGCCCCGATTAGAAATTATAACGTAGGCATCAAAGTGAATCAAATTCAAGCTTAGACCTCAAAGATACGCATGAAATTTGTGACATCTGAATTTCTAAAACTTGATGGTTCTTAGGTTTGATTACTAGATGTACAATTTTGATTTCAATCACTCAATGGGATATGTCAAGCATCAAAATCAAATTTTCTTGGGTAATATGCATATAGTTGGACTAGTCTGAATGTTGCAAACTTGGAATTCCTAGGATTCAATCTAGCAATATTCGATGATAAGGGCCAAAATCAAACTATCTTGAGTGATAGAAAAAAAAATGGAGCCATTTGTAGTGATATGGATTAAATGCATTGATACATAGACAAAAGTTGCAAATGGTCAATTTTAATCTCTAAATAAGTTATGTTGATTGACAAGGGTCAAAATCAAGATATCTTACAACATAGGCATTAAGTGATAGATGTCAAATTGGAGCTATATCAGGTTGTAGAAATCAATTTTATTAGTAGGAGATTGGACTAGAGCAATTCAAATGTCTCACACTCAAGGTTGGCCGAACTAAATCACTAGATGAGCTTTGTCATATGCTACGGACCAAAACTACATTTCAGACGTAGACTTTAATGAGCCATCTAAATGTCCAAAACTTAAGGTTTATCATATTCAATCAACCAACGAGTCATCTTGAGGATAAGGACCAATGTCAAGCTATCGTGAGTGATAAAAAACAAATTTAAGTCTCAAGTGATTAAAATCACATGTTTGGAACCGAAATCAAACTATCTTGTATGATGTGGTTCAAGTTTGAGCCAGTTACAAGATTCCATGAATTTGATCACTCAATGAGAATCTTGAATGATACGATCCAAAATCAAGCTATCTCAGGTGAACAAAACCAAATTTGAGCTATCTCAAGTGATAGAGGTCTGTTTCATTGAAAAGAGACCGAACTATAGTAATTTAAACATCCTAAACTTGACATTGTTGATTTTGATCACACAATGAGCAATTTCAATTGATGAAAGCTAAATTTGCATGTTAGACATCAAGCTCGAGCTCGAGTGATAAACATAAAATTGATGTAGCGTTAAGATGAAGCAATATTGGGATTTATGTTTAATAATGTTCTTCTTGTTGGAAGAAGAGTGTGTGAGTATGAGAGACGAAAATAGCTCAAAAAGAAAACGAACACGAAAAGAAACAAACTCGAAAACTCGAACAAGAAACGAACTCGAATGGAATGTGTTCATGTGTAGCGCAATGAGCTATATAACTTCTTCCCTAAGCATGAGTACGTCTATAAGAAACGAACAGAACGTTAGTGATAGAAATCATGGTCGTTCTAATTACGTAGCCAAGCATTAACAAAATATTAGAAGCATAATTTGTCGCGAGTAGCTAGACAAATTATTAGTCATGAATGATTCGCGAAAGAGCTAGACAGAGCTCGACTGATAATCAGTCACAAATGATTCGCGAAAGGCAAGACTAAATATTAGTTGTCAACAACTAGACTAATTATTTCTCGCTAAGAACAGATTACCAGATAGAATGAAAATAAGCATAGCAATATGACACTAATCTCAACGCAAAACAAAAGAGCTGTTATCAGATTAAGTATAGCAAAATATACATGTCAATGATGCGGTAGAGCACAAGACAATAGCGGACGAAATCACGTGCTCTACAAAGCTAATTCGATCTGTAAAGGAATGAACCTATCACTGACAAATAAAGAATCAATGCACAAGGCATCTACTTCGTCTATCTCTGATAAGCTTTTGATGCTAATATAATACACAAACTCTATAGATACGCAGGTGGTATCCAACATATATATACATCTTTTTACAGGTGTGCAGATGAAAAAAGTACAAAGTGGATGTGATGTCTGTAGGAGATCGTGGGTGGCTGCTGTCGTTGTCAATTTTGATGCACAGTTGCATGGGATGAGCGTGAGAAGGCCGTGACGTCAGCTTTTGCCAAAATGAACGTTGGTGAAGATTTGAAAAATGCTAATGAAATGCCTTAGGATTTGATTTACAGGGTGCACTTGCTTCCTAGGGCACCTTTGGCATTTTGTAAGCAATGTCGCCTTTTTCGCCTGTCACAAAACGCGTGTAAAAACAGTGTTGCATTTTTTTTGTCTTTTCTTCATCTGTGAGAATTTACTTGTATTCATGCAAATAGTCATGTTTTATTCGTCAGTCTTATTTTACATGTAAATATGCAGACTGTCCGACAATGTGAGTAAAAATGCAGCATGAATGGAGGCAGATTAAAATGGGATTTAGGAGAGTACAGGAGATAAATCCAACACTCCCCCTTAATCTGGATCCATGAATGCCATGATCTTCAGAATAAGCAATGCACAGAATTTGTTATGTGCATTAACACTTAATGCTTTTGTGAAAATATCTGCAACCATGTCCTGCGTTCTGCAGTACATTAAGCTCATCTCCTTGTTGAACCTTGCCCCTGATGTAGTGATATCTAATTTCAATGTGCTTACTCCTAGAGTGAAATTTAGGGTTGGCCGATTAGGCAATAGCACTCTGATTATCACAGAATAAGATCGTAGGGCTCTATTGATACAGATTATGTCTAACAATAAGTTTCTCAACCAAAACGCTTCCTTAATAGATTGAGAAGCAACAATGTATTCTGCTTCTGTAGAAGAAAGTGCGATAGAGGTTTTCTTACGACTATTCCATGAGATAGGACCGCCATTGAAGAAGAATGTAAATCTAGATGTGGACTCATGACTCTTAATTTTCTATACTTAGAGGCGGGATGGACTCCTAGTTCAAGACTTTTGTTTCGCTCTTGGCTTCCATTCCCATGCATCTTTAGCTAGGGAGTTAATGTTCAATGCTTCCAACCTAGAGTCTTCAGGTTTCACACTATGGGTATGATATCTCTGATAATGGAAATAATCCACTCTAGATTCTACTTTTGGTCCCAAGCTTGACTCAACTAGGAACTGATTGTTTCTAGATTGATTGTGGCTAGTATAGAATGTGGATATACGAGTATCAATCAGAGCATTTTCATATTGGGATGCAATTCCAATTGCATGATCCATACTAGTCAGATGCTTCTGTCTCACATGGACTTGCATCTCTGTTTGCAATCCACTTATGAAGCAATCTAATATCAGTTCAATCAGCATTTTATACGGGGTTATGTGCTCCTGCACAAACCAACTATCTCTATGAGCATATCTACTCACAGACTCATTGTCATACTGCCTCATGGTTACCAACTGGTAACAAGCAACAACTACATTCATCGTGGGTGAGAATTCATCCATAAATGCCTTTGCTAGTTAATGATAATGATTTTCAAAAATTTCAATATTGTCATACCAATTTCTAGCATGACCAGTCAAGTATAATGGAAACAAGAGCTTCCATTTATTGGGCTGTGAAAAACCATCTAGGAAAGAGAAGTTCATGAATTTTCGTATGAAAATATCAGATTTATCACCTCTCTCTCCATCATAATGATCAATCTTCAATAGGTAAACAGGCTTTGGTCTAACACAGAGGGAGTCGCCAACAACCAACACAGGTTGCACAATTGTCTGATTAGGTTGAACTTTTGATTTTCCACCATCGTACTCCAACTCATCAAGGTTGGAAGCACTTTTAGCATGATCGAGGTGTTCATCAAGAGATTGGTGGCCCAACTCTGACACATCTTCAACAAACTGTTGATCGTCCATTTCAGAACTTTGGGTAGAACTGTCCACCATATCAATATCGGTGCCAACACTCACCTCATGAGCATTAGGCTTTCATGGTCATAGTTCAACACACTACCAATTCCTGCTAGGGTTTCATCAACTCCAAGAATTGGATTTTGAATCACAATAGGGCTACGATTAATAGTCACAAAATAATTGCCATGTAGTGCCACATGCTCTTTCTGAATCTCCAGGTTATCATCATTAGGACAACTTGGATCATGTTGGGCACTTACAAGCCTCAAGGTATTAGAGTTAGTGCATAGGTGGCTAAGGAATTCAGAATTCACTAGGTTGTATTCTTTGCTACCCAAGTGCTTCTGACACAACACCTCACTCTAAAATAAATGCATACACACCTCCGAGCGCATAGACAATGAATTTCATCATGAAATATACAATGGCTTCGAATGCAGCACGGGTGGTCAAGTGCCTAAATGGCAAAAATTCCATGATTTCCTCCATCTAAGTCAACCAATATAGGCTTCTAATGCTAGAGAGGGCTGAGGCCCAAAACGGTGCACCTCTTCATGAATGGGCACCAATAGGGGCTTTTCGGTAGTTGGGCCCAAAGTTAAGGGAAGAGCCCCAAGTTTGGTTTTAAATTACTAAAGTGGCCTATGGTGAATAAAACTACCATTTAACTGGTTTTTAAGATGAACTGGCCCCTCCTAGCCCCGACAGACCCGGGAACTAGGGGCATAGGCTTTTTGAGATAAATTTAAATCCGGCGTAAATTAATAAATAGACAGAGTTTCAATAAAAGTGCAACCGGCCATAATGGGCCATTTACGCATCGTTTTTTAACAATTCCGCGGTAGCGTAATAGTGCGCGGTGACGATTTTTCATCAAAAATAGCTTGAAAAAGGGGTATCTTTCCTCGCAAACACATATGCGTCGCTTGTTGTCAACTCTCTCAACACGATAATGATATCTATATGCCCACATGGCAGTGTATGATTTATATTAAAACACAAAAAAAAAACAAATTTGTGTAAATTAAAATACTATTTAGATATTTAGTACAAAAATAAAACTTCACAAAGACAATACTACACTAACCTTCCATCCACATCCACAAACAAATTCCCATTCTAATTGGGTCACTTCTTCTCCGGTTTTGGTTGCTTTTAGTATCGTATGAAAAATCCATTCACGAGTGCATTTTGAAAGTAAGGGCTCCAAAGTTCTGTTGTTCTCGAACGCTCTCCTTTTTCTTCGATTGATATTTTTTCTTCGTTTCAATGTTATGTTTCTTTCCTTTTTGACTTGTTCATACCTTGAAATCCACTTTTCCAAGTGTCCACAGTTATATATTATGAACACATCAATTTTCTCTTCTAATTGAGATGAGTCTCTTTTGCACACCATTTCCTTGTGGTACTTCACCCTTAACACGTTCATCTACTTCTTCACACCACATTTTTGGACTTGTAGGATGCAATTGTGAGATTCTTTTGATGATATAAGACAAAGATTATTGTACAAAACATTCACATAAACCAGAATAGTTATGCATTGTCCACATTAGAATTCCACGAACAATGAAGCTCCTTTGTTGTAACGGTCTCAAGATGCCATAAGCGTGAATACCATTCCAAAGAATGCATAATTTTCATCGACCAAAGGTGCAAGATGCACATCCATGTTCTTGGACTTGTACTTTTCTGGAATCAATAGTACTAATAACAAGCGTCCCGTGTTTATACTTAACCACGAAGGTAATTATAATTATCGAGCACAACTGGCCATGTTGACCAAGTTGATGCTTGAACACTAAAAAGATTTACGCCATCCATAGCAAGGCCAAATCTTAAATTAGGAGGTTCATTTTTGAACTCAGGCCATTGGTCTTCAACAGGTTTCCATGCAAGTGAGTCACATGGTACTCACATCACATCATCCATAGATCGATTTTTCACATGCCAATCCATTAGTTGTGCCAAAGATTTACATCGAAATAAACGTTGCAATCGTGAGATAATTGGAAACTGTCTTGGTACTTCATCCCCTTCTACATCATCTCGATAACGTGAAGCGTTACACATTGGACATTGAAGCTTTTCTGAATGCTCTGGACATGCATGTATTGTGTCATAATTCATTCCAAGTACGTTCATTATCTTTCGTGCTTCTTTTTGTGTTTTAGGTATCATGTTTTTTTTCGAAAGTATGAGTTGCTAGAAAAGAAAACCAAATTAATTTAATGTAAATACCCTATAAAGTACTGAAGTTGTGTTATGCGTTAAGTACCCAAATAATGACGTGACACTACGGTCACTCCATTTGTATGTTGCTTGAAGGTTTAGAATAAGAATTGACGTAGCTAGTCTCGAAATGGATGCTCCTGGATACAAAGGAGTATTTGCCTCCTTGCGCAATAGAATCTCATCTTCATCCATCTCAAATTGTTCATTCAATTTATTGGCTACACACATTAAAAAAATTCAATAAATGACGTACATAGATTGACAAATATTATAATAAAAATCCATCATATAAAATTAACAAACCTCAATGTCTTGCAAATTCGATAGTTGACCCTGATCTTTTCGTCCAAACTTCCACAAATGATTGACGCATGCGCACCATATTTTAAATTGAAAATAGTTATTTAACAGAAACAAAAATCAAGTACGTGTCACTTTAGCACAATATTTGAGGTCATGTTTAAGTTATAGTAACAAAGTCTTTATGAACAAGAGAAAATGCATGTTTATTATTTACCCTGTTGACTTGAGTAGTGTCTTCATTGCTAGATTGATTTTGTGAACTCGAGGGTGAAGGCCTGTCCTAAGTTCTCAAAGGCCAAAAGATTTATTGGCTTATCATTCACATAAAGCTGTCTCGAATCAACTTAAATGAAAATCAAATAAGACTTTAAATCAACACTCGAAAACATTGCATCACATAGATTCATTCACACAACAGTGGAAGCACTGAGGGGTCAAGATGGGAAACCCCCCTCGAAGGATTCTTTTCTTGTCATTATCCATATCCAATTGGCCAATGCCAATTACATATACAACGGATTCCAATAGCGGTCTCAAAGTAGGAAAATCAACTTAGCATAGACTTAGTTCTTATTCATTGATTTTAATTCCATATCTACCTTCAAAAAAGCATAGAAATTTCTTCCTAAGTCTTAATTTTTCCGACATACAATCACGTTGGATCTTAAAATCTTGACAGGCAATCCAAATGGATCTTAGTATAGATTCTTGACATGCAACAGTCATGAAGCGACATGCATGGTCATTTGGAAATGCATGGTGTGAAATGCAAGCTTTAGATCTAACATGCAAGCTTAAGATCTGACATACATGGAGAGAGAGAGAGAGACAGAGAGAGAGAGAGAGAGAGTGTGTTTGTGATGTGAAAGAGGGATAGAAATCCGAGAGGGTTTGAGCTCCAAAATCCTAAAATCCACAAAATAGCATAGCCACTTTGAGCTAATGCCTCAATCCTCTTCTCCAAAGTACCTGTACACAACAAACAACAAATGGACAGAGCTTGGATGCAACATTCTTCAATCCTCTTGGTAGTGGGGCGAATTTCCACCTATAGAGAGAGTGGGGAGTCCTTCCAAAGTGAGTTAGGTATCAAGTTCAAGTGCATGAGGTGTGAGGAAGACTCCAATTGGACTTAGGGTGGAGTGGAGTGCATGGATGAGGTGTATTAGTTAGAGAGAGTGAATGGGTGATGTGTATTAGTTTGGGAGAGTTATTATGATGATTTAGCATATGAAGTGAGAGTGTAGGAGGGAGCCCCATTCCAGGTGTCAAATAGCCTAGAATGCATGTGGAAAAGTGGGTGGGAGGTAGGTGGTACAAGGTTTGATTTTGATTACATATAATTTTTCATGGTTAAAACTTGGGATTTCACCCAAGTGCAATCTTCCTAAGGAAGAGCCAAGGTATATGTCCATCTTGTTTTTGCATAATGTCCATTAATTCCTAGGTGCTTTTTTCTAGAGGTTGCCCATCCTCAATCATGGTGAATAAGGTCAAAAGGGTGATCACTCCCTTGGCCTATTCCTGTAGACTCCACTAAGCTTTCATTATAGACTCTTCTGAGCCTTCTTTAAAGACTTTGTCAAAAGCCTTATTGTTTACTGTCTTAATCTTAGAAAGCTTCTTGTTTCGATTCTTGTTCTTTAGGCACTTTCTTCGAGTACCTGCACATACCCTCAAAGAGAGGTCAGTCCTTAAGCCTAGAGGGCTTCTTATTCTTGTTCTGATTCTTCAGGTACATTCGTGTGTACCTGCACATCCTTTCAAAGAAAGGTCAGTGTTTATAATACCATCAAACATGGTTCATAGAAGATTTTTAGTTCTACAGGTATCAATGCCTGTTACTCAATTCATTAAAGTAATAAATTCATTCAATTTCCGCAAAGAATATTGATCATTGATAATTCTATGTCATCAAAGTTTATCTAGGTTTGAAGTTGGGACAGTTTTTATTACTTAGGAGCAATTTGTTTCTACAAATTACAGATTTGAATGTAATTCATCTCCTTGTGATAAACTACATATATGCACAAGTACAAAACACAAATAATATAAACCTAGTCAATTTAAAAATATGTTGATTCTTATCTTTTGATATTTAGATAGCATGATTCCTATATGCATATTATTGTTTGATACTCATGTTTTGATTCTTATACGTGGATTCTTATATGATTCTTTTGCATCTTGTTGTAGGTTATAAACACACATCTGTCCATTTTTTTTTTGTTATCACTGGTATGAAAGCCTAACTCTAATATACATTAAAGCTTTGTAGGTGATTTTCATTTTTCTACTTCATTTCAATATATTAGGGTTTATTGTAATATATTGTATGTTTATGAATGTACTAATCATGTCGGGATCTGACAGTGGCAAGAGCTTGGGAGATTATGTTTCAAATCTCTATGCATCGCTAACTCCTAAACAAAAAACACAATTGCAAAGTATGCTTAGCCAAGACCTCGAGGGTGGTACCTCACAAGCAGCCGTGGCTCCCGCCCCCACCGAAGAGTCATCCACAAAGTTTTATTATGATGTTGATTCTCAAGGGAACATAATCTCCAACTGTAAAGGGAGGGTGGTTATGGATTGATTGTATTCTTTGTGCGAATGCCATTTTGGTGATAGATTGTTTGGGTTTTCAGGTTCAGACTTTATTGGAGATCAATTGGATAGGAAATCCATAAGTGCACATCATATTTTAATAGGCGATGGATATGGATGTCAAAGAAACAAGCTACTATCTCATTGTCATCTAGTGTGGCCGAGTACAAAGCACTTACTCATTGCACAAAAGAGATAATCAAGGATATTCACTTGTTGGATTTTTCATTGAGCTCAATCATCTTTTGTGACAACCTATCAGCCCAAAAGTTGGCAAGCAATCCTATATTTCATGATACGAGCAAGCATATTGAGGTGGCATATCACTTTGTGAGGGAGGAAGTCATGGCAAAGGAGCTGGAGCTTCAACCTGTGCATTCAAAGGAATTTGTAGTTGATATCTTCACCAAAGCATTGGGAAAAGACTTGTTTACATAGCATAGAACTTCACTTGGAGTATTCTCAAAGTCTATGATAAAACTAGTTGAAGAAGGAGTGTGAGAAATTGTCAACTAGTTTGATACGTTGGACATATTGCTTTGTTTGGCAATTAAGGCCAATTTTCATATTAGACTTAGAGTTTGACTTCTCAAAGTTATATTAGTCTAAATGCATTTGAATTACCACTTTTAGAAAGTGAAGGAAATAGTAGAAGGTTGAGTTTGGTAGATTCAAATGTGAATGTTGGAGACATTGAATCTAGTCCACATTAATAGTAGGATTTTTGTTATGGAGGGAAACCAAGATCATTAATGATGCATGGACCTACAATAAAAGGATATAAACTCACAGGAGAAAGCATTCCTCTCCGTCTCATCTCATTTCATGCTTATACATGAGTTTTCTTGGGTTCATCTATCCATTGGTGCACTATCTTGATGATATCTTGCAATCTTGTGTGTAGAATGCTCATACTTTGTTATATTCGGATCCACATGTGTGAAATATAGTAACTTGTTGTTTTTGTGTGGACAACAACTTCATATTCTCATAAGTTCGATGTTTGATGAATTTCTTATTGAGTTTGCATCTCTTTCATTAAGTAGATGTTGATTTTCTACATTGCAAATGGTGTAAATTGTGTTGTCTTTCAAACCAAAGATCAATGGATGATTTTGAATCGTAATGATTGACAAAATATTCACAGAAACTAGCTATCACCGTACATGTGGATCCTTTCTCTCTCTCTCTCTCTCTCTCTCTCTCTTTCTCTCTCTCATTGCTACTCTCTTATGGCCGCATTTTGGTTGAGAATATCAATGCTTATAGTACAATAAGTGATGCTTCTATTTTGTAAGTTTTTTTTCGCTCTGTATTTGTTTATCATCCAAGCACTCTTAACAACATCTGAGACACAAAATTTGTAGCTAACAAGGTACTGAATATATCAGAAAGGACATTGAAATCCGTGGATCTATTAGTAACAATATACCAACACTTATTCCGACAACTCATAGACTGATTCTTATGGCCTCCAATCTGTACATTGTAGAAATGTGTTTGTTTAAATAAATTTGTTTATTGTTATGTCTGTTTTGTAGAGTTCGGTTCTAATTTTTCATTCTCCGAGATAAGAGTCCATTTTTTGATCAACCTTTAATTACTTGGTGTTTGTAAATCCTGGGATTTTGTGAGATTTATGAGTAATATCATGAATTATGGATGTAGGAGAGAGAGAGAGAGAGAGAGAGAGAGAGAGAGAGAGAGAGAGAGAGAGAGAGAGAGAGAGAGAGAGAGAGAGAGAGAGAGAAATCTAGAATTTTTTGATGGATTTTAGTTTAAGAAGGTGTCATTAAAATGGGAATTTGTGTGTGTGTGTGTGTGTGTGCGTGTGTTATTAGAATTATGATGAGATTTGTAAATGTTGATAGAATGTTGGTGAATGAGATTAGTGATTATGAATGAGACCATGATAGTGAATTGAACAAGATCAGAAAGAAAGTTATAAAAAATGACAGTGAGAAGAGACAAAGATAGTCTAAGATTACGAATAATCATATTAAAGCGAAGGATTTTATAAAAACATGGGAAAGAAATTATGAAATGAGATGTAAAAAAGAGGAAAAAGAATTTTGTCATGAGAAAGAGAAGGATTATTGTATAAGATTCTAGCTTAGAGAGATTTGCAGCTGAATTTTAAAGGGGAGAGAGAGAGAGAGAGAGAGAGAGAGAGAGAGAGAGAGAGAGAGAGAGAGAGAGAGAGAGATGAGAATAAAATTTTAAAATTAAAAGTAAAAATATGATAAATGAAATTAAATTGTGATGTAGATTATGACTGTAATTACGAATGAGATTGGAATGCGAATCTAGAATTAGATTGACATGTGAAATTATAATGAAAATTTTAATGTGAATAAAAATGTGAAATTAGAATGAATTTTTAATGTGACATTTGTGTTAGCATCCATGTCATTGTCACGTTTGATGTCAATATTTGACACACTGAATATGTGTCATATTTTGACAATTGCTTATGAGTTCATTGCTATTTTTGTTTTTTGTTTGCAAAGAGTTGTTAGTGGTTTTTTCCAAGAGAAAAAATATGATCTGTTGAATTCGTATATGTTTTTAAATTTAAGCTGATCGTGTGCCCTTCAGGCGTGAACGCCCCCCCCACCTTCATGAATCAGGGTGACCTTCATGCATCAGGCAGAGCGTCAGAGAGTGTTTATACAGAGAGCGCAACCCAGAATTTTCATATAAATTGCACAGAGGAAAAGAGAGAAAGCCATTGAGGAAAAGAGAGACAACCATTCACTCGTAGCGCACGCTTCCATCAACCCTGCATTAGAAAAAGCTTAATTATAGCGATCCATTATTTCTAGCTTGTATGTCGGAGATACATCCATTACAAAAGCAGGTTGTGGAGAGATGTGATGGAAGAAGGAAACAGTGGTGCTATTCAACAAAAGCAGACAGCTTCTATCAATTTGATTTGCATGTTCAATGCACGTTTCATCCTTCCAGAGTCTTCTATGCTTAAGATGCTTCCCATACTAATCTGACAACTGCTAATCGTGGATGTTTAAACCCTTTTAGGTATAATGCACATCTGCAGATCTGCAGCACCGTCATCTCTTATCTTATTTCATGTATTCCCTAGACTGGATTATGAATGCATGTGCTTCGGAATAGCTGCTAGCACCAATTTGCTCGCTCAAGTTCGGGAATGAAGAGAAAGATCATTCCGGCTTTTTGAAAACATAACAAACAAGAAGGGCTCAAAGCACCTGAGCTAACCGAATAAAGACAAAACGCAAGAAAGGCAATGAAAGGCAGGCCTGCTATTAACTTCGGTTAACAGGCATGAGTGGCCCGTTATGAAATATCCCAAGGCCACGGGCTCGCCCTCCCGGGCACGCCCTAGGCCTTGGGATATTTCATAATGGGCCACTCATGCCCGTTATCTAAAACCTAATATGCCAATGAAACATTGAAGGGAATTTACATCGTTTCAAAATCAGACAAGTGGATTGGATTTTGATTTGAGCAACATTTGAATCTAAAAATTGGTTTTGCATCGAACCAACAGATCCATCTAAACGAAGAGCGGAGAGAGAGTTCCATAAGCAACGTTACAAATCATTGTTGGAAAGGATGTAGAGTATATACCCTTATTGCAAACACAGATACAGATAACCCAATCCTAAGAATTCGCAGATGACCAAGCAATTTCAAGATGTGACAAAATGAGATCATTTTTTTACAAGATATCCACCCGTAGCTACCAACATGTAACCTCACATCTTCTTATTGGGGCAACAAGTTACAAGCAAAAATTTGTAGACT
This sequence comes from Diphasiastrum complanatum, assembly GCA_029204225.1. Lineage (NCBI taxonomy): Eukaryota > Viridiplantae > Streptophyta > Lycopodiopsida > Lycopodiales > Lycopodiaceae > Diphasiastrum > Diphasiastrum complanatum. Next base: position 30,281,081 of record CM055101.1, read on the forward strand.
TCTAACAAATGTTCAAGCATCATAAGACACTTGCCACACCCAGTTGCATGAAGCCAAGTCAAACCAGCAATGGGTAGATCCACAGCAAGTTGAGCCAGTGGTAATACCTGTTCCACTCATCTATCAACTACCTAACCCAAACAATCAAAGTGAGGAGGGTTTCATAGAGGCTGACATCTTGCAAGAAGGGCCAGCATAGCCAAAGGACCTGTTTGAAACCTCTGGTCATACAAAATCAGCCTCACCGGCCTTTCTCGGAAGCTCATATCAATACGAACACTCCTACAAATCATCAAGAGGGGCTTAACATTGAGATTTCAAACCTCAAAAATAAAGGACAACTGGATATGTGATACTTACCAACCCTCGACAATCAATCCAAATGGAGTTGATCTATGTTCGAGAAGAATATTGTAACCTTATATAGGTATTTGGACCGTACATGGTCTGTCAAGGTGGACTCAAATGCCAAGGTGAAGAATTCCAAGGTAAGCAACACTCTTGATTCCAACAACATGTATTGTTGAGGAACACTCGCAAACTAGAGAGTACTAATATGAAACACATTAGAGGAGATTTGAGTTCCAAAAAGATTTAAAGTGAGCTATATAAGTGTGAAGCTAGCCATCACTCTTGATTCCAAAAAACCGTAAAGTGAAGCAACGCTATTGCTAACTAGAGAGTACCAATATAAAACATAGTTTAATTTGAAGCAAATATAATTTAATTTGAAGTGAGCTGAAAAACTATGAAAAAATAACTTAACAATAAGCTTCGACTCTTAATACACAGTCAATAAGTATTATACAATCTGAAAATTGTATTGACTTGACACTTAACTCATTGCAAAAATGATATCTCACGAATTTCTTTAAGACAAGTATAGAGGACATAATCAAAAGTAGAGAAAATGGCAACGCTTCAAATCAATCAAGAGACCTGGGCTCGAATCCCAGCAGCCACACCATATTGGATTAATTTCAAAAGAAATCAAATGATCCGAGAGAACAACCACAAGAAACTTTTGTTCGTTTCCTACATAGGAAAAACGTAAATTCCCTAGTTTGACATGTTTTTTCCTGGTTAAGATATGCATTTGGATGCCTTATAAGCCCCTTCTAACTAGGAAAATTTATTTCCTAGTTATAAAATGTATGTGGATCAATTTTCATCAAGGAAATTTTTAATTCCCTAGATACATTGCTACCATTTGTAACTTGGAAAAAGTTTCCTTAGATACATTGATACCATTTATAACTTGGAAAACGTTTTTCTTGCTAAAAAATGTTCATGGATAAGTTTTATTAGACTCTTAATACTAGGTCAATATGTATTCCACAATGTGGAAACAATATTGACTTGGAAATCATTGCAAAAATGATATCTCATGAATTGCTTTAAGATAAGTATTCTCAACGCTTCAAATCAATCAAGCGACTTGGGCTTGAATCCCAGTAGCCACACCATATTGGATTAATTTCAAAAGAAATAAAATGATTCGAGAGAACAACCAAAAGAAACTTTTGTTCGTTTCCTACACAGGAAAAACGTGAAATTCCCTAGTTTGACATATTTTTTCCTGGTTAAGAAATGCATTTGGATGCCTTATAAGCCTCTTCTAACTAGGAAAATTTATTTCCTAGCTATAAAATGTAGGTGGATCAATTTCATCAAGGAAATTTTTAATTCCCTAGATACATTGCTACCATTTGTAACTAGGAAAAAATTTCCTTAGATACATTGATACCATTTATAACTTGGAAAACGTTTTTCTTGCTAAAAAATGTTCATGGATAAATTTTATTAGGAAAACTTTTCAAACAAAGTCAATTTTTGAACTATTTTTATTAGAAGAGTTTGAAGCCAATTTGTTTTTTTTTTTTGAGGAAAATTTTGGGTCACGATTTTCTATTTTATTTTTACTCACATTATCGCACAGTCTGCATATTTACATGTAAAATAAGACAGATGAATAAAACACGACTGTTTGCATAAATACAAGTAAATTCTCATAGACGAAGAAGAGGCAAAAAATCGTGACACTGTGGTTTTACATGCGTTTTGTGATAGGCGAAAAAGGCAACACTGCCTTACAAAATGCCAATGGTGCCCTAGGAAGTGAAGGCACCCTGTAAATCAAATCCTAAGGCATTTCGTTAGAGTGACGCATTTTTCGAATCTTCACCAACATTCATTTCAACAAAAACTAATGTCACGGCCTTCTCATGCGCATCCCATGCAACTATGCAATCAGAACTGACAACGACAGCAGCCACCCACGATCTCCTACAGACAGCACATCCACTTTGTACTTTCTTTATCTACACACCTGTAAAAAGATGTATAAATATGTTGGGTACCACCTGCGTATCTATAGAGTTTGTGTATAATATTAGCATCATAAGCTTATCAGAGATAGACAAAGTAGATGCCTTGTGCATTGATTCTTTATTTGTCAGTAATAGGTTCATTCCTTTACAGATCAAATTAGCTTTGTAGAGCACGCGAATTCGTCCGCTATTGTCTTGTGCTCTACCGCATTATTGACATGTATATTTTGCTATACTTAATCTAATAACAGTTCTTTTGTTCTACGTTGAGATAAGTGTCATATTGTTATGCTTATTTTCATTTTCTCTGACTTTCTTGTTGCTCAATCTGATGATCTGTTCTTAGCGAGTAATTATTAGTCTAGCTATTGACGAGTAATATTTAGTCTTGCCTTTCGTGGATCATTCGCGACTGATAATCAGTCGAGCTTTGTCTAGCTCTTTCGCAAATCATTCGTGACTAACAATTTGTCTAGCTACTCGCGACAAATTATTCTTCTGATGTTTTGTTAATGCTTGGCTACGTAATTAGAACGACCGTGATTTCTATCACTAATGTTCTATTCATTTCTGACAGGCGTAGTCATGCTTAGGGAAGAAGTAATATAGCTCATTCCGCTGCGCACGAACACATTCCATTCGAGTTTGTTTCTCGTTCGAGCTTTCAAGTTCGCTTCTTTTTCGTGTTCGTTTTCTTTTCGAGCTATTTTCGTCTCTCATACTCACACACCTCTTATTTCAACATGGTATAAGAGCAATTTTCGTAGCCTGTTAAGCTTCCACAGTACAAGACTCTACTAGCCGATAGAGTAATTGTCTTCTTGTTCTGTAATTTTGTACCCGATTTTCATACTTAAGTCATTGATAGTTTTTCCTATCACCTAGACTAATCCTCCACATCCATTCCCAAGGTTAAGCCAGTCCCATCATGGAGAAGCTTGATGGAGTCAATTACCATTTGTGAAAATTTAAGATGAAAACTGTACTAATGGCTAAAGAATTGTATGACATTGTTATAGGTGTAGAAGGAAAACCTGAAGCAGATGACGCAACAATCGCCATATGGAATCTGAAGGATGGGAAGTATTTCACGCTGATCATCCTGAACATTAGGAATACTCAGATCGGCCATGTATCCGAGGCTCAGACATCGAAAGAAGTCTGGGACATCTTGAGGACACTATACAAAGTGCGAGATATAGCTTCCAAGCTACATCTCAGGAAAAAATTTTACTCCCTCAAGATGGCAAAATGGTGATTCCCTGCAGAATCACATCAATCAATTCAGGAAACTGCTAAGGCAAATGGCCGCTGTCAAATCTGTCATAGACGATCAAGACACAGTGATGCAACTGCTTACAGGCTTGCCAAGCTCATATGACAGCTGGGTGATGATCATCACGACACATCCAGAACTAACTCTTTCGAGAGGCATTACAATGTTGTTGTAGGAAGACGCGCGGTGGAACGAAGCCTTAAGTTCCTCAGCTGATTCTCATGTCTTATACACCAACAAGAGCATGACTAAGCAGAAGAAAAATAAAGGCCAGAAGCAATCAAAGCCAGACTAGAAACCAGCACATCACAAAGAACAGTCGAATCCGCAGATGAAGAAGAAGTTGTTCTGCAGATACTGCAAGTGAAACAACCACGAAATTCAAGAGTGTCGGATACTACAAGCGAAGAACAATAGCAAGGGACAGTCGAATCAAGTGGCAAATGCAGCTGTAGAAGCTCCATAGCCTATTCAAAAGGCGGATCATGATGCCTTCATGACCAGCCATCAAGGAGCATCCAGTGATAGTTCTTGGTTCCTGAATTCCGGAGCCATTCAGCACATGACCAGTCTCATTGGCTGTTTCAAGTCCTATACACATTACAATACCCAAAAATATGTTCATCTTGGCGACAATAGCACACATGTTATTAAAGGTGAAGGTACTATAAGATTAAGCTTTGCAAATGATCAATCTAAGCTACTCTCTAAAGTCTTGTATGTACCAAATTTATCTATGAATCTGCTCTCTGTAAGCAGAGTCACAGATCTAGGACATAGAGTAGAATTTGAATGTGATCAGTACAAAGTAGTTGATAGGATAGGCAAGATCCTAGCACTCGGAAAGAGGCATGGATACTTGTATAAATTGAGTCATTGCTTTTGTGCCTCTTGTTAGCCGCTCAATACTGCTATTAATGCAAATTAAAGTTTACTTTGGCATTATAGGCTTGGTCACTTGAATCATGCTGCTGTACAACAAATGTCTAGACAATCTATTGTTCTTGATCTCAACTATCCTCGTGATAAAATTGAGTTACTTGTCTGTCAAGACTATCTAGTTGTTAAACAGACTAGGAAACCATTTAAATCAAGCCATCAGCAAATTGCAAGAGGATTGTTAGACATTGTACATTCAGACATCTGTGGCCCGATGGAAAATCCTTCGCTGAAGGATGCAAGGTATTTTATAGCTTTTATTGATGAGTTTTCCAGAAGGACTATGGTGTACTTTATAAAGAAGAAATTAGAAGCATTCAACTGCTTCAGAATCTTCAAGGAGCGTGCAGAAAAGGAGACTGGACTGACGATCAAGGCTCTAAGGTCAGACAATGGTGGAGAATATAACTCTATCGAGTTAAAGGAGTACTGCCAATGCCAAGGCATTGAGCAGCAATTCATCACTCCTTACAATCCTCAGTCTAATGGCTTAGCTGAGAGGAAGAACTGTACCTTGGTTGAATCAGCTAAATGTATGCTAGTGCATGCATCGCTGCCCAAGAAAAAACTGGGCCGAAGCCATCTCCACTGCAGCTTACGTCTAAAACAGATGTTCGACCAAGGCTTTCTCAGGCAAGACACCCCACGAGGTGTGGACAGGCTCTAAGCCTTTGTAAATCAAATCCTAAGGCATTTCGTCAGCAATGTTCATTTCAGCAAAAGCTGACGTCACGGCCTTCTCACGCTCATCCCATGCAACTGTGCAATCAGAATTGACAACGACAGCAACCACCCACGATCTCCTACACACATCACATGCACTTTGTACTTATTTCATCTGCACACCTGTAAAAAGATGTATATATATGCTGGATACCACCTGCATATCTATAGAGTGTGTGTAAAATATTAGCATCAAAAGCTTATTAGAGATAGACGAAGTAGATGCCTTGTGCATTGATTCTTTATTTGTCAGTAATAGGTTCATTCCTTTACAGATTGAATTAGCTTTGTAGAACATGCGGTTTTGTTCACTATTGTCTTGTGCTCTACCACATCATTGACATGTATATTTTGCTATACTTAATCTGATAACAGCTCTTTTGTTTTGCGTTGAGATTGGTGTCATATTGATATGCTTATTTTCATTCTATCTGACTTTCTTGTTGCTCAATCTGGTAATCTGTTCTTAGCGAGTAATTATTAGTCTAGTTGTTGACGATTAATATATAGTCTTGTCTTTCGCGAATCATTCGTGACTGATTATCAGTCGAGCACTGTCTAGCTCTTTCGCGAATCATTCACGACTAATAATTTGTCTAGCTACTCGCGACAAATTATGCTTCTAATATTTTGTTAATGCTTGGCTACATAATTAGAACGACCGTGATTTCTATCACTAACATTCTATTCGTTTCTAATAGACGTAGTCATGCTTAGGGAAGAAGTTATATAGCTCATTGTGCTACACATGAACACATTCCATTCCAGTTTGTTTCTTTTCGTGTTCGTTTTCTTTTCGAGCTATTTTCGTCTCTCATACTCACACACTCTTCTTCCAACAAGAAGAACATTATTAAACATAAATCCCAATATTGCTTCATCTTAACGCTACATCAATTTTATGTCTATCACTCGAGCTCGAGCTTGATGTCTAACATGCAAATTTAGCTTTCATCAATTGAAATTGCTCATTGTGTGATCAAAATCAACAATGTCAAGTTTAGGATGTTTAAATTACTATAGTTCGGTCTCTTTTCGATGAGATAGCTCTATCACTTGAGATAGCTCAAATTTGGTCTTGTTCACCCGAGATAGCTTGATTTTGGATCGTATCATTTAAGATTCTCATTGAGTGATCAAATTCATGGAATCTTGTAACTGGCTCAAACTTGAACCACATCATACAAGATAGTTTGATTTCGGCTCCAAACATGTGATTTTAATCACTTGAGACTTAGATTTGTTTTTTATCACTCACGATAGCTTGACATTGGTCCTTATCCTCAAGATGACTCATTGGTTGATTGAATATGATAAATCTTATTTTTTGGACATTTAGATGGCTCATTAAAGTCTATGTCTGAAATGTAGTTTTGGCCCGTAGCATATGACAAAGCTCATCTAGTGATTTCGTTCGGCCAACCTTGAGTGTGAGACATTTGAATTACTCTAGTCCAATCCCCTACTAATAAAATTGATTCCTACAACCTGATATAGCTCCAATTTGACATCTATCACTTGATGCCTATGTTGTAAGATATACCCTTGTCAATCAACATAACTTATTTAGAGATAAAAATTGACCATTTGCAACTTTTGTTTGTGTATAAATGCATTTAATCCATATCACTACAAATGGCTCCATTTTTTTTTTCTATCGCTCAAGATAGTTTGATTTTGGCCCTTATCATCGAATATTCCTAGATTGAATCTGTAATAATAAATGATCACAGTTAATTTCTCAGGTCTTAAAGACACAAACCTATAATCTATCACATATAGAATTGCAAGAAAACAATTCAGACTTTTTTTGAAACAATGGATTAATCTTCTACTCTCAAATTCTTGCCAACAAAATAGCAGGGTCTTCAACACTTCCAAAGCCTGCAAGCAAATGTATTAGAAGCCTTCAAATGCTCACAGCCTGCAACCACGTGTTTGAGGCAGTAAAAGGGAATACAAGATGCAGTTCCCACGATTCAAAACTTGCAATAACAAAGTTAGAAAGAACAATTTACAGATCCACAAAAGTGGTAACACAATGCTAATGATCAGTAGCAGTGAATGAATCAGACAGGAAAATGGAAATGGGTGAGAGTGGAAGGCACCAGGCTAGAACCTCTTCTCCTTTCCTCCTCTTCTCCACACACTCCTTCTTGCACAAACTCTCTCTTTCTTTTTCTCTCTCTCCAAGAAGATGACAATCAAAATGTGCTACATAGAGGCTGGCCCCTTCTAATGCTAGAGAGGGTTGAGGCCCAAAAAGATGCACCTCTTCATGAATGGGCACCAATAGGGGCTTTTTGGTAGTTGGGCCCAAACTTAAGGGAAGAGCCCCAAGTTTGGTTTTGAATTACTAAAGTGGCCTACGGTGAATAAAACTGCTAGTTAACTAGTTTTTAAGACGAACTGGCACCTCCTAGCCCCGACAGACCTGAGAACTAGGGGCATAGGCTTTTTTAGATAAATTTAAGTCCAGCGTAAATTAATAAATAAACAAAGTTTCAATAAAAGTGCAACCGGCCATAATGGGCCATTTACGCATCGTTTTTTAACAATTTTGCGTCAGTGTAATAGCGCGTGGCAACGATTTTTCATCGAAAATAACTTGAAAAAGAGGTCTTTTTCCCCGCAAACAATGCCGAACTTCACGAGTAAAGAATGGTCCCCATTCTTTGGACTCAGCATCTCAGGTTACAACAAGACCAATGGACCGGCCAATAGCATCCTAGGCTGACCCAAAAGCTATACAACAACATGTCTTCAAGATAAGCAGCAACAGATTACCCCCCTGAACTGGCCAATAGCATCCTAGGCCGACCCAAAAGGGTTCCAATCAGCATCAGATCTTCATGAAGAAGAGCAACAGATTAGCCCCCTGGACCGGCCAATAGCATTCTAGGCCGACCCAAAAGGGTTCCAATCAGCACCAAATCTTCATGAAGAACAGCAACAGATTACCCCCCTGGACTAGCCAATAGCATCCTAGGCCGACCCAAAAGGGTTCCAATTAGCATCGGATCTTCATAAAGAACATCATCTCAGGTCTTGCATACAAGGCTTGATAATAGTGTAACACAATCAGATCACAATTAGTAGCTTAGTTCATTTTCAATTATCATTAAAAGGTCCAGTGCCCTATCCATTGGGCTATGGAGCCATAGGATAAATCATCACAGGGTTTCAAATTTTCACATGTCAACAAGTGTTCAAAAAGCGCCAGGTGCTAAATTTGCAAAACCAACATGAATGTTGGTTATCTCACATTGTGGAATTATCGGCTGAGTAAAGTAGTCAGTTATACTACTGGTCAGATTTATGGTTGGTCAAATTTTTCCGACCTTAGAGGCAGGATGGACTCCTAGGTCAAGACTTTTGTTTCGCTCTTGGCTTCCATTCCCATGCATCTTTAGCTAGGGAGTTAATGTTCAATGCTTCCAACCTAGAGTCTTCAGGTTTCACACTATGGGTCTGATATCTCTGATAATGGAAATAATCCACTCCGAATTCTACTTCTGGTCCCAAGCTTGACTCAACTAGGAACTGATCGTTTCTAGATTGATTGTGGCTAGTATAGAATGTGGATATACGAGTGTCAATCAGAGCATTTTTGTATTGGGATGCATATCCAATTGCATGATCCATACTAGTCGGATGCTTTTGTCTCACATGGACTTGCATCTCTGTTTTCAATCCACTTATGAAGCAATCTAATATCAGTTGAATCGGCATTTTATACAGGGTTATGTGCTTCTGGACAAACCAACTATCTCTATGAGCATATCTATTCACAGACTCATTGTCATACTGCCTCATGGTTACCAACTGGTAACAAGCAACAACTACATTCATCGTGGGTGAGAATTCATCCAAGAATGACTTTGCTAGTTTGTCCCACGAGTCTAGATAATGATTTTAAAAAATTTCAATATTGTCATACCAATTTCTAGAATGATGTCAAGTATAATGGAAACAAGAGCTTCCATTCATTGGGCTGTGAAAAACCAACTAGGAAAGAGAAGTTCATGAATTTTCGTATGAAAATATCAGATTTATCACCTCTCTCTCCATCATAATGATCAATCTTCAATAGGTAAACATGATCTGGTCTAACACAGAGGGAGTCGCCAGCAACCAACACAGGTTGAACAATGTTCTGATTAGGTTCAACTTTTGATTTTCCACCATCGTACTCCAACTCATCAAGGTTGGAAGCACTTTCAGCATGATCGAGGTGTTCATCAAGAGATTGGTGGCCCAAGTCTGACACATCTTCAAAAAACTGTTGATCATCCATTTCAGAACTTTGGATAGAACTATCCACCATATCAATATCGGTGCCAACACTCACCTCATGAGCATTAGGCTTTTCATGGTCATAGTTCAACACACTACCAATTCTTGCTAGGGTTTCATCAACTCCAAGAATTGGATTTTGAATCACAATAGGACTATGATTAATAGTCACAAACATGCTCTTTTTGAATCTCCAGGTTATCATCTTTGGGACAACTTGGATCATGTTGGGCACTTACAGGTCTCAAAATATCAGAGTCAGTGCGTAGGTGGCTAAGGAATTCAGAATTCACTAGGTCGTATTCTTTGCTACCCAAGTGCCACAACACCTCGCCTACACAACACCTCACTCTAAAATAAATGCATACACACCTCCGAGTGCATAGCCAATGAATTTCATCATGAAATATACAATGGCTTCGAATGTGGCACGGGTGGTCAAGTGCCTAAATGGCATAAATCCCATGATTCCCTCCATCTAAGTCAACCAATATAGGGCTCACAAACCTTCAACAAAGACTAAGTCCACATAAGGATAATCAACTTCCAAGTACAATGGACTCAAAGTCCGGAAGGAACTTGTGCTCCTCCTGAAGGATAATAAAACGACCCCCACATAGACTGCCAATCTAAAGAAATGTTAACGGAAGTCATTCTATACCACAATTGCAGCTCAAGCTCCATTGGGTATGGAGTCGAAAATAAAGCCTATCATGATCACTGACACTTTCAACGACAATCGATAAGGCAAATTCCTAACGGTCAATAGGTAATTTTTAGATAGCCTATGGAAATCTGAAATGGTGAAGAACCATCCCGCTATAGAAAGCCATGACTTTCGGAAAACTAAATGGGCTATTAGGATTTCCCTCAATCATTAGGCTTTGACCTCGTTTATTAGAAGTTCTTAATAGCTGAAGCAAGTATTTACAAAGTTCATCAACGATTATAAAGCAGTGTAGACAAAACAAGAAGCAGCAATCATTCTGTTCTAACGTGTATACTTATAAACAAAGCCTTCAAATTTAATCGGTGAGACAAATCTGCTCAAAGCTTTTCTGATCACAAATTACAAAGATTCCTTCACTAAGCTGCAATAATAAACGATCACAGTTAATTTCTCAGGTCTTAAAAGACACCAACCTACAATCTATCACATATAGAATGTTATGCGTTAAGTACCCAAATAATGACGTGACACTATGGTCACTCCATTTGTATGTTGCTTGAAGGTTTAGAATAAGAATTGACGTAGCTAGTCTCGAAATGGATACTCCTAGATACAAAGGAGTATTTGCCTCCTTGAGCAATAGAATCTCATCTTCATCCATCTCAAATTGTTCATTCAATTTATTGGCTATGCACATTAAAAAAATTCAATAAGTGACGTACATAGATTAACAAACATTATAATAAAAATCAATCATATAAAATTAACAAACCTCAATGTCTTGCAAATTTGATAGTTGACCCTGATCTTTTTGTCCAAACTTTCACAAATGATTGACGCATGTGCACCATATTTTAAATTGAAAATAGTTATTCTACAAGAAACAAAAATCAAGTACATGTCACTTTAGCACAATATTTGAGGTCATGTTTAAGTTATAGTAACAAAGTCTTTATGAACAAGAGAAAATGCATGTTTATTATTTACCATGTTGACTTGAGTAGTGTCTTCATTGCTAGATTGATTTTTTGATCTCGAGGGTGAAGCCTGTGCTAAGTTCTCAAAGGCCAAAAGATTTATTAGCTTATCATTCACATAAAGCTAGTCTCGAATCAACTTAAATGAAAATCAAATAAGACTTTAAATCAAAACTTGAAAACATTGCATCACATAGATTCATTCACACAATAGTGGAAGCATTGAGGGGTCAAGATGGGAAACCCCCCCCCCCCCCCCCGAAGGATTCTTTTCTTGTCATTATGCATATCCAATTGGCCAATGCCAATTACATATACAATAGGTTCCAATAGGGGTCTCAAAGTAGGAAAATCAACTTAGCATAGACTTAGTTCTTATTCATTGATTTTAATTCCATATCTACCTTAACAAAAGCATAGAAATTTCTTCCTAAGTCTTAATTTTTCCGACATGCAATCATGTTGGATCTTAAAATCTTGATAGGCAATCCAAATGGATCTTAGATTCTTGACATGCAATCAAGAGGGTTCATAGATTCTTGACATGCAACTGTCATGAAGCGACATGCATGGTCATTTGGAAATGCATGGTGTGAAACGCAAGCTTTAGATCTGACATGCAAGCTTAAGATCTGACATGCATGCTTAAGATCTGACATGCATGGAAAATAGCCCTGAGATGGTACGACATGCAAGCTCTAGATTTGACATGCATGGACAATAGGCCAATGATGGCATGACATGCAAGCTCTAGATCTGACATGCATGGACAATGGTATGACATGCAATGGTACTGATCAACCATTCTTACATATGGGTAACAGTTTCAAGAGCATACCATGGTTTCAGGAGAAGGTGAGAGAGAGAGAGAGAGAGAGAGAGTGTGTGTGTGTGTGATTTGAAAGAGAGATAGAAATCCGAGAGGGTTTGAGCTCGAAAAATCTTGCAATCCATAAAATAGCATAGCCTCCTTGACTAATGCCTCAATCCTCTTCTCCAAAGCACCTCTACACAACAAACAACAAATGGGCAGAGCTTGGATGCAACATCCTTCAATCCTCTTGGTAGTGGGGTGCATTTCCACTTACATAGAGAGTGGCAACATATCATCAAGGTTTACTTTTGCATAAAGTATGCTAACAAGTGTAAATCAACATTTTATGACATGCATGTTTAAATTAACATACTTGACATGCATTAAGCTACTAAAAGCTTAGATCACATAACACGCATGTTTGAAACATTAAAAAAAAAAGTATCAATAGCATTGAATCAGAATCATTTTTGGAAACAACTTAGTCTTTTCCATCCTATTTGATGTTTTTCTTTAAAGCATTTCGAGATCTCCATTTAAAGCATTCTTGCGGTCCTAGTGGACAATCAATATGGTTCAAGAAATTCTTCCCTTGCTTCACTAGTACGACCTTCAATGATTTCATGGCCGTAACTAGTCTCGAGTTGTAGGTTCTTGATAAACATGACCTTCTAGTTCTCCGCAAGTAGGCTTCCAATGTTTCGTTGTCATCTGGTTCTTCGTCATGCCTATCAAGAGTCTTTGTCTTCTTTGTCTTTTCCAAGCAGTTCTTGCTTTTTGAAGCACAAGGCCTCGTGAACATACAAGGTCTTCACGTCAAGTTCATGAAATATTAAACCATGGCTCTGATACCAAACTATGAACTCAAGGGTGAAGTTCTATCCTAAGTTCTCAAAGGCCAAAAGATTTATTGGCTTATCATTCACATAAAGCTAGTCTCGAATCAACTTAAATGAAAATCAAATAGGACTTTAAATCAAAACTCGAAAACATTGCATCACATAGATTCATTCACACAACAGCGGAAGCACTGAGGGGTCCCCGCGGAAGGATTCTTTTTTTCTCATTATGCAAATCCAATTGGCCAATGCCAATTACATATACAATGGATTCCAATAGGGGTCTCAAAGTAGGAAAATCAACTTAGCATAGACTCAGTTCTTATTCATTGATCTTAATTCCATATCTTAACAAAAGCATAGAAATTTCTTCCTAAGTCTTAATTTTTCCGACATGCAATCATGTTGGATGTTAGATTCTTGACAGGCAATCCAAATGGATCTTAGATTCTTGACATGCACTCATGAGGGTTCATAGATTCTTGACATGCAACACTCATGAAGCGACATGCATGGTCATTTGGAAATGCATGGTGTGACATGCAAGCTTAAGATCTGACATGCATGGACAATAGGCCACAAATGGTATGACATGCTTAGCCAAGACCTCGAGGGTGGTACCTTACAAGCAGCCACGGCTCCCGCCCCTACCGAAGAGTCATCCACAAATTTTTATTATGATGTAGATTCTCAAGGGAACATAATCGCCAACTGTAAAGGGAGGGTGGTTATGGATTGATTGTATTCTTTGTGCGAATGCCATTTTGGAGATAGATTGTTTGGGTTTTCAGATTCAGACTTTATTGGAGATCGAATGGATAGGAAATCCATATGAGCACATCGTATTTTAATAGGCGATGGATATGGATGTCAAAGAAAGAAACTACTATTTCATTGTCATCTAGTGTGGCCAAGTACAAAGCACTTACTCATTGCACAAAAGAGATGATCAAGGATCTTCACTTGCTAGATTTTTCATTGAGCTCAATCATCTTTTGTGACAATCTATCAGCCCAAAAGTTGGCAAGCAATCCTATATTTCATGCTACGAGCAAGCATATTGAGGTGGCATATCACTTTGTGAGGGAGGAAGTCATGGCAAAGGAGGTGGAGCTTCAACCTGTGCAATCAAAGGAATTTGTAGTTGATATCTTCACCAAAGCATTGGGAAAAGACTTGTTTACAAGGCATAGAACTTCACTTGGAGTATTCTCAAAGTCTATGATAAAACTAGTTGAAGAAGGAGTGTGAGAAATTGTCAACTAGTTTGATACATTGGACATATTTCTTTATTTGGCAATTGAGGCCAATTTCCATATTAGACTTAGAGTTTGACTTCTCAAAGTTATATTAGTCTAAATGCATTTGAATTACCACTTTTAGAAAGTGAAGGAAATAGTAGAAGGTTGAGTTTGGTAGATTCCAATGTGAATGTTGGAGACATTGAATCTAGTCCACATTAATAGTAGGATTTTTGTTATGGAGGGAAACCAAGATCATTAATGATGCCTGGACCTACAATAAAAGGATATAAACTCACAAGAGAAAGCATTCCTCTCCGTCTCATCTCATTTCATGCTTATACATGAGTTTTCTTGGGTTCATCTATCCATTGGTGCACTATCTTGATGATATCTTGCAATCTTGTGTGTAGAATGCTCATACTTTGTTATATTCGGATCCACATGTGTGAAATATAGTAACTTGTTGTTTTTGTGTGGACAACAACTTCATATTCTCATAAGTTCGATGTTTGATGAATTTCTTATTGAGTTTGCATCTCTTTCATTAAGTAGATGTTGATTTTCTACATTGCAAATGGTGTAAATTGTGTTGTCTTTCAAACCAAAGATCAATGGATGATTTTGAATCGTAATGATTGACAAAATATTCACAGAAACTAGCTATCACCGTACATGTGGATCCTTTCTCTCTCTCTCTCTCTCTCTCTCTCTCTCTCTCTCTTTCTCTCTCTCATTGCTACTCTCTTATGGCCGCATTTTGGTTGAGAATATCAATGCTTATAGTACAATAAGTGATGCTTCTATTTTGTAAGTTTTTTTTCGCTCTGTGTTTGTTTATCATCCAAGCACTCTTAACAACATCTGAGACACAAAATTTGTAGCTAACAAGGTACTGAATATATCAGAAAGGACATTGAAATCCGTGGATCTGTTAGTAACAATATACCAACACTTATTCCGACAACTCATAAACTGATTCTTATGGCCTCCAATCTGTACATTGTAGAAATGTGTTTGTTTAAATAAATTTGTTTATTGTTATGTCTGTTTTGTAGAGTTCGGTTCTAATTTTTCATTCTCCGAGATAAGAGTCCATTTTTTGATCGACCTTTAATTACTTGGTGTTTGTAAATCCTGGGATTTTGTGAGATTTATGAGTAATATCATGAATTATGGATGTAGGAGAGAGAGAGAGAGAGAGAGAGAGAGAGAGAGAGAGAGAGAGAGAGAGAGAGAAATCTAGAATTTTTTGATGGATTTTAGTTTAAGAAGGTATAAATGTGTCATTAAAATGTGAATTTGTGTGTGTGTGTGTGTGTGCGTGTGTTATTAGAATTATGATGAGATTTGTAAATGTTGATAGAATGTTGGTGAATGAGATTAGTGATTATGAATGAGACCATGATAGTGAATTGAACAAGATCAGAAAGAAAGTTATAAAAAATGACAGTGAGAAGAGACAAAGATAGTCTAAGATTACGAAATAATCATATTAAAGCGAAGGATTTTATAAAAACATGGGAAAGAAATTATGAAATGAGATGTAAAAAAGAGGAAAAAGAATTTTGTCATGAGAAAGAGAAGGATTATTGTATAAGATTCTAGCTTAGAGAGATTTGCAGCTGAATTTTAAAGGGGAGAGAGAGAGAGAGAGAGAGAGAGAGAGAGAGAGAGAGAGAGAGAGAGAGAGAGAGAGAGAGATGAGAATAAAATTTTAAAATTAAAAGTAAAAATATGATAAATGAAATTAAATTGTGATGTAGATTATGACTGTAATTACGAATGAGATTGGAATGCGAATCTAGAATTAGATTGACATGTGAAATTATAATGAAAATTTTAATGTGAATAAAAATGTGAAATTAGAATGAATTTTTAATGTGACATTTGTGTTAGCATCCATGTCATTGTCACGTTTGATGTCAATATTTGACACACTGAATATGTGTCATATTTTGACAATTGCTTATGAGTTCATTGCTATTTTTGTTTTTTGTTTGCAAAGAGTTGTTAGTGGTGTTTTCCAAGAGAAAAAATATGATCTGTTGAATTCGTATATGTTTTTAAATTTAAGCTGATCGTGTGCCCTTCAGGCGTGAACGGCGACCTTCATGAATCAGGGTGACCTTCATGCATCAGGCAGAGCGTCAGAGAGTGTTTATACAGAGAGCGCAACGCAGAATTTTCATATAAATTGCACAGAGGAAAAGAGAGAAAGCCATTGAGGAAAAGAGAGACAACCATTCACTCGTAGCGCACGCTTCCATCAACCCTGCATTAGAAAAAGCTTAATTATAGCGATCCATTATTTCTAGCTTGTATGTCGGAGATACATCCATTACAAAAGCAGGTTGTGGAGAGATGTGATGGAAGAAGGAAACAGTGGTGCTATTCAACAAAAGCAGACAGCTTCTATCAATTTGATTTGCATGTTCAATGCACGTTTCATCCTTCCAGAGTCTTCTATGCTTAAGATGCTTCCCATACTAATCTGACAACTGCTAATCGTTGATGTTTAAACCCTTTTAGGTATAATGCACATCTGCAAATCTGCAGCACCGTCATCTCTTATCTTATTTCATGTATTCCCTAATCGACTGGATTATGAATGCATGTGCTTCGGAATAGCTGCTAGCACCAATTTGCTCGCTCAAGTTCGGGAATGAAGAGAAAGATCATTCCGGCTTTTTGAAAACATAACAAACAAGAAGGGCTCCAAGCACCTGAGCTAACCGAATAAAGACAAAACGCAAGAAAGGCAATGAAAGGCAGGCCTGCTAATAACTTCGGTTAACAGGCATGAGTGGCCCGTTATGAAATATCCCAAGGCCACGGGCTCGCCTTCCCGGGCACGCCCTAGGCCTTGGGATATTTCATAATGGGCCACTCATGCCCGTTATCTAAAACCTAATATGCCAATGAAACATTGAAGGGAATTTCCATCGTTTCAAAATCAGACAAGTGGATTGGATTTTGATTTGAGCAACATTTGAATCTAAAAATTGGTTTTGCATCGAACCAACAGATCCATCTAAACGAAGAGCGGAGAGAGAGTTCCATAGCGTGACGTTCGTAAGCTATATATAGCGTGTATGCAGTCGTAGAGACAGCGAGGGCAATGGCTCAATATAACGATATTTTTAAGGTGGCAGCAGCTGTAACAAGCGGAAAGACCTGCTCGTAGTCTTTTTGCTATGGCTGGCCCATACCAGTTCCGCCATGCAGCAACAGCAACAGCAGGGAGTGACCAAAACGAGTGAGTACAGCAGTGTGGGGCAAACTCCATTGTTGGGGTTGATAGCAAGAAATGATTTCTTGCCTGTTGAGCTTATAATTTTCGTGCACTTGTCTGTACTGTCCTTGCCACAGTTCTGAATTCATGTGCTTCCCTTCAATTAGTTGAATTTCCTTACCTCTTGCAACGTCTCTTATATTCTCTCATGTACAAAATAGAGGGATAGTTGCGACCTTGCTTCATGCTTGGCTCACCCTTTGTCTTTATGCCAGGTACGTATACTGGATGCATAGGTGGATCAAGTATCAGAATCGATCAGAAGAGGTTGAAGATAATAGACAACTATGGAGATGGCGTCTGGAGAGTGAATGTCACAAACTATTGACATTGGAATGCAATAGGAATCTATGTGCAATAAGATAGAATAAAAAAAAAACGATCAGTGCGTGAAGCTTTTTGAAATTAGTGCATTCAAATGTGCGTGCTTCATACATTTTGTACTCTGATGATGTATTCAGATCAATTTTGTTTCGATCAAGAATACAATTTTGTCTCACACTACAGTTTGTTCTTGCATTGATGCACTCATGAAATCTCTCTTCAATCTAAGTTATCTCACACAATACTGATCCAACTATAGCTTGCATTATCACATTCCGCTGCCAGTAACTCAGAGTATTCATCTCTAAGAAAATCAATCCAGAGCTTCTTCTCTAGACATCTGATCATCAACTATCAATTCTTTCAACAGTCTCTACTATCTTAACTAA
Organism: Diphasiastrum complanatum; assembly: GCA_029204225.1. Taxonomy (NCBI): domain Eukaryota; kingdom Viridiplantae; phylum Streptophyta; class Lycopodiopsida; order Lycopodiales; family Lycopodiaceae; genus Diphasiastrum; species Diphasiastrum complanatum. The sequence goes on from CM055101.1 coordinate 30,299,194, forward strand.
GCTAAAAAATGAGCTTACTATGGCCAAGTAGCATGAAGACATAGCAACAAAATAGCTACCACACCAAGCCATGTAGTCACATTAATAAGCAACATTACAAGTCATTGTTGGAAAGGATGTAGAGTATATACCCTTATTGCAAACACAGATACAGATAACCCTATCCCAAGAATTCGCACATGACCAAGCAATTTCAAGATGTGACAAAATGAGATCATTTTTTTACAAGATATCCACCCCTAGCTACCAACATGTAACCTCACATCTTCTTATTGGGGCAACAAGTTACAAGCAAAAATTTGTAGGCTTCTAACAAATGTTCAAGCATCATAAGGCACTTGCCACACCAGAGTTGCATGAAGCCAAGTCTAACTTACAACAATAGCAGCAATAGGTAGTTCCACAGCAAGTTGAGCCAGTGGTAGTACATGTTCCACTCATCTATCAACTACCTAACCCAAACAATCAAAGTGGAGGGTTTCATAGAGGCTGACATCTTGCAAGACGGGCCAGCATAGCCAAATGACCTGTTTGAAACCTCTGGTCATACAAAATCAGCCTCACCAGCCTTTCTCGTAAGCTCATATCAATATGAACACTCCTACAAATCATCAAGAGGGGCTTAACATTGAGATTTCAAACCTCAAAAATAAAGGACAACTGGATATGTGATACCTACCAATCCTCGACAATCAATCCAAATGGCGTTGATCTATGTTCGAGAAGAATATTTTAACCTTATATATGTATTTGGAGCGTACATGGCCTGTCAAGGTGGATTTAAATGCCAAGGTGAAGAATTCCAAGGTAAGAAACACTCTTGATTCCAACAACATGTATTGTTGAGGTACACTCACAAACTAGAGAGTACTAATATGAAACATCTTAAGGAGATATAATTTAAAGTGAGCTGTATAAGTGTAAAGCTAACCATCACTCTTGATTCCAAAAAACCGTAAAGTGAAGCATCACTACTGCTAACTAAAGAGTACCGATATAAAACATAGTTTAATTTGAAGGAAATATGATTTAATTTAAAGTGAGCTGAAAAACTGTGAAAAAATAACTTGACAATATGCTTAGACTCTTAATACACAGTCAAGAAGTATTCCACAATGTGAAAATTGTATTGACTTGACACTTAACTCATCGCAAAAACGATATCTCATGAATTTCTTTAAGACAAGTATAGAGGATATAATCCAAAGTAGAGAAAATGGCAACGCTTCAAATCAATCAAGAGACCTGGGCTCGAATCCCAGCAGCCACACCATATTGGATTAATTTCAAAAGAAATCAAATGATCCGAGAGAACAACCACAAGAAACTTTTGTTCGTTTCCTACATAGGAAAAACGTGAAATTCCCTAGTTTGACATGTTTTTTTCGGGTTAAGAAATGCATTTGGATGCCTTATAAGCCTCTTCTAACTAGGAGGGAAGTGGAGGCAACCTGTAAATCAAATCCTAAGGCATTTCGTTAGAGTGACACATTTTTCGCATCTTCACCAACATTCATTTCAACAGAAACTAATGTCACGGCTTTCTCATGCTCATCCCATGCAACTGTGCAATCAGATTTGACAACGACAATAGCCACTCACGATCTCCTACAGACAACACATCCACTTTGTATTTTTTTTTATCTGCACACCTGTTAAACGATGTATATATATGTTGGGTACCACCTGCGTATGTATAGAGTTTATGTATAATATTAGCATCAGAAGCTTATCAGAGATAGTCGAAGTAGATGCCTTGTGCATTGATTCTTTATTTGTCAGTAATAGATTCATTCGTTTACAGATCGAATTAGCTTTGTAGAGCACACGGTTTCGTCCGCTATTGTCTTGTGCTCTACCACATTATTGACATGTATATTTTGCTATACTTAATCTGGTAAGAGCTCTTTTGTACTATGTTGAGATAAGTGTCATATTGTTATGCTTATTTTCATTCTGTCTGACTTTCTTGTTGGTCAATCTGATAATCTGTTCGGAGCGAGTAATTATTAGTCTAGTTATTGATGACTAATATTTAGTCTTGCCTTTCGTGAATCATTCACGACTGATTATCAGTCAAGCTCTGTCTAGCTCTTTTGCGAATCATTCGCGACTAATAATTTGTCTAGTTACTCATGAAAAATTATTCTTCTGATGTTTTGTTAATGCTTGGCTACGTAATCAGAACGATCGTAATTTCTATCACTAACGTTCTGTTCATTTCTGACAGGCGTAGTCATGCATAGGGAAGTTCTAATATAGCTCATTTCGCTGCGCACGAACACATTCCATTCGAGTTTGTTTCTCATTCGAGCTTTTGAGTTCGCTTCTTTTCGTGTTCGTTTTCTTTTCGAGCTATTTTCGTCTCTCATACTCACACACCTCTTCTTCCAACATGGTATCAGAGCAATTTTCGTAGCCTGATAAGCTTCCACATTACAAGACTCTACTAGCCGATAGAGTAATTGTCTTCTTGTTCTGTAATTTTGTACCAGATTTTCATACTTAAGTCACTGATAGTTTTTCCTATCACCTAGACTAATCTTCCACATCCATTCCCAAGGGAAAGCCAGTCCCATCATGGAGAAGCTTGATGGAGCCAATAACCATTTGTGAAAATTTAAGATGAAAACTGTACTAATGGCTAAAGAATTGTATGACATTGTTATAGGTGCAGAAGGAAAACCTGAAGCAGATGATGCAGCAATCGCCAGATGGAAGCTGAAGGATGGAAAGGCTTTCGCGCTGATCATCCTGAACATTACGAATATTCAGATCGGCCATGTATCTGAGGCTCAGACATCGAAAGAAGTCTGGGACATCTTGAGCACACTACACGAAGTGTGAGATATAGCTTCCAAGCTACATCTCAGAAAGAAATTTTACTCCTTCAAGATGGCGAATGGTGATTCCCTGCAGAATCACATAGTAGAGGAGATAAATCCAACACCCCCCCTTAATCTGGATCCGTGAATGCCATGATCTTTAGACTAAGCAATGCACAAAATTTGTTATGTGCATTAACACTTAATGCTTTTGTGAAAATATCTTCAACCATGTCCTGCGTTCTGCAGTACATTAAGCTCATCTCCTTGTTGAGAACCTTGCCCCTGATGTAGTGATATTTGATTTCAATGTGCTTACTCCTAGAGTGAAATTTAGGGTTGGCTGATTAGGCAATAGCACTCTGATTATCACAGAATAAGATTGTAGGGTTGTACTGATACAGATTAATGTCTAACAATAAATTTCTCAACAAAAATGCTTCCTTAATAGATTGAGAAGCAGCAATGTATTCTGCTTCTATAGAAGAAAGTGCGATAGAGGTTTGCTTACGACTATTCCATGAGATAGGACTGCCATTGAAGAAGAATGTAAATCCAGATGTGGACTTACGATTGTCTACATCTCCTCCCCAGCTTGCATCAGAATATCCACTGAGTTGTCGTTGCTGACTTCTCCATAGCAAATGCACTGGTCCATGGTAACTTGAATATACCTCATGACTCTTATGAGAGCCTTCCAATGGGTAATGCTAGGATTAGCCATATATTGGCTGAGTGAGCACTGTAAAAGAGATGTCAGGTCTTGTACAGACCATTGCGTACATGAGAGATCCAAGTATCGATCGATAAGGATATTCTTTCATCTGCTCCTCTTCCTGCTTGGTCTGGGGACATTGGTACTTCAGCAAATGCAGGCCAAGATCCATCGGTGAGTAAGCTAACTTACAATTCACTAGATTGTATATGTTAAGAACATTGTGATGATACCTTTGTTGAGTGATGTAAATTAGTCGTCTCACTCTGTCTCTGTAGATCTGAATGCCCAGATGGAAGTGAGCTTTGACCAAATCAGTCATGTTGAACTTTGAAAACACCATCTGCTTAGAATGCTTGACCAAATTGGTATTGTTGCTGAAAAGCAACATATCATCCACGTATAGGGTGATGATAATGACGGATTGCTGCAGTGACTTGGAATAGACGTTGCAATCAGCAGTGCTTGGTTTGAATCCTTGTTCGATGAGGAATGTATTGATCCTCTGAAACCAAGCTCTAGCAGACTATTTAAAGCCGTAAAGTGTCTTGTGGAGTTTACATACATGATTCTTCATAGCTTCCAGAACGTATCCTTTGGGCTGGATCATGTAGACGTCTTCTTGTATAACTTGATTTAGATAGGCTATTTGCACATCAAGTTCATGCACTTCGAGGTCGGCAGCTGCAACATAAGACAGGAGCATTCGGATCGACAAATGTTTGACCACTGGACTAAAAGTCTCGTTGTAGTCGACGTTGGGAATCTGAGTGAATGCTCGTGCTACCAGTCTTGCCTTCCTTCCATCAATTGCTCCATTGGCATTGTTTTTTATCTTGAAAATCATTAGCAATCAATGATATTGCAGCCATTAGGAGCTTCAACTAGTGACCATGTCTGGCTCTTGATCAGAGAGGAATATTCTTTGTCCGTAGCTTCTCTCCAAAGATCAGAATCTGGTTGGCTGAGTGCCTCTTTGACTGTCGTCAGTTCTTGTATCACGAGACATGTAGACTCAGAAGTATACCTTGTGGGTCTCCTAAAGCCCATTTTAATCTGCCTCCATTCATGCTGCATTTTTACTCACATTGTCACACAATCTACATATTTACATGTAAAATAAGACTGACGAATAAAACACGATTATTTGCATAAATACAAGTAAATTCTCATAGATGAAGAAAAGGCTAAAAAAATGTGACACTGTATTTTTACACGCGTTTTGTGACAGGCGAAAAAGGTGACACTGCCTTACAAAATGCCAAAGGTGCCCTAGGAAGCGAAGGCACCCTGTAAATCAAATCCTAAGGCATTTCGTCAAAGTGATGCATTTTTCAAATCTACACCAACGTTCATTTCAGCAAAAGCTGACATCATGGCCTTCTCACGCTCATCCCATGCAACTGTGCAATCAGAATTGACAACGACAGCAACCACCCACGATCTCCTACAGACAGCACATCCACTTTGTACTTTTTTCATCTGCACACCTATAAAAAGATGTATATATATGCTGGATACCACCTATGTATCTATAGAGTGTGTGTAAAATATTAGCATCAAAAGCTTATTAGAGATAGACGAAGTAGATGACTTGTGCATTGATTCTTTATTTGTCAGTAATAGATTCATTCCTTTACAGATTGAATTAGCTTTGTAGAGCATGCAGATTTGTTCGCTATTGTCTTGTGCTCTACCGCATCATTGACATATATATTATACTTAATATGATAACAGCTCTTTTGTTTTGCGTTGAGATCAGTGTCATATTGCTATGCTTATTTCCATTTTGCCTGACTTTCTTGTTGCTCAATTTGGTAATCTGTTCTTAGCGAGTAATTATTAGTCTAGTTGTTGACGACTAATATTTAGTCTTGCCTTTCGTGAATCATTCGTGACTGATTATCAGTCGAGCTCTGTCTAGCTCTTTCGTGAATCAATCACGACTAATAATTTGTCTAGCTACTCACAACAAATTATGCTTTTAATGTTTTGTTAATGTTTGGCTACATAATTAGAACGACCGTGATTTCTATCACTAATGTTATGTTCGTTTCTGATAGACGTAGTCATGCTTAGGGAAGAAGTTATATACCTCATTGTGCTACACATGAACACATTCCATTCGAGTTCGTTTTCTTTTCGAGCTATTTTTGTCTCTCATACTCGCACACTCTTCTTCCAACAAGAAGAAAATTATTAAACATAAAGCCCGATATTGCTTCATCTTAACGCTAGATCAATTTTGTGTCTATCACTCGAGCTCGAGCTTGATGTCTAACATGCAAATTTAGCTTTCATCAATTGAAATTGCTCATTGTGTGATCAAAATCAACAATGTCAATTTTAGGATGTTCAAATTTCTATAGTTCGGTCTCTTTTCGATGAAATAGACCTCTATCACTTGAGATAGCTCAAATTTGGTTTTGTTCACCCGAGATAGCTTGATTTTGGATCGTATCATTTAAGATTCTCATTGAGTGATCAAATTCATGGAATCTTGTAACTGGCTCAAACTTGAACCACATCATACAAGATAGTTTGATTTCGGCTCCAAACATGTGATTTTAATCACTTGAGACTTAGATTTGTTTTTTATCACTCACGATAGCTTGACATTGGTCCTTATCCTCAAGATGACTCATTGGTTGATTGAATATGATAAATCTTATTTTTTGGACATTTAGATGGCTCATTAAAGTCTATGTCTGAAATGTAGTTTTGGCCCGTAGCATATGACAAAGCTCATCTAGTGATTTCGTTCGGCCAACCTTGAGTGTGAGACATTTGAATTACTCTAGTCCAATCCCCTACTAATAAAATTGATTCCTACAACCTGATATAGCTCCAATTTGACATCTATCACTTGATGCCTATGTTGTAAGATATACCCTTGTCAATCAACATAACTTATTTAGAGATAAAAATTGACCATTTGCAACTTTTGTTTGTGTATCAATGCATTTAATCCATATCACTACAAATGGCTCCATTTTTTTTTCTATCACTCAAGATAGTTTGATTTTGGCCCTTATCATCGAATATTGCTAGATTGAATCCTAGGAATTCCAAGTTTGCAACATTCAGACTTGTCCAACTATATGCATATTACCCAAGAAAATTTGATTTTGATGCTTGACATATCCCATTGAGTGATTTAAATCAAGATTGCACATCAAGTAATGAAACTTAAGAACCATTTAGAAATTCAGATGTCGCAAATTTTTGATACTTTCAATGGCAATCGATAAGGCAAATTCCTAACGGTCAATAGGTAATTTTTAGATAGCCTATGGACCTCTGAAATGGTCAAGAACCATCCCGCTATAGAAAGCCATGACTTTCAAAAAGCTAAATGGGCTATTAGGATTTCCCTCAATCAGTAGGCTTTGACCTCGTTTATTAGAAGTTCTTTATAGCCGAAGCAAGTATTTACAAAGTTCACCAATGATTAGAAATCAGTGTAGATAAAACAAGAAGCACCAATCATTTCATTCTAACGTGTATACTTATAAACAAAGCCTTTAATTTTAATCGGTGAGACAGATCTGCTCAAAGCTTTTCTGATCACAAATTACAGGATTCCTTCACTAAGCTGTAATAATAAATGATCACAGTTCATTTCTCAGGTCTTAAAGACACAAACCTACAATCTGTCACATATAGAATTGCAAGAAAACAATTCAGACTTTTTTTGAAACAATGGATTAATCTTCTACTCTCAAATTCTTGCCAACAAAATAGCAAGGTCTTCAACACTTCCAAAGCCTGCAAGCAAATGTATTAGAAGCCTTCCAAATGCTCACAACCTGCAACCAAGTGTTAGAGGCAATAAAAGGGAATACAAAATGCAGTTCCCACAATTCAAAACTTGCAGTAACAAAGTTAGAAAGAACAATTTACAGATCCACAAAAGTGGTAACACAATGCTAACGATCAATATCAGTGAATGAATCAGACAATAAAATGGAAATGGGTGAGAGTGGAAGGCACCAGGCTACAGCCTCTTCACCTTTGCTCCTCTTCTCCACACACTCCTTCTTGCACAAACTATCTCTTTCTTTTCTCTCTCTCCAAGAAGATGACAATCAGAATGTGCCACGTAGAGGCTGGCCCCTTCTAATGCTAGAGAGGCCTGAGGCCCAAAAAGGTGCACCTCTTCATCAATGGGCACCAATAGAGGCTTTTTGGTAGTTGGGCCCAAACTTAAGGGAAGAGCCCCAAGTTGGTTTTATATTACTAAAGTAGCCTACGGTGAATAAAACTGCCATTTAACTAGTTTTTAGGATGAACTGGCACCTCTTAGCCCCAACAGAACCGGGAACTAGGGGCATAGGCTTTTTTAGATAAATTTAAGTCCAGCGTAAATTAATAAATAAATAGAGTGTCAGTGCAACCGGCTATAATGGGCCATTTACGCATTGTTTTTTAACAGTTCCGCGTCAGTGTAATAGCGTGTGGTGACGATTTTTCATCGAAAATAGCTTGAAAAAGGGGTCTTTTTCCCCACAAACAGTGGCGACCTTCACGGGTAAAGAATGGTCCCCATTCTTCGAACTCAGCATCTCGGGTTACAACAAAACCAATGGACTACCTAATGGCATCCTAGGCTGACCCAAAAGCTATACAGCAACATGTCTTCAAGATAAGCAGCAACAGATTACCCCCCTGGACTGACCAAAAACATCCTAGGCCGACCCAAAAGGGTTCCAATCAGCATCAGATCTTCATGAAGAACAACAACAGATTACCCCCCTGGACCGGCCAATAGCATTCTAGGCCGACCCAAAAGGGTTCCAATCAGCACCAGATCTTCATGAAGAATAGCAATAAATTACCCCCCTGGACCAGCCAATAGCATCCTAGGCCGACCCAAAAGGGTTCCAATTAACATCAGATCTTCATGAAGAACATCATCTCAGGTCCTGCATACAAGGCTTGATAATACTGTAACACAACCAGATCACAATTAGTAGCTTAGCTCATTTTCAATTATCATTAAAAGGTCCAGTGCCCTATCCATTGGGCTATGGAGTCAGGTCACAAATCATAGGATAAATCATCACAAGATTTCAAATTTTCACATGTCAACAAGTGTTCAAAAGGTGCCAGGTGCTAAATTTGCAAAACCAACATGAATGTTGGTTACCTCATGCTGTGGAATTATCGACTGGGTAAAGTAGTAAGTTATTCTACTGGTTAGATTTATGGTTGGTCAAATTTTTCCGACCTTGGAGGCGGGATGGACTCCTAGGTCAAGACTTTTGTTTCGCTCTTGGCTTCCATTCCCATGCATCTTAAGCTAGGGAGTTAATGTTCAATGCTTCCAACCTAGAGTCTTCAGGTTTCACACTATGGGTTTGATATCTCTGATAATGGAAATAATCCACTCCGGATTCTACTTTTGGTCCCAAGCTTGACTCAACTAGGAACTGATCATTTCTAGATTGATTGTGGCTAGTATAGAATGTGGATATACGAGTGTCAATCAAAGCATTTTCGTATTGGGATGCAATTCCAATTGCATGATCCATACTAGTCGGATGCTTCTGTCTCACATGGACTTGCATCTCTATTTGCAATCTACTTATGAAGCAATCTAATATCAGTTCAATCAGCATTGTATATGGGGTTATGTGCTTCTGCACAAACCAACTATCTCTATGAGCATATCTACTCACAGACTCATTATCATACTGCCTCATGGTTACCAACTGGTAACAAGCAAAAGCTACATTTATTGGTGGCGAAAATTCATCCCATAATGCCTTTGCTAGTTTGTCCCATGAGTCTAGATAATGATTTTTAAAAATTTCAATATTGTCATACCAATTTCTAGCATCACCAGTCAAGTATAACGGAAACAAGAGCTTCCATTCATTGGGATGTGAAAAACCATCTAGGAGAGAGAAGTTCATGAAATTTTGTATGAAAATAGCAGATTTATCACCTCTCTCTCCATCATAATGATCAATCTTCAATAGGTAAACAGGCTTTGGTCTAACACAGAGGGAGTCGCTAGCAACCAACACAGGTTGCACAATGTTATGATTAGGTTGAACTTTTGATTTTCCACCATCGTACTCCAACTCATCAAGGTTGGAACCACTTTCAACATGATCGAGGTGTTCATCAAGAGATTGGTGGCACATCTTCAACAAACTATTGATCGTCCATTTCAAAACTTTGGGTAGAACTATCCACCATATCAATATTGGTGCCAACACTCACCTCATGAGCATTAGGCTTTTCATGGTCATAGTTCAACACACTACCAATTCCTGCTAGGGTTTCATCAACTCCAAGAATTGGATTTTGAATCACAATAGGACTATGATTAATAGTCACAAAATAATTGCCATATAGTGCCACATGCTCTTTTTGAATCTCCAGGTTATCATCATTGGGACAACTTGGATCATGTTGGGCACTTACAAGCCTCAAGGTATGAGAGTCAATGCATAGGTGGCTAAGGAATTCAGAAATCACTAGGTCGTATTCTTTGCTACCCAAGTGCTTCTGACACAACACCTCGCCTACAAGTGAATCTAAAAGAAATGCATACACACCTCCGAGTGCATAGCCAATGAATTTCATCATGAAATATACAATGGCTTCGAATGCAGCACGGGTGGTCAAGTGCCTAAATGGCAGAAATCCCATGATTCCCTCCATCTAAGTCAACCAATGTAGGGCTCACAAACCTTCAACAAAGGCTAAGGCCACAGAAGGATAATCAACTTCCAAGTACAATGGACTCGAAGTCCATAAGGAGCTCGTGCTCCTCCCGGCAAACGCACCATTGAAGGATAATAAAACGACCCCTAGATAGACTGCCAATGTAGGGAAATGTTAACGGAAGTCATTCTATACCACAATTACAGCTCAAGCTCCATTGGGTATGGAGTAAAAAATAAGGCCTGTCATGCTCACCAACACTTTCAATGGCAATCGATAAGGCAAATTCCTAACGGTCAATAGATAATTTTTAGATAGCCTGTGGAACTCTGAAATGGTCAAGAACCATCCCGCTATAGAAAGCCACGACTTTTGGAAAGCTAAATGGGCTATTAGGATTTCCCTCAATCAGTAGGCTTTGACCTTGTTTATTAAAAGTTCTTAACAGCCGAAGCAAGTATTTGCAAAGTTCATCAATGATTAGAAAGCAGTGTAGATAAAACAAGAAGCAGCAATCATTTTGCTCTAACTTATAAACAAAGCCTTCAATTTTAATCGGTGAGACAGATCTGCTCAAAGCTTTTCTGATCACAAATTACAGGGATTCCTTCACTAAGCTCCGATAATAAATGATCACGGTTAATTTCTCAGGTCTTAAAGACACAAACCTACAATCTATCACATATAGAATCGCAAGAAAACAGTTTAGACTTTTTTTGAAACAATGGATTAATCTTCTACTCTCAAATTCTTGCCAACAAAATAGCAAGGTCTTCAACACTTCCAAAGCTTGCAAGCAAATGTATTAGAAGCCTTCCAAATGCTCACAGCCTACACCCAAGTGTTAGAGGCAATAAAAGGGAATACAAAATGCAGTTCCCACAATTCAAAACTTGCAGTAACAAAGTTAGAAAGAACAATTTACAGATCCACAAAAGTGGTAACACAATGCTAATGATCAATAGCAGTGAATGAATCAGACAACAAAATGGAAATGGGTGAGAGTGGAAGGCACCAGGCTACAGCCTCTTCTCCTTTGCTCCTCTTCTCCACACACTCCTTCTTGCACAAACTCTCTCTTTCTTTTTCTCTCTCTCCAAGAAGATGACAATCAGAATGTGCTACGTAGAGGCTGGTGCCTTCTAATGCTAGAGAGGGTTGAGGCCCAAAAGGGTGTACCTCTTCATGAAACAGGGGGTTTTTGGTAGTTGGGCCCAAACTTAAGGGAAGAGCCCCAAGTTTGGTTTTAATAAAGTGGCCTACAATGAATAAAACTGCCATTTAACTGGTTTTTAAGACGAACTGGCAGCTCCTAGCCCCGACAGACCCGAGAACTAGAGGCATAGGCTTTTTTAGATAAATTTAAGTCCAGCGTAAATTAATAAACAAACAGAGTTTCAATAAAAGTGCAATCAGCCATAATGGGCCATTTACGTATCGTTTTTTAACAATTTTGCATCAGCGTAATAGTGCGTGGCGACGATTTTTCATCGAAAATAGCTTAAAAAAGGGGTCTTTTTCCCCGCAAACACATATGTACGTCGCTTGTTGTCAACTCTCTCAACACGATAATGATATCTATATGCCCACATGGCAGTGTATGATTTATAGTAAAACACAAAAAAAAAAAGCAGATTTGTGTAAATTAAAATACTATTTAGATATTGAGTAATACAAAAATAAAACTTCACAAAGACAATACTACACTAACCTTCTATCCATAAACAAATTCCCATTCTAATTGGGTCACTTCTTCTCCGTTTTTGGTTGCTTTTAGTATCGTATAAAAAATCCATTCACGAGTGCATTTTGAAAGTAAAGGCTCCAAAGTTCCATCGTTCTCGAACGCTCTCCTTTTTCTTCGATTGATATTTTTTCTTCATTTCAATGTTATGTTTCTTTCCTTTTTGACTTGTTCATACCTTGAAATCCACTTTTCCAACTGTCCACAGTTGTATATTATGAACACATCAATTTTCTCTTTTAATTGAGATGAGTCTCTTTTGCACACCATTTCCTTGTGGTACTTCACCCTTAACACGTTCTGGACATGCATGTATTGTGTCATAATTCATTCCAAGTACGTTCACCATCTTTCGTGCTTCTTTTCGTGTTTGAGGTATCATGTTTTTTTTCGAAAGTATGAGTTGCTAGAAAAGAAAACCAAATTAAGTTAATGTAAATACGCTATAAAGTACAGAAGTTGTGCTATGCGTTAAGTACCCAAATAATGACATGACACTACGGTCACTCCATTTGTATGTTGCTTGAAGGTTTAGAATAAGAATTGACGTAGCTAGTCTCGAAATGGATGCTCCTGGATACAAAGGAGTATCTGCCTCCTTGCGCAATAGAATCATCCATCTCAAATTGTTCATGATCTCCATTTTCACTAGAAGATGCGTGCATAGCATCATTCTCATTTGTTTCATTAAAGTAGGATTCAAACATATTGTGCATTGCTTCATCGTGTTGCACCTCATCATCACCATCATTAGAATCAAGTTGATTACTCTTTTCTTCAACTATATATGTCTCTTGAATTTATATCATTCTTTGTTCTCTCATGTCCATCAAAACTTGACGTTGATTGTCATTAAAGACGGAATGGCATTCAATTTATTGGCTACACACATTAAAAAAATTCAATAAATGACGTATATAGATTGACAGACATTATAATAAAAATCAATCATATAAAATTAACAAACCTCAACATCTTGCAAATTCGATGGTTGACCCTGATCTTTTCGTCCAAACTTCCACAAATGATTGACGCATGTGCACCATATTTTAAATTGAAAATAGTTATTCTACGAGAAACATAAATCAAGTACGTGTCACTTTAGCACAATATTTGAGGTCATGTTTAAGTTATAGTAACAAAGTTTTTATGAACAAGAAAAAATGCATGTTTATTATTTACCCTGTTGACTTGAGTAGTGTCTTCATTGCTAAATTGATTTTGTGAACTCTAGGGTGAAGACATGTCCTAAGTTCTCAAAGGCCAAAACATTTATTGGCTTATCATTCACATAAAGTCAAATAAGACTATAAATCAAAACTCGAAAACATTGCATCACATAGATTCATTCACACAACAGTGGAAGCACTGAGGGGTCAAGATGGGACCCCCCCCCCCCCCCCCGAAAGATTTTTTTTTTGTCATTATGCATATCCAATTGGCCAGTGCCAATTACATATACAATGGATTCCAATAGGGGTCTCAAAGTAGGAAAATCAACTTAGCATAGACTTAGTTCTTATTCATTGATCTTAATTCCATATCTATCTTAACAAAAGCATAGAAATTTCTTTCTAAGTCTTAATCTTTCCGACATGCAATCATGTTGGATCTTAGATTCTTGACATGCAATCACGAGGGTTCATAGATTCTTGACATGCAACAATCATGAAGTGACATGCATGGTCATTTGGCAATGCATGGTATGACATGCAAGCTTCAAATCTAACATGCAAGCTTAAAATCTGACATGCATGGACAATAGGCCACAGATGGTGCAACATGCAAGCTTCAAATCTGACATGCAAGCTCTAGATTTGACATGCATGGACAATAGGCCAATGATGGCATGACATGCAAGCTCTAGATCTGACATGCATGGACAATAGACCATAGACGGTATGACATGTAATGGTACTGATCAACCATTCTTACATATGGGTAACAGTTTCAAGAGCATACCATAGTTTCAGGAGAAGGTGAGAGAGAGAGAGTGTGTGTGTGTGTGATTTGAAAGGGAGATAGAAATTCGAGAGGGTTTGAACTCCAGAAATCTTGCAATCCATAAAATAGCATAGCCTCCTCGAGCTAATGCCTCAATCCTCTTCTCCAAAGCACCTGTACACAACAAACAACAAATGGGCAAAGCTTGATGCAACATCCATCAATCCTCTTGGTAGTGGGGTGCATTTCCACTAATATAGAGAGTGGCAACATACCATCAAGGTTTACTTTTGCATAAAGTATGCTAACAAGTGTAAATCAACATTTCATGACATGCATGTTTAAATCAACATTACTTGACATGCATTAAGCTACTAAAAGCTTAGATCACATAACATGCATGTTTGAATCATTCAAAGAAAGAGTACCGATAACATTGGATCAAAATCATTTTTGGAAACAACTTCGTATTTTTCATCCTATTTGATGTTTTTCTTTGAAGCATTTCAAGATCTCCACTTAAAACATTCTTGCGGTCCTAGTGGACAATCAATATGGTTCAAGAAATTCTTCTCTTGTTTCACTAGTACAACCTTCAATGATTATACGGCCGTAACTAGTCTCGAGTTGTAAGTTCTTGATAAACATGACCTTCTAGTTCTCCACAAGTAGGCTTCCATTGTTTGATTGTCATCTGGTTCTTCGTCATGCCTATCAGGAGTCTTTGTCTTCTTTGTCTTTTCCAAGCAGTTCTTGCTTTTTGAAGCACAAGGCCTCTTAAATATCGAGTGGAGCTTTATGTTCTTCTGCATGCATGAACATACAAGGTCTTCACGTCAAGTTCATGAAATATTAAACCATCGCTTTGATACCAAACTGTGAACTCGAGGGTGAATGTCCGTCCTAAGTTCTCAAAGGCCAAAAGATTTATTGGCTTATCATTAACATAAAGTCTCGAATCAACTTAAATAAAAATCAAATAGGACTTTAAATCAAAACTCGAAAACATTGCATCACATCGATTCATTCACACAACAGCGGAAGCATTGAGGGGTCAAGATCGTGACCCCCCCCCCCCCCCCGGAAGGATTCTTTTCTTGTCATTACACAAATCCAATTGGCCAATGCCAATTACATATACAATGGATTCCAATAGGGGTCTCAAAGTAGGAAAATTAACTTAGCATAAACTTAGTTCTTATTCATTGATCTTAATAACATATCTAACTTAACAAAAACATAGAAATTTCTTCCTAAGTCTTAATTTTTCTGACATGCAATCATGTTGGATCTTAGATTCTTCACAGGCAATCCAAATGGATCTTAGATTCTTGACATGCAATCATGAGGGTTCATAGATTCTTGACATGCAACAGTCATGAAGCGACATGCATGGTCATTTGGAAATGCGCTTTAGATCTGACATGCATGGACAATAGGCCACAGATGGTACGACATGCATGCTTCAAATCTGACATGCAAACTCTAGATCTGACATGCATGGACAATAGGCCAATGATGACATGCAAGTTCTAGATCTGACATGCATGGACAATAGACCACATATGGTATGACATGCAATGGTACTGATCAACCATTCTTACATATGGGTAACAGTTTCAAGAGCATACCATGGTTTCAGGAGAAGGTGAAAGAGAGAGAGTGTGTGTGTGTTTGTGTTTGTGATGTGAAAGATGGATAGAAATCCGAGAGCGTTTGAGCTCCAGAATCCTACAATCCACAAAATAGCATAGCCACTTTGAGCTAATGCCTCAACCCTCTTCTCCAAAGCACCTGTACACAACAAACAACAAGTGGACAGAGCTTGGATGCAACATCCTTCAATCGTCTTGGTAGTGGGGCACATTTCCACTTATAGAGAGAGTGGAAAGTCCTTCCAAAGTGAGTGAGATGTCAAGTTCAAGTGCATGAGGGTGAGGAAGACTCCAATTGGACTTAGGGTGGAGTGGAGTGCATGGATGAGGTGTATTAGTTAGAGAAGGTGAACGGGTGATGTGTATTAGAATGGGAGAGTTATTATGATGATTTGGCATATGAAGTGAGAGTGTAGGAGGGCACCCCATTCTAGGTGCCAAATAGCCTAGAATGTATGTGGAAAAGTAGGTGGGAGGTAGGTGGTACAAGGTTTGATCTTGACTTTTAATTACATATAATTTTTCATGGTTACAACTTAGGATTTCACACAAGTGCAATCTTCCTAAGGAAGAGCCAAGGTATATGTTCATCTTGTTTTTGCATAGTGTCCATTAATTCCTAGGCTCTTTTTTCTAGAGGTTGCCCATCGTCAATCATGCTCATTGGCACTTATTTTCTAGAGGTTGCCCATCATCAATCATGGTGAATAAGGTCAAAAGGGTGATCACTCCCTTGGCCTATTCCTGTAGACTCCACTGAACCTTCATTATAGACTCTTATGAGCCCTCATTATAGACTTAGAAATAAGCCTTCTTTATAGACTCTTCTGAGCCTTCTTTATAGACTTTGTCAAAAGCCTTCTTGTTTACTGTCTTATTCTTAGAAAGCTTCTTGTTTCGATTCTTGTTCTTTAGGCACTTTCTTCAAGTACCTGCACATACCCTCAAAGAGAGGTCAGTCCTTGAGCCTAGAGGGCTTCTTATTCTTGTTCTGATTCTTCAGGTACATTCGTGTGTAGGTGCACATCCCTTCAAAGAAAGGTCAGTGTTTATAATACCATCAAACATGGTTCATAGAAGATTCTTAGTTCTACAGGTATCAATGCCTGTTAATCAATTCATTAAAGTAATAAATTCATTCAATTTCCAAAAAGAATATTGATCATTGATAATTCTATGTCATCAAAGTTTATCTAGGTTTGAAGCTAGGAAAGTTTTTATTACTTAGGAGCAATTTGTCTCTACAAATTACAGATTTGAATGTAATTCATCTCCTTGTGATAAACTACATATATGCACAAGTACAAAACACAAATAATATAAACCTAGTCAATTTGAAAATATGTTGACTCTTATCTTTTGATATTTAGATAGCATGATTCCTATATGCATATTATTGTTTGATACTCATGTTTTGATTCTTATACGTGGATTCTTATATGATTCTTTTGCATCTTGTTGCAGGTTATAAACACACATCTATCCATTTTTTTTTTGTTATCACTGGTATGAAAGTCTAACTCTAATATACATTAAAGTTTTGTAGGTGATTTTCATTTTTCTACTTCATTTCAATATGTTAGGGTTTATTGTAATATATTGTATGTTTATGAATGTAGTAATCATGTCGGGGTCCAGTAGTGGCGAGAGCTTGCGAGATTATGTTTCAAATCTCTATGCATTGCTAACTCCTGAACAAAAAACACAATTGCAAAGTATGCTTAGCCAAGACCTCAAGGGTGGTACCTCACAAGCAGCCGCGACTCCCACCCCTACCGAAGAGTCATCCACAAATTTTTATTATGAAGTCGATTCTCAAGGGAACATAATCGCCAACTGTAAAGGGAGGGTGGTTATGGATTGATTGTATTCTTTGTGCGAATGCCATTTTGGCGATAGATTATTTGAGTTTTAAGATTCAGACTTTATTGGAGATCAAATGGATAGGAAATCCATAAGTGCACATTGTATTTTAATAGGCGATGGATATGGATGTCAAAGAAACAAGCTACTATCTCATTGTCATCTAGTGTGGCCGTGTACAAAGCACTTACTCATTGCACAAAAGAGATAATCAAGGATATTCACTTGTTGGATTTTTCATTGAGCTCAATCATCTTTTGTGACAACCTATCAGCCCAAAAGTTGGCAAGCAATCCTATATTTCATGCTACGAGCAAGCATATTGAGGTGGCATATCACTTTGTGAGGGAGGAAGTCATGGCAAAGGAGCTGGAGCTTCAACCTGTGCATTCAAAGGAATTTGTAGTTGATATCTTCACCAAAGCATTGGAAAAAGACTTGTTTACAAAGCATAGAACTTCACTTGGAGTAATCTCAAAGTCTATGATAAAACTAGTTGAAGAAGGAGTGTGAGAAATTGTCAACTAGTTTGATACGTTGGACATATTTCTTTGTTTGGCAATTGAGGCCAATTTCCATATTAGACTTAGAGTTTGACTTCTCAAAGTTACATTAGTCTAAATGCATTTGAATTACCACTTTTAAAAAGTGAAGGAAATAGTAGAAGGTTGAGTTTGGTAGATTCAAACGTGAATGTTGGAGACATTGAATCTAGTCCATATTAATAGTAGGATTTTTAGTATGGAGGGAAACCAAGATCATTAATGATGCATGGACGTACTATAAAAGGATATAAACTCACAGGAGAAAGGATTCCTCTCCGTCTCATCCCATTTGATGCTTATACATGAGTTTTCTTGGGTTCATCTATCCATTGGTGCACTATCTTGATGATATCTTGCAATCTTGTGTGTAGAATGCTCATATTTTGTTATATTCAGATCCACATGTGTGAAATATAATAACTTGTTGTTTTTGTATGGACAACAACTTCATATTCTCATAAGTTCGATGTTTGATGAATTTCTTATTGAGTTTGCATCTCTTTCATTAAGTAGATGTTGATTTTCTACATTGCAAATGGTGTAAATTGTGTTGTCTTTCAAACCAAAGATCAATGGATGATTTTGAATCATAATGATTGATATTCACAGAAACTAGTTATCACCGTACATGTGGATCCTTTCTCTCTCTTTCTCCCTCCCCCATGATCGTAGGAGGAGCTGCATTAGTGTATGTTGTTTTGGAAGTTGCAACGATGTAGGTGTGCTTGATGTGATCTCTACAAAAAGAGAGAGCTTGGAAAAAAAAAAGAGCCTAGAAAAACAGATAGCTTAAGAGAGATAAGTAGAGAAAAAGATAAAGCTTGAAAAGCTTAAAAAATGTTTGTGTGTGTGTGTGTGTGTGTGTGAGAGAGAGAGAGAGAGAGAGAGAGAGAGATCTTAATAACTAACACAATGAAAGCACATAGTGAGCAAAAACAATGAAAACTATTAGTGAGCAAAAAAAACAGTGAGAAAATATGTTTAAAAATGCTCAATTTATAGCTTTTTGGGATTTCAAGTTTGTGTGGATTTGCCATGGCATTTTGTCCACGCGTGGCAAAAATCAAAAAAAATTTTGGTACGGTCCTGCCCCTCACAGCCTGGAAGGTGTCAAAATGCAAATTTTTTTGTGCCCACGGCCTACAAGGCATTGAAACTTAAGTGGAAAGAAAAAATGTAAATGATTGTGTCCAAAAAAAAAAATCATTGTTTTAGTTGATTAAAAAGGGGTGAGATTTGATTTGCAAACCCAGATAAATTAAATGTCTTGTCTTACTTGTTTAAGGACAAGTAAAGCTGAGACAAGACATTCAATTTGTTTATTTAATGGACAACTATTAAAATGACAAGACATTAAATTTAGATAATTAAAAAAAGAATATTAGAAATAATAAAAGATTAAAGTATGGTTAAAGAATCAAGCACTTTTGAAATTACTATTTTGTATGCTACTTTTCATATCTCCAAATCCAAAAAATAATTTTGGGACATGCTCGTGACGTCAAAATAAACATCCCAGTATTAAGGTAGTCTAAAGTCAATATTTTGTCAATTAATCACTTTTAGAACATACTACAAACCTTGGCATAACCCTCCCAAATCTAAAAGTTTTCAATGGGCTAATATTGAAGGTAGTTCCGACGTGTCCTTTACGTTTCCGACATGTCTGCCCTCTGTGAAAAAATACAGATCCAAAACACATTAGTGGATCAATAGGATCTTGGGCCAATTTGGTTGCACATCTAGAACTATCTAGAAGATAGAAATCACTACTTTATACATGCTAAAACTTGGAAATGCACAAATATTTGATCATAAACACTTAGATATGACTTAGCACTTTCCATGTCCGCACAACAATAGTAAAGTACAATATTGTACATCACACGTGTGAAAACTAGATCGACCATAAAATCAACATTATACACATGGAAACTCAAGATATCAAGCGAGAAACACATGAGATGGACATAGAAGCAAAAGAGGAAAGTTCTCCATAAAAAATGAGAAAGATGATTTTTCCACATTCTTATAGCTATTTACAGCATCCATAGTGTCACTTGGTCACTTGCCCTAAACTTGCCCTAAAATAGCAACTTCTAGGTACTTCCCTAAAAACCTAGAAATAAGTGACTAGTTTCAATGTATCTCAACTACCCAATAGTAGTAGCTTTAAATCTGAACTTATCCACTTATATACTTGTTAAAAATAGTAAGGACACTAGTTTTAGGCCTTATTGCCTCCAAAAATGCCAATAAACCAACAAAACTAGTTCACAATTTTTCACACACTCTCTATACCTTTTGCTCTTCCTTCTTGGTTGCTTTCCTCTTAGTGATCTCATCCCTCTTTTGCATCTTGTTGTAGGTTATAAACACACATCTGTCCATTTTGTTTTTGTTATCACTGGTATGAAAGCCTAACTCTAATATACATTAAAGCTTTGTAGGTGATTTTCATTTTTCTACTTCATTTCAATATATTAGGGTTTATTGTAATTTATTGTATGTTTATGAATGTAGTAATCATGTCGGGGTCCGACAGTGGCAAGAGCTGGGGAGATGATGTTTCAAATCTCTATGCATCGCTAAATCCTAAACAAAAAATACAATTGCAAAGTATGCTTAGCCAAGACCTCGAGGGTGGTACCTCACAAGCAGCCGCGGCTCCCGCCCCTACCGAAGAGTCATCCACAAATTTTTATTATGATGTTGATTCTCAAGGGAACATAATCGCCAACTGTAAAGGGAGGGTGGTTATGGATTGATTGTATTCTTTGTGCGAATGCCATTTTGGTGATAGATTGTTTGGGTTTTCAAATTCAGACTTTATTGGAGATCAAATGGATAGGATGTCAAAGAAACAAGCTACTATCTCATTGTCATCTAGTGTGGCCGAGTACAAAGCACTTACTCATTGCACAAAAGAGATAATCAAGGATATTCACTTGCTGGATTTTTCATTGAGCTCAATCATCTTTTGTGACAACCTATCAGCCCAAAAGTTGGCAAGCAATCCTATATTTCATGCTACGAGCAAGCATATTGAGGTGGCATATCACTTTGTGAGGGAGGAAGTCATGGCAAAGGAGCTGGAGCTTCAACCTGTGCATTCAAAGGAATTTGTAGTTGATATCTTCACTAAAGCATTGGGAAAAGACTTGTTTACAAAGCATAGAACTTCACTTGGAGTAATCTCAAAGTCTATGATAAAACTAGTTGAAGAAGGAGTGTGAGAAATTGTCAACTAGTTTGATACGTTGGACATATTTCTTTGTTTGGCAATTGAGGCCAATTTCCATATTAGACTTAGAGTTTGACTTCTCAAAGTTACATTAGTCTAAATGCATTTGAATTACCACTTTTAAAAAGTGAAGGAAATAGTAGAAGGTTGAGTTTGGTAGATTCAAACGTGAATGTTGGAGACATTGAATCTAGTCCACATTAATAGTAGGATTTTTAGTATGGAGGGAAACCAAAATCATTAATGATGCATGGATGTACTATAAAAGGATATAAACTCACGGGAGAAAGGATTCCTCTCCGTCTCATCTCATTTCATGCTTATACATGAGTTTTCTTGGGTTCATCTATCCATTGGTGCACTATCTTGATGATATCTTGCAATCTTGTGTGTAGAATGCTCATACTTTGTTATATTCGGATCCACATGTGTGAAATATAGTAACTTGTTGTTTTTGTATGGACAACAACTTCATATTCTCATAAGTTCGATGTTTGATGAATTTCTTATTGAGTTTGCATCTCTTTCATTAAGTAGATGTTGATTTTCTACATTGCAAATGGTGTAAATTGTGTTGTCTTTCAAACCAAAGATCAATGGATGATTTTGAATCGTAATGATTGACAAAATATTCACAGAAACTAGCTATCACCGTATATGTGGATCCTTTCTCTCTCTCTCTCTCTCTCTCTCTCTCTCTCTCTCTCTCTCTCTCTCTCTCTCTCTCTCTCTCTCTCTCTCTTATTGCTACTCTCTTATGCCCGCTTTTTGGTTGAGAAGATCAATGCTTATAGTACAATAAGTGATGCTTCTATTTTGTAAGTTTTTTTTCGCTCTGTGTTTGTTTATCATCCAAGCACTCTTAACAACATCTGAGACACAAAATTTGTAGCTAACAAGGTACTGAATATATCGGAAAGGACATTGAAATCCGTGGATCTGTTAGTAACAATATACCAACACTTATTCCGACAACTCATAGACTGATTCTTATGGCCTTCAATCTGTACATTGTAGATATGTGTTTGTTTAAATAATTTGTTTATTGTTATGTCTGTTTTGTAGAGTTCAGTTCTAATTTTTCATTCTCCAAGATAAGAGTCCATTTTTTGATCGACCTTTAATTACTTGGTGTTTGTAAATCCTGAGATTTTGTGAGATTTATGCGTGCTATCATGAATTATGGATGTAGGGGGAGAGAGAGAGAGAGAGAGAGAGAGAGAGAGAGAGATGCTTACATCCATCATAAGTTATGGATGTAAGAATGAGAGAGATCTATAATTTATTGAAAGATTTTAGTTTAAGAAGGTATAAATATGTCATTAAAATGTGAATTTTTGTGTGTGTGTGTGTGTGTGTGTGTTATTAGAAATATGATGAGATTTGTAAATGTTGATAGAATGTTGGTGAATGAGATTAGCGATTATGACTGTGATAGTGAATTGAACAAGATCAAAGAAAGAAAGTTACAAAAAATGACAGTGAGAAGAGACAACGATAGTTTAAGATTACAAGGAAATCGTATTAGAGTGAAGGATTTTATAAAAACATGGGAAAGAAATTATGTAATGAGATTTAAAAAAGAGAAAAAAGAATTTTGTCATGAGACAGAGAAGGATTATTGTATAAGATTCTAGCTTAGAGAGATTTGCAGCTGAATTATAAAGGGGGGAGAGAGAGAGAGAGAGAGAGAGAGAGAGAGAGAGAGAGAGAGAGAGAGAGAGAGAGAGAGAGAGAGACAGAGAGAGAGAGAGAGAGAGATAGATGAGAATAAAATTTTAAAACTAAAAGTAAAAATATGATAAATGAGATTAAAATGTGATGTAGATTATGATTGTAATTACGAATGAGATTGGAATGCGAATCTAGAATTAGATTGACATGTGAAATTATAATGAAAATTTTAATGTGAAATAAAATGTGAAATTAGAATGAATTTTTAATGTGACATTTGTGTTAGCATCCATGTCATTGTCACGTTTGATGTCAATATTTGACACACTGAATATGTGTCATATTTTGACAATTGCTTATGAGTTCATTGCTATTTTTATTTTTTGTTTGCAAAGAGTTGTTAGTGGTGTTTTCCAAAAGAAAAAATATGATCTGTTGAATTCGTATATGTTTTGAAATATAGGGTTTAAAAAATTTGATCTGTTGAATTCGTATATGTTTTTAAATTTAAGCTGATCGTGTGAACGGCGACCTTCATGCATCAGGGTGACCTTCATGCATCAGGCAGAGCGTCAGAGAGTGTTTATACAGAGAGCGCAACCCAGAATTTTCATATAAATTGCACAGAGGAAAAGAGAGAAAGCCATTGAGGAAAAGAGAGACAACCATTCACTCGTAGCGCACGCTTCCATCAACCCTGCATTAGAAAAAGCTTAATTATAGCGATCCATTATTTCTAGCTTGTATGTCAGAGATACATCCATTACAAAAGCAGGTTGTGGAGAGATGTGATGGAAGAAGCAAACAGTGGTGCTATTCAACAAAAGCAAACAGCTTCTATCAATTTAATTTGCATGTTCAATGCACGTTTCATCCTTCCAGAGTCTTCTATGCTTAAGATGCTTCCCATACTAATCTGACAACTGCTAATCGTTGATGTTTAAACCCTTTTAGGTATATTGCACATCTGCAGATCTGCAGCACCGTCATCTCTTATCTTATTTCATGTGTTCCCTAATCGACTGGATTATGAATGCATGTGGTTCGGAATAGCTGCTAGCACCAATTTGCTCGCTCAAGTTCGGGAATGAAGAAAAAGATCATTCCGGGCTTGTCGAAAACATAACAAACGAGAAGGGCTCCAACCACCTGAGCTAACCGAATAAAGACAAAACGCAAGAAAGGCAGGCCTGCTATTACCTTCGGTTAACAGGCATGAGTGGCCCGTTAGATAACGGGCATGAGTCGCCCTAGGCCTTGAGATATTTCATAATGGGCCACTCATGCCCGTTATCTAATAAATAATATGCCAAATTGAAGGGAATTTACATCGTTTCAAAATTCTAGAAGTGGAGATCGTTTCGAACCTACAGATCCATCTAACCGAAGAGCGGAGAGAGAGTTCCATAGCGTGACGTTCGTAAGCTATGTATAGCGTGTATGCAGTCGTAGAGACAGCGAGGGCAATAGCTCAATATAACGATATTTTTAAGGTGGCAGCAGCTGTAACAAGCGGAAAGACCTGCTCGTAGTGTTTTTGCTATGGCTGGCCCTTACCAGTTGCGCCATGCAGCAACAGCAACAGCAGGGAGTGACCAAAACGAGTGAGTACAGCAGTGTGGGGCAAACTCCATTGTTGGGGTTGATAGCAAGAAATGATTTCTTGCCTGTTGAGCTTTTAATTTTCGTGCACTTGTCTGTACTGTCCTTGCCACAGTTCCGAAATCATGTGCTTCCCTTCAATGAGGTGAATTTCCTTACCTCTTGCAACGTCTCTTATATTCTCTCATGTACAAAATAGAGGGATAGTTGCGACATTGCTACATGCTTCTTGGCTCACCCTTTGTCTTTACGCAAGGTACGTATACTGGATGCATAGGTGGATCAAGTATCAGAGTCGATCAGAAGTGGCTGAAGATAATAGACAACTATGGAGATGGCGTCTGGAGAGTGAATGTCACAAACTATTGACATTGTAGTGCAATAGGAATCTATGTGCAATAAGATAGAATCAAGAATAAACGATCAGTGCGTGAAGCTTTTTGAAATTAGTGCATTCAAATGTGCGTGCTTCATACATTTTGTACTCTGATGATGTATTCAGATCAATTTTGTTTCGATCAAGAATACAATTTTGTCTCACACTACAGTTTGTTCTTGCATTGATGTACTCATGAAATCTCTCTTCAATCTAAGTTATCTCACACAATACTGATCCAACTATAGCTTGCATCATCACATTCCGCTGCCAGTAACTCAGAGTATTCATCTCTAAGAAAATCAATCCAGAGCTTCTTCTCTAGACATCCGATCATCAACTATCAATTCTTCCAACAGTCTCCACTATCTTACCTAAGCTAAAAAATGAGCTTACTATGGCCAAGTAGCATGAAGACATAGCAACAAAATAGCTACCACACCAAGCCATGTAGTCACATTAATAAGCAACATTACAAGTCATTGTTGGAAAGGATGTAGAGTATATACCCTTATTGCAAACACAGATACAGATAACCCTATCCCAAGAATTCGCACATGACCAAGCAATTTCAAGATGTGACAAAATGAGATCATTTTTTTGCAAGATATCCACCCCTAGCTACCAACATGTAACCTCACATCTTCTTATTGGGGCAACAAGTTACAAGCAAAAATTTGTAGGCTTCTAACAAATGTTCAAGCATCAAAAGACACTTGCCACACCAGAGTTGCATGAAGCCAAGTCTAACTTACAACAATAGCAGCAATAGGTAGTTCCACAGCAACTTGAGCCAGTGGTAGTACCTGTTCCACTCATCTATCAACTACCTAAGCCAAACAATCAAAGTGAGGAGGGTTTCATAGAGGCTGACATCTTGCAAGAAGGGCCAACATTGCCAAAGGACCTGTTTGAAACCTCTGGTCATACAAAATCAGCCTCACCGGCCTTTCTTGGAAGCTCATATCAATACGAACACTCCTACAAATCATCAAGAGGGGCTTAACATTGAGATATCAAACCTCAAAAATAAAGGACAACTGGATATGTGATACCTACCAACCCTCGACAATCAATCCAAATGGCCTTGATCTATGTTCGAGAAGAATATTTTAACCTTACATAGGTATTTGGAGCGTACATGGTCTGTCAAGGTCGATTCAAATGCCAAGGTGAAAAATTCCAAGGTAAGCAACACTCTTGATTCCAACAACATGTATTGTTGAGGAACACTCGCAAACTAGAGAGTACTAATATGAAACATCTTAAGGAGATATAATTTAAAGTGAGCTGTATAAGTGTGAAGCTAACCATCACTCTTGATTCCAAAAAACCGTAAAGTGAAGCAACACTATTGCTAACTAGAGAGTACCAATATAAAACATAGTTTAATTTGAAGGAAATATAATTTAATTTGAAGTGAGCCGAATAAGTGTGAAAAAAGCACTTATAATAACCTTTGACTCTTAATACTAAGTCAATATGTATTCCACAATGTGGAAATTATATTGACTTGGTGCTTAAATCATTGCAAAAATGATATCTCATGATTTGCTTTAAGATAAGTATAGAGGACAGAGTCAAATGTAGAGACAATGGCAACGCTTCAAATCAATCAAGATACTTGGGCTCGAATCCCAGCAGTCACACCATATTGGATGAATTTCAAAAGAAATAAAATGATCCGAGAGAACAACCACAAGAAACTTTTGTTCATTTCCTACATAGGAAAAACGTGAAATGCATTTGGATGCCTTATAAGCCCCTTCTAACTAGGAAAATTTATTTCCTAGTTATAAAATGTATGTGGATCAATTTCATCAAGGAAATTTTTAATTCTCTAGATACATTGCTACCATTTGTAACAAGGAAAAAGTTTCCTTAGATACATTGATACCATTTATAACTTGGAAAACGTTTTTCTTGCTAAACAATGTTCATGGATAAATTTTATTAGGAAAACTTTTCAAACAAAGTCAATTTTCCAACTGTTCGTAGTAGAAGAGTTTGAAGCCAATTTGTTTTTTTTTTTTTTGAGGAAAATTTTGTGTCACGATTTTCTATTTCATTTTTACTTACGTTTGCGCACAGTCTGCATATTTACATGTAAAATAAGACAGACGAATAAAACACGACTGTCTGCATAAATACAAGTAAATTCTCATAGACGAAGAAAAGGCAAGAAATCGTGCCACTGTGTTTTTACACACGTTTTGTGATGGGCAAAAAAGGCAACATTGCCTTACAAAATGCCAATGGTGCCCTAGGAAGTGAAGGCACCCTGTAAATCAAATCCTAAGGCATTTCGTTAGACATTTTCTGCATCTTCACCAACATTCATTTCAACAAAACCTAATGTCATGGCCTTCTCATGCTCATCCCATGCAACTGTGCAATCAAAACTGACAACGACAGTAGCCACCCACGATCTCCTACAGACAGCACATCCACTTTGTACTTTCTTTCTGCACACCTGTAAAAAGATGTATATATATGTTGGGTACCACCTGCGTATCTATAGAGTTTGTGTATAATATTAGCATCAGAAGCTTATCAGAGATAGACGAAGTAGATGCCTTGTGCATTGATTATTTATTTGTTAGTAATAGGTTCATTCCTTTACAGATCGAATTAGCTTTGTGGAGCACGCGATTTTGTCCGCTATTGTCTTGTGCTCTACCGCATTATTGACATGTATATTTTGCTATACTTAATCTGATAACAGCTCTTTTGTTCTACATTGAGATAAGTGTCATATTGTTATGCTTATTTTCATTATGTCTGACTTTCTTGTTGCTCAATCTAGTAATCTGTTCTTAGCAAGTAATTATTTGTCTAGTTGTTGACGACTAATATTTAGTTTTTCCTTTCACGAATCATTCGCGACTGATTATCAGTCGAGCTCTGTCTAGATCTTTTGTAAATCATTTGTGACTAATAATTTGTCTAGCTACTCATGACAAATTATTCTTCTGATGTTTTGTTAATGCTTGGCTATGTAATCAGAACGACCATGATTTCTATCATTAACATTCTGTTCATTTCTGATAGGCGTAGTCATGCTTAGGGAAGAAGTAATATTGCTCATTCAGCTACACACGAACACATTCCATTCGAGCTTTCGAGTTCGCTTCTTTTCGTATTCGTTTTCTTTTTGGGCTATTTTGGTCTCTCATATTCCCATACCTCTTATTCCAACATGGTATCAGAGCAATTTTCGTAGCTTGATAAGCTTCCACAGTACAAGACTCTACTAGCCGATAGAGTAATTGTCTTCTTGTTCTGTAATTCTATACCAGATTTTCATACTTAAGTCACTGATAGTTTTTCCTATCACCTAGACTAATCTTCGACATCCATTCCCAAGGGAAAACCAGTCCCATCATGGAGAAGCTTGATGGAGCCAATTGCCATTTGTGGAAATTTAAGATGAAAACTATACTAATGGCTAAAGAATTGTATGACATTGTTACAGGTGCAGAAGAAAAACCTGAAGCAGATGACGCAGCAATCGCAAGATGGAAGCTGAAGGATGGGAAGGCTTTCACGCTGATCATCCTGAACATTACGAATACTCAGATCGGACATGTATCCGAGGCTCAGACATCGAAAGAATTCTAGGACATTTTGAGCACACTATACGAAGTGTGAGATATAGCTTCCAAGCTACATCTCAAGAAGAAATTTTACTCCCTCAAGATGGCGAATGGTGATTCCCTGCAGAATCACATCAATCAATTCCAGAACCTACTAAGGCAAATGGCTATTGTTGGATCTGTCATAGACGATCAAGACACAATGATGCAACTGCTTACAGGCTTGCCAAGCTCATATGACAGCTGGGTGATGATCATCATGACACATCCAGAACTGACTCTTTTGTGAGTGATTACGATGTTGTTGTAGGAAGACACGCGGAGGAACGAAGCCTCAAGTTCCTCAGCTGATTCTCATGCCTTATACACCAACAAGAGCACGACTAAGTAGAAGAAAAATAAAGGCCCGAAGCAATCAAAGCCAGACTAGAAACCAGCACAGCACAAAGAAAAGTCGAATCCGCAGATGAAGAAGAAGTTGTTCTGCAGATACTGCAAGCAAAACAACCACGAAATTCAAGACTGCCGGATACTACTAGCGAAGAACAACAACAAGGGACAGTCAAATCAAGTGGAAAATGTAGCTACAGAAGCTCCACAGCCTATTCAAGAAGTGGATCATGATGCCTTCATGACCAGCCATCAAGGAGCATCCAATGATAGTTCTTGGTTCCTGAATTCCGAAGCCACTCAGCACATGACCAGCCTCATTGGCTGTTTCGAGTCCTATACACCTTACAATACCCAGAAATATGTTCATCTTGGCAACAATAGCACACATGCTATTAGAGGTGAAGGTACTGTAAGATAAAGCTTTACAAATGATCAATCTAGGCTACTCTCTAAAGTCCTGTATGTACCAAATTTATCTACGAATCTGCTCTCTATAAGCAGAATCACAGATCTAGGACATAGAGTAGAATTTGAATGTGATCAGTACAAAGTAGTTGATAGGATAGGCAAGATCCTAGCACTCGGAAAGAGGCATGGATACTTGTATAAATTGAGTCATTGCTTTTCTTCCTCTAGTCAGGCACTCAGTACTGCTATTAATGCAAATAAAAGTTTACTTTGGCATTATAGACTTGGTCACTTGAATCATGCTGCTGTACAACAAATGTCTAGACAATCTATTGTTCTTGATCTCAACTATCCTCGCGATAAAGTCGAGTTACATGTCTGTCAAGACTGTCTAGTTGTTAAACATACTAGGAAACCATTTAAATCAAGCCATCAGCATATTGCAAGAGGATTGTTAAACATTGTACATTCAGACATCTGTGGCCCGATGAAAAATCCTTTGCTGAAGGATGCAAGGTATTTTATAGCTTTTATTGATGAATTTTCTAGAAGGACTATGGTGTACTTTATAAAGAAGAAATCAGAAGCATTCAACTGCTTCAGAATCTTCAAGGAGCGTGCAGAAAAGGAGACTAGACGGACGATCAAGGCTCTAAGGTCAGACAATGGTGGAGAATATAACTCTATCAAAATTAAGGAGTACTGCCAATGCCAAGGCATTGAGCAGCAATTCATCACTCCTTACAATCCTCAGTCTAATGGATTAGCTGAGAGGAAGAACCGTACCCTGGTTGAATCAGCTAAATGTATGCTAGTGCATGCATCGCTGCCCAAGAAAAACTGGGCCGAAGCCATCTCCACTGCAGCTTACGTCTAAAACAGATGTTCGACCAAGACTTTCTCAGGCAAGACACCCCACGAGGTGTGGACAGGCTCTAAGCCTTTTATGAAAAACCTAAGAGTGTTTGGATGTGTTGCCTACGCGCAGATCCCAAAAGACACGAGGAAGAAATTGGACTTCCAAGGTCTCAAAACCATCTTGATTGGATATACTTCATCTAATAATACATACAAACTGTATGATCTTGATACCCAACAAATCTTCTATAGCCGAGATACAGTCTTTATCGAGGATCAGTTTGTCGACATCAAAGGCAAGGATATTGCTCCAGGAGGACCTTCATTAGGAGCGGTTCATCAATCGAATCCTCCTAGAAGATCAAGTCGAGTGCACACACAACCCACAAGGTATACTCCTAAGTCTGCATGTCTCTTGATACAAGAACCAACGACAGTCAAAGAGGCACTCAGCCAAACAGACTCTGATCTTTGGAGAAAAGCTATGGACAAAGAATATTCCTCTCTGATCAAGAGCCAAACATGGTCACTAGTTGAAGCTCCTAATGGCTGCAATATCATTGATTGCAAATGGATCTTCAAGATCAAATACAATGCCAATGGAGCAATTGATGGAAGGAAGGCAAGACTGATAGCACGAGGATTCACTCAGATCCCCAACGTCGACTACAGCGAGACTTTCAGTCCAGTGGTCAAACATTTGTCGATCCAAATGCATCAACTTGATGTGCAAATAGCCTATCTAAATGGAGTTATACAAGAAGACATCCACATAATCCAGCCCGAAGGATACGTTCTGAAAGGTATGAAAAATCATGTCTGTAAACTCCACAAGACACTTTACGGCTTAAAATAGTCTGCTAGAGCTTGGTTTCATAGGATCAATACATTCCTCATCGAACAAAGATTCAAACCAAGCACTGCTGATTGCAACGTCTATTCCAAGTCAGTGTAGCAATCCTTCATTATCATCACCCTATACGTGGATGATATGTTGCTTTTTAGCAACAATACCAATTTGGTCAAGGATTCTAAGCAGATGTTGTTTTCAAAGTTTGACATGACTGATCTGGTCAAAGCTCACTTCTGTCTGGGCATTCAGATCCACAGAGACAGAGCGAGACAACTGATTTACACCACTCAACAAAGGTATCATCACAATGTTCTTAACATATACAATCTAATGAACTGTAAGTTAGCTCACTCATCGATGGATCCAGTCTTGCATTTTTCGAAGTACCAATGTCCCCAGACCAAGCAAGAAGAGGAATAGATGATAGAATATCCTTATCGATCAATACTTGGATCTCTCATGTACGCAATGGTATGTACAAGATCTGACATCTCTTTTGCAGTAAGCTCACTCAGCCAATATATGGCTGGAAGGCTCTCATAAGAGTCATGAGGTATATTCAAGTTACCATGGACCAGTGCGTCTGCTATGGAGAAGTCAAGCTGGGGAGGAGAGTAGACAACTCAGTGGATATTCTAATGCAAGCTGGGGAGGAGATGTAGACAATCGTAAGTCCACATCTGGATTTACATTCTTCTTCAATGGCGGTCCTATCTCATGGAATAGTCATAAGCAAACCTCTATCGCACTTTCTTCTACAAAAGAAGAATACATTGCTGCTCCTCAATCTATTAAGGAAGCGTTTTGGTTGAGAAATTTATTGTCAGACATTAATCTATATCAGTATAGCCCTACAATCTTATTCTGTGATGATTAGAGTGCTATTGCCTTATCGGCCAACCCTAACTTTCACCCTAGGAGTAAGCACATTGAAATCAGATATCACTACACTAGGGGCAAGGTTCTTAGCAAGGAGATGAGCTTAATGTACTGCAGAACGCAAGACATGGTTGTAGATATTTTCACAAAAGCATTAAGCGTTAATGCACATAAAAAATTTTGTGCATTGCTTAGTCTAAAGAACATGGCATTCACGGATCCAGATTAAGGGTGGGTGTTGTATTTATCTCCTCTACTCTCCTAAATTCCATTTTAATCTGCCTCCATTCATGCTGCGTTTTTACTCATGTTGTCGCACAGTCTGCATATTTACATGTAAAATAAGACTAACGAATAAAACACGACTATTTGCATAAATACAAGTAAATTCTCACAGATGAAGAAAAGGAAAAAAAAAACGCGACACTGTGTTTTTACACGCGTTTTGTGACAGGCGAAAAAGGCGACACTGCCTTACAAAATGCCAAAGGTGCCCTAGGAAGCGAAGGCACCCTGTAAATCAAACCCTAAGGCATTTTGTCAGAGTGACGCATTTTTTAAATCTTCACCAACGTTCATTTCAGCAAAAGCTGATGTCACAGCATTCTCACGCTCATCCCATGCAACTATGCAATCAGAATTGACAACGACAGCAGCCACCACGATCTCCTACAGACAGCACATCCACTTTGTACTTTTTTCTTCTGCACACCTGTAAAAAGATGTATATTTATGCTGGATACCAATTGCGTATCTATAGAGTGTGTGTAAAATATTAGCATCAAAATATTATCAAAGATAGATGAAGTAGATGCCTTGTGCATTGATTCTTTATTTGTTTAGTAATAGGTTCATTCCTTTACAGATTGAATTAGTTTTGTAGAGCATGCGGTTTTGTTCGCTATTGTCTTGTGCTCTACCGCATCATTGACATGTATATTTTGCTATATTTAATCTGATAACAGCTCATTTGTTTTGCATTGAGATTAGTGTCATATTGCTATGCTTATTTTCATTCTGTCTGACTTTCTTGTTGCTCAATCTGGTAATCTGTTCTTAGCGAGTAATTATTAGTCTAGTTGTTGACGACTAATATTTAGTCTTGCCTTTCGCGAATCATTCACAACTGATTATCAGTCGAGCTCTGTGTAGCTCTTTCGCGAATCATTCACGACTAATAATTTGTCTAGCTACTCGCGACAAATTATGCTTCTAATGTTTTGTTAATGCTTGGCTACGTAATTAGAACGACCGTGATTTCTATCACTAACATTCTGTTCGTTTCTGATAGATGTAGTCATGCTTAGGGAAGAAGTTATATAGCTCATTGCACTACACATGAACACATTCCATTCGAGTTCGTTTCTTGTTCGAGTTTTCGAGTTCTTTTCTTTTCATGTTCGTTTTCTTTTCGAGCTATTTTCGTCTCTCATACTCACACACTCTTCTTCCAACAAGAAGAACATTATTAAACATAAAGCCCGATATTGCTTCATCTTAATGCTAGATCAATTTTATGTCTATCACTCGAGCTCGAGCTTGATGTCTAACATGCAAATTTAGCTTTCATCAATTGAAATTGCTCATTGTGTGATCAAAATCAACAATGTCAAGTTTAGGATATTCAAATTACTATAGTTCGGTCTCTTTTCGATGAAATAGACCTCTATCACTTGAGATAGCTCAAATTTGGTTTTGTTCACCCGAGATAGCTTGATTTTGGATCGTATCATTCAAGATTCTCATTGAGTGATCAAATTCATGGAATCTTGTAACTGGCTCAAACTTGAACCACATCATACAAGATAGTTTGATTTCGGTTCCAAACATGTGATTTTAATCACTTGAGACTTTAATTTGTTTTTTATCACTCACGATAGCCTGACATTGGTCCTTATCCTCAAGATGACTCATTAGTTGATTGAATATGATAAATCTTAAGTTTTGGACATTTAGATGGCTCATTAAAGTCTATGTCTGAAATGTAGTTTTGATCCGTAGCATGTGACAAAGCTCATCTAGTGATATAGTTCGGCCAACCTTGAGTGTGAGACATTTGAATTGCTCTAGTCCAATTCCTTACTAATAAAATTGATTCCTACAACCTGATATAGCTCCAATTTGACATCTATCACTTGATGCCTATGTTGTAAGATATCTTGATTTTGACCCTTGACAATCAACATAACTTATTTAGAGATTAAAATTGACCATTTGCAACTTTTGTTTGTGTATCAATGCATTTAATCCATATCACTACAAATGGCTCCATTTTTTTTCTATCACTCAAGATAGTTTGATTTTGGCCCTTATCATCGAATATTGCTAGATTGAATCCTAGGAATTCCAAGTTTGCAACATTCTGACTAGTCCAACTATATGCATATTACCCAAGAAAATTTGATTTTGATGCTTGACATATCCCATTGAGTAATTGAAATCAAGATTGCACATCAAGTAATCAAACTTAAGAACCATCAAGTTTTAGAAATTCAGATGTCGCAAATTTCATGCGTATCTTTGAGGTCTAAGCTTGAATTTGATTCACTTTGATGCCTACGTTGCAATATAATTTTGATATTTTTTTTTGACATGTATTATTCAATGATTGATTTTAACAAATATTGAGTTTAGGAATTTCAAATTGCTCGGTCTAAATTGTATCAGTAAAGACACCTTGTTTTTTGTTGATTGATCTTCAGAAACTTTGAGTTTTGAAAAATTAGAACACCCAAATTCTATGCATGCCACATGAGATAGCTTCAGTTTAATGCCAAAATTGTATCTTGGATCTTTGTGAGCTCATTGAGTGATTGAATTATATTGGCAGATTCGTTGAAGTCAAACCTTGTCCCATAAGAGGCTCGAAGTTCAGTGGCGACACTAGATGGCCCGGCCATGGCTTCTTGCATGTGCAAGCCCATGTGCCGGTGTGCTAGGAATTAACTAGCTAGAAAAAAGGCAATCTAATGTTGAAACCTTGTATTGGGTGGTGTTATAATAAATGTTCTTGAGAACCCCTCAATCTTGAGTTATCAAGCCCTCAAAATATTTTGAGACATGGACGACAATTTTCCAAGTGGCATTTGTAACTCAATTTTAAGAACATGTTACTTAGGTCACAAGAGGCAATTGTACTTAATTAATTAGCATGTTGCCACATCTGCACCACCTAGGCGAACCCAAGATGCCTATAAATAGGCAAGTGAGTACACTTTGTAATGAATCAATACAATTTTGAATAGTGAGAACTCTACTCAATTTTGGTGTTACCTCCTCTCCTCCCCTCTCCTCTCTCTCTCTCTCTCTCTCTCTCTCTCTCTGCTGAATAGTATCATTTAAATCCTTCATTCCTTGTTTTTTATGTGTTTCTATAGTTTCGTAATCTTTCTTTCCATAGTTTCTTGGTTTCCTCTTGCTGGTTTCTTGAAGGGTTGATTTGTCGGTTTCATTGCAAGCCTAGGGCACAAACTCGGTAGGAGCTTGGCGGGTGAGGGTAGAACTTACTATACTACAACAGGATGAGATGAGTGGTTGAGCAAGGAGAAGAATGGATTCTGACATGAACTAGAATCTGCTAACAAATTCAAGATTGCACATTAAGTAATCAAAGTTAAGAACTATCAAGTTATAGAAACTTAGATGTCAGAAATTTCATGCATATCTCGAGTCTGGAGTTTGAATTTGATGACTAGTACATAATGTTGGTCATCACTTGTCATATCGAAGTGACTAATCTAATCTAATGAAATTGAACATTGTTACTTAATAGATGACTCTTGCAACTAGATTTGTGTGGGGGAAAGTTGGTTGAATGGTCTAAAAGTCTTCGAATGACACAACAACAATGAATCTAGATGGAATCTGACAAAAGGCCAAATGTACATTCATATACCACTTGCATGTGAAAGGAATTAATTGGAGTTGAGATATTGTTACAAGACTAACAAAAATATTGTATGTACATAAAACCGTTATAACAAATCAGCTAATTAAGCACATCTTATGAAATCATCCACATATGTAAGAGCATAGAGGGGTACAATTGTTGTAATACAAAGACCACCAAAGTGCAATGATAGTGGATTGAGAGTGGGGATGGAAGCTCCAAAGTCCAAGCTCCTTCTCCTATCATGGATACACTCAAAAAAAGTGTGAGGGAGGGTGCACTTCTCCTTTTTTATGGTTTGGTATGAAGAGAGTGAAATGTTGCTTGACTAGGGAGTTGAGTGACAATTTCATGGGAGGGGAGGGGTGATAGATACAACTAGAATTTGATGGCTATCACTCAAGGTAGATGTAGTTTGATCCTTAAGCTACAAGATAGTCTAGTTTTGACGCATTATCATATGATACACCACAAATTTGACGTTTATGATAAAGTGGATGCTCATAAAGTGATAAACTTTTGATGCCCAATATGTGATTTGATGTTTGATCACACATGGCACAAGTTGGTATATCTTGACACTCTACAGTTTGTTGGATCCA
This sequence comes from Diphasiastrum complanatum, assembly GCA_029204225.1. NCBI lineage: Eukaryota > Viridiplantae > Streptophyta > Lycopodiopsida > Lycopodiales > Lycopodiaceae > Diphasiastrum > Diphasiastrum complanatum. Next base: position 30,335,537 of record CM055101.1, read on the forward strand.
CCTTGTTGTGGCCAGAGTGGGTCAGGTTACCCTAGAGAATTCGATTTTTGATGCTTGACATGTAGTTTTGAACTCCATCAGTTGAGATATCTCATCGAGTCATGTAATTTGGACATTTTTGAGTTTAGGAAATTCAAAATGCTCAAAGTCAGCTCCTTTTTGGTGAACTTGACCATCATTCAATGCATCTTAGATTTAATGTTTGTCACTTCAAACTTCTTCACTTTGATGCCTATGTGACAATATATTCTTGATAATTTTTCTTTAACATGGATTATACAATGATAATATTGATTTTAGGACTTTCAAATTGCTCTATCTCAATATGTTAAGGATGGAATTGATCCTTATCACTTGAGATAGCTTAAATTGAATTCTGTCACTTTAGACAACTTGTTTTTGGCCCATATCACTCTAGATTGCTCACTTACAATTAATTGAGCTTGAGAAACTTTGAATTTTGAAAATGTAGGTAGCCAAATTTTATGTATATCACTTGAGATAGCTTGAGTTAATGCCAAACTTGTAGTTTGGATCTTTATCAATTGACAAATTTTATTGAGTGATTGAAATCAAGATTGCACGTTAAGTAATCAAAGTCGATAGATCTTATTGAGTGATTGAAATCAAGATTGCATGCTGAGTAGTCTCAAAAATTAAGATATCACATATTTCATGCGTATCTCATTTTCGTCTATATCACTTGACATAGCACAATGAGTGATCTAATCTAATGAAGCATTTTTTAGTTTAGGACATTCAAATTGCTCAAGTTCAATTCCTTTTTGATGAACTTGACCCATGTCACTCGATGTCTCTCAGATTTAATGTCTGTCACTTTCGATAGCTTTACTTTGATGCCTATGTTGCAATATAGCTTTGATACTCTTTCTTTGACATGGATTATTCAATGATTGAATTCTAACAATATTGAGTCTAGGAGTTTAGATTGCTAGATTTCAATATGTTAAGGATGGAATTGATCCTTATCACTTGAGACAACATAAATTTGATTTCTATCACTAAAGACAACTTGTTTTTGGCTCATATCAAACTAGATTGCTCAATAATTGATTGAGCTTGAGAAACTTTGAGTTTTGAAAAATGTAGATGCCCAAATTCGATGTATATCAATTGAGATAGCTTGAGTTTAATGCCAGACTTGTATAAGTGATCTTTATCAGTTGACATATCTCAATGAGTGATTGTGACACATCTATAAAAATAGAACCAGAGCAATACCTCAATATCATGAGCGATCGTCAGACTTGATCATGCACATATGTTTTGTGTCCTTCAATAGACCATAGGTCGTTTTGAGGGGAAAAGTTTGTAGGAGTCAATGACATTGCAGGGAGAATCTATGGGATATCAGCTAAGCAAAAAAACAAGGATTGGGTGGAGGTCTCTAAGCAAATAAAAAACCATCAGTCTCTAGGCATAATGTGAGGCTATAGTGAGTGATTTTAATGCAGAAGGAATCTTTAAGAAGTTTAGACGTGAAGGCATTTAGTGGAGCTTCGAGTACATGAGTTTTTTACCTACAAAGAGCCAAAAGCAAATAAGAAATGTGGGTTGACAAAAGGCAATCCAAGTCTCTCACAGAAGTACATGGTTGTCTGCACAAAATTGTGAAAAATGTCAACTAGTTAAGTTGATCTAATTTGGCAATTTTGAGGCCAAAATGAATTTTGAACTTAGAGATAGATTTGCTTATGTCAATAAGGCCTTATAATAGTGTTTTTATGAATTTTGGCTAGTGTTGAAGTTGATAAGGTTGGATTTAGACCTACTCTCATTGGTTACTCATCGATTGATTGAGTTTGAGAAATCTTATACGAGAGAGATTGATTGAATTTGAGAAATCTAATTAGGTTTTGAACATTCAAATGGCTCAAAGTCTATGCTTGAAATGTAGTTTTGGTCCTCGGTACATGACAAAGCTCATCTGCTAATTTAATTTGGCCAATGTTGAGTGTGTGACATTTATATTGCTCTAGTCCCTATCACTCAAAATAGATCATTGAGTGATTTAATTAAACCACCTGGCAAGGTATGGAATTCCATCAAAGGCAAAGCCGACCTATAGACCAAGGGGGCGTTGACGCTTAGGTAGACATGTCCTTGGAATGAGCCTCGGAAAACTCGACTATTTGCCAAAAAACTCTAATAACTCTAAGAGAGAGAGAGGGGAAGGTAGCACCCGAGTATAGACTTAGTTGATGGGTTTCTCCCATGTTCATTGCTCTGTGCCTTGTCCACTCCCGTGGGTGGGCAGATGGGGGGGAACACTCGGGCCTTGGTAGCCTAAATGCCAAATGGAAAAAGCCTAAGGTAGGGTGGCTCAAGTCTCCCAACCCAAAAATGTTTCTCGAATTTCACATGTGAAGGTCGCATGAACAGTAGGACCCATAGGTGTCAGAGAGCAAGGAACAAGAAGCATGTCAAGTGTGGTGGGAAAGAATGGGTGAAAATGTCAAGTGTTGTTGAAATTGCCATTCTCAATGCTGGAAAGAATACTCTTTTGGATATTTTTCCGGTCTTGTTCACACCTTTTAGTTGCAAGAAACATATATAGAGCTCACCCAAACTTATTGGAGCGTTCATGAGGCCTTTGGTGGCTGAACTAGAATCTCTTTTTGTGAATGGGATCAAATTGTATTATAATTATCCTTTAAAATATCTTTCAAGCCATGTTTCAACAATTTCAAAAAATTGTCACCTTCGTGCTATGCTGATGATAGTGACATGAGACCACCTTGCCCAATGTAAAATTGGACTCTTCAAAGATGGGGGCCAGGCCTTTTGTCATAGAGATAAAGCTCAAGCTACTCTAGATAGTGGAGATGGAAAGTACCCAGGGCGTTATTTATATGATGGAAAGCGATATCAAGCTAGATATCCACCATCGAAACAACACATTCATGAAATGGTTGAAGCATTGTCACAATCAAAGAAGGCATGTACTCAAGTTGGGAGAGAAGAAATATTGAGAGGTGTTGGTTTGTCAAGAGAATCTGTTCTATGGCGATTGCATGATATCTACAATTTCAATGTTTCTACAGACTTGGTCTACGATGTCATGCACATACTCTCATTGAATTTGTTTCGCAAATTCATTACCACTCTTGTGAAAGGGTCAACAAACAATTTCCAAAGGGCTATTGATGCAACAGTTGTAGAAGTGTCAAAGGCTGTGCCATGCTCAATTCGCTATGGACATTGGCCCAATGTGCCAAGCAAGTATCATGGAGGCTTCAAGGCAGAAGAGAATCAAAAGTTTATTCGGTGGTGCTTGCCGCATATCTTGGGAAGTGTGGCAGATATTCCTTCACATTTGCATGATTTGGGACTATTACTATTAGATATCGCGCACTATTTTTATAATTATAGTCGTGACAATGGATGCTCAGACAAAGACAAAGAATTTATCAGGCGTTTGTTGCTTGTTTGGAGAGTTCGAAGTGTGGAATCAATTGGCAGAAATTCATCTCCCTTTGAACACGTACCAGGTTTGAAATGCATTGTGAAGAGTTGCAAACAAAATGCATAGTTTGTTTTGGTTACAATTATCATATTCCTCTTCCATTTTCTGAATGGTTGCAGGGAATGGGGAGATTTTGGATGACATTTATCGACATGGCATGCATGATGTTTTTTGGTGCTATGCCTTTGAGCGTAAAGTTTCTTGTCATGTCAATATATCGACCAACAATTGGAGTAACAAGATATCATATGCCCAAAATTATAGAAGAAGACTATTCACCTCGGTTTTTGAGCACATGCAAAGGGATAAAGATGGTCTTATTCCCTATGAAAGGCTACTTAATGAAGTTCATGTTTGCTTGACTCTTCCAGACGGTTATACATGTATAGACTCGCTATCCCTTGAATGTCCCTCATGGCATAGACATGGAATTTTGGAAGTTTCGTCTGTTGCAAAGGCAAGAGAGATTTGGAAATTACACATTGCAGATAAGAATGGTCATTCATGCGAAGTTCTATTGGAGGAAAAAGGGATTGCAATTACAAGAAAAAAGAAGCAATATCGATGTCCAACAAAAAAAGAAGTTCAATATGCAGAGCATTTTGGAACATTAAAAGGAACCATGGTCAGTTTGTATGAGTGACAAGTTATAAAAAAATATTTTTTCCAGAAGAGTTGTTCGAACTTGGAAACGAGGTGGTTGTCAAGGCCAACGAAATCACCCCAATAGAAGTTGGGGTTGGACATTGGAAAGCCTGTATTATATCATTCTTTTCCATGAAACATGATAATCACCTCATGCTTTTTTTTGGAGTTGAGTACTACCAACGTGAAATCATAATTGTGGATGGTCATGAAAGCTTACGGATCAATTATGTGGCATTCGTATACTTAAAGGAAATGAAATGCGATATATAACTTGTAATCATTTTATTTTCTTGACATAATTGTAGTGTTAGTTGTCATGATTCCTGCTGTGTGCATAATTACGAGTTAAAAGATTTTTTTGCAAGCAATGATTGTTTTTAATATTTATTGTAATTTTTGTTGTTGTAGATACAATTAATAATCTCTCTTTTTTTTTATTGATATCATATACATGATTTTTATTTGAGACACATGGATCACATAAGCAATGACGATTTATGTAGACTTTTTGAGATCATCACGAAGTCCACAGATTTGAGGCCTTTGCTATCTCAATTAAATGGTGAAAAACATAATAAAAATCTAGATCTTGAGGTCTCACCAAGAAATGCTGAAGAAAACACAAATATGGTAGGAAGGCTTTCACAAAGGATTTCACATTGTGAGGACGTTAGCAATGGCATGGTGGACACCCCCACCTACGATGAAATATTTCGAGTGCCAAAGAAGGTAGATTGAGAAGACAAAAAGTTTCATGGGAGAGAACTTCTAGCAAAGTATTTTCCTACTCAACATGCCATGTTTCGATCAAACCATCATTGTGTAAGTAATTGGTCGGAGAGTGCACTTAACAAAGTGGATATAGCTCATGACCTCCGACATAGGCAACATGAGTAACAAAAATTACGAGATGTCATTAAGGCAAACATTCAAGAAATCAAGCCATTACATTTTCTAGGTGAAAGTTATACTTGGAAAGAAGAGTACATCTATAGTTGGGCACTAGTGTCAGTGCAGTCACGAAGAAAGTATGCAAAAAAAAAAGAACAACGATGTGGCTGAAATCGAGGATGCAACATGCGTGCCAACGAAAGTGAGAAAACTCAAAAAAATATTCAAAAAGATGGCATTAGTGTTTAGATAGAATAATATAATCATCAAATTTATTCATTGATTTATTAGCTTTACATTTTCTTGTTGAAATGCAAATATTAATTACAGGACAATGGCAATGTGAACACATCCCACACTGTAAGCAAGGACGCTTCACACGAGAATCTGGTATACTCATATGTTTTACACTAAAACCATATTTCTTTAGACACGTATGATGCACACTTCAATTTGTTTTGTGAAGGTTATTCTCTTTCATATTTTTATCCAAATAGGGGTTGCACAGGTGAATGATATTGATATGGATAGAAACCATGCATCATGTTCAGAGTTCACCAATGAGGACAAGCTTTGACCTTTCATAACATTTTCTAATATGTGTGAAATATCTCTGATTTCTGAATAGACTAAGTCACATTTCTGAATAGACTAAGTCGCATATATGATAGACTCGAATTATAGTTCCGTGAAGTATTTCTGATTTATGATAGACTGTTACACTTTTCCAAATATTTGTTTTGAAATATTTGCTTTTCCAAAACATATTAGAAATTAGTTTTGAATTGGAGTTCTAATGCCAATGTTTTGCAGATCTACTGATGTCTAGATTTCTAATTAATGTATCCAGTGAATGAAGATCTGTGAATGCAGATTTGTGAATGAAAAAGCAAATATTTGGAAAAGTGTGGCTTTTGAGTATGGATTCTGATTTCGGACTATTCTAAGTCACATTTCTGAATAGACTAAGTCGCATATATGATAAACTCAAATTATAGTTCCATGAAGTATTTCTGATTTCTGATAGATTAAGTCACGCTTTTCCAAATATTTGTTTTGAAATTAGAAATAAGTTTTGTTTTTTAAATATTTGCTTTTCCAATAGACATCAAAAATCAGTTTTAAAATGGAGTTCTAATGCCAATGGTTTGCAGATGTACTAATGTCTAGATTTATGATAAATGTAGCCTGAGAATGCAGATTTGTGAATGCAAAAGCAAATAGTTGAAAAGCATGACTTTTGAGTATTGATTTTGATTGTGAATAGACTAAGTCGCATATCTGATATACTCAGATTATAGTTCCGTGAAGTATTTCTGATTTCTAATAGACTAAGTCACGCTTTTCTGAATATTTGTTTTGAAATCAGAAATTAAAAATCAGAAATCAGTTTCGTTTTTGAAATATATGTTTTTCCAATAGACATCAAAAGTCAATTTTAAAATGGAGTTCTGATGCCAATGGTTTGCAAATCTACTAATGTCCAGATATGCTTTCATGTTTGTAGGACACAGTTGAGAAAACTATGGAGAAAGTGGTACATGAAAACAACCATGCAAGTGATATCGAACAGAGTAATAAGGTATGTATTGTGCTTTTTCTATTAAATGTGATATAAAATTCTTGAATTTATAAGATGTTATTAAATGCAATTGACTTTGTGAACCTTAGCATCACAAACGACATACAATGAGGTCTTTGAAAACTTATTACGTATATTAAGAAACTTTTGCCTTCTTCATGCATATTTGATTGCTAGCATGTCCAAAAAGAGGCGATGTCTTCAATATCAGAGCCTCGACCTATAAGAAAAAGAAGCAAACAAGCTCGAAAGGTATGTCTTGAGACTGTCCCTATGTTCAATGTTTATTATAAAAAGTGTGAAATTGTTTGAAGATAATACGTAAGATTGCTTTTGGTGCAGATGAACATAAAGTTGCAAAAAGTTGTGGAAGATGCAATGACATATAAGATATCTTCTCACAAAAAAAAAGAGTGGTTCTTGACGAGCCTAAAAAAATGAAAGTAAGCCGTTCTATATTTCTGCATCTATGTCAGTTTAAGCAAATCGAAGTTTTTTTTCATGTGCCTTCAGTTTCATTGCTATTTTTATTGTTTGGTGCAGGATATATCTAAGCTTGTGTTTAACAAATTTCTAGTCATCAATGTGGCTCAAGTAAGAGACATATATCTTATTTTTTTAACAATGTGTATGCTAGTAAAGTCTTCCCATCTCCTTGCTCGCTGCTGTTGGAGGTGATGCACTAGCATCATGAGCCGCCCATTCTCCTGCTCCATCCTATTTTCTATATCCTACTCTTCATGTCATATTAAGTGCTCTCCAATTTGCTCACCCTCCTGTGGTCTCTACTCTTGCATCTCTAGAATGTTTTCCAACTTATCCGCTTGCATCTCATTCTAGACAACAAGAATTTGTTCTCGCAGTTCTAGGGCTTCATTCTGATGGTCAGGCTCTTGATAATCAGCATGGTCACGAGAAAATCTTGGCTAAGTTTTCATTCAATAAGCCTTCTCTTGTAAACTTCTTGATGCCTCCCAATCTCCGAACTAACATGTTCTAGCATGGTCTTTGCATAACTTGCCTCATTCAGGTTTACTTCATGTTCCATCTTGCAGTCTGTGCTCTGTATCCTCTTGCTCTTACTCTTACACTTCATGCTGCATCCCTATACTTTCCATGTTCATTGTCTGTGAAATGGTGAAGTCTCGAGCTAGCAGGGTATTATATTGATGTTTTTTAGATTATAAATAAACTCGTTCTAGCCCAGTATGTTTTTGAACGTACTATATGGAATGTACTGTACGTTTTGACCCTTTTGGCTGAACGGGCTGCTTAGATTTCAATCAAACATCTTGTAATGTTATGCAATTTTTTATTGAACGAGGATGTTTTTGCAGGTGTTCACAGTTGAAGATTTCAATGAAGAAGAATCAAGAAACGATTGTGATGAGAAACTTTAATGTGCCAACAGTTGACGAGCTCTACAAGGGGCTCAAGGATTATCACAATGCCCTTAAAATGCCCAAAAAAGCTTTGGGAGAAATATTTTTTTCTTGCTAAAAAAACTCGAGAAGCATGAGAGAATACATAGTCAATTGTCTTCTACAAAAGGGCAAAGTTTTAGTGAAGAAAAAAAATAGAAATGGCATTGCACTGAATGACATAGAAGTTAGAAAATGAATTAAGAACTTACACATTGGATTCTATATTATTCAGGATGATATGTTTCTTGTTTTAATATGCATATTGTTCAGATCTAAATTCGTCCAATGTTATTTGAGTATATGAATTGATGTTTTGAGTTAACAGCTTCAATTACCTTGAGAGAGAGAGAGAGAGAGAGAGAGAGAGAGAGAGAGAGAGATGGCATGGCATGGATTTACATCCATGATTACTTGCCCACCTTAAAACTTGAATGATTTTGTGTGTGGATTTCAATCATAATCAATTCGGCTCTCGCCATGCTTGTAATTTGTAGTATGTACCTTCTTCGCTCTCATGCAGCAACTTAGGCAGTTTGCAGACCAGCCAGCAGGCAAGGTTGCTTGTAGTGCTTTGCTTTCAATTGTCTCCTAATGGGTAACACTGAACAATCCTTTATTTTCTTGTATTGCCAAACATTTTTCTCGTCCGTCAATAGTACATCAATTGCAGCCAATCTTGTCCTTGTCATCAGCAGCTCATCATGATAATGATGATTAGAAGTCAATCAACGAACATCAAACAGAAATCCCCTATTCTCTTTAAAGTTTGCGCATTGGCTCTGCCATGCTTTTCTTTTATGTTTTACCATAGGTTGTGGGTGGTTCACTCTTAAGTCCTGATTGGCTATGTTATCAATTTCAACTTACAACAAATTCCTTGATGGTCATAAATAAAATACTAAGAGCTGGATACTAGTGGCCAACATTGTTTAAAGGCTCTCGTAATTATGTGAAACATTCCAATATTTGTCAAAGGACAAACCCCCGAGAAGATACAACAAGATCCCTAATCTCTATATAGGCATGCTTGCCATTTGAGAAGTGGGGGATAGATTTTGTGGGAACTATCTGTCCAACTTCCTCCTCACAAAAGAGCTAAAGAAAAAATTGCTATCATACAATAATCTAAAATATGAAACATTATATTTATGAAAAAAGCATACTTTTCTAAGATTATAGCAAACAAACTTTTATATTAAAAATATTATGTAATATGAAATATGATTCTTGCCCAACAATGAGAAATTCATTGTAAATGTAGCTGATAAACCATCTTTTTTAATAATACCTACAAATTTGTCGAGCTTTTTTCAAACTTTTATCTTTTGGCTCCGTTGAGCTTGCTTTCTCAAAATCTTGTGTGGCTGCTACAATTTTTTGCATATTCTATTACACAGCATAAGATTTTCTTGTATGATTGGATAGAAATCTTCTTGCTTTAGCACTATCAATTGATGGCTTATTGGGAACATTTTATGATTTTCCAAATAGTCTTTCGATTTTCCAACTTGACAGTATCTTTATGTGATCTTGTTTTCATGTCTTTTCACAGTAGATTTTTTACCTTGCAACTCTTATAGTACTATTTGTAAGAATATCCATGAAAGAATTTTTGACCTTGTAACTCTTATAGTACTATAGTGATCACTAATATTTCTTAATAGAGGTGATGGCTCCTGTTATTCGCCTCACATGCAGGATCTTTTTCTAAAAGAGGATCAAGATGCACGTCTCTGGTTCTACCATACTCAAGCATGGGTAGGATGTAAAGTTCTGGGCTTGCTAAGATTTGTCCTAATCTAGCGGCTCCAAGGATGGATACTATCTACTGTTGATACATTATTTTGACCCTATCATAATTCATGTAGAAAAATTAGTAATAATTCTTCCACAGAGAATATGATGAAAGTTTGAATAACTCAAACTAATATCTGTGTCTTCAATCGGGTCTGTTTTCGATCTATGTACTAATAGAACAGTATTTGCCTTGATTGAATTTGCATCCGGAAATAATATACAGAGTTAAGAGACAACTTAAGACAATTTAGACAAATATAAACTAATGATCAAAAACAAATTTATAAGTCTGACTCAGAATCAGTATACATCTCTTGTTGTCTTATCTCATTGTTGTGTCTCTGATTGAATGAGTTTGAGAGTCTCTTCAGTGCGAGTTACAACAAGTAGTGCACATGTAATTATATTGCTACAGGACAGGTCTTTTGGCTTTTTAATTACAGGTCTTTTGGCCTTTCAATTCCGTAACAATAGATCTAAACGTTTATGACAGTTGATACTGAAATAGACACTCTGTTTCTAGGGTCAAATAATTTTTGTTCGGGAAAGCAGTATTTGCGTGGATAATCCACGCGTGGATTATCCACGCAAATTCCATTTTGTTCATTGGACCGGACCGGAAGTTAAACATATCCACGCGTGGATATCTTCTGCGTGGATTATCCACGCATTTTTTTTTTTTGCATGTTGATAATGACATGAAATTAGTTAAATAAATATATTTCTAAAGTGAATTATATTATGATGAGGTTATATATTTTTTTTTCTAAAGTGAAATATATTATGATGAGGTTTTTTTTTTTTTTGCATGTTGATAATGAAATGGAATTTTAAAATAAATATTTTTCTTAAGTGAATTATATCATGATGTTCCTAGATGATTGTGATTTGTTATGATGTCGGCCACCTACTTTTATAAGATAGTTGACTTGAGCTACCAAGAGGGTAATTATGCGTGATCTAAGGCTTTGATAGCCAAGGGTTTAGGGTCTACCCTAATGGCACTCTACCTAATCTCATATCCAAGATCATTTGATATGGATTGAGAGCTTATTTTGTACATACTTTGAGAGATTATCAAGAGATGGTGATTTTGGCAGGTTTGCTCTTTAATGAGGAATTGATGAATGATGAATGTGCTTTTTTTTGTGTCTAATGAATAGATCTGAATCTGAACAAAGTATTATACTTTCCACATGTGTAACAGGATGTGAAGATCAATTATTTCTAGTTTTAAGGTGGTGTTCAAAAGCTCTTGCCAATTAGTTGCAAAATAGGTTGAATTGTGTGCTAGTTTTCTATCTATTAGATATAAGTGAAACCTTTGATGCTTTTTCAATGTTTTAGTGTCCAAATGAGGTTCATAACCTCTAATTTTAACATGGTATCAGAGCCCAAATGCAACCATCAAGGCTCAAATACAAGGAAGAGAGAAGTAATTACAAGTTGATGATTGTTTAATTTTTATTGCCCTTATTACTACCTTAAGTTTGATGATGTTCCTTCAAGTGTGAATGAAACTGTAGCAACAAAAGAGTGATTTGATGTAACAAAAAGTGAGTATATGATGCATTGTTTGAAATACTTGTAAAATTACTGATCCTCTATCCAAGATACAAAATGTTATTGTTTGCAAATGGGTCTTTAAGATCAAGCTTAATCAAGATGGTAGTGTGAACAATTATAAAACAAGACTAGTTGTCAAGGGATATGCTTAATTCAAGGGGATTGACTATGATGAAACACTTGATTTTGTCATAGTTTGTGGTGGTGATTTCATTAACTCACATGCTTTTAGTGATCTATTGCCTTTGCAACATTTGTTAAAAAATGAGAATTTTCTTGGAACATTAAGCTGTACATCTATCTTCACCAACATTATCTCCAAAAAAATGTGATTGAAGTCAAACTATGTCTATTCTTTTCACTTACTTGACCATAAATGACAATCTATTTTGGCTAAATAACAATCATTTGAAAGCATTGCAAGAATCAATTTCATTCAGAATTGCAATAATCAATTTTTATTCATAATTACAAGAATCAATTTCATCAGCGATAACATCTTGCAATTCATCTCCTCTTATATGATTTTCATCATCACTCTCACTTTCAAAAATTATTTCATCATCCTGACTATTAGAATTTCTATTCTCAACATCTATGAAGTGGGTGCTTCAAGTATGGTTTGACGATGTGAGAAATTGGCAAAAATCTAGCTTGATATTTTTTATAATAGAAGTTTGTAAGTGAATCTCACATGTGTGGAGGATGTTCCCACGTGTGGAGAATTGTAAAGTAAATAAAAATGTTTGATATAGGGGTCTCATAGAATTTCATAGTCAAGCATTTGGGTGTAGGATGTTGATAGGGTCAAATTTGGCATAGATGGCAAATTATCCATTTCCACTTGTAATGTCACTATTGAGCCAAAATAGAGTAGGAGGCCAAACTTGTCCCAATTAGAGTGTAGACAAGTGTAATGCTTTTTTATGATGAAGTTTAAGAGGTCCAATAGGATTTAGAGGTGGAACCATGTGTGGTCCAATAGGAATTTGAGGTGTGCTTGAATATAGTCCAATAGAACTAAGAGGTGCATGGATCAATGGTCCAATAGAATTAAGAGGTGGCAAAGTGTGATCCAATCATAGTTAGGCATAGTGGTAGCTCATGGATCTACTAGTATCATTGTACTCCTCATTTGGATCTAATGGATTTTGAGATTGAGTGGATTTTGAGTGTCATTGAATTTCTAGCTTTCTCTCTCTACCCAAGAGCTCATGATTGTTTTTCTCTCTCTACCCGAGGAGAGCAGTTTGTTTTTACTTAGAATACTTTTGGAACACTTCCCACATGTGTGAGTGAGAGTTCAAAGTGATTGAATGCATGTAGTAGTGTGTTTTTGCCATAGAATCAAAGATAGATCTTGAATCTCAATCTAGTCTTGATCTTGGTGCATCTACACACCTTAGGAGATCACAAGTACATGTAGTGGACAATCCACACGTGTGAAATTCAACATGGTATCAGATCCTACCTAAGGTTACCATGCATTTTAATCCATCTAAGTAAAAAATTTTCATCAATCTTGAGCTAGAAACTGTCAAGGCCCATTTTCCTAGCTATCTTGTTCAATTTTGGATCAAAAGAGATCAATAGGACATTGATTGGGTCTGACCTGGTATTGTACGGAATCAGGTGATCAGACACGTGTGAGGAACATTCAATTGCAGTTTGGGAGTTCTCCTTCATGTTTGATCTAAAAATCTTGCTAGATAGCTTGTTTTGAAGCTATTTTTGTCTAGTTTATGATGCAATCAGTTTCATTCCATTTGGTTGAGCCAATCAAAAGTTATAAGCTTTTGAAGAGGGTTAGGTAGGGCACCTAGACCTGGGTGGACACATTTGGTTTGGTCAAGAGATTTCTTGTTTGATCCAAAATCACAGTTGAATGCTTACGAATCTCATCTATATGTGATCTAGGCATTGTTTTGAGATCTTAGCCATTTTGTTTCATGCAATATCATTGTATTTGAGTCAAATTTGGTTTCTTAGTGTATTTCACACGTGCTAAGAGTGTTTGATCCTAACTTTTCCCATACTCCATCATTTGATGTGAAGTAGATCTAGTTTTGGAGAGATTGAGATAGCTAGTGAGAATCATCTCACAGTTTGTTGCAAGATCTTGCATAGGATATGGTAGCACACCATTATTGGATCCTATAGTGAGAGAGAAGCAACATTTTTTGTTCATCACTTTTATTTATCTCCACTTTACATGAATTCAATAAGTTCATACTTGTTGCAACCAAGTGACAGATTGTCTACTTCCAATTATTCAATATGGAAGTTGAGGATGGAGTCCATCTTGATACTCCAAGATGTGATGGACATTGTACTTGGGATTGAGGAGGAGCCTCAAGTCCTTCAAGAAGTACAAAAATACAAGAAGAGAGCTAGGATGGCTCTCCACTACATTAAGATGAATGTCTCTAATGAGATATTGGTGATTGTTCTACATTCAAGGAAGCTTGGAATTGTCTCAAGTCCATCTATGAGGCTAAGAACACCTCTAGGCTCCTCACTCTTAGAAATCAAATATTCCAAAGTAGTCAAAGAGTGATGAGAGTGCATCTAATTATGTTTTGAGAGTCAAGGCTATTCATAGGGAGCTTGCATGCTTATATGTCCAATATTTCAAAGGAGGATGATCACACAAGATGCACATATCTTCTCTCTTCAAGTATTATGGTGTATGATTATTTCTTATTATTCAAAGCATATGTTGAGAAAAAATTCTCATTGAAGATCAAATCTTTGAGGAGTATTGGAGCTCTTGAAGGAATAGCACCATATGAAGTTTTATTGAAGATGAAGCCTAAGGTTGATCACCTCAGTGAGCTTGGTAGTGCTTGCTTTGCACATATTCCCTTGGAAACAAGGAGGAAGGATGATCCAAGCTCATGGATCATGTTTGGATACTCATCCATCATGGAGGCCTTTAGTGTCTTTATACTCTCTATTTCAAAAGCGATTGTGAATAGAGATGTTATATTGCATGAAGATTCAATCTTGGAAGTGGCCGAGATCAAGGCTTCTCAAGAAGCATCACAAGTTATCTTTTTTGAAGGTATTCAAGTTATGATGGGGCCAAGGTGTGAGGAGGAGTTTCTTCTTCATATAATTTCAAGAAGATCTTCAAGATGCATGGCCGAGTCCTTATGGATCACCTTACAAGGCAAAGAGGGGCATCTTTCATGTTGTATCTACTACAACACATTCATATATGCTTCTCTTCCTTTGCTTGAAATGCTATCTTGCTTTATTGAATTTTTTGGATCTCAAAGTTCAAGAAAAGCTATACTAGTTTTGTATGATGCTTATGGTATGGACATGTTTCTTATCATTATTGACTTAGATGTGTTTCCAATAATTTTTGAAATCAAAGTATTGTATTGTCAAAAGTATGCTCTTGGTTCTAGTAAGAACAAGATTGAGCTTGGTACTCACTTTTCTGAAAATCATGTTTTCACATGTTTTGAGGCAAATTGTAAAATCCACTTGAGATTAAGTGAAGCACCCAAAGTGGACACTTACATCCTTGAGAGAGTAACTAGCCTAAAAAAGATCAAGATAGTCTTTGATATCAAGATTAGATCCATCATGGATATAGTTCATTGTATGTGGACTAGTCAAGCTAGAAAGCATAATCTTGATAATAATCATTGTTTTACATCTTATGATCTTGATCTCCATGATCCTTACGAGGCTTGGAAGCCTCAAATTTCTCTATTTATGGTGCATCTATCATGCAAGTGGAACTTTCAAAGCAAAGATCATCATCAAGCATGGAAGAAGCCCATGATCATAGTGGCATATTGGTGGAGCACTCTTCAAAGGCATTGGCAAGAGATCTCTACCAAAGAGATCTTATCATGGATATGGTGAGGGTGCTGCTATGATGGATCCCTTGGCTGATCTTCACTTCTTATGCATACCAAAGGATCCACTCAAAAATATTTACAAACTTCTCAAGTGATCTAGTACCTTTCCAAGCTATTTTTTGAGGAGTGTGAGAAATTGGCAAAAATCTAGCTTGGTATTTTTTATGATAGAAGTTTGTAAGTGAATCTCACATGTGTGGAGGATGTTCCCACGTGTGGAGAATTGTAAAGTAAATAAAAATGTTTGATATAGGGGTCTCATAGAATTTCATAGTCAAGCATTTAGGTGTAGGATGTTGATAGGGTCAAATTTGGCATAGATGGCAAATTATCCATTTCCACTTGTAATGTCACTATTGAGCCAAAATAGAGTAGGAGGCCAAACTTGTGCCAATTAGAGTGTAGACAAGTGTAATTCTTTTGTTTGATGAAGTTTAAGAGGTCCAATAGGATTTAGAGGTGGAACCATGTGTGGTCCAATAGGAATTTGAGGTGTGCTTGAATATAGTCCAATAGAATTAAGAGGTGCATGGATCAATGGTCCAATAGAATTAAGAAGTGGCAAAGTGTGATCCAATCATAGTTAAGCATAGTGGTAGCTCGTGGATCTACTAGTATCATTGTACTCCTCATTTGGATCTAATGGATTTTGAGATTGAGTGGATTTTGAGTGTCATTGAATTTCTAGCTTTCTCTCTCTACCCGAGAGCTCATGATTGTTTTTCTCTCTCTACCCAAGGAGAGCAGCTTGTTTTTACTTAGAATACTTTTGGAACACTTCCCACACGTGTGAGTGAGAGTTGGAAGTGATTGAATGCATGTAGTAGTGTGTTGCCATATAATCAAAGATAGATCTTGAATCTCAATCTAGTCTTGATCTTGGTGCATCTACACACCTTAGGGAATCACAAGTACATGTAGTGGACAATCCATGTGAAAGATTTCAGATCCTTAAGATCCAATCTACTTGAATGATCTTTGGTTAGAAAGATAAATACACTACCAATTTCACCAATGTAGAAAAATCAGCATCTACACACAATTTGAGATGCAAACACTAATAGAACTTGATCAAACTTGAATGAAATGATTATTTACTGTTGTTGTCCGTACAAAACTAGTAAGCTACTATATTTCACACATGTGGATCCAAAAATAACAAATATAGATCATTCTACACATAGAATTGCAAGCAATCACCAAGATAGTGCACCAATGGATAGTAGAACCCAAGAGAACCATGTATAAGCATGAAATGAGATAGAGAAGAGAGAAGATGAGTCTCTCCACGAGCTACATCCTTTTATAGCAGGTCCAAACCCTATTTGGCCACTTGGCTTTCCCACCAAAATGCTAGCCCTACCAATTTTGGGTCTAGATTCAATGTACCCAACCTATTCAAATTGAATCTACTCACACTCGCATTCTATCTTTCCCACACTTTCAAAAAGTGTTTATTCAAATGAAATTTAGACTAATGAACTTTGAAAGGTCAACCTCTAAGTCTAAAACAAGTTTTGGCCTCAATATGCCAAATATGAAAATATTGCAAAATGTGATGAAACTAGTTGAATCTTTCACACTCCCTCTTCAACTATCGGCTACACATTCCCTTGAAGACACATGTTGAAGCTCCACCTCCTTTGCAATGACTCACTCCCTCAAAAATGATATGGTATCTCAATATGCTTGCTCCTAGCATGAAAGATAGGATTGGATGCCATTCTTTGGGGTGATTGATTGTCACAAAAGATGATTGGGCTCTCTGAAAAATCCAGCAAGTGAAGATTTTTTATCATCCTTTTGATCCATACCATCTCCTTTGTGCAATGTGTAAGAGCTTTGTACTCGGCCTCACTAGATGACAATGAGATAGTGGCTTGTTTCTTTGACATCCATGATATAGCTCCATCACCTATGAAAATACAATAAGCACTAATGAATTTCCTATCCATTACATCTCCAGCATAGTCCGAATCTGAAAATCCAAAAAGATTAGGTGATGATCCCTCATACAGTATACCAAAATCTCGAGTTCCAATGATGTACCTCAAAACTCGCTTTCCTAGTTTCCAATGCTCCTAGCATAGTTTCTGCCAATAGAACTGTGATCCATCATAAGAATGATCTTCTTCCTAAGAATATATCTCCTTTCAATGATCATGTAATGCTCAAAATAGAAACAACCATAATTGATATAGAGAATAGTGTCCACTTGGGATGCTTCACTATTTCTTACATCAATTTTGCATGTATAAATGTGACTAGAACATGAAGAATCAAATAGAATGTAAATGAAATGATTCCACCATGTTTCCAACTCTGAACTCTCTAGAAAAATACAGCAAACAAACAATAAATGTGAGTGATCAACTTTTGATTGCATGTCTCCTCCTCCTTTGTCCTTTGTTGCCTTGTATCCACCATGATACTCCATGAATGAGCCTCCATCCTCATCTTGCCACAAGAAACCATCAAACCTTGGAAATCCATGAGTAGGTGAGTACATAAATGATGCAAATCCAGCACCACATGACTCCATAAACCAAGTAGTTTGCACTAGTTCATCTTCAAGATCTACTTGACACAAGAAAATGACCATGAATTCACCAAAAATTGACAATCTCCAAGTATTGGCACCAAGTAGCTCAACACTTGAGAACTTAGACATGGATGAGTGACATAATGAACCTCCAATAGCTTCATTTCCATCAGCAAAATCAGCCAAGAATGCTAGTACAGATCCAACATCAAAACAATGCCCACCAATGTAGCTAGTTTTACCATATCTTGACAATTTGCACACATCCACATGAAATTGCTCAAACATGAGATAGAACAAGTAAAGTAAACTTGAACAACACTTTCTTGTTGCTACTTTGACCTTACTTGAGTCTTCAATATGCTGCAAAAACATATCCATAAACCTTTGCCAATTACCTCTCCTTTGATGCCCTTGACTAGCTCCAAATTGCCAACTTCCCTTTGACTAGTTGAAGCGCTTTGAGATCAACCTCTTGATCTTCAACTTGACCATCAAAGTCATTGAACAAACTTCTTTTTCCAGATCCATTACTTGATTTTACAGCAAGATAACATCCATTCACTTACATAGCTCCATGTACACAAGAAGATCCTCCAAAAGATGTTCCACTCTTCATAAGAGATCGATACTCAAGATCCATTGGTTGGATCCACTCCTATTCTTTCCTTTCTTGATCTACACTTGTAGGATCATCCAAAAAGGTTAGAAAAGCAACATAATTTCCAGAAACTACTTGCTTACCCTTTTGATCATATGTGAGCCTTGAAGGTACTTGTCTTTCTCTTGATGTTCTCCTTGGCTTTTGACTTGATGAAGGTCCATCATCACCATCATCCAAAGTAGGATCCTTATCATCAACATCAAGAGTATTAGATCCATCTACTTTACCATCAATCATGCTTGAAGACACCTTTGGAATGTTTCCCTCATAAAAAATGACATCTTTACCAACAATCACTTTGTTAGTAGAAGGAATGTAAACCTTGTAGGCTTTACTCACCTCACTATATCCAACAAAAATACTTCTTCTTGAAGATGGATCCTCCTTGATCCTATCATCAAGAGTAATGTTGACATAGCATGTTCATCCAAAGGTTCTTAGAAGGTTGACACTCGGCCTCCTCTTGAATAGCATCTCAAAAGGTGTCCTTCCATCCAAAATAGCACTCGGCCACCTATTGCACAAGAAATTGGCACACAACAAAGCTTGATCCCAAAATGGTTTGTCAAGATTAGCACTTAACCTCATAGCTTTAGCACTTTCACATAAAGTTCTATTCTTCCTTTCAGCCACTCCATTTTGTTGTGGGGTCCTTGATGTTGTATACTCCCTCTTGATCCCATGCTCATCACAAAAGGCCTTGAACTTGTTAGATATGTACTCACCACCATTGTCACCTCTCAAGCACTTGATCTTTGTGGAAAATTGGTTCTCCCTTGCATTCTTGAACTTGACAAAGACATCATACACTTCATCCTTGCTCTTTAGTAGAAAGATCCAACAAAATATACTAAAATCATCAATGAATGTTACATACATCTTAGCTCCACTATTGCTAATTGTAGTAAATCCATGAATATCCGAATGTACATGTTGAAAAGGCTTTGTAGATCTAGAAATAGATCTAGTATAAGGTAGTCTATGTGACTTAGACAAAGCACAAGACTCACAAACATGCTTGTCATTACTTAAGGAACTTGGAAGACCAATCACAACCTTCTTCCTTGCCATTACCTCCAATGACTTGAAGTTGAGGTGTCCCATCCTTTTGTGCTAAACCTCTTGAATACAAATTTGCTCCCTTGCAACACATCCAACTTGGTTAGCAATAACACAAGCATCAAGTTTGAACAACTTCCCTTGCCTTTTACCTTTTCCAATCAAGACATCCTTCCTTTTGATCAAACAAGCATCTCCATCAAACTCCACCTTGAGGCCCTTACTTAGCATTTGACTCACACTAAGCAAATTCTTGGTAATAGATGGAATAAACAAGACATCCTCCAAATGAACATTCCTATTTGTAGAGAGAGAAATAGGAATTGTGCCAATCTCTTTGATTGCAAACTCACCATCATTTGCCGTGTAGATCACCCTCTTGTCATCTCCATATGCCAACAAAGAAGTGAAGTACTCTTTGTGAAAGGTCATGTGTGAACTTGCTCCACTATCAATCCACCAAGGATCTAGATCTCCATCATTAGCAAGCATACATGAAGACATCACAAAATCATCATCATTTGCATCTTGCACATCCAAACCATCCTCATCAAGAGTAAGATTACCTTGCTTGTCTCCTTGATCTCTCTTCTTCTTGTAGCACTCACTTGCAAAGTGTTCTTTGATGCCACAATAGAAGCACTTGAGCTTTGATCTATCCTTCTTTTTGTCACTTGAAGAAGCATCCACTTGATCTTGCCCTTTAGACCACTTGCTTTTGGTTTTGCCCTTGAATTTGCCCTTTGTGAACATAGCATCCTCTTGAAGTGTCGATGTAGATCCACCTCTTGCTTGAAGCCTATATTCCTCATTGATCAAGATCTCTTGAAGATCCATCAAACTTGGCAAAGTCTTTTGAATAGCAATACTTTGAACAATGTTAGCATGAGCATCCAACAAGCCATTAAGAATCACTTGAATAAGCTCTCCTTCCTTAATGCTTTCATCTATGCAAGCTAACTCATCATTCAATGCTTTCATTCTCAAAACAGAAGTACTTGGACTTTCTTCATTCTTTTGAAAACAAGAAAAGATTTGCCTTCTTAGAGTTAAGACTCTAGAAGTAGACTTGGATTCATAAAGCTTCTTCAATGAATTCCAAGCTTTCAAAGATGATGTGCACTTACCAACTTCCTTGAGAAGTTCATTGGTAACATTCATCTTTATCATGTGTAGAGCCTTCTTGGCCCTCTTGTCATACCTCAATTGATCTTGTTGTGTTGCTGGTCTCTCCTCCAAACCTACAACAATATCCAAAACATCATTCATCTCAAGAAGTGACTCCATCCTCACTTTCCATAATGAATAGCTACTTGAGGTAAGCCTATCATTGGCTTCCAACATGACTCCAATTGAGTTTGTCATGTAGCAATGACCAGATCTTCTCTTTCAACCTGTTTCAATGCACAAAGCACTCCTTTGAACAACAACAAATTCTTTCAAAAGAAATCACCAAGATTTGAAACTATCTCACAAATTCTCTTCTAGCACTTATCCAAACAAATCAACACATAGAATCATGGAATCTTGATCAACCTACGATCTATCCTCAATCTAATGACTTTTGCCACTTCCTAAGATTGAAATACACTCAAATGAAGTCCAGAAACCTCACTATCTAGAGATCCAATCAAAATTAGGGTTTTGACAAAATCATAAAAATTGACTATTCCAAATCTACATGCAAATGTTGAAAATTTGATATGCAATCTATAAGCCACCACTTAGGCTGAACCAATGATCCAAAAATCGGCCAAATCCAGCATGTGAATTCAAAAAACGGAATTGAACAAGTATATTGACCTATTTAGTGTTTTGATCTACAAAAGATCCAATCTACAAAAGCAAAAAATCCGATTTTGGTGTAGAATCCTCTCTAGCATGTTCTAGACTTGATATCTTCACCAAATCATTAATAGATCTGATTTCCTCCTTTATAACCTGAAACACAAGCTCTAATACCATGTGAAAGATTTCAGATCTTTAAGATCCAATCTACTTGAATGATCTTTGGTTAGAAAGAGAAATAGACTACCAATTTCACCAATGTAGAAAAATCAGCATCTACATACAACTTGAGATGCAAACACTGATAGAACTTGATCAAACTTGAATGAAATGATTATGTACTGTTTCTGTCCGTACAAAACCAGCAAGCTACTGTATTTCACACGTGTGGATCCAAAAATAACAAATATAGATCATTCTACACATAGAATTGCAAGCAATCACCAAGATAGTGCACCAATGGATAGTAAAACCCAAGAGAACCATGTATAGGCATGAAATGAGATAGAGAAAGAGAAGATGACTCTGTCCACGAGTTACGTCCTTTTATAACAGGTCCAAACCCTATTTGGCCACTTGGCTTTCCCACCAAAATGCTAACCCTACCAATTTTGGGTCTAGATTCAATGTACCCGACTTATTCAAATTGAATCTACTCAAACTCGCATTCTATCTTTCTCACACTTTCAAAAAGTGTCTATTCAAATGAAATTTAGACTAATGAACTTTGAAAAGTCAACCTCTAAGTCTAAAACAAGTTTTGGCCTCAATATGTCAAATATGGAAATATTGCAAAATGTGATGAAACTAGTTGAATCTTTCACAATCCACACGTGTGAAATTCAACAAACAAGTTACTACATCTCTAGGTAGCTCAATCTCATAGTTAAAATGATGGTTTTCCATTTCATTCTCAACATTTGCACCCTCAAATACTCGTCGTGAACGTGGTTCAACTTGAGCTACAAACCACCATATCTTGTTTAGTCGATCTGGTTGAAAAAACACCTGCAAAAATCAATATTTTAGAACATATCTAAAACTCAAATACTAAAGTCACTTGCAATAAAATGAAAAACATGATAGCATAGCACGTGCACCTGCTCACAGTGATGAGGCAACACCAACGTGTCAAATGACTCCATGCTCAATGTTTTTGATGAATCAATCACAAAAAATCCACTTGGATCTAATTTTACGGTTGCATTCGGCCCTCTACAAACTACATTGAACCATTCATATCAAATAAAAAATAGTGTCCACTTTCACCAAATGACACATCATAAATATTTTGTATAGTTCCTACATATTCTATGTCTCCTAAGATGGGATTCCGATCTCGTGCACTGCTTTGACTTTCTTGATGGAAAGATGCTATTACACCACAATCACGTGTGCGTCTCTTGTTAAGCAAAAATGACAAGTAGATGAAAATTTTTTACTCAAATAATGATATGAGGCTTTGGTCACTCCATCTATATTTGGCTTGAAGTTTTAATAGAAGTAGAGAAGTTGCCAAACGAGATGTTTTTGCTCCAGGATACAATGTGGTCTTCGATTCTTCTCGCAATTTCTTTTCTTCTTTAGATAAAAGTGCCTCCTCATCTTGTTCATTGTGTCTAGCTGCACTATTGTTCTTGTACATATAATCCAACATGTCTCCCATGACTTCAAATTCTTCATACACTCATTTTCATCGTTGGAACCTGTTTGCGAAGAAATAGATCTAGATGAGCTAGAATCAGATGCATTAGTCTCTTGACTAATGTGCTCATAAATTTCCATCATCTCTTTTAAGCCTTGACGTAGACGACGAGGTAATTGCTTTATATGAGGACCATTGTATTGCATTCATCATCTATGTCGACCATTACGAGGATTATTGTCTCCAATACTAAATGAGGATGAAGATTCCTATATACCAAAATAACAAGAAGTAGGTTGAAACAATGCTTGATAAACATTTCCTCCCAATACTTGATAGATCTAAATGTTGCATATGAATATAAATTATTTCTTTGTTAAAAAAGTATGAACATACCAATGTATCTATTAGACCATTTTTCTTTTCAACTTGTTAACATTCAATGAACTCAAAGAATTGCATGCTTCTACATATTTACATATTTATGAATTTCACATTCATTAGCTTTCACTTATTATCTTATGTAAACATCTAGGCAAATGACAAATAATGCTTCTAACATTTGACATATTTAATGACACAAACCAAATACAATCAAGATGCATAAATTATACATCTCTACATATCAACAAAATTTAAATCTTCACATTTGACTTTTGCAAATTTTTGGGTAGAGGATGGTTGAGACTATACTTGATAAACAATTCCTTCCCAAACCTGATAGATCTGGCACATACCATTACATAAGTGCCCTTTACATTCCTAGTAAAATATTCTTCTTTTCCATTGATGCGTTCTTCAAAATCACAATTCGTCAATAGACGGTGGCCAATGGAACTATTTATATATGCAGCAATGTTTCCATGCACATCTGGATGTCCATCAATGTATGTACGATTTTCCCTTGAGATGTTGCCTCCTTGCATGCGTTGCTCCTCTAAAGAACAAACATTCAAATTCAAGTCATATACTTGCATCCTCCATTGGTGACGACACAAAGCATGCCAATCACCCCAATTGTATTGAGGTCCTGCATTGGCATCAATGTCACAACAGTATTTAGAGGGACCTCCATACTACTCAATGCAAAAGGCCCACACCAGCCTCAGGAAAGTGTTCACTAGGCATGATCATGTACATTCGACCCCAATACGTAAATGGTATTCCATTTAATGGTAATGGTGATTGGAGTGGCCAACACGAATATCTACTTCTAATGAAAGTTTTTACTAATGGTTGAAAGCTTGGTGGAAGAGGAAGGTCAGACAAAGAGCCTAGAATGTCTTTTGACACATCAACAGTGCGTAGTAATTTGCAATTATCTTTCAAACTAGTCATAATACATCCAAGACGTGTTCTCTTTTTTAAAGGGGTGGTCAAGTTTGTGGAATCCACGTGGAGTATCGTGGAGGACTCATGTGCAACATCCAGGATAAGTGTGGTTGGGTGTACGGAACGTTCTAGAGATTTGGAGACATGGATTGAATCACAAGGCATTGACGAACTAATTACATCATGCAAGGGGTCATCATCAACAAGAGCATCATCTAAGGCCAATGATGATCGAAAATCAATATTCATGTGATTTATCCTATCAATAATATTCTCGATCTCTCTTGCAACTCTTTTGCTTGAAACCAATTTATGTTCCTTCTTCTGCAAAAGTTGAAAATGTTAGATGTATTAGTTTCTCTCTCTCTCTCTCTCTCTCTCTCTCTCTCTCTCTCTCTCTCTCTCTCTCTTGCAAGCATAAAACATAAATTAATATATAACACAAATTTGTAAACCAGTAGCATGAAATACACACACGCACACCCACTCACACCCACCCTAAACACACATGAAGAGAAAAACATAGAGAACATTATAGAGTGCTAATCAAAACTCCCGAACCACACAATTATATCCTACTCCAGAATCTTAACACATGCTCCCTCTCTGCGTCGTTTGGGCTTTTTTGTGGAACTCATCTTCCAACAAAAAACATTTGAACCATGCCTTTAACATAAGAAAACAAGGGCTACACACCTTCCTAGATTTGGGAGTGTTGGTTACATTTAACTCTTTCATGATCTATCTATCTCTCTCTCTCTCTCTCTCTCTCTCTCTCTCTCTCTCTCTCTCTCTCTGACGCGAATGAGTCTATTATGGGTGATTGGATATGGAAATCAAGATTAACTACATCTAATCATTCTATTTGGATTTTTTCTTTTGGAAGCAAGTGAGAGATTAACTGCATCTAATCATTCTATTTGGATTTTTCCTTTTAGAAGCAAGTGAGAGATTAACTTATCTAATTATTCTATTTGGATATTTCCTTTTAGAAGCAAGTGAGAGATTAACTTCAAAGTATCGTGGCACTCAACCTATTGCTCAATATTTATTGGCCAAACTAAACTTGTCATAAGGGTCAAAGATTAAAGCATTTCCAAAAAACACTTTAAAGATTTTACCTCTCATACTCTTGGATTCTATGTGTGCACTCCATTGGCCCAAATATGATCGTTGACAATCCTCCTTGTCCAAATCCTAAGGCCTTTGCATTGTGTGCATGTACATGGTATCCTCTCATCATATTCTAGCTGAAACTGGTCCAATAATCCAATTGCAAATTGCACAAATTCTTTCAGTGTCATTCAAGTGAAAATTGACAAATTCTAATATGTGACAAATTGTAACATGTGGCAAAAATTGACAAAGTAGTCTTTGTACATTTAATTTGTGATGGAGTGGTGTCTTGTCTTACCAAAGAGCAATATACTATATCACAATCCTCAATGAAATCGGAGTACATCACTATTACAAATAAAAAAATTATGACATAAATCAATATACATACATGTGATGGATCAATAGGCGGTCTACATCAACTGATGGAAGAGCTTGAAGATGAACCAGTCAATAGTTGTTCATTGTACTTTAGTCTTGCTTGTTCCTTTTTTATGTGATAGAGCTCAATTCATTTTTCTTTTTCTAAATCACGTGGAGGTACGATAATTTCCCTGGAATTCATAATTCCAATCAAATGTCATTGTAAGAATAAATTTGCAAGAAATATTACACTCATATTCAAATAACAAATAAAGTGCAATTGATGTCAATATCAATAACAATATATACCTACTGTTGCGATCATGAGATGAATCGCTATCTGATGATGATGACATCGTCGATGACGTATACACACTGTAGCCAGCTACTCTATACCACATGAGGATGCAATAATTGCTATAACTTTGTCATTTCTCAAACTCCATTCTTGAAGTTCTTTGCCAGGAGTAGTAATTGGCTTCTCCTCTATTGGTTCTACCCATTTGCAATAGAACTTTGTCCTTCAATATGCGTGAAGTCTTTAATTTCCAAATCAAGTAGTTTGAACCTTCTGGATCTAAGATCGTAGTGATCTTAGCCTGAATGTTATTGATCAATGACATCTTTTATTTTATGAATAACTCCAGACGTGGCTTGCTAATGGATGTATGAAGAATGCTGAGAGGGATGCGAAGATATCACTATATCGACTCTGACTTGTTCTGATACCACTGTATCAGTTCTAATCATGTATGCTCTGATACCACTGTATCAGCACTGATTCTGCATTGATACCATTGTAGGAAAAGAGTAATAATCTGACGAGGAAGAAGTAGAAGCTCTTGAATACTATGATGACAATGGTGATTCAGAAAATGCTCTATTTACTCAGAAGAATACATCTTCTAGGAAATCTAAGTTTAAGAGAGAGTCATCTAAGAAGAATGAGTCAAAGACTAATGAACAACAATCTGGAAAACAATAGAAGAATTCTGGTGATAAGAAGATCTGCAACAGATGCAGAAGATCAGGTCACACAGAAGAAACGTGTTGGCTAAATCCAAAAGATTGAATGCATTCATTGTCATAAATGGGGTCATGCAGCAATAGACTGTTATCAGAATCCCAGAAACAAAAAGGAGCAGAATCAAAGCGAACCTACAAATTCAAACTATGTCGAAGACAAAGTAGAATGCTCCAGAGCAGCAAAAGATAGGGCAACAAGGAATTCAGTAGCTTATGTTAGTACTGATCTATGTTGTTCATCTAATTCAATTCGAGAAGTAGTACTTCATTTGGGAGCCACCTCACATATTGTTTTCTCGAAACAAAATTTGTCTGAGTACAAGAAGACAAACGATTCGAGATTCATTATGCTTGGAGACAGTTCTAAACACGTGGGTGATGGAACTGGTGTATTATGGCTAGACACGAATCAAGGAGACAAGAAACTGGAGGAAGTTTTCTATGTCCCTACTCTTGATAAAGATCTTCTATCTATAGCTAAGATAGTTGATACAGGCATGTCAGTACCTTCACAAAGAGCTCTTGTAAACTGTTTGAGGAAGATTCTGATAACCTGATTGCTAAAGACAGCAGAGAAGGAAATTTGTATCACTCGAACATTTGAACAAGTCAATCAAACTCAGGAGTCAGCAGATGTACTGTGGCACAAAAGGCTATGTCATATGAACATGGAAGCCTTGTACCAAGCCAATAAAAGTCAGAGAATTCAAGGAGTCGAAATCAAAATCAGAGATATTCGAACTACCTGTGAATCTTGTCTCAAAGGCAAGATGACTAGAACACCTTTCAGTATGGATGTTTATAAAGCAACTAAGGTACTTGAAATTGTGCATTCAGATATTTGTGGACCATTCGGAATATTGTCATTTTACTTCATTACTTACTTCAGCAAGTTTGTTGTAGTATACTTTATTTGTACCAAATCTGAAGCCTTCAAGGAATTCGTTGAGTATATGAGTTGGGCTGAGAAGTAGACAGGCAATAAACTAAAACAAATTCGCATAGATTGTGGAGGTGAGTACATTTTCAACGAATTCAAAGCTTACTATACTGATCAAGGTATTATGCACACAAAGACTACATCCTACACACCTCAGCACAGTGGAATAGCTGAATGAAGGAATCGTACACTAATGGAAGCTGCAAGGTGTATGATGGCTCATGTGAAAGCACCAAAATAGTTGTGGGCAGAGGCAGTGGCTACATCAAATTATCTTCAGAATCATATTCTAAAATCTCGAATACCAGATAAAACTCCTCATGAGATATGGTGGAAGTTGGAGCCAAATCTTGCACATGTTGGAACATTTGAATGCACCGTGTCTATGCACATACCTGATAAGCTCAGAAAGAAACTCGATGAAAAAATAGAACAAGGTTTTCTGGTAGGATTCGAGTTACATTCTCGTGTTTATGTACCCAAAACTGGCAAGATAAAAATTGTTCGAGATGTTAAATTTGATGAGATGAAATACATAGCAGACAGTGATCTAGTCATCTATGAAATTATTATGAGCTTCCAACGACAACAAAAGAAAAACAAGCAGAAGATGAAAGAGAGTTACCAGATCCAGAGGGAGGTCAAGATCGAGTGTATGACAGACTCGAATCGCCAGTTCGAATTCCAGCAGAAAAGCTTGAATCAGAATTGAACTCAAAACCTACAGAATCGAATTCGAAACCACCTGTAAGAAGACTAGACAGACAACAAAAGCCACCATAAAGGTATGGTCAAGATGTTTTTAATACGGCCATGGAATTTTGTAAATTCTTTTGATGAACCTCAAACATTCGAGGAAGCTGTAGATGGACCATATAAGATCACTGGATTCAAGCAATGGAGGACGAAATGTCATCCATGTATAAAAACAATGTATGGACTCTTGCACCTATACCTGATGGCAGAAAACCAGTCAGGTGCAAGTGGATCTATAAGATCAAAACAAGTCCTGATGTAGAAAACATCAGATACAAAGCAAGGTTAGTTGCTAATTTCAAAGTTTGCAAGTCTTAATTTCTCTCTAAGAAAAGAATCACGACACAAAAGCATTTGCAAGGAAGATCACCAGTGCAAACTATGAACATGCTAGTGCTTTGAAATTAAGTCTTTAATGCCTTATTTTTTTGCTTTTAGAGCTTGCATCATCACTCTGTCAGCAAACTCAATTGACTCTACCTGATGCAGATGTTTTTGGTTTTCGGGCACGGTTAGTTGTTTTGGAAAGAACATTTTCATTCTTTTACTGCAATAGCTAAAACTGGTATTAATTTATCTTGTATCTTGACCTTGGCTAACAATGTATCTAAAGTTTATATTCATATATTGGACTATAGTCAATATGTCGCTGGATATACTTAGGTAAAGATGGTGCATTAACGTAGATGTTTTCTTTTGTATTACATGCTCTCGAAAATAGTGATAAAAACTTCCAGTATAGATTCAGCTATTTCACCTGAATAGGTCAGCTTTCTCTTGAAATTGTGTGTTTAACTACAAGTTTTGATTCATTTTATGCAGAAAACTTCTTGACATATGGCTGAAACCCGAGTTTGGATCAGGACATTACAATGATCTACTGGTATTGGGCTTCCATGGAAGAAAAAACATCTTAGAGATGGGAATGGATCCTTGAGGAAGTGTGGTGTCGATTGTTTTTCTGTTTGTTCTTTAATTAGCATGCAGCTAACATTGGGTGCAGCTGATTTCATCATGTTTCCTGAACAAACAACAACATAATCAGCAGTGTTCTAGTCTCTAGGGCAGCTATATAGCCATTTTATGGCAGTTTGCAACTCAAGTAAGGCATATATGCACGTCGCAAAGAAAATGGTTGTCAAAAGTTCCTACTGGATTCTGTATCATATATGAAGTAAATTGAAAAAAGATATGTGAATCTTGAATGTTGAAAGGACTACTAAAAAGTTCCACCAGATTCCATTAGCTTTAACTCTGAGTGTGTATTCTTGTGTTCTTGAAAAATGATACTGGAGAGTAAGCCATCAAGTTTATTATCAAAAGATAATAGACGATTATAGATCAATTGCATTTGTGAGCAAAAGGAAAAATGTATTGTTGTAAATTGTCTGAGCTAATGTTGTGAATATTCTCCAACAACGATCAATTACGTGTCAGCCCAACTTTTGGTGCTTAGTTATGCTGGTTGTATCTTTCCTTGAAACAAATGTCTATCATCCATTCAGTAATCTTTATCTCTTCTGTGTAGTGCCACGTTGAGAAAGAGTAATCAAAACATTAAAAATACATAGGTGAAGTGGCAATCCATGAGGCAGGCTAGTTAGAAAGCCTAGTTAGATGGATGAGGTGACAATCCTAAGCTGGCCTTATTTGGCATAGCCAGGTGCCTAGTTCAGCCTCCAATAACTTCATGTAGGATGCCCATAGCATCCCTAAAATAAACAACAATTGTTTTTTCTTTTTATACAGAGATTAGCTTTACTTGATGCGACTTCGATGCAATCAACTGTAGTTCTGTAATTCTAGTATGCAGCAACTACATTCATGTATCTTGAGTCATTTTTATTAATACAGTAATTTTATATGATTTTCACTGCATTTTCTTGTTTTGTTTGTTCATGTCTCTATTTGTCTCATTCCAGTTATGTTGTGAGAGAGAGAGAGAAAGGTAATTGTCTTTAGAGAGATATTTTGTTTGAAGAGAGAGAGGGAGAGTTAGTTTCTGGATTTCATTTTTGGTTTTGAGAAAATGGATGTGTGTGTGTGTGTGAGAGAGAGAGAGAGAGAGAGAGAGAGAGAGAGAGAGAGAGAGAGAGAGAGAGAGAGAGAGAGAGAGAGAGAGAGAGAGAGAGAGAAAATGTTGGGGTAATGTGTGTATGTGTGTCTTGAGAACTGCTCATGCTCATCTACTCCACTCCTTAGCTAGCACCCCCTATGCTTCTCACAATCAACATTGATGATAGCTCCTCCTCTTGAGAATCACTCTTTAGCTAGAAGCAGGCTCATCCGCTCCTTTGCTCCTCAATTGGAAACTCCTTTTCTCCTCAAAATCATCATGGGTAAGAGAGATATGAAGAGTGTGTGACAAAGAAAGAGAGATTTGAGGGTAACTCTTATTAAATCATCATTGGTAACTCTTATTAATTGGTGAGGCTAATGAGATTTGGTTGAGACTAATGAGGTTTAATTTGGTTTAGGGTAGGAGTGAGAAAACCCTATATCCAAGTCCATCAAAATGTATTATCAATAAAATCAGTGCACAAGAGATATGAAATATAAGAAATTGCATTATTTCTACATAATTTATTAATTAATTGAATGCAATTACACTTAGTTTGAGTGCTACAAAGTCCGAGGCCAATCCAAGTTGAATAAAATGGAAAGATAATGAAGCATAGTCAAGCTCTTGCCTTGTAGAGCTAGTATTGATCTTGGAGGCCAAAACCGAGCTAAAACAACTATTTGTGCAATCTCAATCACTTGAATACTATTGGTTGATAAAATATTCTAAACATATGGTAGATTGTTGAGAAGTCTATATCAACTATTTTTCCTCCATGCTAGCACCCGTTGCCTTCAATTGTGCTATACATTTGATCACACAAAAAGCGTGTATTTTTTTTATTCTCCTTTTACAATTTTTGAAGTGCTCAATTGCATGTCCATAAGTAATATGCCCAATATATGCATCTTAATTGTTTAAGTTCCTCAGAATTGGGAAATGGCTAGAACTTATAATTACAAGTAGATGGCAATGTATGCCTCCTCCTATACATGAAGCACCTCAACAAGCTTGTGACCCTTGATTCAGCCTTGTTATCAACCTCAAAGTTGTATGCTATACTCAAAGTTTCCAACATGCCCCTTCCCTTTGAAATGAACTTCAGTTTCTAGCTCTAGGTTGAGGAAGCAACTACTGGACCAGCCTTTTGATGGTCATTGTATCTACATGAGTTATGATTTTTGATGGCTACTCAATACCCTTCTTATGTCTAAATGGTCCTTTCATGATTCACCTAGCTCCACAAATGGGTCCATAATCCTAGGGTGTTTTGGCCATTCATTCTTCTTCCTTGAGAGTCTGTGGACAATCCGCCTTACTCAGTATTGTTCCAAGTATCATGGGAGTATGCACACCCTTGCATTCGAACATGTTGAAGTCTTCAATGATCTTTTGAGTGTACTTTTGTTGGTGAAGATACAACTTACCACGTTCAAAGTCTCTCACGATCTGCAAGCCTAGATAGATTTTAGCTTCTCCTAGGTCAGCGATCTCAAATATTTCAGAAATGTCTTTCCTAGCTCACAGATACAATCATTCAATCCTTGAAGCCTAGGTGGACTCTTCAAAGTATAGTCAAATTCTTGCAGAGAGGTGATCCATTTGGATAATCTACTTGGTGGTTCCAATTTGTTTATCTTAAAGTGAAATCCTAAATTCTTCATAGTAAAGCTTGAGGAGATATGGCTTAATCATGATACCCAAAGGCCAAGTAGTGATGTCTAGCATACCCTCCTCCTAGTCACCCATGATGTAGCTATAGGATCTAGCTCAATACCCTCATCCTCACGACTTAGAGTATCATCCATCCCTGAAATATGCAAAAAATTGTAGCAGCCACACAAGATTTTGAGAAAGCAAGCTCAACGGAGCCAAAAGATAAAAGTTAGAAAAAACCTCAACAAATTTGTAGGTGTTATTAAAAAAGATGGTTTATCAGCTACATTTACAATGAATTTATCATTGTTGGGGCAAGAATCATATTTCATATTACATAATATTTTTAATATAAAAGTTTGTTTGCTATAATCTTAGAAAAGTATGTTTTTTTTTCATAAATATAATGTTTCATATTTTAGATTATTGTATGATAACAATTTTTTCTTTGCAGCATATCATACTACATCATCATGCTACATTTTTTGCAAAAGAGTACGTGAGCTTAAGTAGATAGTCATCACAAGGCATGAAAAAGTTACATTGGCAAGCAAGAGTAGCATTTCATTGAGATACAAATCATGATAATAAGACTTCACAAAATAGTCTATATTTGTCTCAAAACATAATCTCTCGCTTTCAATCCAAAGATAACTTCTTACATTTCAAGGGCGAGCTATTTTGCCGGAACGAGTCACAATTCAGTTGCCAGCTATTTACATTCCCTCAAAATAAGATCCAGCGATAGAAATGTCATTTGAAAATAGGCATGCCGGTATTTCAAATATGCTTTTTAATTGGCCTATTATTCCAGGCAATTTTGACACATTCAAAGCTACAAAAAAAAGTTTGTTGTGTTTTTCTCAATAATCGCAATATTCGACAGATCCATGTTGGCGATTAGCTGGTCATTATACAAACTATCTAGCCAAATGGATGACCTATAAATTACCAAAAAAATGTTGCCCAAAAATACAGGATTGGTTCAATCCAAATATACCATTGCTTTTAAATGTTGACGTGCTACTTTACATAAAAGTTCGTGACTCCTACATTAGAGACCAGACTATTTTTATGGAAATGGTAAAATACCAGTTCTTAGAAAATGTACATGCATGTTTTGATGATGATGGCAACTATTTTGAAAAGATGTTCCTATGCCACAACATATAGACAAATGTAAATACATAGCGAGCTCATAAATCATGTGTTTGAGCTTCTATTTTCATGAGTAACCGATAAAATGATGTCTATTATGAAATGTATACATTGTATTTTGATAATGATAGTGATTTTTTTTTGGGGGATGTTACAATCCAAATTCCACAATCTAATAGACAGAGTCGGTTTTCATATCTTGATGTTTTGCCCTCCAAAAACCAGTTGCCTTCCAATGAAGACTTTATAAAATTTATTATCTAGCTCAAATTGCATCATGCACATTTTTTTTTTTTACCTAGGTTTGAATTTTGAAGTATACACATCTATTAGTTTGCAAAAGCCATACATGGCATGTGATATTCATAATCGTGAATCAATAGTATTTTATCCATACAAACAGTTTATACCAAACCATTTGCAAATGGAAATTACAGTATTACAAACACACATTTGCACAACATACCACGAACTTATTTTTCAAATCGCTAAAAATCACAATTTACCAAGTACTAAAATCAATATGGATCCGTCTACGAAAAATTACCTCGCAACACCGGACCTTAACTGCATCTGATGTAATACAATATTCAAACATTTCTACATTCCAATATTGGTTATAAAGATTTTGAACATGTCCACACCTCTCCAGATTACAAACATGACTTATGAAAAAATGTTTTTGCTATGATGCGACAATTAGGCCCACCGACCTTTTTCTTGACACTCTCTTGTGTAGAAACGAAATGAGAACTTCTAATTGAATGCTTGAAAAAACTTAATTCAAATATCGTACAAGAAACAAATTACCAAAACCAAACCACATACTTGCAAGCCTTGGCAAGATACTAAAACATGCAACTAAATGCTTTAAAAAAAATGATATCAAAAAACCATAAAATACTTGGTAGAATCAATGATTACGTTTTTGTGACTGCATTCCAACATCGTGGTAGCCAACATGACCATGGCGTATTATGGATAGAGAATTCACCAACATACAATAGCACATGCGCAGATGAAGTGACAAAATTCATAGACGCACACATATCATGCAACCAAACTATATTACCTTCTATTATGAGAGACATTCAAATCCACAAACACAAACACACTTGTTACAATAAACATGCCCCAAATAGTTGCAAATTTCATTATCCGTGACCACCAATGTCTAAAACCATGATTTTAATGCCACTCCAAAATTGTAGTGCCTCTCAACAACACTACTACAAAATATTATACAAGCGCATTGAAGACCCCTCGAAAACAATCCATCAGAACCCCAAACATTCCAAACATGGTTTAACTCCTTACAACTAACAACACAAGATTACCTTTGCTCTTTACAAAGTTTAACTCTTTACACAAGATTAACTCTTTACACAAGTTTAACTCTTTACAAAGTACTTTGAAAAAACCTACCGTCTTCTTGCAGCGCAGCCCTAATGACATTTACACGAATGGTCTTAATTCTCCTATAAGTGCATTGTGGCATGCTAATATGGACATTCAATTCATTTTAGATCCTTATGCAGCAGCAAATTACTGTACTTCATACCTAACAAAAACTGATGATACAATTTTAAAACATGTGTTTCAAACATGTATAGAAAATCATTACAATATTATGACAAGAGTATGAGTAATACTCTATTAAACACACAACTTGCAGCATTCATTGTATTATCACTTCCATTGCATCATTCCACAAGAACATTTTCATTCATAAACACAAACCCAAAACCCCTGCGTGCATTTGTTTTGAAACGAAAATTTGACCTACACCAGATTCTACTGACATACATTACAAAACTAAAATTGAAAAATACGTTGCTCGTCCAAACACACATTCTGACCTCTTCTTAGCAGAATACATATCATGTCATTGCATCACCAGTCAAAAAAATTTAAAACGTAGAACACCACAAATTATTAGATTTGTTCACTACAATAGACATAAAGACCCAAACAATTTCTATCGTGAACAACTACGGCTATACAAGCCCTTTCATGAATCTGAAAACACAATAGTTAACCCACATTATACATATAAAGATGCCTACGATTTCCAGTACAATACCATTTATACAAATAGCAGCAAGTTCAACTACAACTTCCATCTTCTAGTACAACCATGACCACATCGCAAATCTCAATGCAAAGGCTGCCAATTAGAGACGAGCAACAATGTGAATACAATCTTGAGCTTGATTTTCCATCCCTTTGCCAACTTCATTCAAGACAACCTTTAGAAGAAACTGTCAAATTTCCATACCCAATTATGGACAACAATTGATCTTTGATGATATTATGCAATTAAAATGACTTCAACCAAATGAACGTATTCATTTACTTTTAACTACCAGTGCAAGCATTGGAAAAACATTCACATTGCTACTTTTAACTCAGGGATTGCTTCGACATTATTATAGATACCATTCCTCGGATATCGAATTACCGAAGGCTTTATTAATGGCATATACTATTAAAGCCGCATACAACATTCGTAGCACTACCATTCATTCCGCGTTGCATATACCTATAATTGCCAAAAATTTAACATCGTTGTCTAGTGACAAGCTCCAAGAACTAACTACTAAATATCGTGATGTACAACTTGACATATTTGATGAAATATCTCTGATAGGCCATCGTATTTTCCAATTCGCCAATCAATGACTTTGATCAATAAAACATAGACCAACTTCTTTTTTTGGGGATCTTGACGTGATAACTTGTGGTGATCTTTTTCAAATAGGTCTTGTTTTAGATGCATGGAATTTTAATTCGGATGATGCCTCTCTCAATGCATTCGAATTATCATACTGGAATAAATTGTTGCATTGTTATGAATTAACACAAACAATGCGCCAAACTGATGACACATACATTGGGATATTGAATCGAATAAGAGAAGCCACTCAAACTGGGGAAGACATTCATTGGATTAACTAACAATCTTATAAACCCATTCCAAATACAGCAAATATTCCTTACCTGTGCCACACGAATAAAGAAATGGAAACACGTAATGAACAAGCTTTTAAGCAAGCAGAGGGCACTAGTTTCTACATGCATACAAAGGACACACGCTCTTGCACATGTACCAAATCAATATCCATTCCTGAAAAACCAAGAAACACTGCTGGTTTATGGAAAACTGTAGTTGTCAAAATAGGCATGCTAGTTGAAATATGTAGTTCAAACATAAATATTGAAGATGGTCTTGTAAATGGTGTTGATGGTCTATTTCAAACAAAAACAACCACAATGGCAACTAATATTATCTGGATTCAATTTTTCGATCCGCACATTGGCCAAAAAACACGCCTTGCCCATAGTCACTTCTATACAATGAAACACATGCCAGAAACATGGACACCAATTTACGAAGTTAGTAAAGAATTCCAAATAGGGTCCTCACTTTTAAATATTGTTACACAAAACCAATTTCCTATACAACTTGTTGTTGCTCGTACTATACATCATGCACAAGGTCTAACGATGGACCATGTGATTTTCAATCCTACTGGAACCAGCAAACATGGCTTGACATGTACAGCTCTATCTAGAGTACGAAATATTCAAAATTTATATTTAACCACTCCGCTCCATAATCAACATTTGAAATGCGACCCTTGTATTAGAAAAGAAATGTGCCGCCTTCGCAATCATGCAAATTGCCGCATTCAAATTCCTATCATGGAGCATTATAAAAATACACACCTTGTTATTCAATCTTTAAACACATTCTCATTGCAAAAACATGAAATTGATATTTTGGCGGATTACAATTTGATGAGCTCAAATATCTTGTGTTTCCAAGAAACAAAAAACCACAATCAAGCATCATACTTGACCAAAAATTTCCATTCCATACAAAATTACTGCTTCTCTGGCACAACAATATACTATGACTGTACCCAACAATTGCATTGTTATGACATACACAATACAAATGTCATAGAAATTATCAAAGCTTATTTCAATGTGAACAAACCATATAATATAATTGTACTTGTAGTGTATCCAAAACTGAATTAAAATCACTACACCAACAACATTGTACGGAAGCCAATTAGATTATATATGGACAAATGCACACAACTCGAAAAGCTTTTACGGGGTCACACATTGTTACTGGAGTGACCACTCACCAAATTATTACCTATATAGTGACCCAAATATCATGTAAGTCTCCTTCATCGAGTTTCTATTGTTACAAGTAGTGTTGGTTCTCATGGAGCTCAACATAAAAAGTAGTATTTCTGTCATCGGATTCCTGGAAAAAAATCAGAACAACCTTGTAACTATCCTACCTTGTGACTTGCATCAAACAACACCTTTTAAACCACTTTCTAAAATTCACACTTCCCACATGCAATTTCTTTTACTAAGATAATTTTCCCCATTTTTTGTTGAAAAAAACAGACTTTTTTTTTGTCACATTTACATTTATTAGATAACGGGCCTGAAGGGCCCATTATGACAAATTGCAATGGCGAACCATTCAATTTGTCATGACAGGCCCTTTAGGCCCGTTAAGTGACATTATTTAGCAGGTGTGGATTACTGTATTAAGGGTGAAAAACTGTCCGATCTTGTATTAAGTAGATACTGCATTCAGATTTATCATGTATGTAGTGGCCTTCAGATGGTCTTGCAGAAAGAGCTTGTGCATCAGAATTTTGCAGGGGTCGTCGCTTCTGAAGATGAAAGACTGCTGAGTGCAGCATTGCGACGCCTCTTCCATCTCTGCCTTGTAAATTCTGGTGAATGTATACATAAAAACCTGAACCTTGCTTGATCATTGTGTCACTAACGAGATTAGGCGAAACAGGATTGAAGAAAGATCGGCAGACTGGTTTTCAGAATTGGGCAGGTGTAACGTCGGTAGCTGCAAGATGATGCAGTTGGACGGGCTGCCTGCGGATGAAAAATTGTCAGAAAACATTAAGAAAATCTCTTTAAGCTATTGTTTGGAATTCAGCAGAGACATCAACGTCTTTTATGGAGATTCGATGAAGGGCACTATTTCACTTTTTCAGTGATGACGCATTCCGGATTATTAAGAGTCCTGTAAAAACTAGGGTTTTGAAGGTGTCCAAATAGCATATAATTAAGTATAAATAGACATCGATAGAGAGAGCACCACATATTTGATTGAGAGAGAGAGAGCGCGAACGATTTGCGAAGAAGAGCCTTACTTGAATGCAGATGTGGTGAATGTAAGAGACAGAGGACGGAACTCATTAAATTCCTTCGAACCTCTGAGTCAGTGATAATCTGTTCCTGGCTTCGTCGACAATCTCAAGGCGAATTTTACTTCATAATTTTTTTATCTTCACAACGTTCTCAAGCTATTTCAGGGTACAGCGGTAGGCCGGTAGCCTTACAAAGACACAGAGACGGCAAAGCTTGCTTTGGAGATAAGTTTTTCACAATAGACTGGATGCAGTATGCTGTGGAGATTCTCAAATGAGTCAAGTGATTTAACTCACGTATGAGTAACACGTCATTGTTTGTTTTGGAAAGTAAATCAGTCGTTATTCTTTTGAGACCGGGAGTTGTTCTTTCTGGGGGCAGATCAGTATCGAACCTTTATGATTGGGATTTTTATGGGGCTTGGAGAATTTTCTTTTTTATGGGGATTATAGAATTTTCTTTACGGGAGAACTGTTCTGCTATATTGATACGATCTACTGTAAGGAATTAATGGCTGAGTATAATGTACCAAGGCGACCTCGTCGACATCGACGCCAGGCGCGTGATGCGACGATTGAGGAAGAATCTGGGGAACCGGTGCATTTTCAAGAGCTGATAAGGAAGCATCAATCAAGAGATGATTGAAAGAAAGAGAGAACAACTGAGGGACTTTGCGGTATGGAACAGAGAGTACAGACTGTTTGGAATCGATGCAGTGCTATTTTTAGTTGTTGGATTGTTGATATTCGTTGTGGTACTCTTCATAGCGGACACTCTGCACAGCATTTTCGGCTGAGTTGCGCACGTTCTCTTATGATGCGGTTGTGCATCATTTTTTTTTTGTTCCTCAGAAGGTCATGGATTGAACACTTTTTTATTATCAAGTTGATATTTACACTTCTTTTGTCAGTAGACTTTCTATTATTGGGAATGTTTGTGGTTTAATGAAAAAAAAGAGGTGGAAAAGAAGAAAAGGAATTAGTATTAGAAATAATCTATTGGAAAACCCAAAAGCAAAACAAAAAAAAATTCTGGTTTTGTGATGTTATTGGAATTATTGTTTTACATTTAAATGTTATTGTACATAATTACGGCGTTAGGAGTAATTTTAAGTTTTGCGGTGGTATGTTACGGTTTTGCGGTTTTTAAAAAAGGGATGTTGAGTCTTTTAATAAAACGGCGGATAAAAAGAAATATTATGTTTAAATCTACAAATAGACTGTTTACGACCAAAGCCACTGACTTGCATTAATTCATCGAGCAAGTAATTTATGAGAAGTCCTAACTAGATGGATGCCAGCACATCACAACCAACTAGGGGATGCATTTGATGACCTAATTGCTTAGTATAAATAGTTGTTCATATTCCTACATCTTATAGATTGACGCATGAAGATCAATCATCAAGTATTGAATAGTTAGTGTTTCTCTCTCAAGCTTTTAAACTTGAACACTCTTGAGCATTCTATTCACTTCTTTAGAGTTGATTAAGAGATTGCTATTGCACTCACTGCTTATTAGCATTGCGCTTAATTCAGACTTTTCTTTAGTTGCTCATAGATAGCTTAGAGTATGCGGCTTTGATCCTCAACTTGTTTTACTCATTTACACCTGTTTCATTTTCATATTGAATCAATACTATCTTCTTATTATGTTCAGCTTTGTCTCAAAATGTATGCGATTCTGTAATTCTTTGCGACAGATTATTTGTCTGATAATTCAATGCTTAAATGTTTGGTTGCATAATCACTATAGTACTAATGATTTCAAGGTTAGTTACTATAAGATCAATCATGATTTCTATCACTATTGTTTTGTTCGAAATTGATAGGCGTAGTCATCCATAGAGAAAGAGGAAGATAGTTTTTCTGGTTGCGCACGATAAGATTTCTTTCTTGTCATTCGAATTATTTTTATTCAATTCTTTTTGACCTATCTTTTACACTGCTCTTTCCAACATGGTATCAGAGCGTTGATTCTTCAAGGCCTAATACTCTATCAGAGCGCAAGCTCTTGTACTTGTTGATATCTTTCACGATATCAAATTATTCTTCAATTCGAATCAATTTGTTTTCGGTATCAGAGTATTGTTTTCCATAGCATGGTATCTCTCTTAACGTCGACACACTAAAGTTCCAGATGGATTCTCAAAGTAAAGCCGGTCTTATCGCAAACAAGTTGAATGGATCCAATTATCATTTATGGAAATTTAAGATGAAGACCTTGCTAGTCGCCAATGAGTTGTGGGATGTTGTTACAGGTATCAAAGTAAAGCCTGAAGACGACAAAGAATACTTTAAAGGATTGTAAAGCTTTTGCACTTATTATCCTCAATATATCAAATACTCAGATTGGCCACGTAGCTTTGAAAGAAGTTTGGGACATCCCGAGCTCACTATATGATGTGAGAGACATAACTACCAAGTTACATCTTCGAAGGAAATTCTTCACACTCAAGATGTCAAACAATGATTCCCTTCATAATCATATTAAGTTTAAGAATCTCTTGTAATAGATGGCCACTGTCGGATCACTATAGACGATCAAGACACAATTATGACATCACTTTCAAGCCTGCCCTCTACATATGAGAACTGGGTGATGATCATCACGTCACACTCAAATTTAACTCTTACCATAGTTATAACTATGTTGCTACAATAAGATAATCGAAGAAGTCAAGACATTTTGTCTACCTCTTCATCTCACGCTCTATATGTCAACAAGGGCTCAAAATGATAGAAGCATGAAAGCTCCAAGCAGCCTACATTGAATCAAAAATAGACTCAAAGTCAAGAACAATCATCAAAGAAGATGTTTTACATGTATTGCAAATGCAATAACCATGAGATCCAGGATTGCCAACTTCTCAAAGTGAAAAAAGAAGCCAAGCAACTTGATCAACAAGCAAATACAGTTAAAGTATCTCTTGAAGTCGAAATGGACAAAGGCGTTTTTATGGTCAAAGACAAATACGCGAATTTGAATGATTTGTGGTTTATGGATTTTGGAGCTACTCAACATATGATGAATCATTGTGAGATTTTCCATTCCTATATGCCTTACAACGCAAAGAAATATGTTCATCTTCGTGATGATAGCACTCACACTATCGAAGGTGAAGGTACTCTAAGATTAAGATTCCAGCATGATCAATTTAATCTACTGTCAAAAGTCTTGTATGTTCCTGAACTGTCTACAAATCTATTATCAGTAAGTAGAATTACAAATTTAGGTCATAAGGTGGAGTTTGAGTCTGATCAATGCAGGATTATCGATAGGAATGATAAGATCCTTGCACTCGGCAAGAGACATGGATACTTATATAGATTGGCACATTGTTATTTTGATTCTAGTAAAGCCTTGAAGACCTATGTTCTTGTCAATAAAGCATTACTATGGCATCATCACTTAGG
This sequence comes from Diphasiastrum complanatum, assembly GCA_029204225.1. NCBI lineage: Eukaryota > Viridiplantae > Streptophyta > Lycopodiopsida > Lycopodiales > Lycopodiaceae > Diphasiastrum > Diphasiastrum complanatum. The sequence goes on from CM055101.1 coordinate 30,377,541, forward strand.
ACACTTGAATTATGCATCTGTTTCGTACATGTTCAGACAATCCCTAGCACTTGATCTCGACTATCCTTCTGGAAAAGTCGATCTCCTTGTCTACCATAGCTGCATCCTTGGAAAGCAGACTAGGATTCCATTTAGATTGAGTCATAGGTATGCAGCAAAAGATCTGTTAGATGTTGTTCATTCAGATATATGTGGACCTATGCAAACTCCATCATTGCTAGATGCAAACTATTTCATTAGCTTTATTGACAAATTCTCCAGAAGAACAGCTGCAAAAATCAAAAGATTTCATCAAGTTCAGACTATTCAAAGAGCATGTAGAAAAACAAACTGCTAAATGAATCAGAGCACTAAGGTCCGGCACTGAGGCCTGACAACAGGGGAGAATACATCTCCACCAGATTTAAGGAGTAATGTCTCAACAACGGCATTGAGCAACAATACATTACCTCATATTTGCCTCAGTCAAATGATCTTGCTGAGAGGAAGAACAGAACCTTAGTCGAATCGGCAAAATGCATGTTATCACATGTGTCACTTTCGAAGTCCTTCTGGACTGAAGTTGTTTCAACAACAACCTATATTCAGAATAGATGTCCTACTAAACATCCCTCAGACAAAACACCATTTGAAGTTTGGACAGGTACCAAACCTCCTTTATCAAACTTACGAGTTTTTGGATGTACTGTTTATGCACAGATACCTCATGATCTCAGGAAGAAGCTCGACTTCCAGAGTATCAAATGTATTTTCATCAGCTACACTACTTCAGATCAAGCTTTTAAGTTGTTCGATCCCATCAAGACGAAGATATTTGCTAGCCACGATGTCATCTTCATCGAAGATCAGTTTATCGACCTCATAGGAAAAGGCAAAGCCCATGTAGCAGACTTGTCTGACTCGTCTGACATATTGAATTTCAAGGTTCCTCAGTCGACTATTCCCATTGAAGGTCCAAGCTCGTCCATTTTCGATGAACAACATATCAACGGCGAATCCGAAGATGATGATGTTGCAATCCAGCAACTACAGTATGATGAAAATGATCAACTTCCTCTACTCCCCAGAAGATCATCAAGAACTAGGAGACCACCTATAAGGTATATCGATGAGTCTGGACCCTATCTTGTTCACGAGTCGACGATTGTCGAAGAGGCACTCATCAACCCAATTTCGATCTCTGGAAAGAAGCTATGAATAAAGAGTATTCATGTCTTATCAAGAACCATACATGGACAATTGTGAAATTACCTGCTAGCAAAAACATAGTTGATTGCAAACAGATTTTCAAAGTCAAGTAGAAAGTAGACGGAAGCATCGACAAAAGAAAAGCCTGACTTGTCGCCAAAGGTTTTTCTCAGTTATACAACGTCGATTACATTGAGACCTTCAGTCCAGTAGTCAATCATTCTTCTATCCAACTTTTATTATCGTTTGCTGCTACAGCAGATTTGGAAATGCATCAAATGGATGTACAAACAACATATCTCAATGGAGTTATCGAAGAAGACATTTACATGGTACAACCCGAAGGTTATATTATCGAAGGTAAACACAATCATGTGTGTAAACTCCATAAAGCACTTTATGGCTTGAAGCAATCTGCTTGAGCATGGTTTCAAAGGATCAATACTTTTCTTATTGATCATGGCTACAGACCAAGCTCTTTAGATTCAAATGTTTACTTCAAGACAATGCAACAGTATTTTATCATTATCTTTTTATATGTGGACGACAAATTGCTCTTCGGCAACAATATCGATCTGATAAAAGAAGACAAATCATTGCTATCTTCTGAATTCAACATGACCGATGTAGGCAAAGCTCATTTCTGCCTTGGAATTCAAATCCACAGAGACAAATTGAAAGTTGATCTACATTACTTAGAAGAGGTACATCTACAATATGTTAGTCACATATAATCTGGTTAATTGCAAGTTAGCTCTCTCACCAATGGAACCAGGTCTCAAATTGTCAAAGGACCAGTGTCCCCAAACAATTGAAGAGGAGCAGATGCGTGAGTATCCTGATCATTCGATAATAGGATCTCTTATGTACACAATGATCTGTATCGGGCCAGACATAGCTTTTGCAGTCAGCTCCTTAAGTCAGTATATGACCAAACCTGGTGTGACACATTGGAAGGCTCTTATTAGAGTCATGAGATATCTTCGCGCTACTATGGACTTTTGCATTTGTTATGGAGCAGTCGACAATGACAAACTCAATTTACTCATTGGATTCACATATGCAAGTTGAGCAGGAGATGTAGACACTTGTAAATCTATTTCTGGTTTTACATTCTTCCTCAACAATGGTCCTATTTCTTGAAACAATCACAAGTTCTTGATGATCTTCTAAATAGTTGTTCATATGCCTACATCTTATAGATTGAAGATTGAAGATCAATCATCAAGTATTGAATAGTGAGCATTTCTCTCTTTGAATTCTTTTGATTCGATTCTTTTCAACCTATCTTTTACACACCTCTTTCCAACAGATTGTCTCATAATCCCAAAATTCAATAAGAACTTCAATCCTTTAATTCACATCGAAACTTTCGGGATTTCCCCGACCGCGTAATCCCGTGTATGATTATCCATACTTGGCTTTTCTGCAATGATATATTTTTAATTTGCTATATGTTTTTTTAGAAATAATATTCACCGCTATTCCACCATCAATCTGGACATCTCCAATGTTAAGATCCTAAATATTAATTTCCAATGTCGAAACAATATCTTGTTCCATTGATTGCACAATAGCGTTGACCGGTGCTGAGGGTAGTCCTTCAGGTCATTTAAATCTAGGCAATCAATGTATTGAGTCCACCAAATAAGTCGCAATATGAATCAACTACCCTACTGTAACCTAGGACTTATAATTGTTGACAAAGTCAGCGATCTGATCAGCCAATATCAACTAATTCCCATGAAGAATTGGGTCCCTGAGTCTGCTGCGATTGGTGCAACACTTATTGTGTTACTTTGGCCATCTGACCTATGTCAGTGTTTGATGTTTGGCGACTCGTACTTGGCCCCAAATCCTCAACTGGTATGTCCTACGTCACCAACTTTCCTCTGAATCTGAAAATACAAACAAGGTCGATCCTCACTAGGATCTTGCATGAATTGAATCAATCTTCCAACACAATAGCTTAGATCTGGTCTAGTAATGGTTAGATATTTCTAGGTGTTAGATCCACTTTACGGGCCTTAAGCCACCGTAGGTGGGATTTCCCTTTACATTAACACCATCTATTCATATATTATCATATTAAATCAACACAACTCTCTCTATAAATCTAATATTCAATTATAATCAAAAACTAACTATTTATCTACTACCCTAAATCTCAATCTCTCTCTCTCTCAAATTACAAATGTAACATGCAATTATTATAAAACATTATCTATAATCTACTACCCTAAAACTTAAATCATAACCCACATACACACTTCCTAAATTCAAAATGAAAAGCACACAATCAATGCAAAATTCAAAACACAATTCTTCTCTCTATATCTAGTCTCTCAAATCTTAAATCAATGCAAATTGCAAAACGCACTTTCAAATAGCTGCACACACACACACACACACACACACACACATACAAAACACTTAAATTTAAAACAAAAGTACACACATACACACACCTCTCTCTCTCTCTCTCAAATTACAAATCTAACATTAAATTATTATCAAATGCTATCTATCCATACATTATTGCAAAACACACACACACACACACACACACACACACTTGCCCCTCTTTCTCTCTAATAATTACAAATCTGACATTCAATTACTATCAATATTATCTATTCATACATTATTGCTAAACACACACAAACACACTTCCTCCTCTATAAACCAATGCAAAATACAAAACACATCTCTCTCTCTCTCTCTCTCTCTCTCTCTCTCTCTCTCTCTCTCTCTCTCTCTCTCTCTCTCTCTCTCTCTCTCTCTCACACACACACACACACACACACACACACACACACACACAATGATCTTTTACCACTATACACTATACAAAATCAATACAAAATGGCAAACACACACACACACATCCTCTCTCTCTATCTCTCTCTCTCTCTCTCTCTCTCTCTCTCTCTCTCACACACACACACACACACACACACACACACACACACACACACACACACACACACACACACATACACACACACACAGATTATAAATAAAACACACACACAAAGAATAAAGCACACACACACTACCTTTTACATTACTTTCAAAAACTTTTAAATTATAAAACGCGCACACACACACACACACTTTCTTTTCTCTTACACACACAAAATGACACTATTATCAATATACACACAAAATGGCAAACATACACACACACACACACAGACACACATCTTCTCTATCTTTCACTCACTCTCTCTCTCACACATTACTTTTTACACTTTCAAATTTTAAAATACATCACACACACGTCGAAATTCGACGGGTCAAAAGTACGTCGGATTTCGACGTCCGTGTCGGTCAGACCTCTAAACTCGTCGGACGTCAAAAGTCAAATACCTTGTCATTCATTTCGGATTGCTGACATGGACGTCGGAATTTGACGGACGTCGGATTCCGACGTCCATGTCAACAGACATGTATTTTTGTTTATTTTATGTATGTTACACGTCATATCCACATTGGCATGTCGGAATCCATCATGTCGGATTCCAACGTATACTTTGAAAATGGGTTGCCACAACAAATTCCTAGTCGTCGGACGTCCAGATTCGGATTCCAACACGTCAAATTGCGATGGATTATGAAATTTTTGAAAATCCGTCGAACGCCCACGCATTAGAGAAAATTTGAGCACAAAAGGGGGCTTTCAAAAATATATTTTTTATGTTTTTCTCAAAAGTTTCTTCCACTCGGTCCAATCAAAACACTCAAATTTGAAATCTACGTGACGTATCTCCTTCAAATTGATTTTCTTTTCTTTTTAGAAGAATTTTAATTTTGCGTCGCGGGCAGCCCGTAAATAAGCCATTTTATCTGTAGTATAGTATGCAACTCAGCAAAAAATAATGTGACTTTTGAACGACAGCTCTGATTGAGACGATTATGGTGCCATTAGAAAGCCCTCAACGAGAGCTTTTCAAGAACATCCAAGATGACCCAGTTCTGAGATACGGTGAAGAATTTATGGCCAGTCAAAGTTTTGGTCGGTCAACACTTGGTCAAAACTGCTCTTGAAAGAGATATCGGGTTGACCAAGTGTTGACCGACCAAAACTTTGACTGGCCATAAATTCTTCACCATAGCTCGGAACTATTGGGTGACACTCAAAAGTTCTCGTTGATGGCTTTCTAATGGCACCATAATCGTCTCAATCCAAGCTTCCATTCAAAAGTTATGATTTTTTACAGCCACAGACTATATTATGCACATAATAGCTAGCCATCGAAGACTGTGTGCGCAGAAAAAATTTTATTTTAGTATTTAACATTGCCAAAAAATTGTCATCCTACGTGGCAATCCTTATAGGGCCCTTTCCAAAGCCAAATTGTCTCTAATGTCAGAATCCGTGAGATATGTTATTGTGGCTCATTGGCAATCTCGACCTACTACTCCACATTGTACGTTGAGTTTTTATGATCCAAATGCAATCAAAGTAATTTGTACTTAATTCTCTATATGCACACCGTACTACAGCCTGTGGTTCACATGTGTGGAGTCGGGTTTCATCATTTGATCAACACTTTATGATTGTTCTTGATTGTTAAGTGTCAAATTACTATTCTAGATCAATTTGCGTGTCTAGTTTTTGCAATAGATTGATTAGCAAACGCCCAATCACTCTTGTGGGTCTTGTGTAGATCCATTTACGATTCTAACGATTCTAAAGTACTATAATTTCACATGATATCAGAGCCACGTGGTCATTATATTGATCATCCTGATCTGGTTGTTGTTGATGATGAAGAATGTGTAAGTGTTTAATCTTCCTTGCATTTGAATGTTTTCAATCACTGAATGTGTCTTTGCTAACATATTTCCTATTGCAGGATGCTCTCATAATAGATGATTTTGCTGCGAGACGAGGTGGTTTCAGACAACACACATCCTCGTTCCAGAGGGACAGTGGACTGGGCCACTATATTAGGCATTTCCTGAAGAATGAGATCTGTATTGCTCATTCCAAGCTGAGCCCAGTCGGGGAGAGTCTTATAATGGCAGTTAAAGCTTTCTCATTTTACCTAGGAGGACATAAATTTGTTAGGACGAATAAGATCATTTTTGTCAAAAAAACTGATGTTTTGGACATTTTAGGCTTTACTGATGGGAATGTTCCTTTAAGGAGCTCCCATTATTCATTGTATTCCACTTATATTAAGCTTAGTGGAAATAAGGATAATGCACATCTATTAGATGCATACGCTAGCAGAGAATTTCTTCATGACAATACTGCCATAGAATCTGATACAAGATCTGATGATGAATAGTTGACACTGTATTTTGGTATAATACAATCAATACATTTACATTGGGTATTTCTCCTCTCTTGTTCAATGAATTTGCAAAGCAATTCTGAACATGTCATGATTTGATGACAATGATGATTTTCTACTCATCAATCATCTAATTTTCTCTTCCTGTATGAACTCACATGCTTTTCTAAACTTGTTGTATTGTGTAGACTTTGTTATATGTCAAATCTAAACTCTACGGTAGAACCACTGAAACAATTGACAAATGTAGTTTCGTTTTTCATTTGTTCCTCCATGTTGTGTATTTCGATGAAATGCTGCTCGTGCTTGCCAGTGTGACTTCTCCATCCCTTGCGATGACCATACACTCAAGCTTCCATATGTATTTGCAAAAAATGTTGTATGATCTCTTAGTATGTGCTGCATATGTCAAAATCATAATGTTAGTATTATGTTTGAATCTAAATATATATGAAAATTTGAAAGCATTTTGAAAATTTTATACTAACCATGTAATGAGTGATGTGATCTTCTCCCCATGCTTTTGATACTGCATTAACAAACTCGACACAAGTCCTTTGGACAGCTTTCTTATCAATATCAGAGTATTTTTCTTTTCTTAAAATAGCAATCATACTATCAAGCTTTTTCCATGCATCAACTTTTAGTACTCTGGTTTTGCCGTCTTTCTTGAAGTCCTAAGTGGCAGCAATAATATATGTCCAGACTGAGTGTTGAATATTAGAAGCCTTACCAGTATGATTTGATAGAAAACGACGTGCTTTTGCTCCTCATATGCTTGGCTTAGTTGGTATGTTCCCATTCTTTCCTGAATTTTGACATGTCCTTTACGGAGTCCTGCTTTTGATAAAACATCTTCTAATCGAGAGATAGCTTCCTTTGCTAATGATGCGGCTTAGTATTCCAAGCAAAAACTATACAAAGATAAATGATCTTTTCTATTAATCTAACTTATGCATGAAAAGTGCAAACATGCACATTTTTTAAGGGGACAAGCAACACAGGCTTCCAGTTTGGATCTGCATATTCTCTAGTAATTCTTGTACTTCTAGTTACATCTTTTGCCATTTTCATGAAGTACAAACAAGGGTGTTTTGATGTAGCACTGTGAGAGACATTATATATACATTCCAATGTTTTCAAATCACCTGCTAAGTGCCATTCAACATTCAAATCTCCAACTCCTGGAACATTGAGAAGTTCTCCATCCATATGGTCCTTGATGATCCTAGGATAAGATGTCCTTGAGAATATCCATGATAATATATCATGATCCTCTTTCAGCACCTGTCCAAAGAATTAATCAGACTTAGTTTACAATGTATTAATACTATTCAATGAATGTAATGTAATAATGGGGCTAGTTACCTGAAACGCTACCAACCACCATATATCATTTTCTGACTAGACACTGAATCTGAAATCTTCTTGGTTCTCTGTTTAGGATAGAGCACCATTCATGAGAGTTATACTAACCCTCTCCATCTTCAGCCCTTTCACAATTTCTGACTCATCTAACTTAAGTACTATGATTATTTTGCCATTCACCTTTTCATAGGTTATATCATAGAATGTGACGACGTATCTCAGCAAGTAATTTAGATCAACAAATAAATTGTTTGATGAATTATAAAATATCGATCTTCCATCAGTTTCATACACATCCTCAATATGAAATGGAGTTCGAGTGATCTTATGCATACCTATGTTTAATGTATCTCTCTATTTCTTCAAGTGATATGTCCTAGGGATTGGGACTTGTCTAATTTGAACTTGCTTAAAAGCTTCTCTAATTAGTTTAAATATTGTTGCATATGCTTCCCTGCTTATACCTGCAAAATCACGAGCACCCTGAACTATAGTCTTATCTAAAAAAATATGAATGTCCACTATCAAAGACTTTGCTATTTTAAACTTAATATTTGAAATCCTATTGTTCATCATGATACGCTCAGTGGATTTGCAAGTCAATATTGTGCCCAATGACATTCCTAGTGAAGCATTGTATTTAATATTTCGAGGAGCTACTAATGCAGATCTGCAAAAAAAATAGATAGTTAACAGAATATCACCATAGCTAAATTAAATCCAAATGTCATTGAAAAACTTACAAAATTTAGAATATGCTTACTTGAATGCACGGATCCTTGTATTTTGATAACCTCCTTTTGAAAGCGTTTGAATATCCTTGCAACTTTGTCACTTTCGTTTCTTACTTTCAGCCTTCTTCTTTGCCAAATCCACATCCTTCAATAATTTTAAGTTTTCAATATAAATAGACTGTAAGACTGATTGCATTTGCTCTAGTTCTAATTTGATATTGATTGTTATCTTCTGTAATGATTCATTATTTTTTTTAAGTTGTTCATTTTCTTCTAACATCTTTTGGAGATGACAATCTCTATTATGACAATAAGAGGATATTCGTATTAACTCACCATCTAAAAAGTGAACTTTATTTATATGAAGTTGTTTTCCATGGTTCTGCAACCTTTCACAATATCCTAGTAATCCACTATGCCCATTTCATATCCATGTAACTAAATGAGTTATTGAAGAGAATGTGGGATGTGTCAAAGTGCTTGGATCTTGTGGATATAACGATCCATCTATCCATAAATCCAAGTTTTTTTTTTCCTTCTACCCTGTAACGAGAATGATCCTCAGTAGATATTTGAATTCCTTTGCCTCCTCTTCTCTACAAAGGTGCCAAATCAATAGGGATATCCACATGTAGATGATATAATGTCATCATCAAAAAAATAATAGAGTAATCAGTTGCATCAAAGTACTATGACCAGATTCTATGAAGCAAAACAAAATACTCACCTTTGATTATATTATATACTATGTACGATCAATCCAATCTCCATGCTTGTATGCTTGATTCAAATTTGGAAATGCCGCTCATTTTTTCATTCCAATAGGTAGTTGGCACTCATATTTCCATTCTCATGGAAGGATGCATATGTAAACATTTTGCAATTTTTCCTGATTCGATTTTGGGGATGGTGGTCATATTCTAGATCCAGTGAAAATATTACCCTTTTCGTAACCAATGGAGGGAATATTTTTGAATTTAGTCAAGTTATACTGCGAATTGTTAACAGTTCTTAACTGTGACTATAGACACTGTGGTTAGATCATTGGGAGTTAGGGAGGCCTTGGGAGTGGTCTGGGCAAGCAAATAAACAATATTGTTTCTTTTATTTTGATATTTTTCTATATCCTACATGGCATTCCTTAAAAAGTCTTTTTGATATTGAGAACTCCTCTAATGTGGCCGCTTGCTGTAAAATAGCAACTTCTAGGTACTTCACTAAAAACCTAGAAATAAGTGACAAGTTGCAATGTATCTCAACTAACCAATAGTAGTACTCCAAATCTGACCTTAACCACTTATATACCTGTTAAAAATAGTAAGGACACTTTTCTTTAGGCATTATTGACATTAAGAAATGTATCTCTATGTTGAAATTTCACTTTCCAATAAACCAACAAAACTAGTTGACATATTTTCACACCCTCTATATACCTTTCGTCTTCTTTTTTGTTTTATTTTTCTCTCCCTCCTTGGTTACTTTTCTCTTAGTGCTCTCCTCCCTCTTGCTTCTTGCTACTCTTGTTCATCTTCTTGATCTTGCACGTCTCCTTCCTCTTGCTCTTTCTACTCTTCATCCTCCTTTTGTTGCAATCACATTGTAAGGAATAGTGCTTTCATTATCACACTCTCTCCTTGTTTTGTTTGTCATCAAGCTAGTCTTAGCTTTTAACTAATGCCATTGTGTTGTCATGCTTGTGATGGTGACAAAAATAGGAAGCAATGACAAAAAAATGGAGCTCTCAAGCAATGTACCTAAGATGATTGTGTGCTAGATTTTGCACATTTGTAATCTCTCTCTCTCTCTCTCTCTCTCTCTCTCTCTCTCTCTCTCTCTCTCTCTCTCTCTCTCTCTCTCTCTCTCTCTCTCTCTCTCTCACACACACACACACACACACACACACACACACACACACATTGCTACTCTCTTTTGGCTGCATTTTGACTGAGTAGATCAATGTGTATAGTATATTAAAAGATTGTTCTATTTTGCAAGTTTTTTTTTCTCTTTATTTGTTCACCATTCAAGCACTCTTAGAAACATCCGAGGGGTAAAATTTGCAGCTAACAAGGTACTGACGATATCAAAAAGGACATCGAAATCTATGGATTTGTTAGTAACAATATACCAACACTTATTCCGACACTCATAGAGAGAGAGAGAGAGAGAGAGAGAGAGAGAGAGAGAGAGAGAGAGAGAGAGAGAGAGAGAGAGAGAGAGAGAGAGAGAGAGAGAGAGAGAGAGAGAGAGAGAGAGAATTCTTACATTCATCATGAATTATGGATGTAAGGATGAGAGAGATCTATATTTTATTGAAAGATTGTAGTTTAAGAAGATATGAATGTGTGATTAAGATGTGAATTTGTGTGTGTGTGTTATTAAAATTATGATGAAATTTGTAAATGTTGATAAAATGTCGGTGAATGAGATTACTGATTATGAATGAACACATGATTGTGAATTGAACAAGATCTATGATGAGATTTGTAAATGTTGCCAAATGAGAATAGTGATTATGAATGAAACCATGATTGTGAATTGAACAAAGTTACAAAAAATGAAAGTGAGAATAGACAAAGATAGTTTAAGGTTAAAAAAAAATTGTATTAGAGTGAAGGATTTTATAAAAACATGGGCAAGAAATTATGAAATGAGATGTAAAAAAGAGTGAAAAGAATTTTGTAATGAGAAAGAGAAAGATTATTGTATAAGATTCTAGCTTAGAGAGATTTGTAGCTAAATGATAAAGAGGAAAGAGAGAGAGAGAGAGAGAGAGAGAGAGATGCGGATAAAATTTTATACTTAAAAGTAAAAGTATGATGAATGAGATTAAAATGTGATGTAGATTATGACGGTAATTACAAATGAGACTGGAATGTGAATCTAGAATTAGATCGACATGTGAAATTAGAATAAACTTTTTAATGTGAATTAAAATGTGAAATTAGAATGAAATATTTAATGTGACATTTGTGTTAGCATCCATGTCATTGGCACGTTTCATGTCAATATTTGACACACTGAATATGCGTCATATTTTGACAATTTCTTATGAGTTTCATTGCTATTTTTATTTTTTGTTTGCAAAGAGTTGTTAGTGGTGTTTTCCAAGAGAAAAAATATTATCTGTTGAATTCATATATGTTTTTAAATATAGGGCTGAAAAAATCTGATCTGCTGAATTCGTATATGTTTTTAAATTTAAGCTGATCTAAAACCCATCTAAAAGATTGCGCATTTTGTTTCAATGTCTTTATCCATAGTAATTCGAAAACAAAATTCCAAGCAATTTTTTGATTGTCTCAATCTTTAGTAGTAGTAGACAATCTTGACATGTATGTACAATCTTAAAAGTGAGCTTTTATTGTTTATTAAGGAAAAGTAAAATATGTAATGAATGCTAGGTATCACCACAAACTAAATGATACTTAGCATCTTTATGCTTCATGTTGCGATTGCGGTCCTATGATGCGGTCGTTACTACGATTCTGTATTACGGACGTGATAATTTCGTGCTGTGAGTTTCACGGTTTTACAATTGTGGCGGGTTGCAGTTTCATATTACGGTTCTTGGGTTGTTACGATTTGAGAGAATATTTCAGAGCTTTTGGTTATTTCATTAAACTGACAAGTTCCAATTTTATATTACGGTTTCCATGAGTACATCCTATACTACGGCTTCTATGATGCGGGTTATTACGGATTCATGTTGAAATTCTCATGTTTGGGTTATTGCAGTTCTTAATATGATTTTTACGAGTCCAAATGGTGATGCGTGTCGTTACGGTTCCAATGTTACCTTTTTTGCAGGTACGAAGCATGGCACTACATTAAGTACACTAACGGATCGGTGATAATACCACTAAAAGTCACATTTAAACACTTCCTTCGTACGGAAAAAAATTTGATGGGACTGTAGCAATTGATACGTGTCCTTTTCTGATAAGTGCCCATAAAATCAGTTAGCAAATGAGAGTAGAGGCATAGCTTAAAACCATGGATTATCCAATTCAGAATCATCTTTTGCACAAGAGCTTTTGCACGCTGAGCTGCGACGATTTGAAGTTAACACTCTTCGCAGTGATGGCAGCTATCAGCAAAGGCTCTAGTTTTATTAAACGCATGGAGGTCAAAGGTGCGGTGATCACCGACTACTTGAAACAATTGCGGTTAGATCATCTGCAACAGTTCAATCCGAATAAAATCGTAGAGGATGTGGCTATAGAATTTTTCACCAATATCAAGAAGGAATCAGTGGAGGAAGGGTTCACACAAGTGCAGAATGTCAATATTTCAATCGCAGAGTAGATGTTTGCGGACACCATCAGATTGCCTATGGATGGTGATATGATGAACATACCTTTAATGCAGATGGTGAAGTTCTTTTATGCAGACGCCTTCAATGAAGAACAAGGGTACAAGCTGAGCCTCTATCAACCAGCGTCCTTAGGTGCTTTGGGGAGATGGTTCAACCAGATGATCTTTGGATGACACACCAATCAATACATATCGGTGAAAAAGTTTGCATTGATGCAAGCCGCTTTGAAGGGGACACCAATCCCTTGGGGCACAATTGCATATAAGCAGTTCAAGAAGTGCTTGGATGGTGTTAGGAAGTACAGTGAATGGGGAGCACATTTCACAAAGATATGCGAGGCCTTTGGAGTATTGTCTAATCAGGAGGTGGGTTCGTTGCAAACTAGTTTGATGCCAGCAACGACAGTCAGTAGTATTGTCTCATTCCCAAAACCACAAGGGTATGAGGCGGAGGTTCAGTAGGACTCCTACAGTCCTCAACAACACTACGGGGCGACGCAGACTGACGAAGCAACAGGAGATTCGGACTCCATGCCGGTAGTGCAATATGGTGATGGGCTGTACATTAATGTTGATCAGGCAGTGGACAATACCCTACAAATACAAGATGATAAGGTCCAGAAGGACAATATGGTAGCTACACACGGTTCATATCGAGACCAGGAGCAAATCTAGAAATTCTTGAGGACTGCTGTAGAATTTCCCCGGCGTTACGACCCGGCATGGATTTTATACGTGAATATTTCAAACTAGAGGAGCAGGTGGCATACTGGAAGGCGTTATATGATGCACAAATAGCAAGGTTACGAATTACTGAGAGGAGGGACCCCCAAGGTGCGCCAATACCAAGCATGGATGTAGGAAAAGAAACCATGCATAAAAATGCTAAAAGAATAGCTGCAGAGGAAGGAGGATGACAAGAAGGCATTACGGGATAAGAATGCCCATTATTTTGAAAGAATTACAAAAATCCAGAGGGAAGCCGGGGCCTTGTAGACACATACAAGGATGTCATCGAGTATGAAAGGGATTTACTACGGGTGGCCCAATACGCATTGATAATGCAAGCTTGAAGAACTGGACAACAAGGATCTTGCGCACCCGAGTCACAGAGAAATTGGAGCAGTTCATCGACGAGCATGGACTATTACAAGAAGAAAATCTACAGTTGGAGGAGGAGCTGGTAGAAAAGCAGGGCTTTTTACCTTTCGCTCACCAATGCAGAGATTGGTTATGCCATCAGGAGGCCATAACTACTCAAGCTAACGTGCAACAGCTGATGGCGGATGTACAACGGTTGCGGCAACAAACATCCGACTTACAAGGGAAGCTGCAAGCCAACGAGGCTGTATGTGTGAAGTTAAATGAGGAGGTGAAAGGATACATTGCTGAAGTTGCACGTTTAAATATAGAGCTTCAAGCCAAACAACACTCTGAGCAGACGGTTTGTAGCCCACCACAAATTAGTCAAGAGGGGTCTAAAAATGCAATAGGACAGTGTATGGGATGGATAGCACATTCGTAAGCAGTTCAAGCACAAACAAACCTGCAGCAAGTCATGCTTGACAATAAAAATTTAAAACATTGATTGTTGATTTGCAAAGTACGCTGCGAGATGAGGAGGCCCAACATCAGAAGTTGCAAGAAGAAGTCAAATAGTTGTGAGCGGAAATGGTGAGATTGAAAGATCAATTAAACAATCGACAGGAGAGTCTGTTAATGCCTACGGGTCAACAACACGATAGCCAAGTTATGGAAGACCAATCTTTGGTTGCGCTGCCATGTAAATCATGAGCAAAGTGACCTAAAACAATGTCGGGCAAGGAGATAAAAAATCTGTACAACGTTTTGTAACCATGGATATTCCTACGCAACATAGAGCATGCTTGGAACATTGATTATGTGTTCTTACCAGGGCTAAGGGGCATAACCAATGAGGAATGGGAAGAGCCATGGCACTTGGGTGAATTGTATGACTTTTGGCTGGCATCTAATTTGAAGGCACAAGCAGTGTTGTCATGGGCATTTTTATAGGGCAAAATAAACGTGAACAATCTTGATAGAATTGAAATCCTAACAGGTAGTTCTATGATGATTGTGCCGGAGTATGTGTATGAAAATGAGCGAGGTTTCAAACTACATAACGATGTCCACTACAGTATGATTCAACGACAGAGTAAGTTCCAACCTTGGCTAGCCGGGGCATGCCGGGATTTTGACGCTTTATACGCAGCGATAGCACAATATGTGGATGATTTATATCCACTATTATGGAGGATATATTTTCATTGGGAGGAGGATTTTTAGCAACGAGTATAGCAAATTGAAGGCTGCTCAAAAAAATAAAGGACAACAATGGAACTAAACGAACCGTAATGTACGAGACCTTAGAGTTTCACAATTTTATAGCGATTGCGATGAAGTAGACACAGGAGCTATGTTTGAAGAAAACTTACATGCCTCTCACCACTAAATGGCTGAACAAAATGATGCTAACACAACAAACATCATGATTGGTATCAGGCATCATAGATGACAATCTGAATCTTTTAGTCAAGCCATTGCGGTATGGATTCCCCCCCCCCCCCTACCAAAACCCAGGGATTGGCCATCACCAATTCCGATGATGAGATACAAACCAATTGTGATCGATTCATAGAGCAAAGGTGAGTTTGTGACTCATTGTTCAGGAATGAATACATCTAGTGAAAGCGAGAGTGAACACGATAGCAATGACATCAAGAAGATGAAGCGACAAAAGAACACTAACAAATGAACTTGGTGAAACTCGTTCTTTTCCACCAGGGGATATGTGTTAGACCTATTGTGGCTATTGGAATACACATTGTAAATATGAGTTAAATCCAAATGTGAGAAAGGCTAATTACTTATGTATGTGTGGCTTTGTTGTACGATGGAAATGCATTCACATGGTTAGATAAATAGGTTAGGACAAGTCACTTTTTGAGTAATTGATGTTACGAAGTTAAGTTGTTAGGTTAACATTAGGGGAGTTTTGAGCTCCAAAAAGACCCTTTAAGAATTTGTGCAAGATGTAGTTTATATTATCAAAATATTATAACACTAATACTTTTGACTTGCCATAACTTTTTCATCGTAGCTCAAAAGTATGTCATGTAACATATCATTGGAAAGCCCTTGTTGAGTGCTTTCCAATGAACCAAACTCCGCTAAATTTGGACTTACTATTAAAAAGTTGTGTCATTTGCAGTGTGGAATCAAAATGTGAACTCAAAAAGTTACGTTACATAGATTTCAAATTTGAGTGTTTTGATTGGTCCATGTGTAAGAAAAAAGTGAGAAAAACTATAAAAAGAATCTTTACAAAGGGTCTTTTTTGGATTTAGAACTCCTCCAATGTTGACATTTAGTCATATTCGGAAAGAAGTAGAAAAGCCTGTAAGTGACCGCAAGGTCATCAATTGTGGTTTCCATGCAATCTTTATGGAAAGTTGAACCGATCCCTAGCAGTCATTATGAAGGATTTGTGATATTGCATTGTAGTATTCTCACAGTTGTATAAATAGGACATTTGGAGTTGGTTTAGAGTCTTTTGGATTTTATGTTGTTGGGATAGTTGTATGTTCAAAAAACGAAGGGTGAGAGCCAAGTGTGTTAAATTTTCAGTGATTCAGATTCTATATTGTACCATAGGCAACAATAAGTGATTTCCTTGCCTAAGACCTCTTAAGCAATAGCAATGTTGACTTTGGTTGTCGTCCAGTCTGTAACCTTATGCATTTGGCACTGTATCATGGAATGCAATTGAATAAATGGTTTTTAGCAAGGATTCTTGTAACTGACATTGGAATGTTACATAATATGTGGATTTGGCATAGTAGTTTAATTCTTTGCATGAATATTATTGTAATCATTGTATGGATAGTAGTTTATAATAATTCCTCTTTGTTAAGTTGTGGCAAGGTTGTAGGAGATATGTGGAGTGCAA
Source organism: Diphasiastrum complanatum (assembly GCA_029204225.1). Classification (NCBI taxonomy): domain Eukaryota; kingdom Viridiplantae; phylum Streptophyta; class Lycopodiopsida; order Lycopodiales; family Lycopodiaceae; genus Diphasiastrum; species Diphasiastrum complanatum. The sequence goes on from CM055101.1 coordinate 30,394,424, forward strand.
TAGTTCAATAGTACACTGTGAAGGTTGTATTAGGACTGGATATGTGGTATCAAGTTTACAATCGATTCAATGGCAATTAAGTGTAGAAGAGAATCACAGTAATTCAGGGGGTTCCGTTGTCATAGTTAGAACCAGGTGTGTAAGGGAGATAAAACACCCCCCTAACACTTTTTTCCCTTGAATGAGAAATTGGATTTCTCATCACCATCCTACAAAGACAATGAGTTAAATCTTGCTTTGGTGTGGATCATCTTACACTCTTCAGCCACTAATACACTATGAAGCTTTTCTATAGTTGGCAACGTGTCTTAGATTGTAAAACTTTGGACCAAGTTTGTGTTATCATCCCCTAGAATATTAAGGATTATTTGAACAAGCTCTCCATCATAAGCTTCTCCCCAATGGAAGCTAACTCCCTATTAGAGGACTTGATTCTGAGCACATAGTCTTGTGCACTCTCCTCACTTCTTCTCATGCTTTGCAAGGTTTGGTTTCTAAGCATGAGGACTCTAGCAGTGTTGCTTGATTCATATATGGATTTCAGAGAACCCCAAGCCTCTTTAGCACTAGTACAAGATGATGCTTCTCTCAAAAGATCATTATTTACATTCATCTTTACACAATGAAGTTCTAGTCTTAGACTAGATCTTTTCTTGTATCTAACTAACTCTTGTCCTTCAAGAGGTTCATCTTCATCTTCAATCAAGAATTCATAAAGGTTTGGTCTTGTGCTCCAAGACCTAACCTTCCAAATGACATAATTTTTAGAGTTCAATCTCTCACTAGTTTCTAGAAGGTAAGCTCCAATAGATCCCATCTTACTAGTGAATTTTACAAACAATAAATTGATTTGTTTAATTCTAGAAACTCACAAAAGTCTCTCTTGTAGTGATTCACTCAAATTAGATTTCTAATCCAACAAATGGACTTATAATCTCAGTTCTAGCACTCCCTCACAAAGTTGGAATGAAGATTAGAAGATTTGCAATCTACTTACAAGCAAATCAAGCCAATCTTGGCTTTTTTTGGACAAAAACATGACTCAGTCTCCCTCACACTTCTTGATGTACTTTCAAGACCTGTAAATCACTTTTAAAGGCCTTGATTTTAGCCTAGATTAATTAGATCTCATGAATCACAGTCAAATCTAATTAATGACACTAATTAATTAATTAAAGAAAGTGTCAAAAATGAAGTACACGTAGAGATACTTCACACATATTAGAAAATTTTACAAAAGGTGAAACCTCGTCCTCATTGGTGAACTCTGAACATGATGCATGGTTTGTGTCGATATCAATATCGTTCACCTATGCAACCTTTATTTGGATAAAAATATGAAAGAGAATAACCTTCACAAAACAAAATTCGAGTATACCAGATTCTCATGTGTAGCGTCCTTGCTTACAACGTGGGATGTGTTCACATCTCCATTGTCCTGTAATTGATATTTGCATTTCAACAAGAAAATATAAAGCTAATAAATCAATGAATAAATTCAAAAGACAAACTTCCAAAATTCCATGTCTATGCCACGAGGGACATTCAAGAGATAGCGAGTCTATACACGTGTAACCGTCTCAAAGAGTCAAGCAAACATGAACTTCGTTAAGTAGCCTTTTAAAGGGCATAAGACGGTCTTTATCCCTTTGCATGTGCTCAAAAACCGAGGTGAATAGTCTTCTTCTATAATATTGTTGGAGGGTTTGCGGATCCCAAGGGAACCCTAACCCTAGTTAATAAGTGAGAGGGATTTGGCACCCTGCATGTGTAAGTCCAACCCGATAGTCACATTGTTATTTGATTGATTAGAAAGTTAATAAACGGACTTTAGGACTTTTTGCAGGACTTTTAATGTCACAGAGCCTAAATGTCAAGTTAGTGAATAAAGTTGGGTTTCCCTCCAATTTTGATGGTTCCCACACTTTTTTAAATTTGAATAAAAAGAGAGACAAGACTGGACCAATAGGATTCAGAGGCCAGGGTCCTCCTCTCTACTATAAAAAGAGACCAACTTGAGTTGTTGCTCATTTCAATAAAGCAGATTGGTTCTCTTTAGAAATGGATTGATGAATGTCCTTGCTCTTCCTCTCTTTTCCTCCATTTCTCATGCTTTCTTTGGATTCTGCTAATTGTTGGATTTGATCATTATTGGGATTTCTATTTCTTATGCTTTTTGTGAGAGAGAAAGGGAGAGAGAAGAGTAAGTTTCTATCATTGTTGTGGATTTAGGGTTAATGGAAGTAGGGTTAATGGATGTAGTGTTAATGCTTAGTGTTAATGGATGTTAGTGTTAGATCCTCCATTCATGTTGAAATATGAACTATATTATCGCTCTCATGGGAACGAACCTCCACGAGACAACTAACTCCGTCTCTTTGATGCTAGATTGACTAGATCTTGGATTTAGGTTAGGCAAGGAAAGAAACCCACTACAATTTTGGCACCATTGCCGGGGAGCTACGCCAATTTTTTAGTTTGCAGCATGTTTGGTTGATGGTTAGCTTGCATTAGGCATCTTATCATGGCATGAATAGTGTTAAAATTGCATTGTAGAGATAGTTTGGTATTGATTTTGCTAGATTTTGAGTGGATTTGCTTGCTTGAAATACAATATGATTATTAAACAGGCAAAGCTATTCAGATCACTAATCTTAAGATCCATTTGGATCTGGGATATCAGAGAAAATAACAAAAATCGGTCAAATCTGTCAAATTTGTTCAAAAAGAGACAAAAAGCGTCATCAAAGCCCAGAACTTTTTACCCTCTTTTAGGAAACCTTCGCCGAGTTGCAGATGCCTTCAGTTTTGTTTACAAAACCTTCAGTTTGAAAGGCAAAGATTAATTCCCAGCAGAAACATCAAAAAAACCACCAAAAAACACCAAAAATTATCAAAATCCTAAAAAATACAGAAAAAGAACCTTTGCCCAATTCACTGTACTTAGATGTGATTCAGATCTATCTACTGCCAGGTCGGAGAAGAATAATACCAAAAATAGAAAGGTTTTCAGAGGATCAGTTGTCATATTGTCATATTTGTGCCAAAAAAGTCACTCTTTTGCAAAATTACCAGTATTACTCTTGATCCTTCGCCAAAACCTTCGCCGAGTTTCCAGAACATTATATTTATATAAAAATACTATTTTTGAGTTCGACGAAGATTTATCTTGATCAGATCACAAAAAATCTTGATTTTTACCCTCATCAAGTCACAAAAAATGTATTTTCTTGTGCTAGAAACCTTCACCCGGTTGTCCATAGTTTTATCTATGTCAGATCTTCCATCTGAGAAATCGGCGAAGGTCATTTTCCAAGAAATTGCCAAAAAGTTGTTCAGAGAGTTATTATCCCAAAATAGCACTATTGAACCTTATGGCCTTAACAGGCGCAGCACAAGATTGGTACTATAACCAAGATGAAACTGAGCGTACGGATTGGGAGGTTGTTAAATGAGCCCTTATCACACAGTTCAAACCGCAGAAGTTTATGGAAGACCCTTTCCTACTTTTAAGTAAAATTAAAATGGGAAAGCGAGAAACGATTCGAGATTACATCGAAAGGGTGAAACATCTTAGATCTAAATGTGAGACTGAGCTAATTAATGAAAATGCCATGATTATGTGGTTTTTGTCAGGTCTACCTAAATGGATCAGACGTGAACTGAAACGCCATAATGAGTACGCACTTTTGCAAAATGCGATGAACGATGCAATTCGGGAGGAGGATGAAGATTCAGATGATGAGCCGAATGTCAGTATGTTGCCTTATACAACAAGGCAGACTACTACGACATCCACCACTATTGCATCAACGAATGCCAATGCCACTACAAAAATGATGCTCAATGAGTTTGAGAAACTTGGGAAGACCCAGTAGAAACAGATGGAAAAGTTGCAGATGCAATTTGATGAGAAGATCAAAGCATTGGAAAATTTCCACGGAGAAGCGAACAAGGAACCTGAGAAGTTTGCAAAGACTTTTCCTACCAGGGAAAATGTCTGGTGTTCTATTTGTACAAGAAATCACACAGTGAACGAGTGTCCTCAATTGAAAAAACGAATGGAAATCAGTGTTTACCATCTGTGTAATTCACCTGACCATGAGACTGCCTTTTGCAACTTCAACCCTCGGATGATTCAGCAACGGTATGCCCAGATGGGATATCGAGATCCACAGTATGGAGGCAATCCAGCAGCAAGACTACGACAATCTACTCTTGGATGCCCGGAGCGTCTAGCCTTGCCTGCCCCACCAAAGCACTCCGCTCCTCATGCCAATCTGATGGAACCTTACGGAAGTGTTGAGCAATGGAGCTATGGTAATGATCAGGAAGGTGGATCTTCAAAACAGTATGCCATTTATGATGTCGCTCAACAACAAGCCTCGAGAAATTGGGCCACAGCACCACTTGGATGCTTTGCATGTGGAGAAACTCATAGAGTTGCAGAATGCCCAAATAAAGAAAAATTTGTACCATTTTGTCGTGACTGTGGATATGGGTATTACTATAAAGACTGTCCAGCAAGACCGAAGCCACCACCAGCTATAGCACCTGTAAATTTGATAACAATCAAGGAAGGACCGGTAGCTCATAATAAACCAGGTGCACCCTTGATGGTGTTCACCAGAGCACAAAAGCAAAAAAGAACCAGTAGTGGATTCAGTACCTGCTGATTCTATACCATTGAATGATACACCAACAACATTAGAAGTTTATCCAAATCTTAATGCTAAAAAACGAAGATATCAAGATATGAGACAGTGGATTAAGCATCTGCAAGAAGAAGAGGAACTTGAAGCTGCTAAAGTAATAGCTGAAGTTCGGTCCTCACCATTGCAGCCTCCAAGAAACCTACGTACGGATATGAATGATCAATTACATCATCACGAAGAACCCTTCAAGATGACGGAACCGAAAGCACCGCGTACAGAATTACTCATGAATATTTTGTCTAGCAAGATCAATATCTCATTGGGAGAGCTCCTAAAGTTGGTGCCAAAAGCAAAAGAAGTCTTAGCGCAAAAGTTAGCTCAAGAAGAATTAGAAGACCATCAGGAGCCGCTCTTTTCTGCTGGATTTGAATAATCTAACGATGTACTACATGTTGGAGTAGCTTGGTTGAACAAAAGAATATCACTCTGCCAATACAACATAGACAATTTTCTAAAGAAGCAGCCGTGATAGACGGCGGTTCAGGAGTTAACCTGATTTGTACATAGCTATGTACAAAATGGGGCCTTACAAAGATTAAGCCTATTACTTTTGCTATTAAGCTAGCTGATCAAACCACGGTTTGTCCACGAGGAATGGTGGAAGATATACCTGTCAGGATTGCAGGAGTACAGTTCGTCATTACTTTCGTCTTGATGGACTTACCAGAGGTACCAAATGTCTACCGAGTTCTCTTAGGACGTCCATGGTTACGAGTTGCGCAAGTATTTCATAACTGGGATACCGGCAAAATCCCTTTTGAAAATCGTGAACGTGCAGTTAAAATTGATCCTATGACTTGGACTATCAAGCCAGTGGTTCAAAAAGCGGATGACAATTCATCAACAACGGATCACACTTGTGATCGACCCGAGAAAAAATTGGGCGTTCACTACGATTCTCAAATGAATACTGTCAATTGGAACAAAGCTCTTGCAATAATTGATTGTACAGCAAGATATATGTGTCAACAAGATATTCAATCAGAGATGAGCGAGATTTCCTTGTTAGATCGAACTTTGGATACGCCAATCACGTTCTCACTAAATGTGTTGAATGTAGCCTGGATATCAACGGAACCTATACCAGATCCAATTGAGGATGATCTCATACCAATGAGCCATGCCTTAACTTATGATGGGAATGCAGAATTTACGAATGAATAGATTCTACATCATATGGATCCGACCAAATTTGGAGTGCGTAATGTTCTTGATGAACCAACAATCAAATCGCCCAAAGCAGTTATATTAAAGGGAGACAGGATGACAGGTTCGATGACGAAGAAACAAGCAAAGCAACATTATAATACGGTCCTGAAATGGGAAAATCCCCCTCAAAAGATTGATTTAAAGGAAGTGCCACCTCTATTGGATAAAGACAAAGGAAAAGTCAAGAATGATTCTTCAAGTCAGATCTCCAGCAAGACATCATCGTCTAGGAAGTCTTCACCTGAGAAGAAAGATTTATCATCCCGGAAGTCATCATCTCCACGGTCAATTCCTACTAAGAAGACTAAACGAAGATCCAAGACAAGTGCGTTCAAAAAAGAACAAGCAAATGTAGTCCAACATGATATGCCAAAGCATTTTAAACGTTATACACTGGATGATGTGGTTATCATGTTACCTAAAGTACATCGTGAACCTGAAGAACACATGCCGGAATCTAAAGAGGTTTACGATGGCCCATGTCATATATTGTAAAAAGAGTATTCTTCCCAGCATTGAGAATGGCAATTTCAACAACACTTGAAATTTCCACCCATTCTTTTCCACCGCACTTGACATGCTTCTTTCTCCTTGCTCTCCGACACCTATGGGTCCTACTATTCATGCGACCTTCACATGTGAAATTCGAGAAACATTTTTGGGTTGGGAGACTTGAGCCACCCTACCTTAGGCTTTTTCCATTTGGCATTTAGGCTACCAAGGCCCGAGTGTTCCCCCCCATCTGCCCACCCGCGAGAGTGGACGAGGCACAAAGCAATGAACATGGGAGAAACCCAGTGACTAAGTATATACTCGGGTGCTGCCTCCCCCCCTCTCTCTCTTAGAGTTGTTAGAGTTTTTTGGCAAATAGTCGAGTTTTTTGAGACTCATTTTGAAAACATGTCTACCTAAGCGTCGACACCCCCTTGATCTACAGGTCGGCTTTGCCTTTGATGGAATTCTATACCTTGCTAGGTTGGTCCAATTAAATCACTCAATGATCTATTTTGAGTGATAAGGACCAGAGCAATATAAATATCTCACACTCAACGTTGGCCAAATTAAATCAGCAGATGAGCTTTGTCATGTACTGAGGACCAAAACTACATTTCAAGCATAGACTTTGAGCCATTTGAATGTTCAAAACCTAATTAGATTTATCAAATTCAATCAATCGCTCTGGTATAAGATTTCTCAAACTCAATCAATCGATGAGTAACCAATGAGAGTAGGTCTAAATCCAACCTTATCAACTTCAACACTAGCCAAAATTCATAATAACACTATTACAAGGCCTTATTGACATAAGCAAATCTATCTCTAAGTTCAAAATTCATTTTGGCCTCAAAATTGCCAAATTAGATCAACTTAACTAGTTGACATTTTTCACAATTTTCTGTAGACAACCATTTACTTCTGTGAGAGACTTGAATTACCTTTTGTCAACCCACATTTATTCTTTGCTTTTGGATCTTTGTAGGTAAAAAACTCATGTAGTCGAAGCTCCACTAGAATGCCTTCACGTCTAAACTTCTTAAAGATTCCTTCTACATTAAAATCACTCACTATAGCCTCACATTATGCCTAGAGATTGATGCTTTTCCATTTGCTTAGGGACCTCCACCCAATCCTCGTTTGTTTGCTTAACTGATATCAAATAGATTATCCCTGCAATGTCATTGACTCCTACAGACTTTTCCCCTCAAAACGACCTATGGTCTATCGAAGGACACAAAACATATGTGCATGATCAAGTCTGATGATCACTCATGATATTGAGGTATTGCTCTAGTTCTATTTTTATAGATGTGTCACAGTCACTCATTGAGATATGTCAACTGATAAATATCACTTATACAAGTTTGGCATTAAACTCAAGCTATCTCAATTGATATACATCGAATTTGGGCATCTACATTTTTCAAAACTCAAAGTTTCTAAAGCTCAATCAATTATTGAGCAATCTAGATTAATATGAGCCAAAAACAAGTTGTCTTTGCTTGATTCTTCAAATACATTGAGGTTCCCTCGAGGAAATATCTTGTACAAACCAATGTGGGACGGACATCGAAATTTTTGATACCAGCCAGGTTAGGGTATTGTAGTCCTTTAAAAAATCCAGTACTAGTTGGGTATCAATATAAGGAATGGTAGAGTTATGTGTATGTCTCAAGACCGATTAAATGCCACGGGTCGAAATTGTCATCGTGAGCACACAAGTGCCTGAAGCTTGCCACATATGGCACATGTTTGCAATCACCGATAGTTCCCTTACATACCACTATCTTCAAAAAAATTAGAAAACTTGAAACATGTCAAACTATACTTTAATCATTTATTATTTCTAAGATTTTTTTTTCAATTATCTAAATTCAATGTCTTGTCATTTTAATAGTTGTCCATTAAAATAAAAAAATTGAATGTCTTGTCTCAGTTTTACTTGTCCTTAAACCAGTGAGACAAGACATTTGATTGATCTGGGTTTGCAAATCAAATCTCACCCCTTTTTTATCAACTAAAATAATGATTTTTTTTTGGACGCAATCATTTACATTTTTTCTTTCCACTTATGTTTCGACACCTTGTAGGCCGTGGGCACAAAAAAAATTGCATTTTGACAACTTACAGGCCGCGAGGGGCAAGACTGTACCAAAAAAATTTCCATTTTTGCCACACGTGGAAAACAATGCCATGGCAAATCCACACAAACTTGAAATCCCAAAAGGCTATAAATTGAGCATTTTTGAACGTATTTCTTCACTAATAGTTTTCACTGTTTTTGCACACTATTTGCTTTCATTGTGTTAGTGATTAAGATCTCTCTCTCTCTCTCTCTCTCTCTCTCTCTCTCTCTCTCTCTCTGTCTCTCTCTCTCTCTCTCTCACACACACACACACACACACACACATTTTTTAGGCTTTCTTTCAAGCTTTATCTTTTTCTCTACTTATCTCTCTTAAGCTATCTCTTTTTCTAGGCTCTTCTTTTTTTTTCCAAGCTCTCTCTTTTTGTAGAGATCACATCAAGCACACCTACATTGTTGCAACTTCCAAAACAACATACACTTATGCGGCTCCTCCTACGATCTCCCCTATTCTAAAGAAGAGGCATTGATAGTAGTATCATGGGGGAAGGAGAGAGAGAGAGAGAAAGGATCCACAAGTACGGTGATAGGTAGTTTCTGTGGATTTTTTGTCAATCATTACAGTTCAAAATCATCCATTGATCTTTGGTTTGAAAGACAACACACTTTACACCATTTGCAATGTAGAAAATCAACATCTACTTAATGAAAGAGATGCAAACTCAATAAGAAATTCATCAAAGTCGAACTTATGAGAATATGAAGTTGTTGTCCCTCCGTACAAAAACAACAAGTTACTATATTTCACACATGTGAATCCGAATATAACAAAATATGAGCATTCTACACACAAGATTGCAAGATATCATCAAGATAGTGCACCAATGGATAGATGAACCCAAAAAAACTCATGTGTAAGCATGAAATGAGATGAGAGGGAGACGAATCCTTTCTCCCACGAGTTTATATCCTTTTATAGTAGGTCCATGCATCATTAATGATCTTGGTTTCCCTCCATAACAAAAATCCTACTATTAATGTGGACTAGATTCAATGTCTCCAACATTCACATTTGAATCTACCAAACTCAACCTTCTACTATTTTCCTCACTTTTTTAAAGTGGTAAATCAAATGCATTTAGAGTAATATAACTTTGAGAAGTCAAACTCTAAGTCTAATATAAAAATTGGCATCAATTGTCAAATAAAGAAATATGTCCAACGTATCAAACTACTTGACAATTTCTCACACTCCTTCAACTAGTTTTATCATAGACTTTGAGAATACTTCAAGTGAAGTCCTGTGCTTTGTAAACAAGTCTTTTCCCAATGCTTTGGTGAAGATATCAACTACAAATTCCTTTGAAGGCACATGTTGAAGCTCAACCTCCTTTGCCATGACTTCCTCCCTCACAAAGTGCTATGCCACCTCAATATGCTCGTAGCATGAAATATAGGATTGCTTGCCAACTTTTGGGCTGATAGGTTGTCACAAAAGATGATTGAGCTCAATGAAAAATCCAACAAGTGAAGATCCTTGATCATCTCTTTTGTGCAATGAGTAAGTGCTTTGTACTCAGCCTCACTAGATGACAATGATATACTAGCTTGTTTCTTTGACATCCATATCCATCACCTATGAAAATACAATGTGCACTTATGGATTTCCTATCCATTTGTTCTCTAGTAAAGTCTGAATCTGAAAATCCAGACAATCTGTCGCCAAAATGGCATTGCACAAAAAATAAAATCGATCCATAACCACCCTCCCTTTATAGTTGGCGATTATGTTCCCTTGAGAATCCACGTCATAATAAAAATTTGTGGATGACTCTTCGGTAGGGACCGGAGCCGCAGCTGCTTGTGAGGTACCACCCTCGAGGTCTTGGCTAAGCATACTTTTCAATTGTGTTTTTTGTTTAAGAGTTAGTGATGCATAGAGATTTGAAACATAATCTTTCGAGCTCTCGCCACTGCCGGACCCCGACATGATTACTAAATTCATAAACATACAATATATTACAATAAACCCTAATATATTGAAATGAAGTAGAAAAACAAAAATCACCTACAAAACTCTAATGTATATCAGAGTTAGACTTTCAACAAAAAATAAATGGATAGATGTGTGTTTATAACGCGCAAAGAATCCACATATAAGAATCAAAACATGAGTATCAAATAATAATATGCATATAGGAATCATGCTATCTAAATATCGAAAGATAAGAATCAACATATTTTTAAATTGACTAGGTTTATATTAGTTGTGTTTTGTACTTGGGCATATATGTAGTTTATCACAAGGAGATGAATTACATTCAAATCTGTAATTTGTAGAGACAAATTGTTCCTAAGTAATAAAAACTTTCCCAGCTTCAGACCCAGATACACTTTGATGACATATTCTTTTAAGAAATTGAATGAATTTATTACTTTAATGAATTGAGTAACAAACATTGATACCTGTGAAACTAAGAATCTTCTATGAACCATGTTTGATGGTATTATGAACACTGACCTTTCTTTGAAGGAATGTGCAGTACACATGAATGTACTTGAAGAATCAGAATAATAATAAGAAGCCCTCCAGGCTTAAGGATTGACCTCTCTTTGAGGGTATGTGCAGGTACTCAAAGAAAGTGCCTAAAGAACAAGAATTGAAACACGAAGTTTTCTAAGCTTAAGATAGTAAACAAGAAGGCTTTTGACAAAGTCTATAAAGAACGCTCAGAAGAGTCTATAAAGAAGGCTTATTTCTAGGTCTATAATGAAGGCTCAGAAGAGTCCATAATGAAGGCTTAGTGAAGTCTATAGAGATCAGGAATAGGCCAAGGGAGTGATCACCCTTTTGGCCCTATTCACCATGATTGAGGATGGGAAACCTCTAGAAAATAAGTGCCAATGAGCATGATTGAGGATGGGCAACCTCTAGAAAAAAGGTCCTAAGAATTAATGGACATTATGCAAAAACAAGATGGACATATACCTTGGCTCTTCCTTGGGAAGATTGCACTTGGGTGAAATCCCAAGTTGTAACCATGAAAAATTATATGTAATCAAAAGTCAAGATCAAACCTTGTACCACCTACCTCCCACCTACTTTTCCACATGCATTCTAGGCTATTTGACACCTAGAATGGGGCGCCCTCCTACACTCTCACTTCATATGCTAAATCATCATAATAACTCTCCCAAACTAATACACATCACCCATTCACCCTCTCTAACTAATACACCTCATCCATGCACTCCACTCCACCCTAAGTCGAATTGGAGTCTTCCTCACACCTCATGCACTTGAACTTGACACCTCACTCACTTTGGAAGGACTCTCCACTCCCTATATAAGTGAAAATGTACTCCACTACCAATAGGATTAATGGATGTTGCATCCAAGCTATGCCCATTTGTTGTTTGTTGTGTATAGGTGCTTTGGAGAAGAGGATTGAGGCATTAGCTCAAAGTGGCTATGCTATTTTGTGGATTACAAGATTTTGGAGGTCAAACCCTCTCGGATTTTTATCTCTCTTTCACATCACAAACACAAACACACTCTCTCTCTCTCTCTCTCTCTCTCTCTCTCTCTCTCTCTCTCTCACCTTCTCCCGAAACCATGGTATGCTCTTGAAACTGTTACCCATATGTAAGAATGGTTGATCAGTACCATTTCATGTCATACCATCTGTGGTCTATTGTCCATGCATGTCAGATCTAGAGCTTGCATGTCAGATTTGAAGCATGAATACATGTCAAGAATCTAAGATCCATTTGGATTGCATGTCAAGAATATAAGATCCAACATGATTGCATATCGAAAAGATTAAGACTTAGGAAGAAATTTCTATGTTTTTGTTAAGCTAGATATAGAATCAAGATCATTGAATAAGAACTAAGTCTATGTTAAGTTGATTTTCCTACTTTGAGACCCCTATTGGAATCCATTGTATATGTAATTGGCATAGGCCAATTGGATTTGCATAATGACAAGAAAAGAATCCTTTGGGGGGGGGGGGGTGTCACATCTTGACCCCTCAGTGCTTCCACACTGTTGTGTGAATGAATCTATGTGATGCAATGTTTTTGAGTTTTGATTTAAAGTCTTATTTGATTTTCATTTAAGTTGATTCGAGACCTACTTTATGTGAATGATAAGCCAATAAATCTTTTGGCCTTAGAAAACTTAGGACAGGCCTTCACCCTCGAGTTCACAAAATCAATCTAGCGATGAAGACACTACTCAAGTCAACAGGGTAAATAATGAACATGCATTTTCTCTTGTTCATAAAGACTTTGTCACTATAACTGAAACATGACCTCAAATATTTTGCTAAAGTGACACGTACTTAATTTTTGTTTCTCGTACAATAACTATTTTCAATTTAAAATATGGTGCACATGCATCAAGCGTAATGGGCAAAAGATGCGAGAAAGGACAAAAAGATCAGGGTCAACCATCAAATTTTCAAGACGTTTGCGGTTTGTTAATATTATATGTTTGTTTTTTATTATAATATTTGTCAATCTATATACGTCATTTATTGAATTTTTTTAATGTGTGTAGCCAATAAATTGAATGCCATTCCGTGTTTAATGACAGTCAACGTCAAGTTTTGACGGACATGAGAGAACAAAGAACAAAACAAATTCAAGAGATAGATATAGATGAAGAAAAGAGTAATCAACTTGATTCTAATGATGGTGATGATGAGGTGCAACACGATGAAACAATGGACAATATGTTTGAATTCTACTTTAATGAAACAAATGAGAATGATGTTATGCACGCATATTCTAGTGATAATGGAGATCATGAACAATTTGAGATGGATGAAGATGAGATTCTATTGTGCAAGGAGGCAGATACTCCTTTGTATCCAAAATTCCACAACTTGTCAGCGATTAGCAAGGTCTTCATCTTAAATGTCCATAAATAGTATTTGAATCCATTCAGCTTGTCTACAATGAGAACGACTTTACTTTGAGAATCCATTTGGAACTTGGTCTGTCGATAAGTCGATGACTTTAAGAATGATACCTTGCGATGCTACAATTGACAATCAATTATCTCATACTAAAATTTGAAACCATATATTGAAGATTAAGAGCAAATGTGCTCAGATAATAATTTGTGAATATGAAAAGTATCTAATGATCCGCTCTGATACCATGAAGGATATCTAATAATAGTGCTCTTATACCATATTGGAAGAAGGAATGACGGTTCGATAATCTGAAGCCTATGGATGAATTATGGCTCTAATACCATGTGAAAGTACTGTACTTTAGGACCATAAATGGATCTACAAAAGATCCACAAGAGTGATTGGATGCTTGCTTAACAATCTATGAAAAACTAGACACAAAAAAGTTGATCTAGATTGGCAATTTGACAAACAACAAGCATTAACAATCAAAAGCATTGATCAACATTGAAATCCGAGCCCACATGTGTGTACTACAGGCTGTAGTACAGCCTTCAACCTGAGAAACAAGTAGAAATTGATTTGGTTTCATTTGGATCACAAAAACTCAATGTACATAGTGAACTAGCTTGAGATTGCCAATGAGCTCCAAAAAAATTTTATCTTCCGACTATGGAGAGAGAGACTACATAGCAAATTCGACTTCCTTCTTGAAGTTAGGTGGATTTCTAGCATGTAATAAAGAACTTAACTCACTCTCCTTGACCTAAAATGAAACCCTAGCCTAGATCCTAGAGTTATGTTTGGTAGGTAGCTAGTTGGTCAAATTTTCACCTTAAACTTAGGTGTAGGTCCTATAAAGTAGGATCACTACCAAAATGACATGACCAACCCTATGGACTTGACCTAACCTACATTAGGAGTGGATTTCCACATGGCATCTTGGCCTCACATGTGTGGAATCCACTTATGTACAAAATTTACATCATACTACATGGTTTTTGATCAAACTAGATTTGCCAATTTTTGGCGATTCTTCACATGATTTACAGGCCTGTAAATCTGAAATCGGATCTAAAAACTAAAGTTTTCATAAAGCTTCATTAATTTTCCCTTTCTAGACACTAGTTTCATGGATTTGGAGATCTAGAATAGTGGGAAATGTGAAAATTTTGGTTTCTTTTGTAATGACAAATAGAAATGGAATTGGATTGGGATCTTTTTGTAAACATTAGCTTGGATTTAGTTAATTGTAGTTTACATAAAGATTTGGTTTTCATTTTTGCTTTGGATTAAGGCAAAGCTAGCTTGTTGTTGTTGTTCTCTTAGGCTTGGATTGAGCTTGGAAAGTGGGCTTGGACTGAGCTTACAAACAATAAGATTGAATGAGTAGAATTAAAATGCTTTTTATTTTGCATTGGATGTAAGAATTAAAGCATTTCTATCATTCTAATTTGAGCCCTTGTTGTTATATTTGCATAATAGAAAAACACACAAGCAACACCAATGGATCAAACCAATGATAACCCAACTTTTGATTTATCAAACCCATACAATGTGGCACATGTTCTTGAACTTTTATATCAACAAATTCAAGCCACTAATAAACAACTTCTTGAAACTAATCAAAAGAACCAAGACTTGGAGTCCAAGTTAGCCAACCAGAAGAAGCATGTAGTTCCACCTCCCATAAATGCAAAAGAATCATATAAGCGACAACATATAAGAATAGTACTATATAAAAATTAAAACATTAGAATCATACAATATTTTTATGCTATTTGTATTTTGTACTTGTGCATATATGCAGTCTATCAAAACGAGATGAATTACATTCAGATCAGTCTAGCGATGAAGACACTACTCAAGTTAACAAGGTAAGTAATAGACATGCATGTTTTCTTGTTCATAAAAACTTTGTTATTATAAGTTAAACTATTGTGCTAAAGTGAAATGTACTTGATTTTTGTTTCTCGTAGAAAAATTATTTTTAAAATAAAATATGGTGCACATGTCTCAAGTGTGATGGACAAAAGATGCGTGAAAGATGCATTGTTGAAAAACATTTGTGGAAGTTTGGATGAAAAGAAGAAGGTCAACCATTGAATTTGGAACACGTTGAGGTTTGTTAACTTTATATAATTACTTTTTATTATAATCTTCGTCAATCTATATATGTCACTTATGGAATTTGTTTCATGTGTGTAGCGAATACATCGAATGCCATTCCACGGAGTTGATCCATCCGTGTTTGGATACAATCAACGTCAAGTTTTGATAGACATGAGAAGACAAAGAATGAAACAAATTGAAGAGGAAAACACAAATGAAAAAAAAATGTAATCAACTTGATTCTAATGATTATGATGATGAAATGCAACATGATGAAGCAATGCACAATATGTTTGAATCTTACTTTGAAACAAATGAGAATGATGATATGCATCCATCTTCTAATGAAAATAGAGATCACGAACAATTTGAGATAGATGAAGATGAGATTCTATCGTGCAAGGAGACATACACTCCTCTATACCCTGGAGCATCCATTTCAAGACTAGCTACATCAATTCTTATTCTAAACCTTCAAGCAACATACAAATGGAGTGATCGTAGCATGACATCTTTATTTGGGTACTTAACGCATAACACAATTATTGTACTCTATAGCGTATTTACATTAAGTTAATTTTTTTTCTTTTCTAACAACTCACATTGCTCTTTTTTTAGGTTGTTGCATTGCATGCTTTTGAAAGAAAATGTGATACCCAAAACACGAAAAGAAGCACGAAAGATGATGACTGTGCTTGGAATGGATTATGACACAATACATGCATGTCCAGAAGACCATGTTCTATATAGACGTGAGCATTCAAAAAACTTCAATGTCCAATGTGTAACGCTTCACATTTTTGAGATGATGTACAACGGGATAAAGTGTCACAAAAAGTGTTACAACATTTTCCAATTATCCCATGATTGCAACGTGTATTTTGATGTAAATCTTTGGCACAACTAATGGATCGGCATGTCAAAAATCAATCTACAGATGATGTGATGTGAGTACCAAGTGATTCACCTGCATGGAAAACATATTGAAGACCAATGGCCCGAGTTACGAACCTCGTAATTTGAGATTTGGCCTTGCTATGGATGGCATAAATCCTTTTAGCGTTCAAGCATCAACTTGGTCCACATGGCCAGGTGTGCTCATTAATTATAACATACCTCCATGGTTGAGTATTAAAACGGAACACTTGTTATTGGCTTTATTGATTCTAGAAAAGTACAAGGCCAAGAACATGGATGTGTATCTTGCACCTTTGGTCGATGAATTGTGTATTCTTTGGAATGGTATTCACGCTTACGACATCTCGAGACCTTTACAACAAAGTGACTTCATTTTCTGTGGAATTCTAATGTGGACGATGCATGACCACCCCTATTTAAGCGAATGTTCAGGTATCTATATAATGAATCTAATCTATTTTAGGGTTTAACGTTTGAGTATATTTAACTAAGCTTATGTTTAATTTGGTTTATGAACTATGCAGGTTTAACCACATCGGGTTACAACACATGTTATATTTGTGGACCACTTTTGGAGGGCCAACATAGCACAAATATATTAGAAAAAGTGGTGTACGAAAATCATCGCAAATTCTTGCCAATTGATCATCCTTTTTGAAGGCTGAATAGGCAATTTTTTGGAGGGCGAGGAGATAATCCTCTAACTACACCACCACCCCCATGATGATGCTATTGTTGATGATGACCTCTTGCATGACATAATTAGTTCATCAATGCCTTGTTATTCAATCCATGTCTCCAAATCTCTACAACGTTCCCTACACCCAACCACACCTATCCTAGATGTTGCACATGAGTCCTCCACGATACTCCACGTGGATTCCACAAACTTGACCACCTCTTTAAAAAAGAGAACACGTATTGGATGTATTATGACTAGTTTGAAAGATAATTACAAATTACTACGCGCTATTGATGTGTCAAAAGACATTCTAGGTTCTTTTTCTGACCTTCCTCTTCCACCTTGCTTCCAACCATTAGTAAGAACTAAAATTAGAAGTAGATATTCGTGTTGGCCACTCCAATCACCATTACCATTAAATGGAACACCATCTACGTATTGGGGTCGAATGTACATGATCATGCCTAGTAGACGCTTTCCTGAGGCTAGTTTGGACCTTTTTGCATTGAGTAGTATTGAGGTCCCTCTAAATAGTGTTGTGACATTGATGCCATATGCAGGACCTCAATAAAATTGGGGTGATTGGCATGCTTTGTGTCGTCACCAATGGAGGATGCAAGTATATGGCTTGAATTCAAATGCTTGTTCTTTGGATGAGCAACGCATGCAAGGAGGCAACGTCTCAAGGGCAAATCGTACATACATTGATGGCAGATGTGCATGGAAACATTGCTGCATATATAAATAGTTCCATTGGCCACCCTTTCTTGACGAATTGTGATTTTGAAGAACACACCAATGGAAAAGAAGAATATTTTACTAGGAATGTAAAGGGCACTTATGTAATCGTCTGTGCCACTAGATCTATCAAGTTTGGGGAGGAATTGTTCATCAAGTATAGTTTCAACCGTCCTCTACCCAAATGTTTGCAGAAGACAATAAGTCAAATGTGAAGATTTAAATTTTGTTGATATGCAGAGATGTATAATCCATGCATCCTGATTGTATTTGGTTTGTGTCAATAAATATGTCAAATGTTAGAAGCATTATTCGTCATTTTCCTAGATGTTTACATACGATAATAAGTGAAAGCTAATGAATATGAAATTCATATATATGTAAATGGAGCGCCATTTACGTATTGGGGTCGAATGTACATGATCATGCCTAGTGAACACTTTCTTGAGGCTGGTTTGGGCCTTTTTGCATTGAGTAGTATGGAGGTCCCTCTAAATAGTGTTGTGACATTGATGCCAATGCAGGACCTCAATACAATTGGGGTGATTGGCATGCTTTGTGTCATCACCAATGGAGGATGCAAGTATATGACTTGAATTTGAATGTTTGTTCTTTAGAGGAGCAATGCATGCAAGGAGGCAACATCTCAAGGGCAAATCGTACATATATTGATGGACATCCAGATGTGCATGGAAACATTGCTGCATATATAAATAGTTCCATTGGCCACCGTCTATTGACGAATTGTGATTTTGAAGAACGCATCAATGGAAAAGAAGAATAATTTACTAGGAATGTAAAGGGCACTTATGTAATGGTCTGTGCCACTAGATCTATCAGGTCTGGGAAGGAATTGTTCATCAAGTATAGTTTCAACCGTCCTCTACCCAAATATTTGCAAAAGACAATAAGTCAAATGTGAAGATTTAAATTTTGTTGATATGTAGAGATGTATAATCCATGCATCTTGATTGTATTTGGTTTGTGTCATTAAATATGTCAAATGTTAGAAGCATTATTCATCATTTTCCTAGATGTTTACATAAGAAAATAAGTGAAAGCTAATAAATATGAAATTCATAAATATGTAAATATGTAGAAGCATACAATTTTGTGAGTTCATTGAATGTTAACAAGTTGAAAGAAAACTGGTCTAATAGATACATTGGTATGTTCATACTTTCTAAACAAAGAGGTAATTTATATTCATATGCAGCATTTAGATCTATTAGGTATTGGGAGAAAATGTTTGTCGAGCATTGTTTCAACCTACTTCATCCTCATTTAGCATTGTAGACAATAATCCTCGTAGTGGTCGATGTAGACGACGAATGCAATACAATGGTCCTCATATAAAGCAATTACCTCGTCGTCTACATCAAGGCTTAAAAGAGATGATGTAAATTGATGAGCACATTAATCAAGAGACTAATGCATCTGAATCTAGCTCATCTAGATCTACTTCTTCGCAAACAAGTTTCAACGATGAAAATGAGCTTCCAATGAATGATGAATTTGAAGTCAGGGGAGACATGTTGGATGATATGTACGAGAACAATAGTATAGCTAGACACAATGAACAAGATGAGGAGGCACTTTTGTCTAAAGAAGAAAAGAAATTGCGAGAAGAATCAAAGACCGCATTGTATTCTGGAGTAAAGACATCTTGTTTGGCGACTTCTCTACTTCTATTAGATCTTCAAGCCAAATATAGATGGAGTGACCAAAGCCTCACATCATTATTTGAGTAATTTTTTTTTCATCTACTTGTCATTTTTGCTTTGGAACAAAATTTACATTTTGGACATCCAGTGATAATTTGTTTACAATGACTTCTTTTGTCATGTACAGACTATTGAAAAACAAAATTCTCCCAGAAGGGAATGTCATGCTTGAGACAAGAGATGAGGCACAAAAGATGTTGTCTAACATCGAGATGGACTATAAGGAATATCATGCATGTCCAAAAATTGTATTTTATATCGAGGAAGGTACGAATCACTCAAGAAATGTCCCGTTTGTGATACTCCTCAATATAGAGATGATTTGCAAGGAGCAACCATTCCGTGCAAAGTTTTACAGAATTTTCTAGTAATTCAACGATTGCAACGTTTATTTCATTGTAAATCTCTGACACAACTTGTGGACTGGCATGCACACCATACCTCTATGGATGGGATGATGAGGGTACCTTCAGATTTACCCGCATGGAAACACATCAACAAAGTGTATCCAAGCTTTGCCAATGAGTCAAGAAATGTGAGATTTGGTCTTGCAACAGATGGTGTGAACCTCTTTGGTGTACGAGCAACTACGTGGTCATTTTGGCTTGTTTGCTTGGTAAATTATAATATTCCTCCTTGGTTCAGTACAAAAAAGGGACACATTATGTTGGCACTTCTAATTCCTGGCCAACGCAAGGATAAGAACATGGATGTGTATCTTGAGCCGCTTATTGATGAGTTGGAAGATTTATGAAAGGGGATAAATGCGTATGACATTTTGCACCCCTTACATGAGAGGGAGTTTACACAACATGCCATTGTGATGTGGACAATGCATGACTATCCAGGATTAGGTGAATGCTCAGGTAATCATTCAAACAATGTCTATCTTGTGTACATAGGAGTTTGTGTACAACTACATACAACTAATAATTCTTGACATTTACATGATATACTACAATGGCTATAATTATTCTTTGACGTATACTTTTTTTCATAATGATTAATAGTATCCATTTGTTGGGCAGGCTTTCAAACGGCTGGAAAAAAATGCTTGTTTTTTGTGTGGGCCAAATCTTGTGGGAAGATACTCTTATAGTCTCAACAAAGTGGTTTATGAAAATCATCGTAAATACTTGCATGAAGGCCATTCATTCAAAGACACGCAAAGAAGAAGTTTTGGAGGAAGAGTTGAGAGAGAGATGCCTTCAAAGAGGATGTTTGTGGAAGATTGGTGAAAACTATGGGCAAAGTATAGTCAAATTCTTGTAGAGAGGTTATGCATTTAGATAATCTACTTGGTGGTTCCAATGTGTTCATCTTAAAGTGAAATCATAAATTATTCACAGTAAAGCTTGAGGAGATATGGCTGAATCATGACGCCCAAAGGCCAATTAGTGATGTCTAGCGTAGCCTCCTCCTAGTCACCCATGATGTAGTTGTAGGCTCTAGCTGAAGACCCTCATCCTCATGACTTAGAGTATCATCCATCCCTGAAGACTTCAAGGATGCCAAAGACTCCTCATCCTCATCCTCCTTCTCTAGAACCTTTTCCTCGAATACTTGAGAGCTTGGACCTACCTGCTTCCCTCTAAAGGCAATTGCCACAAGTCATCTTGTAGTAAATTAGTGACACTCATCTTTGAACTAGAGTTTAAATTTGACGTGCACTCCCTTTTGGGCCCTACCTTACAGGCAGGGCACATAGTAAACACAACAAAAAATTGATGTGCCTGTGTTCTAATTAATTTCTGAAATTTGTATTGAATTTCATTTCTTTATAATTGAGTTAGATTATGAATGTGCCATGTATTTAAAACATATTTAAATAAAAAATGAAGCTCGTTTTAGGGAGAATATGTGAAATATTTAGTTTGCTAAATTTGCGCTGGCTTCTTGTCTCCTGTCCGCGTGGGTTTCTGAATGAATGACGGGATTCCTACTGGCATGCACGCAAAGCAGCTGCAAGGGGATCATACAAGATCTTATGGAATGCTTTTAGCTAGGATAGATTCTATCAGGTGATTTTCATTTTTGAAGTTATAATAGCATCTGCGTTTAGCTTTGAGAAGCAAGTGTTCTAAATAAGTTTCAGTATAAGCTTGGTTTCTTCCTGTACCGAAGCTTGATTCTCTAAAGCAGAACCAACGCATAATATAGTACAATGTTCTCACTTGATATAAAACTGTAACTGTGAATTGTTACAATGCTTCAAGAGCTTAAAAGTTTGAGAGCGGCTTCAAAACTTTTAGAACTGGTTAGAGATCGTGCAACAGTTATACGTCGTGAGAACGATAATTCTAAAGACGGTGTAGAGCTGGATATCAATCAAGAAGCTGATATTGTCCCTGGCGACATTGTTATCCTGAGGACAAGAGACCTTCTTCCTGGTGATGTGCATTTGGTTACATCAAATAATCTACTTGTAAGGTAACGCAAATGTAGTATACTAGAAATGGCTGTACTTGTAGTAAAAGTAGAAAAAAATTAGGACTTTGTGAGTTTCATTAATTACGTTTTCTCATATTTTATTCTCAGGGCTCAAGCTCAGTGGCACCTTCTTTAGTGCTCACAAGTTTAGAATACATATAGTTAATTATCTTCCGAGATATTTCATACTACGGTCACATATATATTGACAGACCATGTGATCTCACCTTAATGGTGATGAAGTAGAAACTATTAAGAGTCTGCCTAGTTATTCCATGAGTTCAATTTCACCACGAAGGACCAAGACTATGGATGACATACATTGCATGAGCTATTTAGAGCTGATTCTCGCATAAGTCATCCTAACTACCTACTGCTTAGATAAGGTAAGTTGTTCACTACAGGTATACATGTAGAACTGCACCAACTGTAGACCTTAAATATGTTAGTTTGATTTTGGCTAGCAATTTTCAAATTTGCTATGCAGCTACCCAGTTTGACTAGTCATTCTCTGACCACTATGCTCATGTGAGGATCCTGACTCTGAGTACATATGATTCATGAAGAACATTTCTTATGTTAGTCCATGTGATGCTTGACTAGATACTATGACCTGACATATCGCTGCTAGGAACACAAGCAACAGTAGCAATCAATTTTAGTGCTCACACATTCTATGCTTCATGGAGTATTCAAGCAAATAAATTCTAACACGGGTCAACAATAGGTAGTACATGTCACTCAAATCATTTTATGGTGAAGGATAGCATCGGTCCATGAACAACTAAGAAACTAAAACATTTCAGAAAATAAATCGGGAATGATGGTAATATTTACAATTCCAATGGAGCAATTGTACCAGAAAGGGCTTCATCATCTGTGACACTATGGTATTCAGCACGTCCAACATCTTTAGCTCATGGATCTATAGTATCATTGTACTTCTCACTTTGATTAATGCAATTTGGAGATCTAGTGGATTTTGAGTCTAAGAGCTTTTCTTGTTTTCTCTCTCTACCCGAGAGCTATTGGTAGTATTCTCTCTCTAACCTAGTGGAGGAGTTCAATGTTACTTAGTTTTATTTTGAAGTACTTCCCACACGTGTGTATGTACTTTGAAAGTGAGTTAATGCATGTAGTAGTGTGTTTTTGCAATTGAGAGTAAGATAGATCTTGAATCTCAATCTAATCTTGATCATTGTGCATCCACACATCTTAGGAGATCACAATCACATCAGGTGGACACTCCACACGTGTGAAATTCACAAGAGAGAGAGAGAGAGAGAGAGAGAGAGAGAGAGAGAGAGAGAGAGAGCATACCTCACGTGAATTTTTTATAACCATAAATCCTAAAGTTCCATAATACTTGTTTTGAACCTTTTGGTTTGATATGTTCCGTTCGTTTCATTCGGAACGGGCTCAAACTCATTGGTGCAGGCGTTATCCAGCGTCTGTGCATATAAACGACTTCGGTGGGGGTGATGGAAGCGATCAAACCACATATTAGGTCATAAATTAGTTGTAGACAATGGAATGGATATAGCTGGGCGTTTATAAAAGAAGCTTGATTAAGCATTTTCACATGCACAACTTGTCTCATGGTTGACACAGGTAGTGAAATAGAGTGAGTTTAGCCAAAAAAAAAGTAGGAAGGAGAATAATATGCCCGAATATATGTGAAAGCCCTATGTCTAGGTAGGAGGGTATTATGGGAAGGTTTGTCAAATCCATCTCTCGAAAATGTGTCATTTAAAAGTCTAGTTTGACTCCAAATGACCCCATTGTGGTTGATCGTAGTCTATGACCTTTGGAACAAGATGAAATCAAGACTATATTGATTATGAATCATATACAATAATCACTAAAACTTGTCCAAAAATTCAAATTCAAGCTTACACATTCAATCATACAATTATGATTGTAGAATATTCAATATTGAAAATAATCATAGAAATTTGTCATCCATCTGGGAGTGGAAAAACTTGAAAACATAAAATTAGTCTCAATTTATTTGGATTTGTCAAAAATATCTCAAATTATGGCCACCTACTTCTCAATTCTTAGGTGAAAAATTTCAAGTTTGATATTTGTCTAAGAAAAGTAGGCACAAATAGCTAAAACAATCACTTTTATCCCGCTAACTTGTCAGCTTTAGGTAGGACAAAGTCTCAATTATGAATATAGTCTCAATTTACTTGGATTTGTCTTATAATAGAAAACATAATATATCTTCACATCTTATTTGCATGGAATACAGCAAGCCATTTCCAAATTAGAGTATGTTTTGTTTAAAGCAGACTTACATAAAGGCCATGTTAAAATTAAAAAAATGATAAGCGTTCAAGTAAATAATAAAATATTCCATGCAAACTGAGTATTGGAGGATTCCAAGCTCATAGATTTTAATCAGATTATTCTAGAAAAGAATCCTAAATTCAATACGTTTGAAAAAAGATAATAGCTACAACTTAAGATTTTGAGAAATGACGTTCTACTTGGCTACTCAAAGCAAGAGTTTGAAAAAAGCTTGACAACATTTTAAAAAGATAAATTTGCAAACACTGATGTACAAATGATATAAAAAACAACCAGTGAATTTGTTGATGTAGTTCAAAGTGCATGGGGAGCAAATCACATAACACATTCTATGGTAAGGATTTAGGTGCAGCACCATTCTAGGGTAATTTGTGCAACTGTAAATTGAGTATTTATGGTATTGATTTATATATTGCTTTTATGAAATGCAGCACATATTATAGTATCATTTGACATTCTTTGCAAGAAATAGTGAAAGTCTTAGCATATGGTCATCACAAGGAATGAAGAAAATCTCATAGGGACTAGTAGATCCACGAGCTACCACTATGCCTAACTATGATTGGACCACACTTTGTCAAATCTTAATCCTATTGGACCATTGATCCATGCACCTCTTAATTGTATTGGACCATTTTTAAGCAAACCTCAAATTCCTATTGGACCTCACATGGTTCCACCTCTAAATCCTATTGGACCTCTTAGAATTCATCAAGCAAAAGCATTACACTTGTCTACACTCTAATTGGCACGAGTTTAGCCTCTTACTCTATTTTGGCTCAATAGTGGCATTACAAGTGGAAATGCATAATTTGCCATCTATGCCAAATTTGTTCCTATCAACATCCTACACCTAGATGCTTGATATAAAAAACATAAGACCCCTATATCTAGAATAGATAATCTTTTTCAATTCTTCACACTCCTCCTAAAAAATTATCTATAAAGATTTAGGCATTGATCTTGATATAACTCCAAGGTTAAATCTATGCTTGATGAAAGCACTTTTGCTCAAAGGCTTGGTGAGTAGATCGGCAATACAAGAGGACGAGTTGACATGCTCCAAATATATTTCTCCTCCAATAAGCTTTTATCTCACAAAATGGTGTGCCACTTCTATGTGCTTGCTTCTTGCATGAAATATGGGATTATTGGCAAGAACTTGGGCCGAGATGTTATCACACTTGATCATTGGTAGATCATCTTCCTTGATGGACTTTAGCTCCATCAATAACCTCTTGATCCAAAGCACATCTTTGGTAGTTGTAGTGAGTGCTTCATACTCAGCCTCACATGAAGAGAGAGATATAGTATCTTGTTTTTTGGAAAGCCAAGATATTGAATTTCCTCCAAGAAATATAGTGTATGCACTAATAGACTTTCGATCCATCTTGTCACTTGCAAAGTCCGAATCCGAGTAGCCAACAATGGATAGATCTTCACTTTTATAAAGTAGACCATAATCACAACATAAAGATACATATCTTATAATCCTCTTGGCCATCTTCCAATGATGGATCTTAGGATCTTGCATAAATTGACTCAATTTGTGCACACAAAAACTTAGATCGGGCCTAGTAATGGTAAGCCAAATCAAGGAGCCTACAAGACTCCTAAAAAGTGTGATGTCCTCAAAGGATCTTTCATCACCTTTATTAGGATCTTTTACAATTTTCTCCATTGGAGTATCTATGCTCTTAGAATTTTCCATATGGAATTTTTTCAGCATAGAGTGAGCATATCTAGATTGGCGTATAAAGACATGATCTTCATAAAAATCAATTTCTAGGCCTAGGATGTAATGTATCTCTCCTAGATCTTGCATTTAAAACTCACATCCAAGTGCTAGCTTAGTTTCATCAACTAGCTTGATACAACTTCCACAAAGAATAATGTCATCAACATAAATTAGAAGAATGACAATATTGTTATCAAGAAACTTTAGATACATGGAAGGATCATAGTCACTAAGAATAAATCCTAGTGAGATAAGAAAAGAATTAAGTCTTGAATACCATGATATTGGTGCTTGCTTGAGTCCATAAAGACTTTTGAAGAGCAAACACACTTTGGACTCGTCCTTGATGAATCCTTGAGGTTGTTCCATATAGATCTCCTCCTCAAGATAACCATTTAGAAAAGCATTGGATACATCTAATTGGAACACCTTCCACTTAAAGAAACAAGCAAGAGACATAATAATTCTTATTGTCACCATCTTTGCAATGGGTGCAAAGGTCTCCTCATAACAAGGCCATGGATTTGAGCAAATCCTTTGGCACATACTCTTGCTTTATACTTGTTGATGGTGTCATCATGATTGAACTTGATTCAAAATACCCACTTGCAACCAATCACATGCTTGTTGGATGGGGGATCCACAAGCTCACAAGTATTGTTGGTGATCAATGCATCATACTCTTGCTTCATGGCATCATACCACTCCTTGGTATTGAGTGCCTCTTGTACATTCTTTGGCTCTTCATGAGAGATATAAAAAACATAATTAGTGGAATCAAGATCCACTTGTTTGCCTTTTTCAACATATGAGAGCCTCTTAGGCTCGGATCTATCTCTCATGGATCTTCTTGGTGAGAAAATCCGAGGAGAGTCTTCTTCAATTCTTGACCCCATCACATCATAATTGTCTTCAAAATCAATAATAAGTGATGCATCCATAGACTTCTTGATCTCGGCCTCTTCAAAAGATTAGTGTTGATCTTCATGAAAGACAACTCTACTTTCAATAACTTGAGAAGTAGAGAGTACAAAGACTCTATAGGCCTTCTTGTGGATAAGTATCCAATCATGATTCCTTTGCATGCACTAGGATCTTCCTTCTTCCTTGTTTCCAAGGGAATATGGGCAAAGCATATGCATCCAAAAACTCTAAGGTGATCAACCTTAGGCTTCTTCAAATATAAGATTTCATATGGTGACTTTCCTCAAAGAGATATATGTGAGAGCGTATTGCAAAGATAATTTGCACAATTAATGGCTTCTCCCCAAAAATCTTTGGGCAAAGATGTCTCAATTCTCATATATTTTGCACATTCACATAGAGATCTATTCTATCTCTCGGCCACTCCATTTTGAGATGGAGAGTAGGCACAAGAGGACTCTCTTTTAATGTCTTCAAGATCACAAAATTCATGAAATTTAATGGAGATATATTCACCACCTCCATCACATCTAAGATCTTTAATCTTGAATGAGAATTGCTTCTTTACATAAGCTTTGAAACTAAGGAATCTTGGGTTATACTGTTGGTGCACTATCTTGGTGATTGCTTGCAATTCTATGTGTAGAATGATCTATATTGCTACTTTTGGATCCACACATGTGAAATACAGTAGCTTGCTGGTTTTGTACGGACACCAATGGTACATAATCATTTCATTCAAGTTTGACCAAGTTCTATTAGTGTTTGCATCTCAAATTGTGTGTAGATGCTGATTTTTCTACATTGGTGAGATTGGTAGTGCATTTCTCTTTCTAACCAAAGATCATTCAAGTAGATTAGATCTTAAGGATCTGAAGTCTTTCACAAATTTTACATCAAGGCCATTATCAAGCAATTGGCCAACACTAATGAAATTCTTAGTAAGCTTAGGTACATAAGAACTTTAGAGAGAGAAAGAACTTTAGAGGATGCAAGCTTCAAGGGAATGTTCCCCATGCCTTCAATAGGACATTCGAAATCATTTGCAGTGTATATTGATTTCTTGACTCCATCATAAGTTGCAATAGAAGAGAAAGAGTCCTTGGAGCTACACATATGTGAAGAGGCTCCACTATCAATATACCATAGGCCATCCTTCTTGAAAGGAGTAGATGAGAAACTACAGACCATAAGAGATCCCTCTCCTTCACTTGCAATAGTGTCTTCCTTCTCATTGGTAATGTTGGCTTGCTTGAGTTGATTTTTCTTCTTGAAGCAATTGGTGGCATAATGGCCTTTCTTGCCACAATAAAAGCACTTGATCTTTTTCTTCTTGATCTTGGATGATGAAGCATTAGAAGAATCATCTTCCTCCTCATCTTTGTCTTTGGATTTGACTTTGTCCTTGCTTGAGGATTGTTGATGTTAATTCTTGCTCCTCCCTTTGTGCTTATCCTTGGCAAAGAGAGCTTTGCCATCATTATGAGTGAGAGAAAGCTTGTCCATCCTCAAGAGCTTGTACTCTTGTCTTGATTCTTTTGAAATTAGCACACCTTGGAGAGCCTCCAAACTTGGTAGCTCCGACTTAATGGCATAGGATTGGACAAGGTTATCAAATTCACTTCTCAAGCCATGAGAATGACTTGGACTAGCTCATTTTGATTGATGGAATCACCAATACAAGCAAGTTCTCTGTGAATATCTTTTACTTTCAAAACATTATTAGATGCACTCTCATCACTATTTTGGCTACTTTAAAAGATTTGATTCCTAAGAGTGAGAAGCCTAGAGGTATTCCTAGCCTCGGAGATAGCCTTGAGATAATCCCAAGATTCTTTGGCTGTTGTACAAGTACCTATATCCCTCAATATCTCATTAGAGACATTCATCTTAATATAGTGGAGAGCCATCCTAGCTCTCTTTTTGTATTTTTGAACCTCTTGAAGAACTTGTGGTTCTTCTTCAAAGCCAAGAACTATGTCCATCACGACTTGAAGGATCAAGATGGACTCCGTCCTCATCTTCCAAATTGAATAGTTTGAAGTGGACAATCTTTCACTTGGTTCCAACAAGGATGAATCCATTGAAGACATTTGAAGTGAAGAAAACTCAAATGATAAACAATAAATGTTGCTACATGTGAGAGATTTCAACTAGTTTAGTCTAGTTTAGTCACATTTTGGTAAATTGTCAATAAGAGGCCAAAAATCATTTTAGACTTAGAGATAAACTTTTTGAAGTTATATTAGTTTAAAATACATTCAATAAACACTTTTGGAAAGTGTGGGAAAGTTGGTAGTCGAGTTTGAGAGAGATTCAAATTTGAACTTTGGGTACATTGAATCTAGACCCAAAAATAGTAGGGTTTACATTTTGGAGGGAAAGCCAAGTGGCCAAATAGAGTTTGGAAACTCTATAAAAGGATGTAACTCATGGAGAGACACATCTTCTCTCTTCTCTCTCTCATTTCATCATTATACATGGTTCTCTTTGGGTTCTACTACTCATTGGTGCACTATCTTGGTGTTATCTTGCAATCTTGTGTGTAGAATGCTCATTTATTGCTATTTTCGGTTCCACACGTGTGAAATATAGTAGGATACTATAATTTTATGGACAGCAAACATATTTTATGTTTTGGTTCATGTTTAATCAATATCTCTTAGAGTTTGCATCTCATTTTGTATGTAGATGCTGATTTTTCTACATTGGCAGGATTGTTTGTTTGCTCCTTATTGTAACCAAAGATTTGGGACATGGATTGGATCTTGAATGATCTGAAATCCTTCACATGGTATCAGAGCTCTTGTGTTTCAGGTTATGAAAGGATCAGCCATCTTTAGCAAGGATTTTGGAGGAGTTACCAATGCTAGAGCATGCTAGATTGATCTCTACTCAAAAATCAGCATTTTTGCATGTGTAGAATTGATCTTTTGTAGGTCAAAACTCAATATAGGGTTATATACTTGATCAATTTTGATTTCACACTTGGATTACTGGAATTAGATGATTTTTGGCGCATTAGGAAGGTCTCATTGGAGTCTACAAGAAGATATACCAAGTTTCTAGAAATTGCATGTAGAATTTGAGATCTTCAATTTTTTGTGATTTTGTCAAAACCCTAATTTTGATTGGATCTCTAGTTTGTGAGGTTACTGAACTTCACTTGAGTGTGTTTCACTCTTAGGAAGTGGCAAGAATCATTACATTGAGGATAGATCATAGGTTGATCACGATTTCACTATTCTATGTGTTGATTTTCTAGCTAGAAGTGCTAGAAGAGATTTGAGAGGTTCCATATCTTTGTGATTTCTTCTTGAGTTCATTTGTTGACATTCAAGAGAGTGCTTTGTGCATTGGAACAGGTTGAAAGAGAAGATCAGGTCCCTTCAACATGGCTACAAGTGGAGGCTTTATGTTGGAGAGCAATGATAGGCTTACCTCAATCAACTATTCTACTTGGAAGGTGAGGATGGAGTCCTTATTGGAGATGAATGACTTGATGGAGATTGTTGCAGGTGTCGAGGAGAGACCTCAAGCACCTCAAGATCAAGTGAGGTATGACAAGAGAGCAAAGAAAGCTCTACACATGATTAAGATGAATGTTACCAATGAACTTCTCAAGGAAGTTGGTAAGTGCACATCATCTTTGGAGGCTTGGGAAGCTTTAAAGAAGCTTTATGAATCCAAGTCTACATCAAGAGTGCTTACTCTTAGGAGGCAAATCTTTCAAAGTTTGCAAAAGAAGGAAGATAGTACTCATGCTTTTGTTTTGAGGGTTAAGGCATTCAATGATGAGTTAGCATGTATTGATGAAAGCATTAAGGAGGTAGAGCTTGTTCAAGTTATACTTAATGGCTTGTTGGATGATCATGCTAATCTTGTTCAAAGTTTTGCTATTCAAAAGACTTTGCCAAGTATTGTGGATTTGCAAGAGATCTTGGTGAATGAGGAGTATAGGCTTCAATCAAGAGGAGGTGGATCTACATCGACATCTCATTATGAAGAGGATGTTGTATTCATCAAAGGCAAGTTCAAGGGCAAAGGCAAAGTCAAGTGGTCTAAAGGGCAAGATCAAGGTGAGACTTCCTCTTTTGGCAAAAAGAAAGATAAGTCTAAGTTGAAATGCTTTTATTGTGGAATCAAAGGGCATTTTGCAAATGAATGTTTGAAGAAGCAAAGAGATGAAGGCAAGCAAATCAACTTTACTACTAATGATGAGGATCTAGGTGGTGGTGATTCTCTTTTGATGTGTTCTTCAAGTCCAATATCAAGTGAAGGTGACAAAGATTCATGGTGGATTGATAGTGGAGCTAGTTCACACATGACTAGTCACAAGGAGTTCTTTACTTCTTTGGTCACTTATGATGGAGCCAAGAAAGCAATTCACATGGCCAATGGTGGTGAGTGTGTGATTGAAGGTATTGGTTCAATTCCTATTTGTCTCTCTACTAATAGGAAAGCAAGACTTGATGGTGTTCTTTACATTCCTTCACTTTCAAAGAATTTGCTAAGTGTTGGTCAAATGATGGAAAAAGGATACATGGTAAAGTTTGGTGGTGATGCTTGTTTCATTAGAAAGGAAGAAATCCTGGTTGCTAGGGACAATAGACAAGGTAGACTTTTCAAGCTTGATGCTTTTGTTATGGCTAACAAAAAGGATGGAATGGAAAAGAAGATTGGTCTCAACTTTCCAAAGTTACCTTTTAGCATCAATAAGATTGGTGGATCTTATGCAAAGTCTAACAAGCTTCCTTATGCTAGATCTAGGTCAAGATCTAATATGCTTCTTGGAGATGTTCATCTTTGTGCTAACTTGGCTAGCCTTGAGGATAATGATGGTGTTTCAAAGGTTCTTCATGGCAAGTTAAAGCATGCAAAAGGTAAGGAAAGAGCTAACTTCATCAATGGAGGTGAAGGTTCTTCCTTGGAAAAGATTGTTGCTAATGATTTCTTTGATCATATGGAAAAGGATGTTGCTAGGTGCATGCATGAAGGAGGTGGTTCTTCTACATTCTTTTGTTATGATTTCAAGAAAGTCATTTTTCCAGCAAGTGGAGTCACATGTCTTCATTAAGAGAGTAGATCAAATGGTTCTATCAAGAGACTTAGTGAGGGAGATAGTCACAAGTCAAGAAGAAGAGAAGTATGCGAAGAGTTCAAAGTAGGATGTACTTTGAATGATAGTGAGGAAGAATAATAATCATATGAGTCATTACCTAAAACATTGAGTAGAATTTCTTGTTTGAAAAAAGAGAGTACTTCAATCATCCTTATGTTGAAGGTACTAATCATTTTTTTCATGGCTTATAATGTTTTTGAGGTTTCTACTTCTTATGATGCAATCATTAAGAGGGAGTCTTATGAAGGGAAGAGCAATGGAAGATTGGTTTTTGGGAAGATCCAAGGCATGGATATCACATCTCTTCATCAACTCAAAGGATTCTATGATTGTGAATTGATCACTCATGATCGAGATGGCAAAAGGTTGGTTGGAGAAGACTACATGGAACAAATCGAGAGGCAATTTCTTCAAGACAAGGGAGATCTCATTGGTGAGCTTATTGAGGTTTTGTATGAACTCAAGAGGGCTGGATTTCTTAGGTTTGATACTCATCTTCACCTACTCTACTTCATGTTAGATGGAAAGTTTGGAATCTATCTTTTGATTTATGATGGTGACATTGGTGACATTGTTTTCACTAACCTTTGTGGAAATTTGAGATCAAGCATTGATGAGATCTTGTTGGATCTAGATCATATGTTTGAGAGGGAGTATTTCCAAAGGTTCAGGTCTGAAGATATTCATATCTTTGATATCTTTGATGATCAAGAGAAAGGTAAGCAAGTGGAAGCGATTTGCTTTACTCACATGATTTGGAGAATTTTCTTGCGTAGACGATGCTATGCAAGTGGATATTGGTTCTCATGGTTTTCATACTGGAAAAGCAAGTAATGGATCTGGAAAACAAAGTTTGTTCAATGACTTTGATGGTCAAGAGGAAGATCAAGAGGTTGGTCTCAAAGGGCTTCAACGACACAAAAGGAAAGGTGGCAATTTGGAGCTAGTCAAGAGCATCAAAGGAAGGTTATTTGGCAAAGATGTTATGGATCTGTTTTTGCAGCTTATTGAAGACTCAAGTAAGATCAAAGGAGCAGCAAGGAAGTGTTGTTTAAGTTTACTTTACTTGTTCTATCTCATGTTTGAGCTATTTCATGTGGATGTGTGCAAATTGTCAAGATATGGACAAACTAGCTACATTGTCTTGCAATATCTTATTGTTGGAGTTGTACTAGCATTCTTGGCTGGTTTTGCTGATGGAAATGAGGCTAATGGAGTCTCATTATATCACTCATCCATGATCAAGTTCTCAAGTGTTGAGCTACTTGGTGCCAAATCTTGGAGATTGTCAATTTTTGGTGAATTCATGGTCATTTTCTTGTGTCAAGTAGATCTTGAAGATGGACTAGTGCAACCTACTTGGTTTATGGAGTCATGTGGTGCTGGATTTGCATCATTAATGTACTCACCTACTCATGGATTTCCAAGGTTTGATGGTTTCTTGTGGCAAGATGGAGATGGAGGCTCATTCATGGAGTTTGATGGTGGAGACATATCAAGAAAGGACAAAGTTGGAGGAGACAAGCAAGCAAATGGTCATCACTCACATTTATTGTTTGGTTGCTGTAATTTTCCAGAGAGTTCAAAGTTTGAAACATGGAGGAATCATTTCATTCACATTCTATTTGGTTCTTCATGTTCTAGTTATATCTTGATGTGTAAAATTGATGTAAGAAATAGTGAAGCATCCAATTTGGATGCCATTCTCTGTATCAATTATGAAAGATACTTTCGAACCTTAGAAAGAAGATTATACT
Organism: Diphasiastrum complanatum; assembly: GCA_029204225.1. Lineage (NCBI taxonomy): Eukaryota > Viridiplantae > Streptophyta > Lycopodiopsida > Lycopodiales > Lycopodiaceae > Diphasiastrum > Diphasiastrum complanatum. The sequence continues at coordinate 30,428,318 of CM055101.1, forward strand.
TAGTATGGAGATCATTCTAAAGTTGGATCAAAGTTCTATTGTCAAAACTATGCCAAAACTAGTTGAAGAGGGAGTGTGAGAGATTTCAACTAGTTTAGTCTAATTGAGTCACATTTTGGTAAATTGTCAATAAGAGGCCAAAACTCATTTTAGACTTAGAGATAAACTTTTTGAAGTTATATTAGTTTAAAATACATTCAATAAACAATTTTGGAAAGTGTGGGAAAGTTGGTAGTCGAGTTTGAGAGAGATTCAAATTTGAACTTTGGGTACATTGAATCTAGACCCAAAAATAGTAGGGTTTACATTTTGGAGGGAAAACCAAGTGGCCAAATAGGGTTTGGAAACTCTATAAAAGGATGTAACTCGTGGAGTGTCACATAATGCTCAATTATTGCTATTTTCGGTTCCACACGTGTGAGATACATTAGGCTACTGTAATTGTACGGACATCAAACATATTTTATGTTTTGGTTCATGTTTGATCAATATCTCTTAGAGTTTGCATCTCATTTTGTATGTAGATGCTGATTTTTCTACATTGGCAAGATTATTGGTTTGCTCCTTATTGTAACCAAAGATTCGGGACATGGATTGGATCTTGAATGATCTGAAATCCTTCACACTACACACTCTCAATAGGATCCAATAATGGAGTACTATCTCCTCCTATGAAAGATCTTGCAACTATTTGTGAATTGATTCTCACTAGCTACACAAATATCTCTAAAACAAGGTCTATTTCACATCAAATGATGGAGTATGGGCAAAGTTAAGATCAAACACTCTTAGCAGTTCCTTCAAGTGTGAATGAAACTGTAGCAACAAAAGAGTGATTTGATGTAATGAAAAGTGAGTATATGATGCATTGTTTGAGATACTTATAAAATTATTGATCCTCCATCAAAGATACAAAATGTTATTGTTTGCAAATGGGTCTTTAAGATCAAGCTTAATCAAGATGGTAGTGTGAACAATTATAAAACAAGACTAGTTGCCAAGGGATATGCTCAATTCAAGGGGATTGACTATGATGACCTCCTCGGTCATGGGTGAGAGATATTCTGTGTGAAATTTTCTTTATCCACGCGAAATCTAGAGAGTTGAGACTGTGGATACCACGTGGATAATTTTGTTTTTTATATCCACGTGGATAAGTTTCTTGATTTTGTGTGGATAGTCCACGCAAAAATTTTTGACAAAAAAAAAACAATTTGCACGAACCAAAATGTGGTTCGCGACTAAACTAGAGGTGACTTCCTTTTTTGTGTTGTGAGAGAGAGAGAAAAAGAGAGTATAGATGGGAGTGAGAAGATTGATAGTGTTTAGGATTTTTAGTTCATTGATGGATGTTAATAGTATGTGTTTTGTGATCATAAGTTTTAAGATCTTTTTTGTTTGTGATGTAGGTTTGGATATGAAAAATAAAAAAAGAGCTTTCATTGCAAAGGATTCAAAGATCAAGTGCATGCAAAAGGAAAAGCAAAGATTGCAAAACAATGGAGATAGAATAGTAAAGGTAAATTCACATTTATTTTGATTCATTTGATATTTAGTTGATAACTTAATGTGTTATCTACTGATGCATTATATTGTGGTTTCCATTACTTTCCATTGTGCTTTACATTACCTTCTATTGTGCATTCTAGCATGCACATCATGTGCTAAAATAGGTACATTGCATTGAATTCATCAATAGATACATTTGCATTGCATAGATGTGCATTAAATAGATATACATTGCATTGAATACATCAATAGATACATTTGCAATCAATATATGTGCATTCAATAGGCTATACATTTGCATTCATGAATTAAAAATATATGCATTCAAAAATTTTGCAAGAATGATGTGATGCCAAAACATTATCTTGATTGATTTAAAAAAAAGTAGATTGATGAGAGAATAAATTCTCTCTTCCTACATTGCCTTCTATAAGGCCTTACATTCAATTTAAAAACCTCTACTCATCATTACTTCCTCCCTCCTCGCTCCTTCATCTTGTAAGTGTACGTTGGTGTCCACATCTTCAAACTCCCCTTCGCTCTCATTCACGTTCTCTTCCACGTTGTCTTCCACATCTTTCACATTTTCTTCCACATCACGAACACTTGAAGTTGTAGAGCCTCTCTACAAAATAGAACCAAAGATTTAATTAAATTGAGATTAAACTTACTTGTTAACTACAAAGTAAACAATCACAAAACAATAAAAGTAAAGAGTTTACGATTGGAAACAATCCATGGGATTCCATAAAAGCCTTCAGGCTGGCATATCCATGATCGTAACCTTGTTTGTACTCCGTGGCGGTCATGTGTCTTCCAAAATCACTAAGCTACATTCAACAAAAAAATATAGTTTAGCAATACAATATAGTTTAGCAATAAAAAACATTAACAATATCACTACAAAAATAGAATCATACTAAAAAATATTGCACTTACAAATTGGGCCTCTAGATTGCCCCTTCCTCCCGATCCCAAGTGACTTTGGCCATGTCTTAAGAGCTTCTCGGCGGCGGCCCTACATTGTTGTTCATACTTTTGGGGATTGTTTTGCAACAATTCCTCTTTCAGCTTCCTCCAATCCCTTTTGGAGCACCATCTAGACTTCGTGGGACTCTTGGGATTCTTCACGGCTCTTCTCATCAGTTGCCTTGTGTTTCGAATCCAAAGGCACATTGTATTCAAGGCCCAAGTCCTACTAAAAGCATTGGATTGAGGGAATTTAGAATATAAAGTCTCTATTATTTCATTTATGTCTTCAAGCGATTGGGAGGATCAATCGATCATGTAATCTTTACCAAAATATAAAGCAACTAAATCACGCAAATGGGCATGAACTAAATTGCCACGCGTATTTTTTATAACTCCATCACGTGGATTAAGATCATAATACACACTACACGATTCTTGGGAAGGGACATCTTCAGAAGCTCTTCTCTCGGATGATTCACCTAAAGAAGATAACACAAGATTTTTGATTTTATCCCTTTGTTGAGGAGATAGATTTTCAAACCACTCTTGATTATATTCTTTGGGCTCCTCACGAGCTCTTCTCCTAGATGGTCTCCCACTTGACCTTCCACTTGACCTAGCACTTGAAGACATTGTATCAAAGAAAAACTTTAAAAGTTAGAAAGTAGTGGAGAATGGGAGGGAAAGAGTATTGAAGACTTTTAGATTAGAAGAGTAAGCAATGACAAGAAAGCAATAGATTAATAGTAAGCAAGAACAAGCAAGATCAATAGAGCAAGCAATAGCAAGAGCAAGATCACTAGCAATCAAGAGCAACCAAAAGCAAACAAGCAAGATTTATAGAGCTTAGAAGAGCAATAGCAAGCAAGGGCACTAAACACTATGTTAGAAAACCTATAAAACTTGAAAGCAAAAGAAGAGGAGAGGGAATGCTCGTGGAAATGCTATTTTATTGGCATTCAAGTTTTGCGTGGATTATCAACACAGAAGTTATCCACAAGATAATGCACGTGATATCCACGCATGGATGTTCCACGCGGTTTTCTTCCCTCTCTTGGCACATGAGAGGGTCCCCCACATGGGCTGGCATGCTTCAAATGTCATTCAATATTCTCATGATTTTTTTTATATTTTATGAGAATATTTTGTTGTAGGATTTTACATAAAATATATTTTTTACTATGATGGAATATAAAAAAATCAATTCAAAGATCATTATGGTAGTATTTAATTGTTAAGACTAGTTTTATATTGTTATGAATTTTATTTTTCTTGAGATTTGACATACAAGACAAAATCATGAGATAAGAAATAGTACACATTATTATTAAACAAGTAATTTGACAAGTTTATAAGATTTTATGACATAATATTATGTCAAATCGGTGATGTCATAAAACGTTTAGTTTATTAATAATCTAGGTGTCATAGATTTGATATAATTTGATGACATAATTATATGGTCAAATAGAACAATTTTGTTTTGTCATGTGGCCTCTGAAATGGTTGCATGGGGTCATAGATTCATGACCAGAAGCATTTATGTTATATTGACGACCTTAGTGATATGTGACCTATATGATAAATTTTTTTAATTGCTGGTGTGTGACCTATATAACCTTATATGAAATCATAGTAATTAGTTGAAATATCATTTAGCATTGTAATAAAGATGTTGATCAATGGTGTGCTATCTAGTATATGATTTCTTGCATACAAAGCAACCATAGATAGAAAGGGCGAATGCATATTGCTCATCATGAGATATCATGGCACACTAGGCCAATCCAAAGAGATTTATCGTTAACTAACTCGAGCCAAGTATTAATTAATCAAATGAGTGATTGAGTGGGCAATGAATCAATTGAGTATATGACTGATTGTTTGATTTTGATCATTCCATTTTGAAAGAAAGATCGAGTGAGATCATCACTCATCTTGGACAAGAGTTCACACTGAGAGCTTCGAACATTGACTGCTATGTGGTCTTTAAATTAGTTGAGATAGACCTGCGCTCACTATCTACTGATGTTTAACATTTGTCAGTATGAAACTCATTTTGATTGCTCATTATGTGTTGACCCACCCAAGCAATTTTCTTGATAGTAATTGTACTAGAATATTAGATTTACATTAAGCATAAGTAGAATATACATGGATTAGATGTTGTCATGTCTTTACAAATTTTATTATATTTGTTCAGTACATACGGTCTCATAATGATTACTTATGATGCGATATAGAGTAGCTGGCTACAGTGTGTATATGTCATCATCATCAGATAGCGATTCATCTCATGATCGCAACAGCAAGTATATATTGTTATTGATATTGACATCAATTGCACTTTATTTGTTATTTGAATATGAGTGTATAATTTTTCTTGCAAATTTATTCTTACAATGACATTTGATTGGAATTATGAATTCTAGGGAAATTATTGTACCTCCACATGATTTAGAGAAATAAAAAAAAAATTGAGCTTTATCACAGAAAAAAGGAACAAGCAATACTAAAGTACAATGAACAACTATTGACTGGTTCATCTTCAAGTTCTTCCATCAGTTGACGTAGACCTCCTATTGATCCATCACAAGTATGTATATTGATTTATGTCCTTATTTTTTTATTTGTAATAGTGATGTACTCTGATTTGGTTGAGGATTGTGATAAAGTATATTGCTCTTTGGAAAGCCAAGACACCCCTCCATCACAAATGAAGGTTGCAAATGCACTAAACGTACAAAGACTATTTTGTTAATTTTGTCACATGTTAGAATTTGTCAATTCTCACTTGAATGAGACTGAAAGAATTTGTGCAATTTGCAATTGGATTATTGGACTCGTTTCAACCAGAATATGATGAGAGGATACCATGAACATGCACACAATGCAAAGGCCTTAGGATTTGGACAAGGAGGATTGTCAACGATCATATTTGGGCCAATGGAGTGCACACAGAGAATCCAAGAGTACAAGAGGTAAACTCTTTAAAGTGTTTTTTGGAAATGCTTTATTCTTTGACCCTTATGACACTTCAAGTATAGTTTGGCCAATAAATATTGAGCGATAGGATGAGTGCCACGATACTTTGAAGTTAATCTCCCACTTGCTTCTAAAAGGAAAAATCCAAATAGAATATTTAGATGAAGCTAATTCCTCACTTGCTTCTAAAAAAAAAAATCCAAATAGAATGATTAGATGAAGTTAATCTCTCACCTGCTTCTAAAAAAAAAATCAAGTAGTTAATCTTGATTTCCATATTCAATCACCGATAATAGACTCATTCACGTCCGAGAGAGAGAGAGAGAGAGAGAGAGAGAGAGAGAGAGAGAGAGAGAGAGAGAGATCATGAAAGAGTTAATGGTAACCAACACTCCCAATTCTAGGAAGGTGTGTAGCCCTTGTTTTCTTCCGTTAAAGACGTGGTTCAAATGTTTTTTGTTGGAATATGAGTTCCACAAAAAAGCCCATACGCCGTAGGGAGGGAGCATGTGGTGACATTCTAGAGTAGGATATAATCGTGTGGTTCGGGAGTTTTGATTAGCACTCTGTAATGTTCTCTTTGTTTTTCTCTTCATCTGTGTTTAGGGTTGGTGTGGGTGGGTGTGTGTGTGCGAGCGTGTGTTTATGTGTGTTTCATGTTACTAGTTTACGGTTTGTGTAATATATTAATGTATGTTTCATGCTTGAGAGAGAGAGAGAGTGAGAGAGAGAGAGAGAGAGAGAGAGAGAGAGAGAGAGAGAAACTGATACATCTAACATTTTCAACTTTTGCAGAAGAAGGAACATAAGTTGGTTTCAAGAAAAAGAGTTGCAAGAGAGATCGAGAATATTATTGATAGGATAAATCACATGAATATTGATTTTGGATCATCATTGGCCCTACACGATGCTCTTATTGATGATGATCCTTGCATGATATAACTAGTTCATCAATGCCTTGTGATTCAATCCATGTCTCCAAATCTCTAGAACGTTCTTACCACCCAACCACACCTATCCTAGATGTTGCACATGAGTCCTCCACGATACTCCAGGTGGATTCCACAAACTTGACCACCCCTTTAAAAAAGAGAACATGTCTTGGACGTATCATGACTAGTTTGAAAAATAATTGCATCTTACTATGCACTGTTGATGTGTCAAAAGACATTCTAGGTTCTTTTTCTGACCTTCCTCTTTCACCTAGCTTGCAACCATTAGTAAAAACTTTTATTAGAAGTAGATATTCGTGTTGGCCACTCCAAACACCATTACTATTAAATGGAGCACCACTTACGTAATGGGGTCGAATGTACATGATCATGCCTAGTGAACACTTTCATGAGACTGGTTTGGGCCTTTTTGCATTGAGTAGTATTGAGGTCCCTTTAAATAGTGTTGTGACATTGATGCCAAATGCAGGACCACAATACAATTGGGATGATTGGCATGCTTTGTGTTGTCACCAATGGAGGATGCAAGTATATGGCTTGAATTCCAATTCCTGTTCTTTAGAGGAGCAACGCATGCAAGGAGGCAATATCTCAAGGGCAAATCGTACATACATTGATGGACGTCCAGATGTGCATGGAAATATTGTTGCATATATAAATAGTTCCATTGGGCACCCTCTATTGACGAAGTGTTTTTCTGAAGAACGCACCACTGGAAAAGAAGTATATTTTACTAGGAATGTAAAGGGCACTTATGTAATGGTCTATGCCACTAGATCTATCAGGTTTGGGGAGGAATTGTTCATCAAGTATAGTTTCAACCGTCCTCTACCCAAATGTTTGCAAAAGACAATAAGTCAAATGTGAAGATTTATATTTTGTTGATATGTAGAGATGTATAATCCATGCATCTTGATTGTATTTGGTTTGTGTCATTAAATATGTCAAATGCTAGGAGCATTATTCGTCAAACATTATTCGTCATTTGCCTAGATGTTTACATAAGATAATAAGTGAAAGCTAATGAATGTGAAATTCATAAACATGTAAATATGTAGAAGCGTGCAATTATTTGAGTTCATTGAATGTTAACAAGTAGAGAAGACAAATTTGTCTAATAGATACATGTCATGTTCATACTTTTTAAACTGAGAGGTAATTTATATTCATATGCAACATTTAGATCTATCAAGTATTGGGAGGAAATGTCTATCAAGCATTGTTTCAACCTACTTCTTGTTATTTTGATATATAGGATTCTTCATCCTCATTTAGTGTTGGAGACAATAATCCTCATAATGGTCGACGTAGACGACAAATGCAACACAACGGTCCTCATATAAAGCAATTACCTCGTCGTCTATGTCAAGGCCTAAAAGAGATGATGGAAATTGATGAGCACATTAATCAAGAGATTAATGCATCTGAATCTAGCTCATCTAGATCTACTTCTTTGCAAACAAGTTCCAACGATGAAAATGAGCTTCCAATAAATGATGAATTTGAAGTCATGGGAGACATGTTGGATGATATGTACGAGAACAATAGTGCAACTAGACACAATGAACAAGATGAGGAGGCACTTTTTTCTAAAGAAAAAAAGAAATTGCGAGAAGAATCAAAGACCGCATTGTATCCTGGAGCAAAGACATCTCGTTTGGCGACTTCTCTACTTCTATTAAATCTTCAAGCCAAATATGGATGGAGTGACCAAAGCCTCACATCATTCTTTGAGTAAAAAAAATTTCATCTACTTGTCATTTTTGCTTTGAAACAAAATTTACAATTTGGACATCGAGTGATAATTTTTTTACAATGACTTCATGTACAGACTATTGAAAAACAAAATTCTTCCAGAAGGGAATGTCATGCCTGAGACAAGAGATGAGGCATGTAAGATGTTGTCTAACATTGGGATGGACTACAAGCAATATCATGCATGTCCAAAAGATTGTATTTTATATCGAGGAAGGTACGGATCACTCAAGGAATGTCCCATTTGTGATACTCCTCGATATAGAGATGATTTGCAAGGGGCAACCATTCCGTGCAAAGTTTCACGACATTTTCCAGTAATTCCATGATTGCAACATTTATTTTGCTGTAAATCTCTTGCACAACTTATGGACTGGCATGCACACCATACCTCTACGGATGGGATGATAAGGGTACCTTCAGATTCACCTACATGGAAACACATCAACCAAGAGTATCCAACATTTGGCAATGAGTCAAGAAATGTGAGATTTGGTCTTGCAATAAATGGTGTGAACCTCTTTGGTGTACGAGCAACTACGTGGGCCATTTGGTAAATTATAATATTCCTCCTTGGAGACACATTATGTTGGCACTTTTAATTCCTGGCCAACGCGAGGTTTAGAACATGGATGTGTATCTTGAGCTGCTTATTGACGAGTTGGAAGATTTGTGAAAGGGGATAAAAGCATATGACATTTCATGCCCCTTACATGAGAGGGAGTTTATACTACATGCCATTGTAATGTGGACAATGCATGACTATCCAGGATGAGGTGAATGCTCAGGTAATCATTCAAACAATGTCTATCTTGTGTACATAGGAGTTTGTTTACAGTTACATACAATTAGTAATTCTTGACATTTATATGATATACTACAATTGGTATAATTATTCTTTGACATATACTTTTTTTAATAGTGATTGATAGTATCCATTTGTTGGGCAGGCTTTCAAACGGCTGAAAAAAATGCTTGTTTTTTGTGTGGGCCAAATCTTGTGGGAAGATACTCTTATAGTCTTAAAAAAGTGGTTTATGAAAATCATCATAAATATTTGCATGAAGGCTATTTATTCAGAGACACTCATAGAAGAGGTTTTGGAGGAAGAGCTGAGAGAGAGATGCCTCTAAACAGGATGTCCATTAAAGATTGACGAAAACTATGGGAGGAATCTCAAGCAAAGCCAATCGATGGTATGAAAAGATTTATCTATATTTCATCGTTTGGAATATTGGAATAACCTTTTGATTAATCACCTACTTTATCCCATGCACATATTTAAAAATGTGGGTGAATCTATTTGGAAACACTTGATTGGTGAAAAAGATACCATTGCTACAAGACACAATCTAAAAGAATCAAACACCAAAAAAGAATCTTGGATAAAGGATGGTGAAGATCATGCTACAAAAGTACCTTGGACATTCACTAAGGAGGAGCTTAACCATGTGCGCTCCATTATTCATGACATTAGAACACCAACTGATTTTGCTAAACTTAGCAAACTTTTCTCCAACAAGTAGCTTAGTGAAAATATCAACTAGTTGTTCTTTTGTACTACAATGAACAACATGAATTTCACGACTCAGCAGCCTCTCAGGTATAAAGTGATACTGAATCTCAATGTGTTTGGTTCTCGCATGGAACACTGGATTCTTTGCTAGCTGAATGCCACTCTGACTGTCGCTATGTAATTTCGTGGGATTTTTCTGCTTCATGCCAACTTCTTCCAAGATTTGTCTTAACCATATAGCTTCCTGTGCTGCACTACACATTGTCTTATACTCTGCTTTTGTGGTGGATAGAGCAATTGTACTTTGCTTCTTACTAGACCAAGAAAAGCAACTACTACAAAACTGGAATACATATCTTGTGGTGGACCTACGATCATCATAGTCACCTCCCCAATCCGCATGCACATAGCCACACAACTCAGGTAAACCTTCATCCTTCATGTAAATCAAGCCATACTATGAAGTGCCTTTCACATAACGCAAAATGCGTTTAGCTGTCTTCCAATGCATTTCCGTAGGTGCTGCCATAAACTGACTTACAATGCCAACAACATGGCATATATCTCGTCTAGTCGTGGTAAGGTAAATCAAGCTCCCTACTAACTGTCTATACAGTGTAGCATGAAATGACTGTGACTCATCAAGCTTAGAAAGCTTTTTACCTAGTCCAATAGGAGTATTCACTGGTTTGCAATCCTGCAACCTAAACCTGTGCAACAACTCTTTGACATACTTCAGATGTGTTAAACCCACTTCGTGTCCTTTTTGCCACACCTCTACTCCAAGGCAACAATGCATCAAGCTGAGTGTCATCTCGAATTGTTCCATGAGATCTTTCTTGATCATATCTATCATCTCTTGATTATTTTCCGTAATAATCAGGTCATCAACATAAAGAGCAATCAACGCAACCATACCATCAAAGCATAAGACATATAGATTTGGATCAAAGTGTGTTCTCACCATCCCCTTTTAATGAAAGTAAGCATCAATCTTGCTATACCACGCACGTGGTGCCTGTGTAAGACCATAAGGCGCTTTCTTCAAGCGACATACTTTATTTTCTTGTCCCTTCGCTACAAAGCCTTCAGATTGATCCATGAACACCTCTTCTTCTAACTCACCATTTAGAAAAGCAGCTTTCACATCCATTAGATGCAAAGGCCAACCAAAATGTGAAGCTAAAGCAACAAGTAGACGTAGAGTATTCCACTTACATACCGGCGCAAAGGTCTCCTCATAGTCGATGCCTTTACTTTGTGCATACCCTTTGATCACTAATCTTGCTTTGTGCTTATACTACCATATGCATGATACTTAGTCATGTATACCCATTTACAACCAATGGGTTTCTTGCCAACTGGTGGGTCTACTAAGTCCCATGTGCTATGCTTAGCAATTGACTCCATCTCCTCTCCTATGGCCTTGACCCAAATGTCATCATCCTTCGCTTCACCATAAGTTGAAGGTTCTTTGCTTTGAATAATGCTAGATAAGAGAGCATAATTTGCTTCATATCTTTCAGGTTGTGTCTACAACTTAGGGAGCTTCCTGTTAGGTGCTCGGCTTACTAGTGAGAATGTATCCCACGGTACATCCTTCTCCTTGCATTTGTAGCCTGCAACTTCAATCCTTCTTGCACCAAGAGGTTTATCTCTACCTCTCCAACCTGTCTCTTGAGGTTGAATAGTAGTATCTTGAGATGTATCCTCATGTTCATCACTCGGAAGGTCAATGAATGGATCATCATCATGAGGTATCCTCACTATACCATCTTTCCCACTGGATGTGTCTATCTTCTCAGCATCCTCATCTTCATACATCTTGGATTCATCAAAGATAACATCACGGCTTAAATGGATTTTGTTTCCCACTGGATCAAAACATCTATAGCCCTTCACACGTTCATCATATCCTAGGAATATACACTTGATCGCTTTCACATCAAGTTTACGTCTCTCTTCCTTAGGAATGTGTACAAAGGCCTTACATCCAGAGATTCGCAAGTGGTTTACCTTTGGCTTCTTCTTCGTGAATGCTTCCTCAGGTGTTATCTTTGGTATGGCAATGGTAGGACTTCTATTTTGAAGATAGACTATCGTACTACATGCTTCTGACCAAAACTCTTTTGGTAGTTTCATCTCAGCTAGCATAGATCTGGCACTTTCCACAATCGTACGATTCTTGTGCTCAACTGCGCCATTGAGAGCAAGTGTACGAGCTTGCGTAAATTGTCTTTTAATCCCACATTGATCACAAAGATCATTGAAGTCATTAGACTTGTACTCACCTCCACTATCTGATCTTAGGACTTTGATCTTCCTACTTGTCCACTTTCTTTAATGAAAGTTGCAATTTGGAGTCATGCAATAACTTTTTGATTTCATATGGATCCAAAAGCTCATAGTTCTACCACTTACTCAAATCAACATAAGCATCATGTTCTTGATGAGATTTTTGGTGCTAATCCTAGGAAAGTCCACCAAGATTGAGTGTCATTAATTAGATTTGACATTGGTCATGAGATCTAATTGATCTAGGCTGAAATCAAGGCCTTTAAAAGTGATTTACAGGTCTTGAAAGTACATCAAGAAGTGTGAGGGAGATTGAGTCATTTTTTTGTCCAAAAAAAGCCAAGATTGGCTTGATTTGCTTGTAAGTAGATTTCAACTCATCTAATCTTTATTCCAACTTTGTGAGGGAGTGCTAGAACTGAGATTATAAGTCCATTTGTTGGATTAGAAATCTAATTTGAGTGAATCACTACAAGAAAGACTTTTGTGAGTTTCTAGAATTAAACAAATCAATTTATTGTTTGTAGAATTCACTAGTAAGATGGGATCTATTGGAGCTAGGAGACTCTCTCTCCGCCCTGCGTTTACATGGGTCCGTAGGTTCGCGGCAAAACCAATTTTTGAATTCAAATGTTGCTAAAATCAAAATCCAATCCACTCGTCTGACTTTGAAACCATGTAAATTCCCTTCAATGTTTCATTGGCATATTAGGTAAAATAGATGTGCGCGCTTTACAATGGAGCATAAAGATGCTAACTATCATTTAGTTTGTGGTGATAACTAGCATTCATTATATATTTTACTTTTTCTTAATAAACAAAAGTAAAATGGATAAAGACATTGAAACAAAATGCGCAATCTTTTGGATGGGCTTTAGATCAGCTTAGATTTAAACACATATACGAATTCAATAGATCAGAGTTTTTCAACCCTATATTTAAAAACATATATGAATTGAACATATCATATTTTTTCTCTTGGAAAACACCACTAACAACTCTTTGCAAACAAAAAATAAAAATAGCAATGAAACTCATAAAATATGACGCATATTCAGTGTGTCAAATATTGACATGAAATGTGCCAATGACATGGATGCTAACACAAATGTCACATTAAATATTTCATTCTAATTTCACATTTTAATTCACATAAAAAATTGCATTCTAAGTTCACATGTCGATCTAATTCTAGATTCACATTCCAATCTCATTCAAAATTACCATCATAATCTACATCACATTTTAATCTCATTCATCATATTTTTACTTTTAATTATAAAATTTTATTCTCATCTGTATCCCTCTCTCTCTCTCTCTCTCTCTCTCTCTCTCTCTCTCTCTCTCTCTCTCTCTCTCTCTCTCTCTCTCTCTCTCTCTCTCTCTCTCTCCCTCTCTCTCTCTCTTTGTCATTCATCTACAAATCTCTCTAAGCTAGAATCTTGTACAATAATCTTTCTCTTTCTCATTGCAAAATTCTTTTCACTCTTTTTTATATCTCATTTCATAATTTCTTGCCCATGTTTTTATAAAATCCTTCACTCTAATACGATTTTTTTTTTAACCTTAAGCTATCTTTGTCTATTCTCACTTTCATTTTTTGTAACTTTATTCAATTCACAATCATGGTTTCATTTATAAGCACTAATCTCAATCATGGTTTCATTCATAATCACTAATCTCATTCAGCAACATTTTATCAACATTTACAAATCTCATCATAGATCTTGTCCAATTCACAATCATGTTTTCATTCATAATCAATAATCTCATTCACCAACATTTTATTAACATTTACAAATCTCATCATGATTTTAATAACACACACACACAAATTCACATTTTAATCACAGATTCATATCTTCTTAAACTAAAATCTTTCAATAAATTATAGATCTCTCTCATTCTTACATCCATCATGATGAATGAAAGAATTCTCTCTCTCTCTCTCTCTCTCTCTCTCTCTCTCTCTCTCTCTCTCTCTCTCTCTCTCTCTCTCTCTCTCTCTCTCTCTCTCTCTCTCTCTCTCTCTCTCTCTCTCTCTCTCTCTCTCTCTCTCTCTCTCTCTCTCTCTCTCTCTCTCTCTCTCTCTCTCTCTCTCTCTCTCTCTCTCTCTCTCTCTCTCTCTCTCCCCCCCCTACATCCATTATTCATGATATCACTCATAAATCTCACAAAATCCCAAGATTTACAAATAGCAAGTACTTAAAAGATCGATCAAAAAATAGACTCTTATCTTTGAGAATCAAAAATTAGATCCGAACTCTACAAAACAGACATAAAAGAAACAAATTTATTTAAACAAACACAGATCTACAATGTACAGATTGAAGGGCATAAAAATTACTTTATGAGTGTCAGAATAAGTGTTGGTATATTGTTACTCACAAATCCATAGATTTCGATGTCCTTTTTGTTATCTTCAGTACCTTGTTAGCTACAAATTTTGCCCCTCGGATGCTGCTAAGAGTGCTTGAATGGTGAACGAATAAAGAGAAAAAAAAACTTGCAAAATAGAACAATCTTTTAATATACTGTATGCATTGATCTACTCAATTAAAATGCAACCAAAAGAGAGTAGCAATGTGTGTGTGTGTGTGTGTGTGTGTGAAAGAGAGAGAGAGAGAGAGAGAGAGAGAGAGAGAGAGAGAGAGAGAGAGAGAGAGAGAGAGAGAGAGAGAGAGAGAGAGAGAGAGAGAGAGAGAGAGAGAGAGAGAGAGATTAGAAATATGCATAATCTAGCACCAATCATCTTAGATCCATTGCTTGAGAGCTCCATTTTCTTGTCGTTGCTTCCCAATTTTGTCACCTGCAAAAGCATGACAATGCAATGGCGTTAGTTTAAAGCTAAGACTAGATTAATGAAAAACAAAAAAGGAAAAAGTGTGATCATGAAATCACTACTCATTACCATTTGATTGCAACGAAAGGAGGACGAAGAGGAGGAAGGAAAGGAGCAAGATCAAGAAGATGAACAAGAGTACCGAGGGCAAGAGTGTGGATAGCACTAAGAGGAAAGCGACCAAGAAGGGGGAGCAAAATGAAACAAGAAAGGAGACAAAAGGAATAGAGTGGGTGTGAAAGATTGTCAACTAGTTTTGTTGGTTATTGGCATTTTGGAGGCCAAAGTGAAATTTCAACTTATAGAGACATTTCTTAATCTTGATAAGGCTTAAAAATAGTGTTCTTACTACTTCTAACAAGTATTCAAGTGGATAAGGTTGGATTTAGAGCTACTACTATTGGTTAGTTGAGATACATTGAAACTAGTAACTTATTTCTAGGCTTTTAGTGAAGTACCAAGAAGTTGCTATTTTAGGGCAAGTGGCCAAGTGACATGATGGCTATTATAAATAGCTATAAAAATGTGGAAAAATCATCTTGATGTTCTCATTTTGTATGGAGAACTTTTCTCTTTTGATTCGATGTCCATCTCATGTGTTTATCTCATGATATCTTGAGTTTCTATGCGTAGAATGTTGATTTTATGGTTTATCTAGCTTTCACACTTGTGAAGTACAATATTGTACTTTATTGCTACTATACGTACAGGGATAGTACTAAGTCATATCTAAGTGTTTATGATCAAATGTTTGTGCATTTCTAAGGTCTAGCATGCATAAAGTAGTCATTTCTATGTTCTAGCTATTTCTAGACATCAGAGGAGTTCTAAATCCAAAAAAGACCTTTCTAGACATTAGAGAAATTCTAAATCCTTTTTGAAATTATTGAGGAATCCAGGACTTTAAAGGAGGAACCAGCCCGATTGAGTCCAACATAGATAGCTAGGAAAAAAATTATTCGAATTAATTTGGTGACAGATGATGATCCAAAGTAGATATTCATTGGGGCATAACATGATCTTGATTTTATTACGACAGCCATGGAGTTGTTGAAAAACTATAAGGTTGTCTTTGCCTGGTCTTATGATGAATTATGAGGCATAGCAAAAGAGGTCTACCAGAATACAATTGATGCTAGACCGGTTCGGCAAAAGAGACATCAGATGAATCCAAAGCACATGGTTCGGATTAGAGCTGCAATTGAAAAATTAGTGAGTGTGGGGCTTATTAAAATTCACCAACAGCCTTTTCAAATAGTGATGACGAAGGCAATTTATGATTACTTAGACAAATTTATGAAAATCGTCTTGGACGATTTTTGTCTATATGGGGATGATGACAATCATTTGGATTATTTGGAAAAATGTTTCCAAAGTTGCTATGAATTGAAAATCAATCTTAATCTAGAAAAGTGTACTTTATGTGTGTAGAGAGGAGTTTTATTAGGATAAATCATTTCCAAAGACGGATTGTTCATTGATCCGGCTAAGATTGAAGTCATTAAGAACATGCGTTTTTAAAAGAGCCCAAAAGAGATGCAAATAATCTTAGGAATGACGGGTTATGATCGATGGTAAATGCAGATATGACTCATATTTTGTATGAGGTCCTCAAGAAGCGAGCCGTCTATAGGGTAACTATTAACCGGTATAAGGTGTTCCAAGATTTGATTGATGTCGTTGATAAATGCACCAATATTGTGACCTCCAGACTGGAGTAAACCCTTTCATGTTCATATAAATGCATCCTAGGTAGCTATAGGTTGTGTTTTGGACAACAAGAAGAGGAGAAGAGTTACGATCATCTTGTGTATTATGCAAGCGAATTGCTGACACCTACAAAGAAAAAATATGCTACGATAGACAGGGAAGCGTTAAGCGTAATTTTTGCTCGTTGCAAATTTCATCATTTTCTATTGGACAATAATAGATATTCTTTACCAAGAATAATAGGGTTTCAGTTTTAAGTTTGAGATTTATGATTTCGGACTTGAATTATGGGGCAGAGGGTTAAAGTACAAGCCAAAAAAATTATTCTTTTGGGTTATGTGATGTATGTTGATGAATCAATTGATAACATTGGAACAAGATCTTACCTAGTTTTCAGTGACTAACTGCAATGCCAATTAGAATGGGTCTAAATCCAACCTTGTCTACAAATCTTCTTCTCAAAAATAGCAAACACTATATAGTTCGTTATTGACATAAAAATTTCTATCTCTAAGTTGAAATTCCAAGTTAGCCTCAAAGCTAAGTCCAAATTTAGCGGAGTCTGGTGCATTGAAAAGCGTTCGACAAGGGCTTTCCAATAATATGTTACATGACATACTTTTGAGCTACGATTAAAAAGTTATGGCAAGTCAAAAGTTTTAGTGTTATAATATTTTAATAATATAAACTACATCTTGCACGAATTCTTAAACGGTCTTTTTGAACCTCAAAACTCCTCTAATGACCCACCATCCATAATTGGTCATCAGTATATTGTGGTAGCCATAGATTATGCGACTAAATGGGCAGAGACGAAGGCTTTGAGGGATAACACATCAATGTCCACAACCAAATTTAATAATATCTTAACAAGGTTTGGATGTCCCTAAGAAATTGTTTCGGACTGCGGACCGCATTTCATTAATGATACACTTGTAGAAATGGACCTTATATGGATTGTGCATAAAACATCTACCTCGTATTATCCGCGTGGCAATGGCCAAGCTGAAGCCACCAATAAAATTTTGAAATGCATCTTAGCGAAGCAGGTGTTAGAGAAAGGAAGTTCATGGCATGATCTTTTACAATTGGTGTTATAAGACATCCCACGACTTATAAGACATCCACAGGGTCTACACCTTTCCAATTGGTTTATGGTGTGGATGCGCCTTACAAATTTGTGTTGCCAAATCTGCATGTGCAAATTGCTCATAATTTATCATTGGATGAGATGTTGTGAGAACAATTACATGTTTTATAGAAATTAGAAGAACACTGTGGGTATGCTTACTGGCAAAACTGGATAGCTAAACAACAGCAAGCATGGTGGTTTGATCGGCATATACATGAACAAGATCTACAAAAGGGAGACCTGGTGCTGTATTACCAGGGTAGTATTATGAATACCTTGAGATCCAAGGATTAACACTGGGAAGGGCCGTATCAAATTCTGGATATATTCAGCAATAATGTGCTGATTTCGTGGCATTGCTCGCCAGGTATATGTTTTGTGGTTAATAATAGTCATGTGAAAAGGTACCACCCCCATGAAGGGAAAAAGAATATTAAAAGAGAAGCCATTTATTATTTATTCGATGTTATGAGATGGAGAGCATAATTTCTTGCGTTTCAATGATTCTTCTATTTGGATTCCTTCAAATGGATAGTTCTTAATACGCTAAATTGATTCTGATTTCTAAATGAGCGAATGGGCTAAATATACATCTAATTGACATCAAAGGCTTATTGAACAAATTGGCTTGTGATTCCGTGAGGAAACGAAAGAGAAAATATATTTAAAAGAATTTGAAAACATGCAAGCTCTTGTTGCTGCAGGAAGATACTCGAAGGAACAGATTCATTACTTCATCGACAGTCGACTCTCACACCCTGTACACAAACAAGAGCTTGTATAAGCAAAACAATGAAGGCTCAATACAATCAAAGTTGAATAAAAAACCGTCACAAGGTTGAGAGCAGTCAAATTTGCCAACTAAGAAGAAGCTCTTCTGCAAATACTACAAATGAACCAACCATGAGATCCAAGATTGCCGCGTATTTCTAGCCAAGATCAAGAACAAAAGGATATTGAATTAGATGGCAAATGCAACTACAGAATCAACTCAACTCAATCAAGAAGAGCATCATGATGCATTCATGACAAATCATCAGAAAGCATTAGACGAAAGCTTTTGGTTTTTTGATTCTAGAGCCACTTAGCACACGACCAGCCTTATCGACTGTTTCAAATACTACATCTTCTTTGACGAATGTGAATTCGATGATTGTTCTTGACTTTGAGTTTGTTTCTGATTCGATGTAGACTGCTTGGAGCTTTTATGCTTCTATCATTTTGAGCCCTTGTTGACATATAGAGCATGAGACGAAGAGGTAGACGGAATGCCTTGACTTCTTCGATTATCTTCTTGTAGCAACATAGTGATAACTCTGGTAAGAGTTAAATTTGAGTGTGTCGTGATGATCATCACCCAGTTCTCATATGTAGAGAGTAGGCTTGAAAGTAATGTCATAATTAACTAACTTTGCAATCATTACTACTATAGTAATTACGCAACCAAACAATTAAGCATCGAATTATCAGACAAATAATCTGTCGCAAGAAATTACATAAATGCATACATTTTCAGACAAAACTGAACACAATAAGAAGATAGTATTGATTTAGTATGAAAATGAAACAGTTGTAAATGAGTAAAACAAGTTGCGGATCAAAGCTGCATACTCTAAGCTATCTCTGAGCAACTAAAGAAAAGTCTGAATTAAGTGCAATGCTAATAAGCAGTGAGTGCAATAGCAATCTCTTAATCAACTCTAAAGAACTGATTTAGAATGCTCAAGAGTGTTCAAGTTTAAAAGCTTGAGAGAGAAACGCTAACTATTCAATACTTGATGATTGATCTTTATGCTTCAATATATAAGATGTAGGAATATGAACAACTATTTATACTAAGCAATTAGGTCATCAAATGCATCCCCCAGTTGGCTGTGATGTGCTGGCATCCATCTAGTTAGGACTTCTCATAAACTACTTGCTCGATGAATTAATGCAAGTCGGTGGCTTTGGTCGTAAACAGTCTGTCTGCAGATTTAAATGTAAAGTGTAACTTTGGAGAAATGAACGTAAACTGTGATGCAAAAAATGTGAAGGTCTTGGCCAACGTCATTTCCTTAACATTTGAGTCATCTGGCATTTTGCGAAATACCCAAACTCTGAAAAAATCCCAAAAATGCTGACACTGTGAGCCATATCCGAGTAGTTATATCTGTGTAAAAACACGAATAAATCTGCAGGCCTGGATAAAAGTTGGACGAAGATTAAAATGTCGATTAGTCGATTAGTAGGAGAATATTCTAACACTATCCGCAGGAGCAAATTTATATCTTATTTTTGTTGAAAGACCTTGGTTACGGGCTACAAAAGGTGTACATGATTGGGCGACAAGAATTATTACTATTCCTGTGGAAGGAAGGAAGATTCAGCTGCAAACGCATCAGGGAGGATTGCTTCTGCGGTGCTGCCAGTTGGCGTTGAAACTGTTGAGGAACTGCTCTTCCAGCCAATGTCTGAAATATTAGAGGAAGATTTGAACTTGACAAGTTTTCTTTGATTATATACCAGTTGGGGAAGTGCATTTATCTATGGTGGTTAACCTATTTGCTGCTGAAGTAGTGGATTCTCATTCATGCGAAGCGGACCAGGTGAAAGATGAAGATACAACGGAGGACATACAAGCACAGTGGCCAAATAATTTTTTGAAATCATTGAGAAATCCAGGACTTTAAAGGAGGAACCTGCCCGATTGAGTCCAACATAGGTAGCTAGAAAAAAAATTATACGAATTAATTTGGTGATAGATGATGATCCAAAGAATATATTCATTGGGGTAGAACATGATCTTGATTTTATTATGACAGCCACGGAGTTGTTGAAAAACTATAAGGTTGTCTTTGCCTGGTCTTATGATGAATTATGAGGCGTAGCAGAAGAGGTCTACCAGAATACAATTGATGCTAGACCGGTTCGGCAACAGAGACATCAGATGAATCCAAAGCATGTGGATAGGATTAGAGCTGCAATTGAAAAATCAGTGAGTGTGGGGTTTATAGAATTCACTAACAGCCTTTTCAAATAGTGATGATGAAGGCATTTTATGATTACTTAGACAGATTTATGAAAATTGTCTTGAACGATTTTTGTCTATATGGGGATGATGATGATCATTTGGATTATTTGGAAAAGTGTTTCCAAAGATGTTATGAACTTAAAATCAGTCTTAATCTAGAAAAGTGTACTTTTTGTGTGTAGAGAGGAGTTTTATTAGGACAATTCATTTCCAAAGACGGATTGTTCATTGATCCGGCTAAGATTGAAGTCATTAAGAACATGCATTTTTAAAAGAGCCCAAAAGAAGTGCAAATAATCTTAGGAATGACGGGCTATCATCGATGGTATATTTATGCATATGCAGATAGGACTCATATTTTGTATGAGGTCCTCAAGAAGCGAGCCGTCTATAGGGTAACTATTAACCGGTATAAGGTGTTCGAGGATTTGATTGATGTCGTTGAAAAATGCACCAATATTGTGACCTCCAGACTGGAGTAAACCCTTTCATGTTCATACAAATGCATCCTAGGTAGCTGTAGGTTGTGTTTTGGGCAACCAGAAGAGGAGAAGAGTTATGATCATCTTGTGTATTATGCAAGCAAATTGCTGACACCTACAAAGAAAAAGTATTCTACAATAGACAGGGAAGCGTTAAGCGTAATTTTTGCTCTTTGCAAATTTCATCATTTTCTATTGGACAATAAAAGATTTTCTTTACCAAAAATAATAGGGTTTCATTTTCAAGTTTGAGATTTATGATTTCGGACTTGAATTATGTGGCAAAGGGTTAAAGTACAAGCCAAAAAAATTATGTTTTTGGGTTATGTGGTGTATGTTGATGAATCAATTGATAACATTGGAACAAGATCTTACCTAGTTTTGAGTGACTAACTGCAATGCCAATTAGAATGGGTCTAAATCCAACCTTGTCTACAAATCTTCTTCCCAAAAATAGCAAACACTATATAGTTCGTTATTGACATAAAAGATTTTATCTCTAAGTTGAAATTCCAGGTTGGCCTCAAAATTTCCATAATAACTCAACTAAACTAGGTGTATATGTACCATCAACTGTTGCTATATCCGATTCATAAGCATGTGATTGTTCGTATGATTGCATGGTGGTGGATGATTTTGTTTCAAGAATTTGAGTTTGATATTTGAATTCAACCAGGCAGAGTTCACAAGCTAGCGTAGCAGTTGTCCCAGATTGAGACAAGTAATGTAGAGGAAGGTGGTGATGAAATGTTGCGCGCACAATTATTTATTGTAAACTGGTATTGGATTCTTGATAAGCAGATTTGTTTAGGTTTTTGGACAAAGGGGACGTTTCCTAATCACTTCAAAATGTCCTAACGATGTCAGTTGATATGGAGAGTGCGCACTTTTCAAGTTATTGAAGGCCAAATATATAAGCAAGGCCAAGTTCATGTTCTGATACGATGTGTTCAATCCAAAGACGTCACATCGATAATTGATGATGCACATTATGGATATGTGAGAGGACACTTCACATCTGAAATTACAGTTTGAAAATTTTCCAAACTATAATGGTGGCCTATTGTTTGGACAGATATTGCTGATTACTATAAGAAATGTGATACTTGCCAAAGACATCGGAGACCAGTGTCGGCAATGGACTATCCATTGGTACATCTGCAACCGATTGAACCATTCCAAAGATTAACCATCCAAAATTGGTGATCGGTATATTAGCCATAGATTTGGCGACTAAATGGGCGGGGGCGAAGGCTTTGAGAGATAACACATCAATGTCCACAGCCAAATTTAATAATATCTTAACAAAGTTTGGATGTCCCTAAGAAATTGTTTCGGACTGCAGACCACATTCCATTAATGATACATTTGTAGAAATGATGCACCTATTTAGGACTGTGCATAAAACACCTACCTCGTATTATCCGCGTGGAAAAACCAAGCTGAAGCCACCAATAAAATTGTGAAATGAATCTTAGCAAAGCAGGTGTTAGAGAAAGGAAGTTCATGGCATGATCTTTAACAACCGGCCTTATAAGACATCCACATGGTTTACAACTTTCCAATTGGTTTATGTTGTGGATGCGCCTTACAAATTTGTGTTGCCAAATCTGCATGTGCAAACTGCTCATAATTTATCGTTGGATGAGATGTTGTGAGAACAATTACATGTTTTAAAGAAATTAGAAGAACATTGTGGGTATGCTTACTGGCAAAACTGGATAGCTAAATAACAGCAAGCATGGTGGTTTGATCGGCATATACATGAACAAGATCTACAAAAGGGAGACTTGGTGTTGTATTATCCGGGTAGTATTATAAATACCTTGAGATCCAAGTATTAACACTGGGAAGGGCCGTATCAAATTCTGGATATATTCAACAATAATGTGCTGATTTCGTGGCATTGCTCGCCAGGTATATGTTTTGTGGTTAATAATAGTCATGTGAAAAGGTATCACCCCCATGAAGGGAAAAAGAATATTAAAAGAGAAGCCATTTATTATGTTATGAGATGGAGGGCATAATTTCTTGCGTTTCAATGATTCTTCTATTTGGATTCCTTCAAATGGATAGTTCTTAATACGCTAAATTGATTCTGATTTCTAAATGAGCGAATGGGCTAAATATACATCTAATTGACATCAAAGGCTTATTGAACAAATTGGCTTGTGATTCCGTGAGGAAACGAAAGAGAAAATATATTTAAAAGAATTTGAAAACATGCAAGCTCTTGTTGCTGCAGGAAGATACTCGAAGGAACAGATTCATTACTTCATCGACAGTCGACTCTCACACCCTATACACAAACAAGAGCTTGTATAAGCAAAATAATGAAGGCTCAAAACAATCAAAGTTGAATAAAAAACCATCACAAGGTTGAGAGCAGTCGAATTTGCCAACTAGGAAGAAGCTCGTCTGCAAATACTACAAACGAACCAACCATGAGATCCAAGATTGCCGCATATTCCTAAACAAGAGCAAGAACAAAAGGCTATTGAATTAGATGGCAAATGCAACTACAAAAGCAGGTTTTTCGATTTTAGAGCCACTTAGCACATGACCAGCCTTATCGACTATTTCGAATACTATATTTCTTACAAGCTTCCTGTGCGTGACTTGACAAACTATCCTGCTAACATTGTTGGACCGCCTCCCTACGTAGTGTGCATAGGACCATATTCTTGTTTAGCTTTACCCCTTCGAGGAGATGACTGCTCCAGTCTTGTATAGCTGTGTATTTTTTTACTATACATTTTGTAAAAATATATTAGTCTCTAAGTCTCTGGCAAAGAAAAAATATCATTTTTGTACACATTTTTTAATTTTTTCGTATGGATTTTATTAATCTTCACAAAAAGCTAAAACACAACAATATGCCATGGCAAGGCCTTTGTGATACAATGCCACGTCCTTGTTTCTTGTATAAATTGCAACGTATAAATGTGTCATTTTGTAATGACTCAATGATTATTCAACATTAAGCCTACACATCTTAAGACAAAGCTTCTTTGATTTTCAAATCACCGTTTTAAATCATTACAAATTGCAATCTCCTTTAATCTTTCGTTTTCTTCGAGTTCAATGCTTTTTTGACTTTGAGCATAGTGATATTTCACCTCCCCTTGTTAACAAGTGGATTGGCAATATTCAATCTGTACTTTGCAAACATAAATTTTAACCTAAGGAACATTAAATCAAAACAAACGTATCAAAGTACAACTTGCATGGATCAAAGTACAACTAGCATGTAAGACAACTTTCTGTTTGAAGAAAGTTGTTTCAATCTCTTGTAACAAATCAGCAATGGGATTGTTAGCAGACTATTATGGAGCATCTTCACTCTTATTCCTTCGGTCAACTTATCGAAGATTTACCTTCTGATGCAGTTCGAGCTCGTCTTCTTTCTTGTGTTGGTCCAGGTGCAGGGGCTTGGCTGGTTGAACGTCCAGTTCTTCCACTATTGTGAGTCAACAATGACTTGTTTATAACTGCCCTTCGAACTAGATTGGGTCTTCCACATCTAATGTTAATTGTTATCTCTAAGTGTTCATGTGGGCATGTGTTGGATTCCTTGGGTACTCATCTTATGCGGTGTCTCTCAGGTGGAGAACGTATTGTTTCGATTCCATTCGTGATGTCGTTGCTGCTATTGCTCATGATAGTGGTTTTCATGTTGTTTGAGAACAAACACACATTTTACCAGGGCCTTCTTCGCAATCTACTCGACGACGAGTTGACCTTGTTATTTCCCGTGATGGAATTCGTACTCTAGGAGATGTTGTAATTGCTGATCCCTCTCGTAAGGACCTCCTTCGTCATTCTTCCACCACGCAAGGGGCCGCTGCATCTCATGCAGCTCAAGAAAAGAAAAGAGATTATAATGATCGTGCACCCGGTGAAGATTTCATCCCCTTTGTCTTCACAAGAAATTTAATGATTTTCTATGTTTATGTGCGGAGCTTATGGTGAAATGCCAAGGACAAAGCATTACCTTACCTTCTGTAATTGTTTATTTCTACTGTCAGTGTATTTCTATAGCATTACAACGTTCACAAGCGGTTTCAATTCTTCAACAGGCTCAGTTTGCAGGAGTGTCTGCTTCAAAGCTTCATGCATTACCTATTACTGGTTCTATTTTAATTAGTGATTTACACCAGGTAGTTGGTTTAGAGTAATTAGCTTACTTTTTAGTTTCTTATTTACATCGGGCAGTTAGTTTTAAGTAATTAGCTTACCATTCTAAATTTTACTCATCTTTTTACTTAGCTTTTGGATAATTTAATTCATTTTTGTCGTTCTTCGGTATTATTTAAAATACTTTAATCTTCTTGTTTGATCATGGTTTTCCCATCATTTATAATAAAAGCAGGGATATTATTATTTGTTTGAGGTGGCATGTGATGACTGTATACTCCTAATGACTGAATTGCGACAAAAAGCATTTGGTGGCGTGCGTTTTCTCCAATCCAAGGAAAGAGCTGTGTAATTTTTATTCTCCCCCTCGCACGAAAATTAAAAGCTTAGCAGGCAAGAAATTCTTTCTTGCTATCAACCCCAACAATGGAGTTTGCGCCACACTGCTGTACTCACTTGTTTTGGTCAGTCCCTGCTATTGCTATTGCTGCATCTGCATGGCAGAACTGGCAAGGGCCAGCCGTAGCAAAAAGACTATCCCTCGCCATCTCTCTCTCTCGCACGCTCCCCATCTCTTCGCGACTGTCTACACCCTATATATAGCTTACTAACATCACGCTGGGAGACTCTCTCTCCGCCCTGCGCTTAAATGGGTCCGTAGGTTCGCGGCAAAACCAATTTTTAAATTCAAATGTTGCTAAAATCAAAATCCAATCCACTCGTCTGATTTTGAAACCATGTAAATTTCCTCCAATGTTTCATTGGCATATTAGGTAAAATATGATGTGCGCTTTACAATGAAGCATAAAGATGCTAAGTACCATTTAGTTTGTGGTGATACCTAGCATTCATTATATATTTTACTTTTGCTTAATAAACAATAAAAGCTCACTTTTAAGATTGTAGATACATGTCAAGATTGTCTACTACTACTAAATATTGAGATATTCAATAAATTGCTTGGAATTTTTTTTACGAATTACTATGGATAAAGACATTGAAACAAAATGCGCAATCTTTTAGATGGGCTTTAGATCAGCTGAAATTTAAACACATATACAAATTCAATAGATCAGTTTTTTTCAACCCTAGATTTAAAAACATATATGAATTCAATTGATCATATTTTTTCTCTTGGAAAACACCACTAACAACTCTTTGCAAACAAAAAATATAAATAGCAATGAAACTCATAAGAAATTGTCAAAATATGACGCATATTCAGTGTGTCAAATATTGACATGAAACGTGCCAATGACATAGATGCTAACACAAATGTCACATTAAATATTTCATTCTAATTTCACATTTTAATTCACATTAAAAAATTCATTCTAATTTCACATGTCGATCTAATTCTAGATTCACATTCCAACCTCCCCCCCGTGGGACGAGGTAGACATTGTCAGGCGGGTTGCCGACAAGGCCAACAAGACCGGTCAGAAGATCGTGCGCTGCCGATACTGTCTCATCGAGTTTGCTGCATCCCTCACTCGCCTTAAAGGCCCATCTGCTTGGTGCACGCCTTGAATGCTGCCTCTTGTGGCAGCATGACCGTCCCCGACAGGCAGCGAGTATTGGACACCTAAGGGCCGCGGCTCGTGGAAGGGGAGAACACCATTTCGGAGGGCATTCTCCGATTTTGCACCGCTCCTTAAGTGGCTAACCCAGAGTTGCTGCCTGCTTGGCTGGCACGCACGAGGAGAGGGAGTGCATCCTCCTCCGGTCCCTTTGCCCCTCAGACAGTTCTGCCTCATGCACCCCCATCTGCTCAGATTCCGGTGGATCCCGTCCCATCCCGTCCGCCAGTTGCCACTGCGGTTCCACCACCACCCACTGTTGCTCACACTCCACCAGTGTACGACTTTCTCATGGACTCTCCGCCACCCGAGCAGGCCCAGGATGGTACTGGGCGGGCCTTCGAGGATGTGGAAGAGATCCTTTCTTCCTTCCCTTCCCATCCGAATGACCTCCTCAGCCAGCAGTTTTCGTACCCCATGCCAGATGTTGCCCCTCCACCAGTGCACCCCACCTATGCTGCTGCACCCATCCTTGCCAGTGCATCCCACTCTCCCCATTCCACGTCTACAGCCGATGCATCCACCAGTGCCCAGCCTGTCGCGTCATCATCCATTCCCGTCACGGTTGGTGCACCGTGTTGGAGGTCCACCACCCGTCGCCCACTAGGGAGAGCCCTTGTGCAGCAGACCATTCGTGGCGCGCATCAGCCGCACATGGACAGAGAGACCACACAGGCCGTGGCCAGTTTGATTTACGAGCTGAACCTCCCCTTTGCCATCACCGACTCTGAGCCCTTCAAAAGGGCCTTTCGCCTTGCACAGTCTGTCAGCCCTAGCTGGAGAGTCCCTAGTTCAGAGGTTGTCCGCACACACATGCTGAGGGATAGGGTCGAGTCCTTGTCTAGAGAGATGGAGCCTCTATGTCGGCATTGGGCCACTTACGGTTGCAGCATCATGTCCGATGGCTGGACTGATGTCAGGAGGAGGCCGATCCTCAACATACTGGTCTCCAGCTGCATGAGCACACGGTTTTTGAGGGCAGTGGATTGCAGTAGGGGGGGGAGAGTCATATCTGCAGAGTTCATGTTTGATGTCATCAGGTCTTCCATCCTAGCCATAGGCTCACAGCATGTCGTCACGGTGGTGACGGACAATGCCACGAACTGCATTCAGATGGGTGTACTGCTAGAGGCCGAGTTCCCTCATATTGTTCATACCCCCTGTGCAGCCCACGACATAGACCTTCTGGTGGGGGACATTGGAGCACTTCCCTGGGTTAGAGCCATTGTCCGGGAGGCCCTCTTCTTGGTGACTTTTGTCACCAGAAAGAGGCGTGTTCTTGCCATGTTCCGGGTGTTCAGCCATCTGGACCTCCGTAAGCCAACCGCGCTTTGCATTCGACTTGGTGGTCATCGACCGTTTGATCAAGTGCAGGGCCCAGCTTCTACAGATGGTTGCCAGTGATCTTTCGGGTGCCAATACATTTCCGCACACTGAGGATGGGGAGCACTTTTCTTCCACGGTGAGGGGAGACCAGTTCTGGAGGGATGCACAGACATTGTCAAGACTGCTTCGACCACTCTACATTGTGCTCCGCATGGCTGACAGCGAGGGGTCGACACTTGGACTGGTGTATGAGCTCATGGACCGGATTGGACAGTTCCTGCAGCTGCCCATCTTGCAGCCAGAGAGGTAAGCGGTACAGTGTTGCAATTGACCTTTATCTTTTCAGTACTTGCTAGTTTGTTTTTCTATCAATGTTAAGCTTTTTCGTAATGCCCTAAACCACATGCCCCTCACCTACAGGATGACAGAGCTGAAGTTCATATGGGAGACGCGGTGGAACTACTTCCACAGGAGTATCCACAACGTTTCACACATGCTGCATCCCCTCTTCCTCTCTCCGACCCAGATCGCAGACAGGGAGCTCGAGGCCGATTGGCTTCAGTACATTCATAGGGTGGGTCCACACATAGGTTTGGATCCTATTAGGCTCATGGAAGAGCTCGCTGCATTTCGTTTCGGCATGGGCACATTCGGCCACCCGGCTGCCCAGGATCCAGAGAGGAGGCAGCTATCCATTACCTGGTGGACCATGATTGGTAGCACATACCCATCTATACAACGTCTTGCACTGCTTGTCCTTTCTCAGGTGTGCATCTCATTTTATCCTCCATTTTTGTGTTTCGTTGAAGTTCCACCTCTGCCACAATGTGCTGAAGTATTTCAATGCACGCACCACAGGACTGTGCTGCCTCCGTGTGTGAGCGTAATTGGAGCACATGGGCACTCATTCACACGAGGAGAAGAAACCGGTTGTCAGTGAGTCAGTTGGAGCGGTTGGTGTTCTGTAGCACCAACGCACGTCTCGCCAGGAGGCTTCCGACCAT
This sequence comes from Diphasiastrum complanatum, assembly GCA_029204225.1. Taxonomy (NCBI): domain Eukaryota; kingdom Viridiplantae; phylum Streptophyta; class Lycopodiopsida; order Lycopodiales; family Lycopodiaceae; genus Diphasiastrum; species Diphasiastrum complanatum. The sequence continues at coordinate 30,457,529 of CM055101.1, forward strand.
TACGAGCGCATTGCAGGTGATAAGCTAGTCTTTCATAGCATGTTGGTTGACTCCTGGTATGCTGGTTTCATTTCTTGATAAAGTTGTCTCTCTGACATGCAAATTTTAAACCTTGCAGACGAAGATATCCGATTTGGAGCGCCAGGTTGACTTGCCTATGGACAGCACCCAACCCATGCCTGCAGATGACCTGGGCACACAGTTGATGGCAGAGAGAGAGGGAACTTGCCGAGATGAGAGAGAGAGAGCTTGGGCTTGAGCACAGAGATCCCCCATTGTATGAGGCAGATGAGCCAGTGTTAGAGGATGGGCATGATGAGGATGAGCCCATTCGGGTTGTGTTTGCCAGACCAGAGAGGGATGAGGCAGATTATACAGGTGCAGGGCACACGCCACGGGCAGGGGTCACAGGTGCATCACGTGGCAGAGGTGGGACACATGGCACAAGTTATACCGACAGACAGGCAGAGCACACAGGGGGGGCAGTGGCATACCTACCTGTGTCGACATGATGGAGGAGGATCTTGATAGAGGGCAGAGTGGTTCAGATGTCGGTCCCGCAGATGTTTGGATGCGTGCAGCCAGAGTCATGGCCGTTACTACGATGCACACCAAAGGAGACACCTGATGACTTTCATTGCACAGATTGTGAGGCCATGCAGGGTCTACAGGGTGCACATGATGAGGCACGGGATGAGGCTTGGGTTGATTCAGGGGTTGGTGCACAGGATGATTCAGAGGTTGGTGCACAGGATGATTTAGAGGCTGGTGCACAGGATGAGTCCCAGAGCCCAGAGCATTTGTATTCGGATGCCCAGCTGGCCGACTTGGTTGCCACATTGGATTCAGAGGCCCAGCAGATGCCGAGTGTCAGGGCGCCCCCATCATCTCTTGCCAGCATGCCATACACAGAGTCCCAGCCAGAGCAACCGCATGAGGTGCCTACAGTTCCTCTAGCTCGTCAGAGGGTGTATGTGCGTCGCACAGCTCCTCCAATGCCACCGATGCCATTTAGGCCTGCCTCTGTACTCTGTACATGTGATGCTACCCCCCTATGTTGGTCTCCCATTGGCCCCTCGGTTTTCTCACTCGCAGTGCCCATGTGCCCCTGCAACAGTCCCCTGCATCATGTACTGTAATTTCTTTTTTTACACCCTAAACCCCCTTTTTTTACTTTTTTTTGTCCTTTTTTTGGTGGTTAATATGCAAAAAATAGATATTAAAAATATTAAAAAATAAAAAAATATTAAAAATGGTACCGCCCTGGTATTGCGGATCCCAGGGCGGTACCGTACCGGCGGTACCACTGATATGGTGCGGTACCACTGATATGGTACCGGCGGTACCATACCAGCAGTACCACGAGGCACTATGGTTCATGATAGTAGCAATAATTAGAAAAATTTTCTATACGCATGCCTCGACACAGCTTCATACTTCTTCCATACCTTTGGGATTTGCAACTATTTTATGGTACTATAGTCTCTATTAGTTGTGGGCTTCTTTTTTGAGATAAGACTATTCTAAGATAAGACTCTTCTGGGACCTTGAAGATGTTCTTGACTAAGTAGAAATAGGAGCCATAGATTCTCATTTCTCAGATTATTGAGTTTGGTGTCCCGAGCTTCTTGTAGGAGAGTTCTATATTTATGGAGACCTTAGTTAGAGATTTGCCTTGAGTTGTGAACAACCATTATTGTTCAATGAGTTTTCTTACTTGGAAAATGCTATTTGCTGTCTTCATTCTTCATTTGATGCCAATATGTGTGATTGAGTTCTTAACATGGTATGAGAGCACCTTCTCATCTTCTTTAATAGTTGATTTTTCTTTCTAACTTCTCTCTCTAGGTGTTTCTTTCTCTAGCCATTTTTCTCTCTAGACCTAAATAGACATTTTTGGCCATAACTGTTGTGTAATCAAGTTTGAGTTTTGTGAATTGCATCATTTTTTTTAAATAGGCACGACAAAAATTGAAAATAGATACATTCTTGGGAGCGTAGGATTAAGTTACACCCAGAGAAGCAATCAAAGTTCTCTTTGATTTTTTAGTCAAAGGGGTTACTTTTATGTTTTATTAACACCGCTTTTTAATTGTTTTTTTAAATGGTTCTACATGTTCTATAATGTCTTACAATCTTAACATCCCATTCCCTATCCCTTTTTACTTGCTAGAAGTGAAGTTATTGTAAAATCAAACTTTGGTCAAATGGAATAATCTATTTTATGTTTTGCAAGATTTTTGGTTCAAATCCCCTATGGATCTTGATGTTCCATATTTGAAGATGAGTTCAAGCTTTTCAATTGGCATCTTCAATGCAAAGATCATGAAGGTCATACAGGGGAATATTCTGTTTTTTGTGACAATCGTCCCAAGTTTGACATATGGAAGTCAAGATAATGTCAACATACTTTTCCTGTAATGATTTGCTTTCAATGCACTTATTGATTTTGAGTAGTAGATGTTACTTGCGGGATATTAGGCATGTTTCCTTCACTTTTTTTGGTTACTTTTGTTAGCATTCACCTTTCATAACACCTACTAGTGGTTCACAACCTTCTATACATGCTAACGCCTGCTTTTGGTAGTGAATTTTTGATGTATTTTCTTCCTCTATTGCTTGTTTAAACCTTTTAGCAGTAGTAAACAGCTTTTATTGATAGCTTGACAGTTGGTGTTCTATTTGGAAGTCATTCTGGCAACCATTTCATCATCTACTACTTGCTGATGTTTACAAGAAGTTGTGGATAACATTCCCCCATTTCTAGCACCTACTTTGGAGAGTGCTATCATGATGTATATCAACATCTATTCTTGATGGTTCTTCTGCCTATTTGTTTGGTATTTGTATTTTGAGGATGGTTGGGATGACAACAAGAGTTTGCTCCCTCAAGTATAACACAGTTTCATATTTCTCTATAAGCATGCCTCAACTATATACATGCTGCACAACTATTTTTGGGTCAGAACTATCATATGGCAGCTCTTGGACTCCCTTTTAAGATGAGACCCTTCTGGGACCTTTCAAGATGCTCCCAAGTAAGTATAAATAGGAGCCAGAGACTCTCGTTTCTCAAATTATGGTCGTGCCCTGAGCTTCCTGTAGGAAAGTTCTATATTTTGGAGATCTTAGTTAGAGATTCGCCTGAGCTATCTACAACCATTATTATTCTTCATTGAGTTTTCTTGATTGGAGAATGCTTTGTGAATGTTATTTGCTGCCTTTATACTGCATGTGATGCCAATACCTGTGTTTGAGGTCATAGCATACATATAGTAAACATAAAGGATTTCATAGGCTTAGCATCTGTGCAGACAAACATTTCATGGCCTCATATAGCTTATATTCAATATAGTTTTTGCTGGGAATCCATGCATACCAAAACATATAATTTTTTTGCAGGAATTTACCTACTACTCACACATTCTCTCATAGCCAATTATGCATGTAATAATCTTACAATTCATAATAAATCCACATTTGTAATAATCGATTACCAGCTCCATGCGCATCCCCACAATATTCTGCATAGCACAAGAGGATTTGCAGATAATGATTAAAAATTGAACTAATGTTAGACAACGTTCATGGCACATTACTTGGTGATACACCTTTTGTTGCACTCAATCTCCTTCATGCAGGCAAACTTAGGCTTGCTTTGTTTCCATTGTAAAGGCTTCTTGGATTCCTAACCTAGCAAAAGTCAGCCAAAGCAACACTTGTAGAGTGACATCCTCATATACTCATTGATAGAGCTAATCCAATCTCACCCCGAGCTCTGAAATTCTTCACATCATCCCAATCCAACCCTTACTCTGTTGCTATGTTTGTCCATACCATTGTAGCCCAACTCACTCACGGAGTTGCCTCTTCTAAGCACTGGAGGACTAGTGAGCTCATTATCCTGGCAGTACTAGGATGAGTCAATTGCAACTTCATCCCCGATATAGATAGCCTTAAAATTCAGCCCTTGGCTTCTAATTGGCAGTTCAGTGCATGTCACTCTCAAGCATGGTGTCCACCACTATTAGTCCAATATCGGTCAACTTTATCTGTAGTCACAGTTGCCCATCCATACACTAAACACACCTAGATTCAACTTGAGTAATCCTACCCTCGTCCAGGTTTCCTTAACTTAAGGTTAGCGATTATATAACCTAAGTTAATCAGGGACATAACATGTTGCTAGAGTATGGTCACAAAGACATCAAGAGGAGATAGCAATTGGCATCATATGGGAATGGTTTTGGGCCTGACATAATGGAATAATGTGAATAGGTTCAGTGAATTGTAGTTCCATAAAATACTGTGTCTTCTTACTCAGGTAATGCTGTCAAGGTTGACCATCTTTGTTCTTGCACAGGTACATGCAGCAGAGTTCTCTTTCCCTCCATGGTTTTCTCATGGTGCGCGATCTTTGATTGAACGAATTCTAGACCCTAATCCTCGGACGGTAAAGCAACTGATTATCTTTCCATACACAGGAAAAAAGTTGGTCTTTTGACTACTGGGGTTAAAACATTGCCAACAACAATATCGAACTGCATATATGAAGCAGTGGGAAGCATCTCTTGTATGACATTGAATATCATCTAGAAATTTCATGCTGTTTTACTAGATGACAATGTGGGTAACAAGTCTGAACTACTGTGCAGCGTATCACTGTCATGCAAATTCGTGAAGATGACTGGTTTAAGAAGAATTATGTACCTGTAAGGCTTTATGAGGATGAGGACGCCAACCTTGATGATGTCCAAGCTGTGTTTGACGATACTGAGGTGAGATTTAGCTTCTGCATTTAAACCCAAACTGATGATGGCTGTAGGGCAAATTCTAAGTTCCTCGAGGACATATAATTGGACAAGCTGCCATATGAAGATTACCTTTAGACCATAGTAACAGGCAATAAGACCTGAAGAGAGTTTTAGTCAGCAAAATATAGAGGAAATATTTTTCCAGCTGACACAGTTTTGTTCTAACCAGGCAAATGCAAACCTTTAAGGACCATTCATTGGGAATGTTAGAATTTATCTGTTTAGTAGGCACTTCTTTTGATGAGGACCTCTAGTCCATTCCTTAGGCCTAAATTTTTGATGGTATGCTATGGTATGGCAGGCTAGTGTAGTACCTAAGATTTTAATATCCAAAGACCTTGTGAAGAAATGCGATGTCTGATTATTCTTAATTATGAGCAGTAAGTTCTGAGATAGACTGGTCATGTTTTATGACTGGATTTCCTGACTTCCTTTCAAGCTTTATGTGATTCCAGTTAATTGAGGCTTCTCTGGACTCTAATAAAGAGGTGGTGCTAATGGGATAATACTTTTCCGAGAACACCTTGTCCATTTTAGAGTACCCTTCTGTTTAAAGGGTTGAAATTTAAATTTTGTATGATTATGCATAAGTGAGTTGTATTTCTGTACAGGAAAAGTACGTGAAAGAGCAGAAGAAGTTTATAGAGACAGGTCCTTCTATGATGAACGCATTTAATCTCATTGCCCTTTCTCAAGGACTTAACCTTGCTGTGCTGTTTGACAGGAGACAGGTGAAAATTTATTGATCTTAGGTTTCAGATTTTAAATTGGTGTTTTTCGAAGAACGTGTCTAAACTGGCGGAATTTTCGCATGTATGTATTATCTTGCAAATTGTGCACTTCAGACATATTGCAGGTGCAAATATCTATTGTAATTGTTCAAAACGTCATATAGGATCATGTGAAACGTCAAACACGTTTCATATCAAGAAGTGAAGCCAAGGAAATTCTTGCCAGAATAGATGCTGCAGCAAGACTGATGAATTTCAAAGTTCATACCAGGAACTTCAAGGTTTGTCCCTCCTTTATGATAAGGGATTGAAAAAAGGTGGAATTTTTTTGCAAGTGCACATGCTCTTTAAGAACATTCAGATTCTATGAGAGTTTAAAACTTTAAGTATTTATTTTTGTATTTGGTTACATCAATTCTACAATACTGGTGGCTTTGAGATAGTACTTTCCAAAATATTGGTGACATTCCCATGCCTGAAAGTTCATATGCTATACAGTAGAAAGAGCACCTTTCTAAGCTTTCAAGGTTTTATATCTTTTGGCCATTAACTTCTAAGCTTTCATATCCATGCTGAAAATGTTATTGTGAGGTGGAATAAGTTACAATAGTATGGAAAGCCAAGATCTTTCTTTTTATCGAAAGGGGACTACATGTGTGATGATGGTATGTGCTCTAAATTGGCTTCCCTTTTCAGAGTTCCAATTATTTTCAGGGATGAGTTTCCAAAGATAGCTTTGTAATATTTCTAAGCTCTTCTTCCACTACTTGGTTGACAGAAGAGTCCTTCCCACGCAATCGAACTCTCTTAGAGAATATGGTTCTGCAACCTCTTCCTCCGCTCAATTACTTGTTTATGACGATGATATGAAGTATGTTGTTGCTGTAATAAAATTGATTTTTTTTAAGATTATCAGGCTTATTAAATCAAGCTTTGAAGTTCCAGGCCGTAAAGAATTGTAGAATCTGTTGCATATCTACAAAATCTGATGCACTGTTCACCTTGGGGCAAATACATATAACACAAAGTGCTTGTTCAACCCCGAGCATGGGAGATGGCACTGGGTATATACTATACCGATCAATCCACTTCGCAGTAGCTATGACGTCTCAACCCACTGCACAAATGGCTCTCATCAGTCCAGGCCTTAATTGATTTGAATGTCTCACCTGATGCTCCTGATACCTTTTAGATAGTAACAATTCAGTGCCACATGTTGTGGGTTCCTCCTGTGCGGCTGCTCCCACATGTCCAGCCTGGGTTCCTCCTGTGCGACTGCTCCCACATGTCCAGCCTGGTTATACTCTATTTGATCCTGAAGTACTAATCTAGTTATAACTAAGTATAACTGAGACCGACTACTAACCACCATTAAGAGCCTAACTCACCGGGCTTCCCTTAGCCCAAGGCTAGACACATACTGGGATGTAATAGTTTCGAGTGACAAGATCCATTGCAAGGATGTCTACAGCCGGTGTCTTCTTCATCAGCTTGAAGCCTTTGGATTACTTCCCTTTAAGATTAGAAAAGGAAGGTGTTGGAATGGATATTTATGCTTGGTTCCTCTCGACTGTAAAAACATGTCTCTGCTTTATTATTGTTTACTGCATCAACAGCCAGCTTGATGGTAATTGTTTGAACACCAGCCTGGGGTGCATCACGTTGAGCTGGCTGTTAAGGAACTCCTGGGGCTGGTTGTGCTAGAGTTGGAGATGCTTATTGAGCAGGGTTGGGAGGAATGGGTGTTAGAGGTTGGCCCATTATCTACTGATTGTTAGTGCCGTTGCACATGACTCCAAATTTGGTGGGCGTTTGGTCCATTAACGATAGTTGCAGTGTTCGATGCTGCATTCACATGCATTATGTCCCTTCTGTCCATAAATCTGTCAATATTGTAGTTGATTTAGGCGAAGGGGAAGTCACCTTGTCCACCAGTTGCGAAAATACTGAATTTATGTGAACTAGAATATTTGCGAGAAAACCTTCAAACGAGTGCGACCAATGCAATCAAGAAAAGCCTTCTGATCATGACTTAAAAGTCCTTTCTGAATAACAAAATTTTGCTACAAGCCCAATGATTACCAAAAAGAATGAGATGATAAGCATCATGCAGATCAGTAAATCTGGACAGCAAACAGTAGTAGAAAAATTTATCAATCTAATCACCTGCTTACACCTGGCTGAGCCATGAACAAGAACACTTTCAGAATATGAACTCTATTCGTCTTTATTCTAATTTCTCTCTCATCATTCTCCTCACCGTCTTAGCTGCTTAGTAAAGTTACTAAATCCTGTTGAATACTGCCATCTTGTGTACAGGATTCCCATGAACATCTTATCTACTCTGTTGACTTCGTGAACTTGTTTCCATACAATATGCTATTTTGTTGGACTGATATATGAGTGCTTTTACTCATACTGATTTTTCGATCCTGACTATATCAATAGCTAGATATAACCTTGCCTACAACAATCAATGACAGCTTCCCTGACCTTAAAGCTCCCTGTAAATTATGTTTTGATTCAGTAGGTAGCAACCTGCACTTCTGACATGCTATAGCTGTTTAAATGATAATTTTTCAAATGGAAGTTAATTAAGGCTGTATGTAATCAATTACCTTACTATGCAATTGATCTAGGATGCATCAACACTCCAAATGCAATTATGTAGATACACTTGCACGTAACAAGACAACCATGTTCTTGAGTAAGAGAAATTTCTATTATATATTTTTGCTACTTGCTTGGCTCCTTGATGATTTTTTTGCTAAGATAATTTTGCACATTATCTTCATCATAGAATCAATGAACCGTTAACGGTTCACCACGGTTCTGAGAACCGTACGGTTCTTTAAAAATTTTGTCCAAAACCGTGGTGAATCGCACTGAATAATTAATTAATTAATTAATTAATTTGTTTTTTGTCCCAGCCCCCAAAAATAGCCCAAAAAAATGCTAAAAAAATGCCAATTTTTTTTCAGAAAAAGCAGATTCTCCCTACTTAGATTATTTACTTCAAATGATTTAATCTCCCAAATTGATAAGAGAGAGAGAGAGAGAGAGAGAAACTAGCTTTGAGGGGGTTTGGGGGGAAATTTAGGAAATTAATTAATTAATTAATTAATTATTTTTTTACATGAACCGTGGTACCGTGGTACGGTTCCTTCCACGGTTCCCAGAACCGTGGGTTCTATGATCTTCATGTGCAACACCGAGTGATACGTTTTTGAGGCCAAAAAGGGTTTTTCTGTTCTTCATTGAAGAAATATATAGAAGTTAAATATCTTGTTGAATGTAGCTTCCAGTCTCCAAAGCAATTGGGAGATCATTTCACATTAACCAACAAGACTTTCTATGGATGATATTTTTATCTGCAGAAGAATTCACAAAACTACGATTTTGCTTGCTGCAATTTGTTTACATGTGCCCACATGTTGAATCGGTTGAAGAGGACTTTACCTTCTTTTTTCTCTAGTTAATATGCTAATAAAAATAGAAAAATGGGTTTGTACCGACACCTTATTAGAATATTAGAAAAGTGGGTTTGTCGACTATTAGACTAAGTTTGTTACGGATGAAACATGTTCCTGTGTGAGATTTTGTTTGAAAAAGATTGATCTGTGATGGCAGAGGTCCAAATTTTGTTATGGGTCTGTTTTCATACGAGTCGTAAGCGACAGTTTGCTACATGACAAATATAAGTTTTCTTCTTATCTGTCAATACCTCTGCACTCGTGTACAGATGCGGCTAGAGTAGTTGACTCCCGGAAGAACAGGCCAACTCTCAGTTGCTATCGAGGTAATGAACGGCGAGTTGGCCTGGTAAAAGGCTTGATGTTTTTGAAAAAGTGTCATGACTACCATTAACAATGCTTGTCGATTCAGGTTTTTGAAGTTGCCCCTGCTTTTTACATGGTTGAAGTGCGCAAAGCCTTTGGAGACATTCTTGAATATCACAAGGTGATTGAGTTGTTGCCCTTTCTCCTGGTACATGTGCAATACATGCTGTGTTTTAGTTGATACGTAGTTAAGTTTGGTTAATTTAATGATTCAATATTCTTAAGGTGAGAGTTTTCATTGGCTTGATGATGTTTTTACTTTTGCAGTTTTATAAAGATCTTTGCTGCCATTTAAGGGGTATAATCTGGAAGTCAGCTGATGAAGCAGATGATCTGGAAAATGCACAATTAATGAAAGCGGAGATCATTTAAATTAATGCAGTTCCTGCTATTTGAAAAGTTACTGAACTGGAAACAAACGTATAGAGGCCGTTGGTGATATATTCTTCTGTGATCGTTGGAAAAGTATGAACATTTATTTTCATAAAAAGATTATATTTGCCCAAAGAGGGTCTGTATCGAAATATCAGAGTATTTTGAATGTTTTACACAGGTACATCAAATTATTTTTAGCCATATACAAAGTTTTGCATGGTTATGATGCTTTGTCAAAAGCATTCTCTGAGAGAATATTTTTCAGGCAATTATATTTGGCACATTGAGTGAATTCCTTGTCTACGAACTCCATCTTGTCACAAAACCATAAATCTTGATCCTCAGTTCAGGACTTCAGCTGCAAGCCTGCTTTGGAAGTCATCATACTTGCTTGTTACTGCAACGTCTCTGACTTATTAAATTCTCAAAAGTGACAAGGTATTGTACTTTTGGACAAGGTATAATAATCAGGTGGCCTTAAGCTATAGTCATGTTATAATTAGGGCAGTTCTTTGTACTCTAGTGTACTCTTGAAGACTCTAAAAAGGATAACTTTTTTTGACATTTGATAGTTATTCTGAGGGACTCTGTGATTCATGTCATGTCGAACTTATTAATTCTCTAACAATGATCATTATTCTAGGCTGTTTTTTTTTTTTTGGGACCTCAAATTATGACCTAAATTTAGTATGAGGAGTCAGATGTGTAACATCCTTCTAAGAGATTTCAAGAAACTACCTATCACCATACATTAAGTCACGGATCCGCTCTCTCTCTCTCTCTCTCCATGATATTAATACCAGTGCCTCTTCTCTACATTAGAGGAGATCGTAGGAGGAGCTGCATCAGTGTCTCTTGTTTTGGAAGTTGCAATGATTATGGTGTGCCTAACGTGCTCTCTAGAAAAAGAGATAGCTTGGAAAAAAAAGAGAGGTTGGAAAAAAGAGAGAGCTCGAAAAAAGATAGAGCTTAAGAGAGATGAGTAGAGAAAAAGATAAAGCTTGAAAGAAAGCTTTAAAAATGTGAGTGTGTGTGTGTGTGTGAAAGATCTTAATCACTAACACAATGAAAGCAAATAGTGAGCAAAAATAATGAAAACTATGTGTGAGCAAAACAAAAGCGAGAAAATGCATTCAAAAACGCTCAATTTATAGCTTTTTGGGAATACAAGTTTGCGTGGATATAAAGAAAGACGAACATGAAAAAGAAGAAAACTCGAAACTTGAATGAGAATGAACTCGAACGGAATGTGTTCGTGCGCAACGGAATGAGTTGTCAGATCCGTTGGCACAGTTGTATGAGATGAGCGTGAGAAGGCCTCAACGTCAGCTTTTGCTGAAATGAAAGTTGGTGAAGCGCCTGTCACAAAACGTGTGTGAAAACACAGTGTCGCGTTTCTTTCACCTTTTCTTCGTCTATGAGAATTTACTTGTATTTATGCAGACAATCATGTTATATTCGTCTGTCTTATTTTACATGTAAATATGCAGACTGTGTGACAACGTGAGTAAAATGCAGCATGAATGGAGGCAGATTAAAATGGGATTTAGGAGAGTAGAGGAGATAAATCCATGGAATTCTTTTTTACGCGTGGCAAAAATTGAAATTTTTTTTGGTACAATCCTGCACATCACGGCCTGCCAGGTGTCAAAATGCTAATTTTTTGTGCCCTCAGCTTACAAGGTGTCGAAACCTAAGTGGAAAGAAAAAATGTAAATGAATGTGTGTAAAAGAAATCATTATTTTAGTTGATTAAAAAAGGATGAGATTTGATTTGCAAACTAGCATTAATTAAATGTCTTGTTTATTTTAAAGGACAACTATTAAAATGATAGGATATTAAACTTAAATAATTTAAAAGAAAATCTTAGAAATAACAAAATAATAAAGAATAATTTGATATGTTTCAAGGTTTCTTATTTTTTTGAGGATAATGGTATATAAGGGAATTGTCGGGGATTGCAAACATGTGCCACCTATGGCAAGCTTCAGGCACTTGTGTGCTCACGATGGCAATTTCGGACCATGGCATTTAATCCATCTTGAAACACACACAAAGAAGTCTAGCATTCCTTATAATAATACCCAACTAGTATTGGATTTTTTAAAGGACTCCAATACCCTAAACCGGCTGGTATTGAAAATTTTGATTTCTGTCCCACATTGATTGGTACAAGATATGTCATGGGGGGAACCTCAATGTATTTGAAGAATCAAACAATTATGAACTTACTCTGCACTTGTTTTGGAAGTTGCAAAGATGATGGTGTGCCTGATGTGCTCTCTTGAAAAAGAGATAGCTTGGAAACAAAAGAGAGCTTGGAAAAAAGAGAGGGCTCAAAAAAAGATAGAGCTTAAGAGAGATGAGTAGAGAAAAAGATAAAGCTTGAAAGAAAGATTTAAAAATGTGAGTCTGTGTGTGTGTGTCGAAGATCTTAATCACTAACACAATGAAAGAAAATAGTGAGCAAAAATAATGAAAACTATGTGTGAGCAAAACAAAAGCGAGGAAATGCGTTCGAAAACGCTCAATTTATAGCTTTTTGGAAATACAAGTTTGCGTGGATATGCCACAAAATGTTGGGAAAAAGGAGGGTGTGTGAGGATGAGAGATGAAAATAGCTAAAAAAAAAGACGAACACGAAAAGAAGAAAACTCGAAACTCGAACGAGAAACGAACTCGACGGAATGTGTTCGTGTGCAGCAGAATGAGCTATATTACTTCTAAGCATGACCATGCCTATAAAAAAAAGAGCAAAACATTAGTGATAGAAATCACGGTCACTCTGATTACATAGCCAAACATTAACGAGACACCAGAAGAATAATTTGTCATGAACAACTAGACAAATTATTAGTCGCGAATGATTCGCGAAAGAGCTAGTGTGAGCTCGACCGATCATCAGTGGTGGATAATTCACAAAATTCAAGACAAAATATTAGTCGTCAATAGCTAGACTATTAATTACTCACTATAAACAGATTAGTAGAGTGAGCAACAAGAAAGTCAGACATAATGAAAATAAACATAGCAATGTGACACTAATCTGAACGCAGAATAAGAGAGCTGTTATCAGATTAAGTACAGCGAAATGTACATGTCAACAATGCGGTAAAGCACAAGACAATAGCGGATGAAACCGTGTGCTCTATAAAGCTTAAGCAATCTGTAAATCAGGAATGAACCTGTTACTAACCATAAAGAATCAATGCGCGAGGGCATCTACTTCGTCTATCTCACAAACTTCTAATACTTGCTCTACATTACACACACACTTGGTTTCACTCCCATTATTGAGTACACAAATGATATTTAGTATACATACATCTCTTTATAAGTGTGCAAGTGAAGAAAATACAAGGTGGATGTGCTCTCTATAGGAGATCATGGGTGGCTGCTGTTGTTGTCAGATCCGTTAGCACAGTTGCATGAGATGAGCGTGAGAAGGCCGTGCTGTTGACTTTTGCTGAAATGAACGTTGGTGAAGTGCCTGTCACAAAATGCGTGTGAAAACACAATGTCACGTTTCTTTTGCCTTTTCTTCGTCTATGAGAATCTACTTGTATTTATGCAGACAGTCGTGTTTTATTCGTCTATCTTATTTTACATGTACATATGCAGATTGTGTGACAACATGAGTAAAATGCAGCACGTAAAATGGGATTTAGGAGAGTAGAGGAGATGAATCCAACACCCCCTCTTAATCTGGATCCGTGAATGCCTTGATCTTCAAACCAAGCAATGCACAAAATTTGGAATGTGCATTAACACTTAATGCTTTCGTGAAAATATCTGCAATCATGTCCTACGTTCTGCAGTATGTTAAGCTCACCTCCTTGTTGAGAACTTTGGCCCTGATGTAGTGATACCGAATCTCGATGTGCTTGCTCATAGAGTGAAATCTAGGGTCGGCCGATAACGCAATAGCACTCTGATTATCACAGAATAAGATTGTAGGGCTGTACTGATACAGATTAACGTCTAACAATAAATTTCTTAACTAAAACGCTTTCTTAATAGATTGAGAAGCAGCAATATATTTTGCTTTTGTAGAAGAAAGTGTGATAGAGGTTTGCTTATGACTATTCCATGAGAGAGGACCGCTGTTGAAGAAGAATGTAATTCCAGATGTGGACTTACGATTGTCTACATCTCCTCCCCAGCTTGCATCAGAATATCCACTAAGCTGATGAAGATTGTTGCTGTTGACATCTCCATAGCAGATGCACTGGTCCATGGTAGCTCGAATATATCTCATGACTCTTATGAGAGCCTTCCAATGAGTAATGCCAGGATTAGCCATATATTGGTTGAGTGAGCTTACACCAAGAGAAATACCTGGTCTTGTGCTGACCATTGCATACATGAGAGATTGAAGTATCGATCGATAAGGATACTCTCTCATCTGCTCCTCTTTCTGCTTGGAAATTTGAAAATTTGAAAGCATTTTGAAAATTTTATACTAACCATGTAATGAGTGATGTGACCTTCTCTCCATGCTTTTGATATTGCATTAACAAACTCGACACAAGTCCTTTGGATAGCTTTCTTATCAATATCAGAGTATTTTTCTTTTCTTAAAATAGCATCATACTATCAAGCTTTTTCCGTACATCAACTTTTAGTACTCTGGCTTTGCCGTCTTTCTCAAAGTCCTGAGTGGCAACAATAATATCTGTCCAGAATGAGTATTGAATATTAGAAGCCTTACCAGTATGATTTGATAGAAAACGACATGCTTTTGCTCCTCCTATGCCTGGCTTAGTTGGCATGTTCCCATTCTTTCTTGAAAGCTTTTCATCTTTTGAATTTTGACATGTCCTTTATGGAGTCCTGCTTTTGATAAAACATCTTCTAATCGAGAGATAGCTTCCTTTGCTAATGATGTTGGCTTAGTATTCCAAGCAAAAACTATATGAAGATAAATGATCTTTTCTATTTATCTAACGTTTGCATGAAGAGTGCAAACATGCACATTTTTTAAGGGGATAGGCAACAAGGGCTTCCAGTTTGGATCTGCATATACTCTAGTAATTCCTATACTCCTAGTTACATCTTTTTCCATTTTCATGCAGTACAAACAAGGGTGTTTTGATGTAGCACCGTGAGAGACATTACACATACATTTCAATATTTTCAAATCACATACTAAGTGCCATTCGACATTGAAGTCTCCAACTCCTGGAACATTGAGAAGTCCATCCATATGGTCCTTGGTGATCCTAGGATAAGATGTGCTTGAGAATATCCATGATAATATATCATGGTCCTCTTTCAGTACCTGTCCAAAGAATTAATCAGACTAGGCTTACAATGTATTAATACTATTCAATGAATGTAATGTAATAATGAGGCTAGTTACCTGAAACGCTGCCAACCACCATATATCATTTTCTGACTGGACACTGAATCTGAAATCTTCTTGGTTCTCTGTTTTGGATAGAGCACCATTCATGAGAGTTATACTAACCCTCTCCATCTTCTGCCCTTTCACAATTTCTGACTCATCTAGCTTAAGTACTATGATTATTTTGCAATCAAAGCCATATGACAAACAATTATGATTAACAATTTAACCATACATAAATGGTCCAAAAACCAAAATAGTCCAAGTACATAAGTACATATACTACATCAGTTAATGTATATATATATAGACTAGAATACAAAAACTAGCTAGAACCACCAACTGATTCCTCATCCTAGCCACGAACATCTACTCACGATGTTGCGTTTTATGAGATGGCTATTTTTCTCTTCCTGTATGAACTTGCATGCTTTTCTAAACTTGTTGTATTGTG
Source organism: Diphasiastrum complanatum (assembly GCA_029204225.1). Lineage (NCBI taxonomy): Eukaryota > Viridiplantae > Streptophyta > Lycopodiopsida > Lycopodiales > Lycopodiaceae > Diphasiastrum > Diphasiastrum complanatum. The sequence goes on from CM055101.1 coordinate 30,473,090, forward strand.
TGGACTTTGTTATATGTCGAAACTGAACTCTGCGGTAGAACCACTGAAACATTTGACAAATGTAGTTTCGTTTTTCATTGGTTCCTCCATGTTGTGTATTTCGATGAAATGATGCTCGTGCTTGCCAGTGTGACTTCTCCATCCCTTGTGAAGACCATACACTCAAGCTTCCATATGTATTTGCAAAAATGCTGTATGATCTCTTAGTATGTGCTGCATATGTCAAAATCATAATGTTAGTCTTATGTTTGGATCTAAATATATATGAAAATTTGAAAGCATTTTGAAAATTTTATACTAACCATGTAATGAGTGATGTGATCTTCTCTCCATGCTTTTGGTACTGCATTAACAAACTTTGGATAGCTTTCTTATCAATATCAGAGTATTTTTCTTTTCTTAAAATAGCATCATACTATCAAGCTTTTTCCATACATCAACTTTTAGTACTCTGGCTTTGCCGTCTTTCTCGAAGTCTTGAGTGGCAGCAATAATATCTGTCCAGAATGAGTGTTGAATATTAGAAGCCTTACTAGTATGATTTGATAGAAATCGACGTGCTTTTGCTCTTCCCATGCCTGGCTTAGTTGGCATGTTCCCATTCTAACCTGAAAGCTTTTCATCTTTTTGAATTTTGACATATCCTTTATGGAGTCCTGCTTTTGATAAAACATCTTCTAATCGAGAGATAGCTTCCTTTGCTAATGATGTTGGCTTAGTATTCCAAGCAAAAACTATATGAAGATAAATGATCTTTTCTATTAATCTAACGTTTGCATGAAGAGTGCAAACATGCACATTTCTTAAGGGGATAGGCAACACAGGCTTCCAGTTTGGATCTGCATATACTCTAGTAGTTCCTATACTCCTAGTTACATCTTTTTCCATTTTCATGCAGTACAAACAAGAGTGTTTGGATGTAGCACAGTGAGAGACATGATACATACATTTCAATATTTCAAATCACCTACTAAGTGCCATTCAACATTGAAGTCTCCAACTCCTGGAACATTGAGAAGTCCATCCATATGGTCCTTGATGATCCTAGGATAAGATGTGCTTGAGAATATCCATGATAATATATCATGGTCCTCTTTCAGCACCTGTCCAAAGAATTAATCAGACTAGGTTTACAATGTATTAATACTATTCAATGAATGTAATGCTGCCAACCACCATATATCATTTTCTGACTGGACACTGAATCTGAAATCTTCTTGGTTCTCTATTTGTGATAGAGCACCATTCATGAGAGTTATACTAACCCTCTCCATCTTCTGTCCTTTCACAATTTCTGACTCATCTAACTTAAGTACTATGATTATTTTGCCATTCACCTTTTCATAGGTTATATCATAGAATGTGACGATGTATCTCAGCAAGTAATTTAGATCAACAAATAAATTGTTTGATGAATTATAGAATATAGATCTCCCATCAGTTTCATACACCTCCTCAATATAAATTGGAGTCCCAGTGATCTTATGCATACCTATGTTTAATGTATCCCTCTCTTTCTTCAAGTGATATGTCCTAGGGATTGGGACTTTTCTAATTTGAATTTGCTTAAAAGCTTCTCTAATTAGTTTAAATATTGTTGCATATGCTTCCCTGCTAATACCTGCAAAATCACAAGCACCCTGACCTATAGTCTTATCTAAATTTTTTTTAATGTCCACCATCAAAGACTCTGCTATTTTACACTTTACATTTGAAATCCTATTGTTCATCATGATATGCTCAGTGGATTTGCAAGTCAATATTGTGCCCAATGACATTCCTAGTGAAGCATTGTCTTTGATATTCCGAGGAGCTACTAATGCAGATCTGCGAAAAAAACAAATAGTTAACTAAATATCACCATAGCTGAAATTAAATCCAAATGTCATTGAAAAACTTACAAAAAAAAGAATATGCTTACTTGAATGCACGGATCCTTCTATTTCAATAACCTCCTTTTGAAAGCGTTTCAATATCCTTGCAACTTTGTTGCTCTCGCTTCTTACTTTCAACATTTTTCTTTGCCAAATCCACATCCTTCAATAATTGTAAGTTTTCAATATGAATAGACTGTAAGACTGATTGCATTTGCTCTAGTTCTGATTTAATATTGATTGTTATCTTCTGTAATGATTCATTATTTTTTTTAAGTTGTTCATTTTCTTCTAACGTCTTTTGGAGATGGCAATCTCTATTCTGACAATAAGAGGATATCCAAATTATTCATATAAAGTTGTTTTCCATGGTTTTGCAATCTTTCACAATATCCTAGTAATCCACTATGCCCATTGCATATCCATGTAACTAAATGAGTTATTGAAGAGAATGTCAGAATAAGATTGTAGGGCTGTACTGATACAGATTAATGTCTAACAGTAAATTTCTCAACCAAAACACTTTCTTAATTGCTTGAGAAGCAGCCATATATTTTGCTTTTGTAGAAGAAAGTGTGATAGAGGTTTGCTTATGACTGTTTCACGAGATAGGACCGCTGTTGAAGAAGAATGTAAATCTAGATGTGGACTTACGATTGTCTACATCTCCTCCCCAGCTTGCATTAGAATATCCACTAAGCTGATGAAGATTGTCATTGTTGACATCTCCCTAGCAGATGCACTGGTCCATGGTAGCTCGAATATATTTCATGACTCTTATGAGAGCCTTCTAATGGGTAATGCCAGGATTAGCCATATATTGGCTGAGTGAGCTTACAACAAAAGAAATATCTGGTCTTGTGCAGACCATTGCATACATGAGAGATCCAAGTATCGATCGATAAGGATACTTTCTCATCTGCTCCTCTTCCTGCTTGGTCTTGAGACATTGGTCATTCAACAAATGCAGGCCTGGGTCCATTGGTGAGTGAGCTAATTTACAATTCATTAGATTGTATCTGTTAAGAACATTGTGAAGATACCTATGTTCAGTGATGTAAATCAATCATCTCGCTCTGTCTCTATGGATTTGAATGCCTAGATAGAAGTGAGCTTCGCCCAAATTAGTCATGTCGAACTCTGAAAACAGCATCTGCTTAACATCCTTGACCAAATTGGTATTGTTATTTAAGAGCAACGTATCATCCACGTATAAGGTGATGATAATGAAGGATTGCTGCACTGACTTGGAATAGACGTTGCAATCAGCAGTGCTTGGTTTGAATCCTTGTCCAATGAGGAATCTGTTGATCCTCTGAAACCAAGCTCTGGCAGACTGTTTCAAGTTGTACTGTGCTTTGTGGAGTTTAGAAACATGATTCTTCATACCTTCCAGAACATATCCTTCGGGCTGGATCATGTAGATGTCTTCTTGTATAACTCCATTCAGATAGGCTGTTTGTAGTTTCTTGAAACCTCTTACACATGTGACTCCTCATACTAAATTTAGGTCATAATTTGAGGTCCCAAAGCAACTTTGACTTAAAAGCAAATTATCATAACACCCATGTTTAGGGCCATAAACAATTATATTTAAAAAGTTTTGTTCAATGCTTAGTCCAAATAAATGAGCTTCATTCAATAAGGAGTCCAAAAAAAAAATACCAGCTTCATTCCACCCTAAATTACAAATATTAGAGTTAAATTTCAAGCAATCAAAGCCATATGACAAACAATTATGACTAACAAATTCACCATACATGAATGGTCCAAAAACAAAAATAGTCCAAGTACATAAGTACATATACTACATCAATAAATGTATGTATATATAGGCTAGAATACAGAAACTAGCTAGAACCACCAACTGAGTCCTCATCCTAGCCACGAACATCTACTCACGATGTTGCGATTCATGAGATGGGAACTATGGTACCTGCATGCAAGAAACATGAATTAGTGTTGTGAGAATGAGAGAGAGACTCTATGAATGTAATGAAGTTAAAATCTGTTATGAAGCCATACCTCAAAAGCAACTACTAGATTATTCTACTATCGAGAGCGATTCATCCGAATAATCGATCTCCAATCTACATGCATTCGTTATCCAGTTCTATAGTTTTATTCATTCGAAAGTCCTAACTAGATAGATATCAGCGCATTACAACTAACTACCAATTGCGATTTACGACCTGATTAGCTGTCCTACCAAATTAGCTTAAATTGCTTTAGTATAAATAGCTGATCATTAAAGATTTCCATATGTTTCTCTCTATTATAGTATTGCTATTAGCACTTACTGGTTACTCGTGGAAGTGCATCAGACAAAGTTTTCAGTTACTATCTACTATTGCTTTGTGCTCTTATCATCTGATTTGTACATGCTACTTACTGAATCAATCTACCTTCTTATTGCGTTCAGTATCATGTCACTCTATGGTCATTTGCAATTGATAAATCTCTTATTGTTTCTTTTGATCAGTTGAATACTTCAATGGTGCAATATTCTATACATCACTTCGCACTCTAAAATTGTTCGGGTACAAAATCACTTTAGTACTAATGATTTCAAAGTTAGTTGCTAATAGATTGAACTTGGCTTTTGTCATTATAGCTTTCTTCAATTATTGATAGAAGCAGTCATGCATTAGGAAAGAAGGCTCATTCTGTTGTGCTCAATAATTTGTACATAGGCTTTGGATTATCGAAGCCTTCCTTCTACATATGAGAACTAGGTGATGATCATATCGACACACTCAGATTTAACTCTCACTAGAATTATCACTATGTTGCTGCGAGAAGACAATCAAATAAGTCAAGATGCCTCTTCAAATAAGTTGATGCTCTATATGTCATCAAAGAATCAAAACGATAGAAGAAGAAAACCTCTAAGCAGTCCACTTCAAATCAAAAGATGACACAAAGTCAAGAGCGTTTATCAAATCCACAGGCCAAGAAGAAGATGTCATGTAAGTTGAGCCAGTGGTAGTACCTATGCCACTCATCTATCAACTACCTAACCCAAACAATCAAGGCGGGGATGGTTTCATAGAGGCTGACATGTCGCAAGAAGGGCTAGCATACCCAAAAGACCTGTTAGAAACCTCTAGTCATACAATATTAGCCTCACGGGCCTTTCCTAGAAGCTCATATCAATTAGAAAAATATCCAGCAATTTATTAAGGAACACTCCCACAATCATCAAGAGGGGCTTAACACTGAGATTCTAAACCTCAAAAATAAATGACAAGGAGATGCATTACCTACCGACCCTCTACAATCAATCCAAATGGTGTTGATCTATGTTCGAGAAGAATATTTAAACCTTATATATGTATTTGGAGCGTACATGGTCTGCCAAGGTGAAAAATTCCAAGGTAAGCAACACTCTTGATTCCAAAAACATGTACTATGAAGGAACACTATCACAAACTAGAGTAGAACTTGTTCATAATGGCTTGTTGGATGGCCATGCTAATCTTGTGCAAAGTTTTTCTATTCAAAAGACTTTGCCAAGTATGACGGATTTGCAAGAGATCTTGGTGAATGAGGAGTTTAGGCCTCTATAAAGAGGAAGATCTACTTCCATTTCTCAAGTTGGAGAGGAGGAGGCTATGTTCTCAAGGGGAAAGTTCAAGAGCAAAGGCAAAATCAAGTGGTTAAAGGATCAAGATCAAGGTGAGCCTTCTACTTTTGTTGGTAATAAGAAACATAGATCCAAGCTAAAATGCTTTTATTGTGGAGTCAAAGGGCATTTTTCATGTGATTGCCTCATGAAAAAGAGAGATCAAGACGAGAATCAAGGCAATTTCATTTTTGATGAGGATGGTATTGGTGATCAAAACTCAAATGATGATGCTTTTTTTATGTCTTCTTATTTGCTAACCAATGATGGAGATATTAATCCATGGTGGAATGATAGTGGAGCAAGATTTTCATATGACATGTCACAAAGAGTACTGCACTTCTTTGGTGCCTTATGAAGGAGACAAGAAGGTCATCATCATGGCCAATGGTGGTAAAGTTGTTATCAAGGGCATTGGTACTATTCCTATTTTTCTCTCATCTACAAATTGGAATGTAAGCTTGAAGAATGTTCTGTTCATACCTTCCATTTCTAAGAATGTGCTTAGTGTGTGTCAAATGGTTGACAAAGGGCTCAAAGTTGAATTTGTCAGTGATTCTTGTTTGTTCAAAAGAAATGGAATATTGATTGCTCAAGGCAAGGGACAAGGTGAGCTCTACAAACTTGATGGATTTGTTGGCTTTAACCATGGTGGTTTGAAGGCAAAGAATCAAGTTGATGAGCTTTGTTCAATGTCAAAGTCACAAAGGTTGTCTATTTTTAGATTTAACTCAAGATCTAAGATGTCTTTTCATTTAGTACATTTGGATGTGCATTGTACTAGCTCTTTGAGGGAGGAGCAAAGATGTTTGTGACTTGCATTCATGAATTTAGTGGATATTGTTGGACTTAGCTTCTAAAGAGCGAGAATTTCATATTTGATGTGTTTCTCAAGTTCAAGAATGTTGTGGAGAGTCAATTCAATATGAAGATCAAGTGCTTAAAGTTGGCAAATAAAGAATTTTCAACAAAGTTTAAAGAGGTTTGTGTGGCACATGATGGGATTAAGAGGGAGCTTTCGTACTCGAAGGTTCTACATGGTGTGGAAGAAAGTAAGAGAACTCTTTTTGAAAGAGCTAAATCCATGAGGGTGAATGCAAATCTTCCTAAGTCATATTGGGGTGAAGCTTTGATGTGCACTAACTTTTTTTGCAATAGGTACTCAAATGAAGACTTGGATGAGAAGAGTTCATTTGAAGTTCTTTTTGGTAAGAAGCCAAGGATGGAGCATTTGAATATCTTTGCTAAGACTTGCTATGTCAACTCATCTTTTGGATTCTTGAAGGGACTCTTTGCTGGCTATAGTGAAGTAAGAAAAGCTTATAGGGTTTACATTCCTAAGTCAAAGAAAGCTCAAATTTCTAAGATGTTGTCTTTGAAGAGGAGAGTGTGGATAAGCTTGAAGTTGTTGATTTTAATCAATCTAAAATTTTGGTGGTGAGGAAGACGGTTCTTTGGATTGTGATGGTAGAGATGCTTCTCCAAGTCAATTTCTAAGAATATCCTCAAGGATAGACAAAAGCCATCTAGTCTTACATATGATGAGAAGGGTAAGCAAGTGGAAGTGACTCGTTTTGCGTTACTCAAATGCCTTGGTTCATCTTATTGTCTAGGTGATGTTATGCAAGTGGATGATGGTTTTCAAGGAATGGATCTGGACAAAAAAAAACATTTTAATTGGCTTTTATGGTCAAGTGCAAGATCAAGTGCAAGTGTCGTTCAAGTTTTCTTTACTTGTTCTATCTTATGTTTGAGCTATTTCATGCTACATTGTCTTGCAATATCTCGTTGTTGGAGTTGTACTAGCATTCTTGGCTGGTTCTGCTGATGGAAATGAAGCTATTGGAGGCTCATTTTATCACTCATTCATGATCAAGTGATCAAGTGTTGATGATAGCTTATGGCAAGATGGAGATGGAAGCTCATTTATTTATTTTCATGGTGAAGACATATCGAGGAAGGACAAAAATGGAGGAGACAAGCAAGCATTGGATGATAACTATCATGTTACTATTCTTTTCTAGAGATTTCAAAGTTTGAAGCATGGAGGAATCATTACATTTACATTCTAATTGGTTATTCATGTTCTAATTACATCTTGATGTGTCAAATTGATGTAAGAAATAGTGAAACATCCAATTTGGACACTATTCTTTGTATCAATAGAAGCTACTATAAAACCATAGAAAGGAGGTCTATACTTAGGATGGAGATCATTCTTAAGATGGATCAAAATTGTGTGGTAAAGCTAGTTGAAGACGAAGTGTGAAAAATTGTCAATTAGTTTTGTTGGTTTATTGACATTTTTGGAGGCCAAAGTGAAATTTCAACCTAGAGATACTTTTTCTAATGTAAATAAGGCCTAAAAATAGTGTCCTTACCATTTTTAGCAAGTATATAATTGGATAAGGTCGGATTTAGCGCTACTACTATTGGTTAGTTGAGATACATTGAAACTAGTCATTTATTTCTAGGTTTTAAGTGAAGTACCTAGAAGTTGCTATTTTAGGGCAAGTTTAGGACAAGTGGCCAAGTGACACTATGGATGCTATAAATAGCTGTAAAACCGTGGAGAAATCATCTTCATATTCTCATTTTGTATGGAGAAATTTTCTCTTTTGATTATATGTCCATCTCATGTGTTTATCTCTTCATATCTGAGTTTCTGTGTGTAGAATGTTGATTTTATGGTTGATCTAGCTTTCACACATGTGAAGTACAATATTGTACTTTAATGCACCAATATGAACAGGGATAGTACTAATTTCAACTGGGCCTTGAGGTCCAAAACCTCATAAAGACCTTCACTTTTTACTACGTGGCCTGTTTTGAAATGCCAATGCCTTATGTGATAGGCTTGTTTTGGATTGGAGATCAAACTAAGCCTTGATTAAAAGATTTCCAATGTCAGTGAAAAAACCATGATGGCATGGTGTTCCCCCATGTGCCCCAGATCCAAAAATATTTGTCTAGCATGCATAAATTAGTGTTTTATATTCTCTAGCTATATATAGATGTGCAACCAAATTTGCCCAAGATCTTTTTCATCCACTAATGTGTTTTGGGTATGTATTTTTTCATAGAGGGCAGGTACGCGCTCCTGCCTTGCATTATTTCCTCCACCTTCATTCACAAAAAAGTTGCGGAAAAGGACACAGATTTCAAAGTTTGTGAGTAATTATACTAGCGTCGAAACTACCTTCAGTATTAGCCAATTGAAAAATTTTAGATTTGGGAGGGTTATTTTGAGGTTTGTAGTATGTTCTAGAAGTTTGACAGAATAGTGATTTTAGACTACCTTATTGGGAGGGTTTTTCTGAAGTCACAAGTATGTCCCAAAATCTTGGAGATATGAAAATTAACATACAAAATAGTAAGCTCATAATTGTTTGATTCTTCAAATACATTGAGGTTCCCCCCATGACATATCTTGTACCAACCAATGTGGGACGGAAATCGAAATTTTTGATACCAGCCGGTTTATAAGGAATGCTAGACTTCTTTGTGTGTGTTTCAAGATGGATTAAATGCCATGGTCCAAAATTGCCACCGTGAGCACACAAGTGCCTGAAGCTTGCCATAGGTGGCACATGTTTGCAATCCCCGAAAATTCCCTTATATACCACTATCCTGAAAAAAATAAGAAACCTTGAAACATGTCAAACTATTCTTTAATATTTTGTTATTTCTAAGATTTTCTTTTAAATTATTTAAATATCCTATCATTTTAATAGTTGTCCTTTAAATTAAAAAAATATGAATGTTTTGTCTTACTTTGTCCTTAAAAGAGTGAGACAAGACATTTAATTTATTTCAGTTTGCAAATCAAATCTCACCGTTTTTTAATCAACTAAAATAATGACCTTATTTTGGAAACAATCATTTGCATTTTTCCTTTCCACTTAAGTTTCAACACCTTGTAGACCGTGGGCACAAAAAAAAGTTGGATCTTCACACCTTGCAGGCCGTGAGGGGCAGGACCATACCAAAAAAATTTCCATTTTTTGCCACACGTGGAAAAAAATGTTGTGGCACATCCACACAAACTTGCATTCCCAAAAAGCTATAAATTGATTCTTGAATGCATTTCCTCACTTTTTTTTTGCTCACTATTTGCTTTCATTGGGTTAGTAATTAAGATCTCACACACACACATTTTTAAAGCTTTCTTTCAAGCTTTATCCTTTTCTCTACTTATCTCTCTTAAGCTCTCTCTTTTTCTAGAGACCACACCAAGCAAACCATCATCATTGCAACTTCCCAAACAAGAGAAACGAATGCGGCTCCTCCTACGATCTCCCTTAATGTAGAGAAGAGGCATTGGTAGTAGTATCAAGGGGGGGGGGGAGATAGAGGGAGGATCCACAAATCAATGTTCAATGATAGGTAGTTTCTTGAAATCTCTTGGAAGGATGTTACACATATGACTCTCCTCATACTAAATTTAGGTCATAATTTGAGGTCCCAGGCCTACTTTAACCTAAAAGCAAATTATCATATCAACCATGTTTGGGGCCATAAGTAAATTATATTTAAAAATTTACCATTGAGTTGTTTGACTGGTGGTTGCACCATTGGCTTGTAGGTGGAACTGCTTCTTCTTCTCATTGTTGTACTTGAGTGTTCTACGATCCTTGATGAGATGACCAGTCCCTTTATAGTATTTGCAAAATAGCTATTGTTTTGGTTTAGATGATGAATGTTCTGAATTCGATGTTGGCTGTTGGTTGCTTATGTTCTGACTTCACAAATCTCTTCCATCTGTACTTTTTGAGGATGATCCACTTCTTCTAATCTCCTCTTGAAGTAGCATAGAGATTTCTCTAGCAAGAGTGAGGCCTTGTTGTGTAGAAATCACCATGATCGAATTCTCATATGCTTATGGTAAACTAGATAACACAGTCATGACATTGATATCTCCATTGATTGATCCAATGGTAGTCATTTGCTCCATAAGATTTCTTGAAGGTATCAAGATGGGTCGAAATAGAGTCAGCTTCAAACATTTTGATGGTGAAATTTTTTTTCCTCAAATAGATTTTGGACGTAACATCTTAGAGAGTAGCTAGGATGTCCCAAGCATGCTTAGCAGTCTGGGCTTATCTGATATGGCTGATCTGAGAGTCCTTGATATTGAGAGTGATCATGCCAAAAACCTTTCCATCCCTATGTCTCCATTTGGTGATGTTAGTTGCATCGACCTCTAGCTTGATCTCAGTGCCTTCAACGATGTCCCATTTGTTCTTTTGCAAGCTCTTGAATTTCTAAAGATTTTAGTTATCTCCATTGAGTTTCTCAATGACAGATGAACTAGAAGTGGAATCCACCTTGGAGAGGAGAGGCATGTGCTGCATTTCATAAAAGCAATATATGAATCAATACCATAAATATTTAATTTACGGTTGCACAAATTTGCCCACAATGGTGCTGCACCTAAATCCTCACCATAGAATGTGTTATGTGATTTGCTCCCCATGCACGTTGAACTACATCAACAAACTCATTGGTTGTTTTTTATATCATTTGCACATCAATGTTTGAAAATTTATCTTTTTTAAATATTTTAATATGTTGTCAAGCTTTGAGTAGCCGAGAAGAATGTCATTTCTCAAACTTAAGTTGTACGTATTATCTTTTTTCAAGCTAAGTACTGAATAATTTTCTAGAATAATTTGATTAAAATCTACGAGCTTGGAATCCTCCACTGCTCAGTTTGCATGAAATATTGACTGATTTACTTGAAAACTTCTCATCTTTATTTTTTCTTTTAACATGGCCTTTATTTAAGCCTGCTTTAGACAAAACATACTCTAATTTGGAAATGGCTTGCTTCGAAGATGACTTTGGCTTGGTATTCCATGAAAATACGACGTGAAGATATATTATTTTTTCTATTATACGTACCTCTGCATGTAAACTACAAATATGAATAGTATGAATAGGAATCAGTAGCACGGGCTTCCAATTTGGATCTTCTCGGTCTCTTGATATTTCTGTACTCCTTGTCATGTCTTTTTTGTTCATATAGTATAGACAATGGTGCTTTAACTTAGCTAAGTGGAAAACATTGAACACACATTTTAATGTGTTCAGGTCTCTTGCTAGATTCTATGCTGAAATTGTCAATTCTAAGAATATTGAGTGGAACACCCTCCATGTGATTTCAGGATATCACGTTCTACTAGATATCCATAGCAGAATGTCATGGTCTTCTTTCAACAATTATAAGAAAAATAGAAAAATGTTTTAGCATAATATCAATATAGAGAAGATTATTCATATAGAATCTGTAAAAGGGCAACTATACCTAAAAAGCTGCTAATCACCAAATATCATTCTCCGATTAAACACTAAAGTTGAGGCCTTCTAAGTGTGGGATATTTGAGGCCTTTGAAGATGAAATGGTTGTGGGATTCGAAACTTTTTTATACTTACCTCTGCAGATGCATCCTTTACTATCTTATACATTGTGGCATATGCTTCTCTACTAATGCCATAAAAATCACTTGCTCCCTAAACTAATGTAATATCCATTATTTTTCCAACTTCATTCATAATGCGATCAATAATTGAAGCCTTATAATTTTGCATTATTTCATTGTTTATTATTGATTTCATAGACTTAGAAGTTAAAATAGGACCTAATAATTTTCCAATTGAAATCTCATAAGCCAAATGGTATTCAACAACGAATGTAGATATGCATAGCAAATACCATGTTCAGAAAAAATTCAGTAAATATTTGGACACTCATTGTAGTGATTGCACCACATTACAAGAATTTGAGAAAGTGAAAATAAATAATTGGGAGGACTAGTAATTGCATTGAATCAGAAGTTCAAACAATTTTAAACTAAATAACTTGTAACTTACTTGAATACACGGATTCTTCTTTTTTTGGTAATCTCCTTTGGATGAAAGATCACAAATATCTCTTATTACCAGTCTCTTGCTATTTTTTCTCTTTTTATTTATCAAATCTGTGTATATGACCATAGACAAATACGAGATACACATGGATTGAAATGCAATTTTCATCCCATCATTACTAGTTGTAAAATCAAGTAAAGAAGACTATAACATTTGAATCTCCACCTTGAAATCTCATTTATCTCCAAATAATCTAAAAAACCATTAGACATGTAAATTACCAATTGAGTTACTGAATGAAAATCAGGATGCAATGAATATGGATCAATATAATACAATGTTTCTCACAATATCATTCGACATTCTTTGCAAGAAATAGTGAAAGTCTTAGCATATGGTCATCACAAAGAATGAAGAAAATCTCATAGGCAAACAAGAGTGGCATTTCATGAAACAACATGTTGGAACTAGCACAAGGAACAATTACATTTTGCAAATTTCAGGATTTACAAAACAGTGCAAATTCATCATAGTATAAAATCACCGAATTATGAAAATTTTCAAAAAGCATTCAAATTTATACAAGCCAATAGGAAATAGACACAAAGAGATACGTTTGTATATTGAAATAAAATGGTATACAAAGTGTTTGAATTTCCAAGGTCTATTCCATTTTTGACACTTTCTTTAATGAAAGTTGCAATTTGGAGTCATGCAATAACTTCTGTCTTTCATATGGATCCAAAAGCTCATAGTTCTACCACTTACTCAAATTAGCATAAGCATCATACAATGTTAAATCTGATGATTTAAACATGGAATTCACTGGTTTATATCCTAAAATTTTAAGTGCAATAGTTTTCTTAACAAATATTATTCTATGCACAGTTGTAAAATTATGTCCTCTAAAAAAATAAGAAAGTCTCTTGATTGCCATAATTATTGTATCACTATCTGGATGAAACTTTGAATGGGCAACACTTATCTCCTTATAAATGAAGAACTTCAGATAATGGCCCAGTGCATGATCTCTTTGGAACTCAACAAGATCTTTGCCCTCCTAGATGGATTGCAAACACATCAAGATAAAGAGTTTCCTAAAATAAAAAGAAATGCTAGCTCCAATATAAAATATGGCTTTAAACATCAATTAGTACAATTCAAGATATAAAACTTACACATTCAACTTTGTCTTCCACAATGACTGTCTCGTTGTCAATATTGTGACCACCTCTTGATGTCAATAAAATCGAAGTATAGACAGCTGGTTCTAGAAAACCAAGTTGATTTTGGAGTTTGAGAAACTCCTCTTGACTTGGAAGATCACATTCTTTTTCATGCATCTGCTCAGTAGCCATCTTCAAGCAATCTTTCCCTGACAAAATCAGATCCTAGTTTAAATCATCCACACTAGGGAGATGATCAGCAGCCTCATCCACCAAATGGATGTCAAAGGGGCCTTCCTCCATGGAGAACTTGAGGAAGAGATATATATGAAACGGCCACAAGGTTTTGAAGATGAGGATAACTTTAAATTGGTGTGTAGACTCCACAAATCCATGTATGGACTAAAGCAAGCATCACGGACATGGTACGATAAGATCGATGGTCATTTCTTAGATAAGGGCTTTGTAAGATCATAAGCTGATCCTAGTGTCTACATTAAGCGAGATAGAGGGCATATTATCATTGTAGCAGTGTATGTAGATGATCTCATAATGACGACAAACGATCAAACATGATTGACAACCACAAAGGAGCAACTAACTTCCAGCTTTGAAATAAAAGACCTCGGGGAGCTGCTTGGGCATCCAAGTCAATAGAGATAGGAAGAATCAGACTTCTTGGTTAAATGAGTCTAACTGTATTTGAAGAATCTTGCAACATTTAGGGATGAGTAATTACAACCCAATATCTACTCCAATAGACATAAACTGCAGACTTGCAAGTCAGCAAAGCCCAAATACTGAAGCAGAAAAAAGTGAAATGAAAGCAATGCCCTACCAAAGCTTAGTTGATTCATTGATATATGCGATGGTTGGAACAAGGCTTGCATTTCCATGGTAGTAGGACTGCTTGGAAGATTTGCTAACAATCCAGGAAAGGCCCATTGGTTGGTAGCCAAGAGGGTGCTTAGATACTTGAAGGGAACTATAAATCTAGGCCTAGTCTACAGGGCTATATGAACAGCAGGAGCCGAAACAAACAGGGGTGATGATGGGCAAGTCATTGAGGGCTTGGAACTCAATGGGTATCCTACTGACGCAGATTGGGCAGGCGATACAGACACTCGTAAGTCTACAAGTGGCTATGTGTTCATGCTAAACATGAATACCATCAATTCGAGCAGTCAGAAGCAAAGAGGTAGGGTACATAGCCCTAAGTCAAGCAGCAAGAGAAGCTTCATGGCTTCAGAAATTGGCCAAGAGTTTGGGAATTGGCAAGGAAAAGCACATGAGTATCAAAAGTGACAATTAGGGCTCCATCAGCCTGGCACAGTAAACAGATTGACATCGTGTATCATTTCATACGAGAAAAGGTACACCATGGGAACATTTCATTAGATTGAGTATGGAACAATCTTTTGTAAAAGATTGATCATCATTACAGCTATCAAATCAGCAAAAAGATGAAAAGCACTGTGGCATCAAGAAGATGGCTCAAACGCAGGAGACAAGGCAGATTGAGAACCTAGAAGATGAAAACTATGACGTATGGTCGTGGAAGATACAGCTAATTCTAGATGAGAAGGGGCTCTAGGATCTTGTCTCTGCCATCGAGACATAACTGATCGTTGAAGGAGAAACCTCGGTTAACATAGTGGAGCGAAGGAGATTGTTCAAGGAGAGAATGAAGCAGGCTCTCTCGAATAGGTCAAGTTCTTATTGAACTTAGTAAAACAAGAAGGGATAGGTTGATGGAAGTTTTGTACATACCTAGAATAAGTAAAAATCTCCTTTCTGTCATCAGGATGATGGACATGGGGATTGAAACTAGATTTCAAGGGGGGAACTGCCTAATCTATGTTGATGAAAATCTGATTATAAAATGTGTTAAAGCTATAAATCTGTTTAGAGTTGAGTGTAGTCCGATACAAGAGGAGCAGGGCAATATTGCAGAAGAAAGACATGGCATAGAATTGTTATTCTGGCATGAGTGGGCATGCATCCCACAGGAAACTAGCAAAACTAATATCAAACGGAATCAAACTAGACGGATGGGATGAAAGGAAGATTGCATAAGAAATCATTTGCTAGATCTAGTGAGCACTTTAGCAAGAAAGTGCTTGAGCTTGTTCATAGTGATCTTTGTGGACCCATTGAAGTATTATCCGTAGGGTCAGCAAAATACTTTATAACGATCACTGATGATTATTCTCGTTATACTGTTGTAAAGTCTGTCAAACTCAAATCAGATGCTTTATCTGTTTCCAAAGAATATGTGACTGCATGTAAATCACAAAAAGGACAAGTACCTTTGGCATTGAGAACAGATAATGGAGGAGAATATGTCAGTAAAGAATCTGAACTATTTGGCTGGGATGGAGAACAACTAATGAGCTCTGGCCAAAGTCCAAATTGAAGCTAGACCATATCAAAGTTTTTGGTTGTTTATGCTACACATTAGTGGAAGATGTTGGCAAGAGAAAACTTGACCCAAGAGCACGAAGAGGTATATTTGTGGGGTATCCTAACCACCAGAAAGGATATAAAGTTTATACCCCAGAGACTAAGAAAGTGGGCAATAGTTTGTGACATTCACTCTCCAGACGCCATCTCCATTGTTGTCTATTATCTTCAGCCTCTTCTGATCGACTCTGATACTTGATCCACCTACGCATCCAGTATACGTACCTGCAAGTAAGACAAAGGGTGAACCAAGAAGCATGAAGGAATATCGCAACTATACCTCTATTTCGTACATGAGAGAAGATAAGAGACGTCGCAAGGTAAGGAAATGCAACTAATTCAGGGAAGCGCATGATTCCGGAACTGTGGCACACGCAGTACAAACAAGTGGACGAAAATTAAAAGCTCAACAGGCAAGAATTCTTTCTTGCTATCAACCCCAACAATAGAGTTTGCGCCACACTGCTGTACTCACTCGTTTTGGTCACTCCCTGCTGTTGCTGTTGCTGCATTGCGGAACTGGTAAGGGCCAGCCATAGCAAAAAGACTACGAGCAGGTGTGTTGTTCCGCTTGTTACAGCTGCTGCCACCTTAAAAATATCGTTATATTGAGCCATTGCCCTCGCCATCTCTCTCGCTCACACGCTCTGTCTCTCTTCGCGACTGCGTACACTTATATATCGCTTACTAACATCACCCTTTGTCTATTCTCGACTGCGTACAGCCTATATATAGCTTACGAACCTCCCGCTAGGAGACTTTCATTAGAAAAATTTTGAGCTTAAAAAAAACTCTTTAAAAATTAGTGCAATATGTAGTTTATATTATTAAAATATTATAACATTAATACATTTGACTTGTCATAACTTTTTAATCGTATCTTAAAAGTATGTCATGTAAGATATCATTGGAAAGCCCTTGTTGAGCGCTTTCCAATGCATCAAACTCCGCTAAATTCGGACTTACCACTAAAAAGCTATGCCATTTTTAGTGTGGAATCAAAATGTGGACTCAAAGTTACGTTACGTAGATTTCAAATTGGAGTGTTTTGATTGGTCCATGTGTAAGAAAAAATCGAGAAAAAATATAAAAGAATCTTTACAAAGGGTTTTTTTTGGATCTAGAACTCCTCTAATGTTGTCCGCCCTTCGTTTAGATGGGTTCGTAGGTTTGCAGCAAAACCAATTTTTAGATTCAAATGTTGCTAAAATCAAAATCCAATCCAGTCGCCTGATTTTGAAATGATGTAAATTCCCTTCAATGTTTCATTGACATATTAGGTAATATGTGATGTGTGCTTTACATTGAAGCATAAAGATGCTAATTATCATTTAGTTTGCGGTGATACCTAGCATTCATTATATATTTTACTTGCTTAATAAACAATAAAAGCTCACTTTTAAGATTGTACATACATGTCAAGATTGTCTACTACTACTAAGATTGAGAGATTCAATAAATTGCTTGGAATTTTTTTTGCAAATTAATATGGATAAAGACATTGAAACAAAATGCGCAATATTTTAAATGGGCTTAAGATCAGATTACATTTAAAAACATATACGAATTCAACATATCAGATTTTTTCAGCCCTATATATATATATATATTTATTTTGCATACATATTAAGCAACTAGTGGTCATTATATACAACATATACACTTTCTCATGACAAAATTCTTTTCACTCTTTTCTACATCTCATTTCATAATTTTTTGCCCATGCTTTTATAAAATCCTTCACTCTAATACGATTTTTTTTTTAACCTTAAACTATCCTGTCTCTTTCTCACTTTCATTTTTTTGTAACTTTATTCAATTCACAATCATGGTTTCATTCATAATCACTAATCTCATTCACCCACATTTCATCAAGATTTACAAATCTCATCACAAATCTTGTTCAATTCACAATCATGGTTTCATTCATAATCACTAATCTCATTCACCAACATTTTATCAACATTTACAAATCTCACCATAATTTTAATGGCACACACACACACACACACCCCCAGAAATTCACATTTTAGTCACTCATTCATATCTTCTTAAACTAAAATCTTTCAATAAATTATAGATCTCTCTCATTCTTACATTCATAATTCATGATGAATGTAAGAATTATCTCTCTCCCTCTCTCTCTCTCTCTCTCTCTCTCTCTCTCTCTCTCTCTCTCTCTCTCTCTCTCTCTCGTACGTCCATAATTCAGGATATCACTCATATATCTCACAAAATCCTAAGATTTGCAAACACCAAGTACTTATAAGTTCAATCAAAAAGTGGACTTTTATCTTGGAGAATGAAAAATTAGATCTGAGCTCTACAAAACAGACATAAAAGCAACAAATTCATTTAAACAAACACAGATTTACAATGTACAAATTGAAGGGCATATAAAATCACTCTATGAGTGTCTAAATAAGTGTTGGTATATTGTTACTAATAGATCCACATATTTCAATGTCCTTTCCGATATGTTCAGTACCTTGTTAGCTACAAATTTTGCACCTCGGATGCTGCTAAGAGTGCTTGAAAGGTGAACAATAAAGAGAAAAAAAAACATGCAAAATAGAACCATCTTCTAATGTACTATAAGCATTGATCTTCTCAGTCAAGATGCAGGCAAAAGAGAGTAGCAATGTGTGTGTGTGTGTGTGTGTGTGTGTGAGAGAGAGAGAGAGAGAGAGAGAGAGAGATTACAAATATGCATAATCTAGCACCAATCATCTTAGATCCATTGCTTGAGAGCTCCACTTTCTTGTCATTGCTTCCCATTTTTGTCACCTACACAAGCATGACAATGCAATGGCATTAGTTAAAAGCTAAGACTAGATTAATGAAAAACAAATAAAGGAAAAAGTGTGATCATGAAAGCACTACTCCTTACCGTTTGACTGCAACAAAAGGAGGATGAAGAGGAGAAAGAGCGAGAGGAGGAAGGAAAGGAGCAAGCTCAAGAAGATGAACAAGAGTAGCAAGAGCAAGAGGGGGCAGAGCACTAAGAGGAAAGCAACCAAGAAGGGAGAGCAAAAGGAAACAAGAAAGGAGACAAAAGGAATAGAGAGGGTGTGAATAATTATCAACTAGTTTTGTTGATTTATTGGCATTTTTGGAAGCCAAAGTGAAATTTCAACTTATAGATATATTTATTGATCTCGATAAGGCCTAAAAATAGTGTCCTAGCTAGTTTTAACAAGTATCTAAGTGGATAAGGTCGTATTTAGAGCTACTACAATTGGTTACTTGAGATACATTGAAACTAGTAACTTATTTCTAGGTTTTTAGTGAAGTACCCAGAAGTTGCTATTTTAGGGCAAGTTTAAGGCAAGTGGAAAAGTGGCCAAGTAACACTATGGCTGTTATAAATAGCTGTAAAAATCTGGAAAGATCAGCTTGATGTTCTCATTTTGTATGGAGAACTTTTCTCTTTTGATTCTATGTCCATCTCATGTGTTTATCTTGAGTTTCTATGTGTAGAATGTTGATTTTATGGTTTATCTAGCTTTCACATGTGTGAAGTACAGTACTATACTTCAATGTTGTTGTACGGACAAGGGCAGTACTAAGTCATGTCTAACTGTTTATGATCAAATCTTTGTGCATTTCTAAATTCTAGCATGCATAAAGTAGTGATTTCTATGTTCTGGATATTTCCACATGTGCAAGCAAGTTGGCCCAAGATCTTGTTGATCCACTAGTGTGTGTTTTGGATATGTATTTATGCACATGATATCAGAGCATGTTGCAGGCCAAAGTTGGTGGATTTGAGGGCGCCGTGAATTTAATGTGTATTTGGAGGTGTTTCTAGCTCAAATCTTTTTGTTTCACGTACAGAGTTTGGATCTTTGTGATCTTAAAGTCATTTTAGGTCAAAACACTTGTAGATGGCCAATTTGTGAAACCACTCACTAGAATGTGGAGACAAAAATTTCACATGATTGTGGATGGTACATTCTATTAGATGAGATATCTAGATTCTAGCTTCTGCATGTAGATTTTGTTTGATTCAATATTTTTGATTTTTGGAGTAACCCTAAATTTGATAGGATCTCTTGATTTTAAGTTGCTGGATTTTTACAAGAGTGTCTTTCAAAGTTAGGTTTTGGCAAAAGTTCATTATATTATGCTTAGATCTATTGTGATCAAGAAATCAAGATTCTATGTGCTAGGATTTGCTAGAAAGAGAAAATGGAGAGACTATATTGTTTCCATATCTTTGTGATTTTTTCTTAGGTTTCATTTGTTGATTTTCAAGGGAGTGCTTGGTGCATTGGAACAGTTTCAAAGATAAGATCAAATCATTGCAACATGGAAATCTCAAGTGGCTTCATGTTGGAAGTCAATGATAGGCTTACCTCAACAAATTATTCTACTTGGGAGGTGAGGATGGAATCTTTTCTTGAGATGAATGATTTGATGGATATTGTTGTAGGTGTGGAGGAGAGACCTTTGGCACCTCAAGAACAATTGAGGTATGACAAGAGGGCAAAGAAAGCTTTACATTTGATCAAGATGATTGTGACTAATGAACTTCTCAAGGAAGTTGGTAAGTTTACTTCATCAAGTGAGGCTTGGGAAACTTTGAAGAAGCTTTATGATTCTACATCAAGGGTAATGACCCTTAGGAGACAAATCTTTCAATGTATGCAAAAGAAGGATGAAAGCTCTTTTGATTTTTCTTTGAGAGTTAAAGCATTCAATGATGAGTTAGCATGTATTGATGAAAGAATCAAGGAAGTAGAACTTGTTCATAATGGCTTGTTGGATGATCATGCTAATCTTGTTCAAAGTTTTTCTATTCAAAAGAATTTGCCAAGTATGATGGATTTGCAAGAGATCTTGGTGAATGAGGAGTTTAGGCCTCTATAAAGAGGAGGATCTACTTCTGTTTCTCAAGTTGGAGAGGAGGAGGCTATGTTCTCAAGGGGCAAGTTCAAGAGCAAAGGCAACAACAAGTGCTCAAAGGATCAAGATCAATGTGAGCCTTCTACATTTGTTGGTAAGAAGAAACATAGATCCAAGCTAAAATGCTTTTATTGTGGAGTCAAAGGGCATTTTGCAAGTGATTGCTTCATCAAAAAGAGAGATAAAGACGAGAATCAAGGTAATTTCATTTTTGATAAGGATGGTATTGGTGATCAAAAATCAAATGATGATGCTCTTTTGATGTTTTCTTATTTGCTAACCAATGATGGAGATATTGATCCATGGTGGATTGATAGTGGAGCAAGATTTTCATATGACATGTCACAAGGAGTACTTCACTTATTTGGTGCCTTATGAAGGACACAAGAAGGTCATCATCATGGCCAATGGTGGTAAAGTTGTTATCAAGGGCATTGGTGCTATTTTTCTCTCATCTACAAATTGGAATGTAAGCTTGAAGAATGTTCTGTTCATACCTTCCATTTCTAAGAATGTGCTTAGTGTTTGTCAAATGGTTGACAACGGGCTCAAAGTTGATTTTGTCAGTGATTCTTGTTTCTTCAAAACGAATGGAATCTTGATTGCTCAAGGCAAGAGACAAGGTGAGCTCTACAAACTTGATGGATTTGTTGGCTTTAACCATGGTGGTTTGAAGGCAAAGAATCAAGTTGATGAGCTTTGTTCAATGTCAAAGTCACAAAGGTTGTCTTTTTTTAGATCTAGCTCAAGATCTAAGATGCCTTTTCATTTAGTACATTTGGATGTGCATTGTACTAGCTCTTTGAGGGAGGAGAAAAGATGTTTATGACTTGCCTTCATGAATTTAGTAGATATTGTTGGACTTATCTTCTAAAGAGTGAGGATTTCATATTTGATGTCTTTC
This sequence comes from Diphasiastrum complanatum, assembly GCA_029204225.1. NCBI lineage: Eukaryota > Viridiplantae > Streptophyta > Lycopodiopsida > Lycopodiales > Lycopodiaceae > Diphasiastrum > Diphasiastrum complanatum. The sequence goes on from CM055101.1 coordinate 30,494,900, forward strand.
TCAAGTTCAAGAATGTTGTGGAGAGTCAATTCAACATGAAGATCAAGTGCTTAAAGCTGGCAAATAAAGAACTTTCAACAAAGTTTAAAGAGGTTTGTGTGGCACATGATGGGATCAAGAGGGAGCTTTCATACTCGAAGGTTCTACATGGTGTGGAAGAAAATAAGAGAACTCTTTTTGAAAGAGCTAAATCCATGAGGGTGAATGCAAATGTTCCTAAGTCATATTGGGGTGAAGCTTTGATGTGCATTGACTTTTTTTGCAATAGGTACTCAAATGAAGACTTGGAAGAGAAGAGCTCATTTGAAGTTATTTTTGGTAAGAAGCCAAGGATGGAGCATTCGAATATCTTTGCTAAGGCTTGCTATGTCAACTCATCTTTTGAATTTTGGAAGGGAATCGTTGTTGGCTATAGTGAAGTAAGAAAAGCTTATAGGGTATACATTCCTAAGTCAAAGAAAGCTCAAATTTCTAAGGATGTTGTCTTTGAAGAGGGGAGTGTGGATAAGCTTGATGTTGTTGATGTTGATCAATCTAAAATTTTGGTGTTGAGGAAGACGGTTCTTTGGATTGTGATGGTGGAGATGCTTCTCCAAGTTAATTTCTATGAATATCCTCAAGGGAAAGACAAAAGCCATCTAGGCTTACATATGATGAGAAGGGTAAGCAAGTGGAAGTGACTCATTTTGCGATACTCACATGTCTTGGTTCATCTTATTGTCTAGGTAATGTTATGCAAGTCGATGATGGTTTTCAAGAAATAGATGCAAGTAATATATGTGGAAAAAAAAAATTTCAATGGCTTTTATGGTCAAGTGTAAGATCAAGAGGTTGATCTCAAAGAGCTTCAACTACACAAAAGGAATGACTGGAATTAGGATCTAGTCAAGTGGCAAAGATACTTTGGATCTATTTTTGCAGGTTATTGATGACTTAGGTAAGGTCATGGGAGCAGCAAGAAAGTGTCGTTCAAGTTTACTTTACTTGTTCTATCTTATGTTTGAGCTATTTCATGTCAAGGTGTGCAAATTGTCCAGATATGGTGAAACTAGCTACATTGTCTTGCAATATCTCATTGTTGGATTGTACTAGCATTCTTGGCTGGTTCTGCTGATGGAAATGAAGCTATTGGAGGCTCATTATATCACTCATTCATGATCAAGTGATCAAGTGTTGATGATAGCTTATCGCAAGATGAAGATGGAAGCTCATTTATTTATTTTCATGGTGAAGACATAACAAGGAGGGACAAAAAAGGAGGAGACAAGCAAGCATTGGATGATAACTATCATGTTACCATTATTTTATAGAGAGTTCAAAGTTTGAAGCATGTAGGAATCATTACATTTACATTCTAATTGGTTCTTCATGTTCTAATTACATCTTGATGTGTAAAATTGATGTAAGAAATAGTGAAACATCCAATTTGGACACTATTCTTTGTATCAATGGAAGTTACTATAAAACCATAGAAAGGAGGTCTATACTTAGGATGGAGATCATTCTTAAGATGGATCAAAATTGTGTGGTAAAACTAGTTGCAGAGGGAGTGTGGAAAATTGCCAATTAGTTTTGTTTGTTTATTGACATTTTTGGAGGCCAAAGTGAAATTTTAACCTAGAGATACTTTTTCTAATATAAATAAGGCCTAAAAATAGTGTCCTTACCATTTTTTACAAGTATATAAGTGGATAAGGTTGGATTTAGCGCTACTACTATTGGTTAGTTGAGATACATTGAAACTAGTCACTTATTTCTAGGTTTTAAGTGAAGTATCTAGAAGTTGTTATTTTAGGGCAAGTTTAGGGCAAGTGGCCAAGTGACACTATGGATGCTATAAAAAGCTGTAAAACCGTGGAGAAATCATCTTCATATTCTCATTTGGTATGGAGAAATTTTCTCTTTTGATTATATGTCCATCCCATGTGTTTATCTCTTCATATCTTGAGTTTCTATGTGTAGAATGTTGATTTTATGGTTGATCTAGCTTTCACACATGTGAAGTACAGTATTATACTTTACTGCACTAGTATTGACAGGGATAGTATTAAGTCATATCTAATTGTTTATGATCTAGCATGCATAAATTAGTGATTTATATTCTCTAGCCATTTATAGATGTGCAACCAAATTGGCCCAAGATCTTTTTGATCCACTAATGTGTTTTGGGTATGTATTTTTTCACAGAGGGCAGGTATGCGCTCCTGCCTCGCATCATTTCTGCAACCTTCATTCACAAAAAAGTTGTAGAAAAGGACACATATTTCAAAGTTTGTGAGTAATTATACTAGCGTCGGAACTACCTTCAGTATTAGCCAATTGAAAACTTTTAGATTTGGGAGGGTTATTTTGAGGTTTGTAGTATATTCTAGAAGTTTGACATAATAGTGATTTTAGACTACCTTAAATTTGGGAGGGTTTTTCTGAGGTCACAAGTATGTCCAAAAATTAATTTTTGGCTTTGGAGATATGAAAAGTAACATACAAAATAGTAATTGTTTGATTCTTCAAATACATTGAGGTTCCCCGCATGACATATCTTGTAACAACAACCAATGCGGGACGGAAATCAAAATTTTCAATAACAGCCGATTTAGGGTATTGGAGTCCTTTAAAAAATCCAGTACTAGTTTGGTATCAATATAAGGAATGCTAGACGTCATTGTGTGTGTTTCAAGATGGATTTAATGCCATGGGCCGAAATTGCCATCGTGAGCACACAAGTGCCTGAAGCTTGCCGTAGGTGGCACATGTTTGCAATCCCCGACAATTCCCTTATATACCACTATCCTCAAAAAAATAAGAAACCCTTGAAACATGTCAGTCTATTCTTTGATATTTTGTTATTTCTAATATTTTCTTTTAAATTATTTAAATTTAATATCCTATCATTTTAATAGTTGTCCTTTAAAATAAAAAAAATGTGAATGTCTTGTCTTACTTTTACTTGTCCTTAGAAGAGTGAGACAAGACATTCAATTTATTTTAGTTTGCAAATCAAATCTCACTCTTTTTTAATCTACTAAAATAATGATTTTATTTTGGACACAATCATTTACATTTTTCCTTTCCACTTATGTTTCAACACCTTGCAGGCCCTGAGGGGTAGGACCGTACCAAAAAATTTCCATTTTTTGCAACACGTGATTTTAGACTACCTTATTGGGAGGGTTTTTCTGAAGTCACAAGTATATCCCGAAATCTTGGAGATATGAAAAGTAACATACAAAATAGTAAGTGTGAAAAATTGTCAACTAGTAGTATTTTCCTAACTTGAGATTTTGTAGGCCTATGGCCAAATAAAAGTTAGAGATAGGTTCATACATGTATGTAGAGGCCCAAAGTATGTGTACACTACTTTTGAGGTCACATTAATTAGAGGAGGTCGAGTGTGGAGCTCTTCTATTGGCTCATAATTTGGTGCATTCCTATTTGACCAAATTTCTAGGTATATGGGTGAATCCTATTGGACCCCAATTTTAGCCTATCATAAGACAAGTGGCCAAGAGGCACTATGGCTGCTATAAATAGCCATCTCCACGAGTATGTACACATCTCATTTTCATTCTATTGAATGAATGTTATGCTCTTTGAAGGTCCATCTTCTTCTCTCTCACTTTTTTGTTCATATCTTGCATTCTAGCCACTAGAATTGTGATTTCTTTGTTGCTATGGCTTCACACGTGTGAAATGCAGGTTGTAGGCTCTGAAGTACGGACAGGGACAGCAAGTTTCTGTTTGTGGAAGCTTATGATCAGATTTTGATGTTTAGTTGATGTTTAGTATGCTTAACATCACAATTTCTATCATTTTTTCAATCTAGATGTGCATAACTTCCATGGCCAAGATCTTTATGAAACTTTAGCATCTTTTGGATCTGAGTTTTTCACATGGTATCAGAGCATTAGGCGGCCAAATGTGCAGGTTTTGCCAGATTTAGAAGAGATTTGTGGGCGAGTTTGCTTTTGTAGCATTCCAATCAAGTTTCTAGCTAAAAATCTTGTTGATTTATGTGTAGAAATTGGATCTTTGTGATCAAAACATCATTTGTATGCATTTCAATTGAAGTAGGGCGAATTCCCTCTGTACTTATCAGAATAAGGAGACAAAAATTGTTTTGGAAAGAGGGAGATGCAAGATCCAACAAGATCCTATTAGTTTTCCATTCTAGCATATAGTTTTTTGATTCAATTTCTTGCTTCTTCATGTCAAAAACTTCAAAATTGATGTAACCCTCTGATTTTCAGTTTGCTGAATGATTCAAGAGTGTATTTCAATCTTAGGAGTGAGGGAAAAGCAAGTATATTGAGGTTTGGTCTTGGTTTGATCAAGAAATCATAAAACTAGTGGCTAAAATTAAGGAAAAAGTGAGGAAAAGAGAGAAAAAGTAAGGTTTTAGGTTCCAAATCTTTGTGATTTCTTCTTGTGTTTCATTTGTTGATTCAAGAGAGTGCTTAGTGCATTGGAACAAGTCAAAGATCAGAGATCAATCATTGCAACATGGCTACAAATGGAGGCTACATGTTGGAAAGCAATGATAGGCTTACCTCCCTCAACTATTCTACTTGGAAAGTAAGGATGGAGTCTTTGCTTGAGATGAATGAGTTGATGGATATTGTTGTAGGTGTGGAGGAGAGACCTTTGGCACCTCAAGAACAATTGAGGTATGACAAGAGGGCAAAGAAAGCCCTTCACATGATCAAGATGAATGTGACAAATGAGCTTATCAAAGAGGTTGGTAAGTGCACATCATCTAGTGAAGCTTGGGAAGCCTTGAAGAAGGTTTATGAATCCAAGTCTACTTCTAGAGTGTTGACTTTAAGAAGGCAAATCTTTTCTTGTATGCAAAAGAAGAGTGAGAATGGACATGCTTTTGTTTTGAGAGTTAAAGCATTGAATGATGAGTTAGCATGCATTAATGATGGCATAAATAATGAGGAGCTTGTTCAAGTGATTCTCAATGGCTTGTTGGATGATCATGCTAATCTTGTTCAAAGTTATGCTATCCAAAAATGTTTACCAAGTGTTGGAGACTTGCAAGAGGTCTTGTTGGCTGAAGAATTCAGGTTGCAAGCAAGAGTGGGAGCATCTTCTACATCTCAAGGAGGAGAAGAGGAGGCAATGTTCTCTAAAGGCAAGTTCAAGGGCAAAGGTAAAAGCAATTGGTCTAAAGGGCAAGACCAAGGTGAGCACTCTACTTTTGGCAAAAAGAAGGATAGATCTAAGCTAAAATGTTTCTATTGTGGAGTCAAAGGGCATTTTGCTAGTGATTGTTTTAAGAAAAAGAGGGATCAAGGGGAAAAGCAAACCAATCTAACTATTGATGAGGGTGGGGATGAGCTTCTTTCAAATGATGCTTTTGTTATGTCATCTTGCTTGTTGGCTAATCATGGAGACATTGATCCTTGGTGGATTGATAGTGGAGCCACTTCTCATATGACATATCATAAAGAGTATTTTTCATCTTTAATGGCATTTGATGGTGATAGGAAGGTAATCTATACCGCAAATGATGGTGAGTGTGCAATCAAGGGGATTGGCACAATTCCTATTTCACTTTCTACAAATAGGAATATAGAATTGAAAGATGTTTTGCTCATTCCATCCATTACCAAGAACTTACTTAGTGTAAGCCAAATGCTTGACAAAGGATTCAAAGTTGAGTTTGATGGTGATGCTTGCTTGATCAAAAAGGGGTGTAGTATCATTGCAAAAGGGAAAAGGCAAGGGAAATTGTTCAAGCTTGATGCATGTGTTGTTGCTAACCAAGTTGGATGCATGGCAAATGAACAAATGTCAATTCAAGAGGTATGGCATAAAAGGATGGGACATCTCAACTACAAGGCCTTGGAGGTAATAGCCAAAAAGGAGGTAGTAAGGGGACTTCCCAAGTCTCTTACTTGCTTGAATCATGTTTGTGAAGAATGTGCTTTGTCTAAATCACATAGATTGCCATATACTAGATCTATATCTAGATCTAAGATGCCTTTTTCTCTCTTGCATTCGGATATTCATGGTGTTACTACAATTAGCAATGGAGGTGCTAAGATGTATGTAACTTTCATTGATGATTTTAGTAGATTTTGTTGGGTTTATCTACTAAAGAGCAAGGATGAGGTGTTTGATGTGTTTGTCAAGTTCAAAGTTGCTATTGAGACTCAATTTACAACCAAAATCAAATGCTTGAGGAGCGACAATGGTGGTGAATACATTTCTAACAAATTCAAAGCCTTTTGCGATGAGCATGGGATCAAGAGGGAGTACACATGTCCAAGAACACCACAACAAAATGGAGTGGCCGAGAGGAAGAATAGAACCTTGTGTGAGAGTGCAAAGGCAATGAGATTGAATGCTAATCTTCCTAAACCTTTTTGGAGTGATGCTTTGTTGTGTGCAAATTTCCTATGCAATAGATGGCCAAGTGTTGTATTGGAAGGAAAAACCCCTTTTGAAGCTTTGTTTGGTACGAAGCCTAATGTCAAGTTTCTAAGAACTTTTGGATGCATTTGCTACTTCAACATTACTCTTGATGATAGAACTAAGGAGGATCCATCTTCAAGAAAGGGCATTTTTGTTGGTTATAGTGAAGTAAGCAAAGCATATAGGATTTATGTTCCTTCAATCAAGAAAGTGTTCACAAGTAGGGATGTCATTTTTGATGAAGGTAACATTCCAAAAGTTGTTTCAAGTGATGATGGTATTGTTGCAACTAATGTGCTTGATGACAATGGAGTTGATGACACATTGGATGTGGATGTTGAAGAAGCCTCTTCAAGTCAAATTCCAAGGAGAACTCCAAGGCATAAAGTGAAACCCTCAAGGCTCACTTATGATGGCAAAGGTAAGCAAGTGGTGGATGGATCCAACTATGCTTTCCTAACTTCTTTTGATGTACCTTCATGTGTAGATGAAGCAAGGCAAGAAGAGGAATGGATCCAAGCAATGGATCTTGAGTTTGAAGCACTTATGAAGAACAACACATGGAGATTGGTGGAGCTTCCAAAGGGCAAAAGTGCAATTGGATGCAAATGGATCTTCAAGGTAAAGACAAATCAAGATGGATCTATCAACAAGTTGAAGGCAAGGTTGGTGGCTAAAGGTTATGCTCAAGAGCATGGCATTGACTATGAGGAAACCTTTGCACCCGTGGCAAAGATGGTGAGCATAAGAGTAATCATTTCCCTTGCAACTCTTTATGGATGGGATCTTTGGCAATTAGACATTTCTAATGCTTTCTTGAATGGTGATCTTGAAGAGGAAGTCTACATGGAGCAACCCGAGAGCTATGTTTCTCATAGCAAGCCTAATCATGTGTGTTTTCTACAAAAAAGTTTGTATGGTCTTAAGCAAGCACCAAGGAGTTGGTATGCTAGGCTTAACTCTTTTCTACTTTCTCAAAACTTCACTATGAGTGAGTATGATCATTCACTTTACTTTAGAATTAGTGCTAATGATGTTACAATCCTTCTAATTTATGTGGATGACATTATTTTAAGTGGAGGGAACAAGGAAGATATAGAAAATATCAAGAAAGCACTAAAAAAGGAATTTGAAGTGCATGATCTTGGTCTTTTGAGCTATATCTTAGGAATAGAAGTAATTAGAACTTCTCAAATCACTTTTATTTCACAAGAGAAGTATGCTATTTCTATTCTCAATAGATTTCATATGGTAGATGCAAATCCTATTGATACACCTGGAATCACATGTAAAGCTAACTATAAGAGGTAATGAAAGATCCTTTGAGGACATTACTCTCTATAGGAAGCTAATAGGTTCTCTTATATATCTAACCATCACAAGACCTGATTTATCTTATTGTGTTGGTAGATTAAGCCAATTCATGCAAGATCCTAGCATAGAACATTGGAAACTAGGAAAGAGGATCTTGAGATACATCTCGGGAACAAAAGATTTTGGCATTGTTTATAGAGGCTCATCACCTAACTTATTTGGTTTTTCAGATTCAGATTTTGCAGGAGACCTTATGGATAGAAAATCCATAAATGCACATGCTATTTTCATAGGTGATGGAGCTATCTCATGGATGTCGAAGAAACAAGCAACTATATCACTTTCTTCTAGTGAGGCCGAGTACAAAGCTTTGACATCATGCACAAAGGAGATGGTGTGGATCAAGAGGATGATTATGGAGCTTCATTTGCTGGATTTTTCAGAGAGTCCAATCATCTTTTGTGACAACCTTTCAGCCCAAAGTCTAGCAAGCAATCCGGTTTTCCATGCAAGGAGCAAACATATCGAGGTGGCTTACCATTTTGTGAGAGAACAAGTGTTGGCAAAAGAGATCAAGCTTGAACATGTCCCATCAAAGGAATGTGTGGCTGATATCTTTACCAAAGCATTGGGAAAGGACTTATTTTTCAAGCATAGAACAAGTCTTGGTGTACTTTCTAAATCTATGCTAAAACTAGTTGAAGAGGGAGTGTGAAAAATTGTCAACTAGTAGTATTTTCCTAACTTGAGATTTTGTAGGCCTATGGCCAAATAAAAGTTAGAGATAGGTTCATACATGTATGTAGAGGCCCAAAGTATGTGTACACTACTTTTGAGGTCACATTAATTAGAGGAGGTCGAGTGTGGAGCTCTTCTATTGGCTCATAATTTGGTGCATTCCTATTTGACCAAATTTCTAGGTATATGGGTGAATCCTATTGGACCCCAATTTTAGCCTATCATAAGACAAGTGGCCAAGAGGCACTATGGCTGCTATAAATAGCCATCTCCACGAGTATGTACACATCTCATTTTCATTCTATTGAATGAATGTTATGCTCTTTGAAGGTCCATCTTCTTCTCTCTCACTTTTTTGTTCATATCTTGCATTCTAGCCACTAGAATTGTGATTTCTTTGTTGCTATGGCTTCACACGTGTGAAATGCAGGTTGTAGGCTCTGAAGTACGGACAGGGACAGCAAGTTTCTGTTTGTGGAAGCTTATGATCAGATTTTGATGTTTAGTTGATGTTTAGTATGCTTAACATCACAATTTCTATCATTTTTTCAATCTAGATGTGCATAACTTCCATGGCCAAGATCTTTATGAAACTTTAGCATCTTTTGGATCTGAGTTTTTCACAGTAAGTTCATAATTGTTTGATTCTTCAAATAGATTGAGGTTCCTCCCATGACATATCTTGTACCAACCAATGTGGGACGAAAATCGAAATTTTCAATGCCAGCCGGTTTAGGGTATTGGAGTCCTTTAAAAAATTCAATACTAGTTGGGTATTATTATAAGGAATGCTAGACTTCTTTGTGTGTGTTTGAAGATGGATTAAATGCCATGGGCCGAAATTGCCATCGTGAGCACACAAGTGCCTGAAACTTGCCATAGGTGGCACATGTTTGCAATCCCCAACAATTCCCTTATATACCACTATCCTCAAGAAAATAAGAAACCTTGAAACATGTCAAACTATTCTTTAATATTTTGTTATTTCTAAGATTTTCTTTTAAATTATTTAAATTTAATATCCTATCATTTTAATAGTTGTCCTTGGAAGAGTGAGACAAGACATTTAATTTATTTCAGTTTGCAAATCAAATCTCACCGTTTTTTAATCAACTAAAACAATGACCTTATTTTGGAAACAATCATTTGCATTTTTCCTTTGCACTTATGTTTCAACACCTTGTATACCGTGGGCGCAAAAAAAAGTTGGATCTTCAAACCTTGCAGGCCGTGAGGGGCAGGACCATACCAAAAAATTTCCATTTTTTGCCACACGTGGAAAAAAATGTTGTGGCACATCCACACAAACTTGCATTCCCAAAAAGCTATAAATGGAGCGTTCTTGAATGCATTTCCTCACTAATAGTCTTCATTGTTTTTGCTCACTATTTGCTTTCATTGTGTTAGTGATTAAGATCTCACACACTCACACACACACACACACATTTTTAAAGCTTTCTTTCAAGCTTTATCCTTTTCTCTACTTATCTCTCTTAAGCTCTCTCTTTTTCTAGAGACAACACCAAGCAGACCATCACCATTGCAACTTCCAAAACAAGAGAAACTAATGCGGCTCCTCCTACAATCTCCCTTAATGTAGAGAAGAGGCATTAGTAGTAGTATCAAGGGGGGGGGGGGGGGGGGGGGGAGATAGAGAGAGGATCCGCAAATCAATGTACAATGATAGGTAGTTTCTTGAAATCTCTTGGAAGGATGTTACACATATGACTCTCCGCATACTAAATTTAGGTCATAATTTGAGGTCCCAAGCCTACTTTGACCTAAAAGCAAATTATTATATCAACCAAGTTTGGGGCCATAAGTAAATTATATTTAAGAAAGTTTCATTCAATGCTTAGTCGAAATAAAGGAGTTTCATTTAATAGGGAGTCCAATTCCACCCTAAAAATTACAAATGTTTGAGTTATATTTCATGCAATTAAAGACATATGATAGACAATTATGATTAACAAAATAACCATACATGAATGGACCAAAAACAGAAATAGTCCAAGTATAGAAATATATATAAATGTACATATATATAGGCTAGAATACAAAAACTAGCTAGATCCACCAACTGAGTCCTCATCCTAGCCACGAACATCAGACTCACGGTGTTGCGATTGATGAGATGGGAAGTACGGTACCTGCATGCAACAAACATGAATTAGCGTTGTGAGAAATGTGGTGAGAATGAGAGAGAGACTCTATGAATGTAATGAAGTTAAAATCTATTCTGAAGCCATACCTCAGAAGCTACTGTTAGATTGTTCTACTATCAGGAGTGCTTCATCCGAACAATCGATCTCTAATCTACATCCATTCATTATCCAATTCTGTAGTTTTATTCGTGTTTCTCCATAGTCATCAGAAACACTCAGGAATCGCAACAAGCAACCGGATCAATAGGCGAATGTAGTCGCAATATCATCTCTATCTCTTGAACTCGACATGGACGAAGGAATGTTTATGGTAAAAGACCAAAAGGCACTCGCTTTCTTGATTTTTGAATTCTGGAGCTACTTAACGTATGACCAGTCATCGTGACGTCGGATTCCAATGTCTAGTGTGGACGTCAGAATACGACATCCAACTGGCTCCGGAAGCCCGATTTTGAAGAGACGTCAGATTGTGACGGATGCTACGACTGTCGGAATCTGAGGAATTCGATGCCCGTGACAAATGAAAACAACCTCATTTTGGCTACTGGGGTAAAAAGGTTTCTGTGTAGTTCAATCCTTCAACTTGTAGAAAACCTCTTGCTACAAGTTTAGATTCGTAGCGTTCCACGTCCCTATTTGCTCCAAGTTTTACTTTGTAAACCCACTTTGATCCAACGGTGTCAAACTCCATGGGCATACTTTGTGCCATCTCCACAAGTACACGATTTTTGCATTCAGCCACACCATTCCCTTGTGGGCTGTAGGAGTGTATGTATTGCCTCTCTATTCCTTCCTTTTCACAAAATGCAACAAACTCATTTGACATGTACTCGCCCCATTGTCAGACCTGATTTTGATAATCTTGCCTCATGTTTGACGTTCCACATAGGATCTGAATTCCATGAACTTGTCAAAAACTTGTCTTTTCCTTGCCAAGGAATAAACAAACACCTTTCTTGTATAGTCATCAATGAAGATGATGAAATACTTAGATACACCCACTGAGATTTGGTGCATTGGTCCACATATCTATGTGTACCAATTCAAGAGGTCGTTTTCCTCTTACAACTCCTTCTTGTGGGAAAGCCGTCTTTTGCTGTTTTCCATACACGCAAGCTTGACAATGCACCCTTCTTGGATTTGAGTCATTCTCTAGCCCTACAACCATTTCTTTTGAAAGGATGGCCCTGATTGCGTCTTCTTCAAGGTGTCCTAGTCTTCGATGCCACAACATGTTTAACTGGCTTGGCACCCCTTCTACAACATTTGCTTCATCCCTGCCATGACCATTCACCTTGTAAAGTTCACCAACTTCTTCTGCTTTCATTATGTGCCACTTACCATCTAGTACAATGGTAATCCTTGCTACTGATCTCAGTACAATGGTAATCCAAATTTGGGACATGATGTACTTATCTCAGTATTTTCTTGCAACCTCCTACCAACATTCACTACACACTTCCCACCCTTGCTACATTGAGCCCCCCATTGTCCCCCATGTACACTGATCTTCCTTGGCGAAGTACTTGATATTCATGCAGGATATCCATGTAAGGAGTCATATGGTTGGTTGTCCCTGAGTCAATGTACCAGCTGTAATCCAACTACTCATGGGTGGCAAGTTTCTCACTACTTATGTTTGCATAATGCTTAATAACACAGTTATCATGCTCTGCTACAACATTTACTTGATGTGGTTTTCCTTTCTGTCCTATGCACGCTTTGGACGATCATTCTTGAAATGTCCAATGACCTCACAATAAAAGCATGCCTTGGCTTCAGATTTATTCTTGTAATAGCCGCCCTATCACATAATCCTGTGTTAGGGCTGTGGATATTCCTTCTAGTAAGAATATCAAATTTTCATATGACTCTGGAAGGCTTCCCAAAAGGACTGCAATCAAGTCATTTTCTGCCACTGTAGTGTCTATTGCAAATATCTCATCTCCTATGTTATTTATGCCCTCCTATATTGAATAATAGAACCATAGTACAAATGGGCGACTCTGCTGCCCATATATAAAAAACAGAGGATGCTTCTGTATCATTCCAAGAACTAGACAAATAGGTCCTCGTTCAAGAACCTCTGCACCTGGAGCGTGGACAATCTGCCAAGAACCTCCTGTCTTTGGACATGGGAGGAATAAGGACCTCCTATCTGTAGACATACGATTCCAATAGAAATGAGAAGTTATTATGAAGAGTTGTGTCCAAACTAGTAGATATAGTACATGAAATGAGTAGTTACTATGAAGAGCTATGGGTCCCAAAATGACACACTCTCTCAAACGTCATTTCCTCGTCTCTCTCATGTTATGTATGTGCAGCATGTTCTCATTCACAACATTAATACAATATGTACTTATAGAAACTAAGTACTCTCTCTCTCTCTCTCTCTCTTTCTTGCTTGTTCTTCTATCAGAACTTTTTATTTCATTTGGAATCAATCCAATATGGTGTGGATGCTGGGATTTGGGCCTGTTAAAAATATCACTTCCAACTTGATGTACCTTGTAGATCTCAAGTTAATTGATCTTGATAGGATCTCACACGTGTGGAGTCTGTTCCCACATGTAAAAGAATGTTCGAAAGTCACTTTTATAAAGTTAGATTGATTTTAGCTTGATCATGTGAAATTGACCTTTGAAGAATCTTGAAAATGGTCAAATTGGTCAAACTTTGTGTAAATAGATTGGACTTCCATGTGAATGAGTTATTACTCACACATGTCAAGATACCATTCACAAGTGTGGATTAGATGCTATTTTATAGGGAATATTCTTATAAATGTGCATAGTCAACTTTGGGAAATGAGCACATATGGCTCCCATTGGTGGATCTAGATGACTAGGCACTCTTCACACGTGTGAAGGCTTGCTGGATAGTACACAACTTGTGGATGTACTTGATCTATAAAGGGATCAACCAAATCAATAACAAGTTGATGTGACATTGGCAAATTCTAGTCCTGGTTGTGTTTTTCACATTTGTCTTGAGTTTTTATGATTGGAATGCATTTGTAAGCTAATGCATTTGTACGCCGTACAAGTACTATCCTCCAGACGTGTGAGGCCGCCCATCCATGTTTTTGATCATTTGATCCATTGCTCTTGCCTAAATCATAAAGGTAGAGCATCTAGTTCAAGATCTAACACATAGAACTTGATAGATCTTTGGATTAAGCAATCAAAAACTCTTAATGATTGATAAGTACAATCATATTTGTCTTTGTTCTCTAAAAATTGACATGGTATCAGAGCCAAGTCTAAGAGTGATCTAAATGATTAATAGTACATGTGAGATCATTGACAATGTGTTCTTTTTTAGTTCTAATTGAGAGGGCGAGTTCAAGGAGAGAGGTATCATCATTATTTTTGGTCAAGATCGATTTTCGGGCTGCTGAAGTAATGTCCACATGTGTGAAACCATACAACAACCTTCAAATTAACTTCCATTAGTGTTTTTGATCAAAAAAGTGCATACTAGTCCAAAATTCAAGATTTTTAGTGCATTGTCTAGATCTAGGTTCTATTGAATGCTAATGATCAAATAGTGATTTGAGTCATGGAAGCAATTCATTTTTAAGCACTAGATCAGATCTTTAAGGCTAATTTGTTCAGATCTTAAGTGTGTGTGAAATATCAAACAAAATTGAACTAGAAATAATTTCTTGGAGGAGTGATTTGCTAGGATATTTGTAGTTGATCTATTATACCATCATCCAAGTTGAACTAGGATTGATTGGGCCAAGATTAGAAGCTTTTTGAAAACTAGAAATCTATCTTAGATCACTCTTTATCAAGAGATCTTTGTGTATCTCATAGGCTTTCATTCACAATGACATCCATAGAATCTAGTGAGAAACTAACTTCCACAAACTATTCCATTTGGAAAGTAAGAATGGAATCACTACTAGTGGTTCATGATCTCTTTGATATTGTCTTAGGAGTTGAGGAAGAGCCTCAAGCTTCCCAAGAACAACTAAAATACAAGAAGAGGGTTAGATTAGCCCTACATTGCTTGAAGTTAAATGTAAGCAATGACCTCTTGAAGGAGGTGTCTTCTTGTACCACATCAAAAGAGGCGCGGGATTCACTAAAGACCATTTATGAATCCAACAACACTTCAAGAGTGCCTATGCTAAGAAACTTGACCTTGCAATGCATGAGGGGAAGTGGAGAAAATGGACAAGAGTATGTCTTAATGATAAAATCTTTGAACAAAGAATTGGAATCTATAGGAGAGAAGATCCAAGACAATGAGCTAGTACAAGTAATTTTGAATGGATTAGGAGATGAGTTATCTAATCTAGTTCAATCGTTTGCCAATCAATCCAAATGGTGTTGATCTATGTTTGAGAAGAATATTTAAACCTTATATATGTATTTGGTGCGTACATAGTTTGTCAAGGTGGATTCCAGTGCCAAGTTGAAAAATTCCAAGGTAAGCAAGACTCTCGATTACATAAACATGTACTATGAAGGAACACTATCGCAAACTAGATACTACCAATGAAACATCTCAAGGAGATATAATTTAAAATGAGTTGCATGAGTGTGAAGGTAACCATCACAATTGATTCCAAAAAACCGTAAAGTTAAAGAACAGTATTGCAAACTAGAGAGTGCCAATATGAAACATTTGAAGAAAATATAATCTAATTTGAATTGAGCTGAATAAGTGTGAAAAAAGCACTTAACAATAAGCTTTGACTCTTAATACTAAGTCAATATGTATTCCACAATGTGGAAATTTTATTGAGTTGGCACTTAAACAAGAACATGAATGACTTGCCTTGCTGAATCATTTGGAATATTGGAGTGAGGTGTATCAAGTGGTGTCAGAACATGATGTTCTTCATTTGGAGGTGCAGGTGGTGGATCAGGTGTACGTGGATCATCTTGAATTACTGGTGAATTAAATGAGGATTCAGTCCACTCTTCAATTTCAAAACTAGGATGTTCAGCAGGAGAAACAATCACTTGAGGTTGAAGAAGTTTGACAGGAGGTTGTAGTTCAGAATAAATACTAGATGGAGAATATCAAAGTTTTTGGTTGTTTATGCTACACATTAGTGGAAGATGTTGGCAAGAGAAAACTTGACCCAACAGCACGAAGAGGTATATTTGTGGGATACCCTAACCACCAGAAAGGATATAAAGTTTATATCCCAGAGACTAAGAAAGTCATAATTTCAAGAGATGTAGAATTCTATGAGGACAAATCATTCTATGAAACAATTGCTTCCAAAAAGGCCTATCTAGAGATAGATTCTCAAATAAAGCCATATGATCTCTTGCAAGATCAGTCCACAGATCTTAAAGTAGAGCTGTAAGCTGAGAAGCAAGACAATACAACAACAAAGAGTCATGAGGAAGCCACAAAACTAGACCAAGACAGTTTCCAAGTGACATTAGAAAATCTTTAATCAACAAGAATCAAAAGGCCATTGAAAATGTATAGAGAAATAATTTACCTAATCATTAGGGCCCTTTTTGACCTCAAAAAGGGCCTCTTCCTTGCCTAAACATGTTTGCTAATTAGGATTAATTAATTCATTAATTGTCCTACGTGGTAGTTCACCTTGGGTTTATCATGGGTTAACTCACACCTCAATAGGCTTAATTAAGCCTAGTGTAATAAATCAAGGACATGATCTTAATGTAGCCAAAAAAATTTGAATCCAATGAAGACTTTCACTCTTCAAGGCCTTCAAAAGCTACTTTAGTTAACTCAGAATGAGAAAAAAGGGGGCTCAATATTTCTTTGGGCCCCCATTTTGAAAAACAAATTCATAAAAAAAATGAGAGAGAGGTGGGGGGGGGGCGGTTGTCATTTTCAAGCCCCCCTCCCTCTCATTTTTTTTTTGAATTTGTTTTTTCAAAATGGGGGCCCAAAGAAATATTGAGCCCCCTTTTTTCTCATTCTGAGTTAAAAAAAGGATTATTTGAAGTGTTTGAAAAAATAGCAATTGTACCATTGCAATACTATCATTGATGTGAGTTGAGGAGGTAGAGTTAGAGGAGGGTTAGTGGGTGAGTTAGAATTTAAAGATCCAATCTACACCATTGGATGTGCCATGTCATATGGACCATTCCATCTCAATTGTCACTCTCTTATTGGTACACATGTCATCATTAACACTAATTATAATTAGTGAAGAGGCCCTTTTTGAGTCCAAAATGGGCCCTAATGTGAAAGTAAGAAATGATCTCATACTGGAACCAAAAACTCTATCAAAAGCAAAGCAGTCCAAGTTTTGGCTAAGCTGGAGGAAAGCGATGGAATAAGTGATTCAG
This sequence comes from Diphasiastrum complanatum, assembly GCA_029204225.1. Lineage (NCBI taxonomy): Eukaryota > Viridiplantae > Streptophyta > Lycopodiopsida > Lycopodiales > Lycopodiaceae > Diphasiastrum > Diphasiastrum complanatum. Next base: position 30,511,836 of record CM055101.1, read on the forward strand.
TCCATGGAAGAAAACCAGGAATGGGAACTTGTAAACATGCTGAAAATTCAAAGGTAATTGGAAACAAATGGGTGTACAAATTAAAATTGAAGGATGACAAAACAGTTGACAGGTTTAAACTTTAAAGCCAAGCCTGTGGCAAAGGGATATAGTCAAATAGAAGGAATATACTATACCTAAACTTATGCACCTGTGGTTAGAATTACCTCTATAAGAATTATGGTTGCAATTGCTACTCAGAATAATTGGAAAGTTTGGCAGTCAAGTGTTAAAACAGCTTTAATATTACCTAAAGCTGCATGTTACTAACCATGTTACTTTGAGAATACATCCATCTCTTCATGAAGCACAAACTCATCAAAAAATTCAGACGAACTTGACATACGTGAGCACATTCAAAATGAAGATGGAACAAATCATTACATGGACAGATAATCATAAAGAAAGTGATGTAAAAAACATTCTCGTTTCGATACTAAATTTGAAAGCCTGACGATGAAAACTGTCCACAGCACAACAATCAACTAGAATGATATGAAGCATGAGTGGACATGCATCCCACAGGAAACTAGCAAAACTAATATCAAAAGGAATCAAACTAGACGGATGGGATGAAAGGAAAGAAACCAAGTGCAAACAGTGTGAAGTCTGTCTTAAAGGAAAATTGCATAAGAAATCATTTCATAGATCTAGTGAGCACTTTAGCAAGAAAGTGCTAAAGTGCTCGAGCTTGTTCATAGTGATCTTTGTGGACCATTGAAGTATTATCCATAGGGTCAGCAAAATACTTTATAACGATCACTGATGATTATTCTCGTTATACTGTTGTAAAGTCTGTAAAACTCAAATCAGATGCTTTATCTGTTTTCAAAGAATATGTGACTGCATGTAAATCACAAAAAGGACAAGCACCTCTGGCATTGAGAACAGATAATGGAGGAGAATATGTCAGTAGAGAATTTGAACTATTTGGCTGGGATGGAGAACCCCTAATGAGCTCTGCACAAAGTCCAAACTGAAGCTAGACCATATCAAAGTTTTTGGTTGTTTATGCTACACATTAGTGGAAGATGTTGGCAAGAGAAAACTTGACCCAAGAGCACGAAGAGGTATATTTGTGGGGTATCCTAACCAACAGAAAGGATATAAAGTTTATATCCCAGAGACTAAGAAAGTCATAATTTCAAGAGATGTAGAATTCTATGAGGACAAATCATTCTATGAAACAATTGCTTCCAAAACGGCCTATCTAGAGATAGATTCTCAAATAAAGCCATATGATCTCTTGCAAGATCAGTCCATAGATCTTAAAGTAGAGCTGTAAGCTGAGAAGCAAGACGGTACAACAACAAAGAATCAAGTAGAAGCCACGGAACCAAACCAAGACAGTTTGCAAGTCACATTAGAAAATCTTTATTCAACAAGAATCAAAAGGCCATTGAAAAGGTGTGGAGAAATGATTTACCTAATGGAAGTAAGAAATGATCTCATACTGGAACCAAAAACTCTAGCAAAATCAAAGCAGTCCAAGATTTGGCTAAGCTGGAGGAAAGCGATGGAATAAGTGATTCAGTCCATGGAAGAAAACCAGGAATGGGAACTTGTAGACATGCCTGAAAATTCAAAGGTAATTGGAAACAAATGGGTGTAGAAATTAAAATTGAAGGATGACAAAACAGTTGACAGGTTTAAACTTTAAAGCCAGGCCTGTGGCAAAGGGATATAGTCAAATAGAAGGAATATACTATACCTAAACGTATGCACCTGTGGTTAGAATTACCTCTATAAGAATTATAGTTGCAATCGCTACTCAGAATAATTGGAAAGTTTGGCAGTCAAGTGTTAAAACATCTTTAATGTTACCTAAAGCTGCATGTTACTAACCATCACTTCGAGAATACATCCATCTGTTCATCAAGCAGAAACTCATCAAAAATTTCATACGAAGTTGACATACGTGAGAACATTCAAAATGAAGTTGGATTAGATCATTACATGGACATATAATCATAAAGAAAGTGATGTAAAAAAGATTCCCGTTTCGATACTAAATTTGAAAGCTTGACGATGAAAACTGTCCACAGCACAACAATCAACTAGAATGATATGAAGCATGAGTGGACATGCATCCCACAAGAAACTAGCAAAACTAATATCAAAAGGAATCAAACTAGACGGATGGGATGAAAGGAAAGAAACCAAGTGCAAACAGTGTGAAGTCTGTCTTAAAGGAGAATTGCATAAGAAATCATTTCATAGATCTAGTGAGCACTTTAGCAAGAAAGTGCCTGAGCTTGAGTTGTATGAGTGTGAAGGTAACCATCACAATTGATTCCAAAAAACCGTAAAGTTAAAGAACACTATTGCAAACTAGAGATTGCCAATATGAAACATTTGAAGGAAATATAGTTTAATTTGAAGTGAGCTGAATAAGTGTGAAAAAAGCACTTAACAATAAGCTTTGACTCTTAATACTAAGTCAATATGTATTCCACAATGTGGAAATTTTATTGACTTGGCACTTAAACAGGAACAGGAATGACTCGCCTTGCTGAATCATTTGGAATATTGGAGTGAGGTGTATCACGTGGTGTCGGAACATGATATTCTTCATTTGGAGGTGCAGGTGGTGGATCAGGTGGATGTGGATCATCTTGAATTACTGGTGAATTAAATGAGGATTCAGTCCACTCTTCAAATTCAGAACTAGGATGTTCAGCAGGAGAAACAATCACTTGAGGTTGAAGAAGTTTGACAGGAGGTTCTAGTTCAGAATAAATACCAGATGGAGAATATCAAAATTTTTGGTTGTGTATGATACACATTAGTGGAAGATGTTGGCAAGAGAAAACTTGACCCAACAGCACGAAGAGGTATATTTGTGGGGTACCCTAACCACCAGAAAGGATATAAAGTTTATATCCCAGAGACTAAGAAAGTCATAATTTCAAGAGATGTAGAATTCTATGAGGACAAATCATTCTATGATAAAGAAAGTGCTTGAGCTTGTTCATAGTGATCTTTGTGGACCCATTGAAGTATTATCCATAGGGTCAGCAAAATACTTTATAACGATCACTGATGATTATTCTCGTTATACTGTTGTAAAGTCTGTAAAACTCAAATCAGATGCTTTATCTCTTTTCAAAGAATATGTGACTGCATGTAAATCACAAAAAGGACAAGCACCTCTGGCATTGAGAACAGATAATGGAGGAGAATATGTCAGTAAAGAATTTGAACTATTTGGCTGGGATGGAGAACCCCTAATGAGCTCTGCACAAAGTCCAAACTGAAGCTAGACCATATCAAAGCTTTTGGTTGTTTATGCTACACATTAGTGGAAGATGTTGGCAAGAGAAAACTTGACCCAAGAGCACGAAGAGGTATATTTGTGGGGTATCCTAACCACCAGAAAGGATATATAATTTATATCCCAGAGACTAAGAAAGTCATAATTTCAAGAGATGTAGAATTCTATGAGGACAAATCATTCTATGAAACAATTGCTTCCAAAACGGCCTATCTAGAGATAGATTCTCAAATAAAGCCATATGATCTCTTGCAAGATCAGTCCATAGATCTTAAAGTAGAGCTGTAAGCTGAGAAGCAAGACGGTACAACAACAAAGAATCAAGTAGAAGCCACGGAACCAAACCAAGACAGTTTGCAAGTCACATTAGAAAATCTTTATTCAACAAGAATCAAAAGGCCATTGAAAAGGTGTGGAGAAATGATTTACCTAATGGAAGTAAGAAATGATCTCATACTGGAACCAAAAACTCTAGCAAAATCAAAGCAGTCCAAGATTTGGCTAAGCTGGAGGAAAGCGATGGAATAAGTGATTCAGTCCATGGAAGAAAACCAGGAATGGGAACTTGTAGAAATGCCTGAAAATTCAAAGGTAATTGGAAACAAATGGGTGTAGAAATTAAAATTGAAGGATGACAAAACAGTTGACAGGTTTAAACTTTAAAGCCAGGCCTGTGGCAAAGGGATATAGTCAAATAGAAGGAATATACTATACCTAAACGTATGCACCTGTGGTTAGAATTACCTCTATAAGAATTATAGTTGCAATCGCTACTCAGAATAATTGGAAAGTTTGGCAGTCAAGTGTTAAAACATCTTTAATGTTACCTAAAGCTGCATGTTACTAACCATCACTTCGAGAATACATCCATCTCTTCATCAAGCACAAACTCATCAAAAATTTCATACGAACCCGTTTCGATACTAAATTTGAAAGCCTGAAGATGAAAACTGTCCACAACACAACAATCAACTAGAATGCTATGAAGCATGCACATATGTTGATATAATATTGAAGCATAAGGTACTGCAAAGTCTTGTGAATCAACAGCTACGCCTACTGCATTTGAATATGTCGAAAATTATGTGCATGTATCTCCCAAAGGCTAATAATTCGCCAACAAGGGACCTTATTGCTAGCACTGAAAATGAGCTGATCTGAATGAAAAAGGATATGGATGGATCCCTTCGTATTCGAATGATATGGTCTCAAGAGGACTCAAGTGATGTCCACCGTTGAGCAAACAGTCGTCGTAGCCCAGAACGAATAGAATTGCAGGATCTACAATCTTAGGTGCAAAACTTCCACAGTGCACATGGATTCCTATTGCATTACAATGGCAATAGTTTGTGACATTCACTCTCCAGACGCCATCTCCATTGTTGTCTATTATCTTCAGCCTCTTCTGATCGACTCTGATACTTGATCCACCTACGCATCCAGTATACGTACCTGCAAGTAAGACAAAGGGTGAGCCAAGAAGCATGAAGCAATATCGCAACTATACCTCTATTTCGTACATGAGAGAAGATAAGAGACGTCGCAAGGTAAGGAAATGCAACTAATTGAAGGGAAGCACATGATTCCGGAACTGTGGCACACGCAGTACAAACAAGTGGACGAAAATTAAAAGCTCAACAGGCAAGAAATTCTTTCTTGCTATCAACCCCAACAATGGAGTATGCGCACACTGCTGTACTCACTCGTTTTGGTCACTCCCTGCTGTTGCTGTTGCTGCATGGCGGAACTGGTAAGGGCCAGCCATAGCAAAAAGACTACGAGCAGGTGTGTTCTTCCGCTTGTTACAGCTGCTGCCACCTTAAAAATATCGTTATATTGAGCCATTGCCCTCGCCATCTCTCTCTCTCACACGCTCTGTCTCTCTTCGCGACTGCGTACACCTTATATATAGCTTACTAACATCACCCTTCGTCTATTCGCGACTGCGTACAGCCTATATATAGGTTACGAACGTCACGCTAGGAGACTCTCTCTCCGCCCTTCGTTTAGATGGGTTCGTAGGTTCGCGGCAAAACTTCAAATCTTGCTAAAATCAAAATCCAATCCAGTCGCCTGAGTTTGAAACGATGTAAATTCCCTTACAATGTTTCATTGGCATATTAGGTAATATGTGATGTGCGCTTTACATTGAAGCATAAAGATGCTAATTATCATTTAGTTTGCGGTGATACCCAGCATTCATTATATATTTTACTTGCTTAATAAACAATAAAAGCTCACTTTTAAGATTGTCAAGTTCGGGGGATGGAAATGATATTGCGACTACATTCGCCTATTGATCCGGTTGCTTGTTGCGATTCCTGAGTGTTTCTATTGACTGTGAAGAAACATGAATAAAATTACAAAAATAACAAAAAATTAAAGAATATTTTGACATGTTTCAAGGTTTCTTATTTTCTTGAGGATAGTGGTATATAAGCAAATTGTTGGGGATTGCAAACATGTGCCACCTATGGCAAGCTTCAGGCACTTGTGTGCTCACGATGGCAATTTCGGCCCATGGCATTTAATCCATCTTCAAACACACACAAAGAAGTCTAGTATTCCTTATAATAATACCCAACTAGTATTGAATTTTTTAAAGGACTCCAATACCCTAAACCGGCTGGTATCGAAAATTTCGATTTCCGTCCCACATTGGTTGGTACAAGATATGTCATGGGAGGAACCTCAATGTATTGGAAGAATCAAACAATTATGAACTTACTATTTTGTATGCTACTTTTCATATCTCCAAAGTCAAAAACTGATTTTGATACATACTTGTGCCTTCAGAAAAACCGTCCCAATTTTAAGGTAGTCTAAAATCACTATTCCGTCAAACTTCTAGAACATACTACAAACCTCGAAATAACACCCCAAATCTAAAAGTTTTCAATTGGCTAATACTGAAGGTAGTTTTGACGATAGTATAATTACTCACAAACTTTGAAATCTGTGTCCTTTTTCGCAACTTTTTTGTGAATGGTGGAGGAAATAATGCGAGGCAGGTGCGCGTACCTGCCCTCTGTGAAAAAATACATACCCAAAACACATTAGTGGATCAAAAAGATCTTGGGCCAATTTGGTTGCACATCTATAAATAGCTAGAGAATATAAAACACTAGTTTATGCATGCTGGAACTTAGAACTGCACAAAGATTTGATCATAAACACTTAGATATGACTTAGTACTATCCCTGTCCATATTGCTGCAGTAAAGTACAATACTGTACTTTACATGTGTGAAAGCTAGATCAACCATAAAATCAACATTCTACACACAGAAACTCAAGATATGAAGAGATAAACACATGAGATGGACGTATAATCAAAAGAGAGAATTTCTCCATACAAAATGAGAATATGAAGATGATTTCTCCACTATTTTACAGCTTTTTATAGCATCCATAGTGTCACTTGGCCACTTGCCCTAAACTTGCCCTAAAATAGCAACTTCTAGGTACTTCACTTAAAACCTAGAAATAAATGACTAGTTTCAATGTATCTCAACTATCCAATAGTAGTAGAGCTAATTCCGAACTTATCCACTTATATACCTGTTAAAAATGGTAAGGACACTAGTTTTAGGCCTTATTGACATTAGAAAAAGTATCTCTAGGTTGAAATTGCACTTGGGCCTCCAAAAATGTCAATAAACAAAACAAAACTAGTTGACAATTTTTCACACTTCGTCTTGAACTAGTTTTACCACACAATTTTCATCCATCTTACGAATGATCTCCATCCTAAGTATAGACCTCCTTTTTATGGTTTTATAGTAACTTCCATTGATACAGAGAATAGTGTCCAAATTGGATGTTTCACTATTTCTTACATCAATTTGACACATCAAGATGTAATTAGAACACGAAGAACCAATTAGAATGTAAATGTAATGATTCCTCCATGCTTCAAACTTTGAACTCTCTGGAAAATAATAGTAGCATGATAGTTATCATGCAATGCTTGCTTGTCTCCTAAATTTTTGTCCTTCCTTGATATGTCTTCACCATGAAAATAAATAAATGAGCTTCCATCTCCATCTTGCCATAAGCTATCATCAACACTTGATCACTTGATCATGAATGAGTGATATAATGAGCCTCCAATAGCTTCATTTCCATCAGCAGAACCAGCCAAGAATGCTAGTACAACTCCAACAACGAGATATTGCAAGACAATATAGCTAGTTTCACCATATCTGGACAATATGCACACCTTGACATGAAATAGCTCAAACATAAGATAGAACAAGTAAAGAATGACACATCCTTGCTGCTCCCATGACCTTACCTGAGTCTTCAATAACATGCAAAAATAGATCCAAAGTATCTTTGCCACTTGACTAGCTCCTAATTGCAATCATTCCTTTTGTGTAGTTGAAACTCTTTGAGATCAACCTCTTGATCTTGCACTTGACCATAAAAGCCATTGAAATGTTTTTTTTTGTCCAGATCCATTACTTGCATCCATTCCTTGAAAACCATCATCCACTTGCATAACATCACCTAGACAATAAGATGAACCAAGACATTCAAGTAACGCAAAATGAGTCACTTCCACTTGCTTACCCTTCTCATCATATGTAAGCCTAGATGGCTTTTGTCTATCCCTTGAGGATATTCTTAGAAATTGACTTAGAGAAGCATCTCCACCATCACAATCCAAAGAACCGTCTTCCTCACCACCAAAATTTTAGATTGATCAAAATCAACAACTTCAAGCTTATCCACACTCTCCTCTTCAAAGACAACATCTTAGAAATTTGAGCTTTCTTTGACTTGAGACTGTAAACCCTATAAGCTTTTCTTACTTCACTATGGCCAACAAAGATTCCCTTCAAGAATCCAAAAGATGGGTTGACATAGCAAGTCTTAGCAAAGATATTCAAATGCTCCTTCCTTGGCTTCTTACCAAAAAGAACTTCAAATGAACTCTTCTCATCCAAGTCTTCATTTGAGTACCTATTGCAAAAAAGTTAGCGCACATCAAAGCTTCACCCCAATATGACTTAGGAAGATTTGCATTCACCCTCATGGATTTGGCTCTTTCAAAAAGAGTTCTTTTACTTTCTTCCACACCATGTAGATCCTTTGGGTATGAAAGCTCCCTCTTCATCCCATGTGCCACACAAACCTCTTCAAACTTTGTTGAAAATTCTTTATTTGCCAACTTTAAGCACTTGATCTTCATGTTGAATTAGTTAGAATTAAAGTTAGAATCACTGTGTGACTGTAAGTGGGTCCTATCAGTGGATAAGGATCAGCTGGCCTCACCATGAGGCAAGTCGATGGGACACGCGTCCCGCCAATGGCAACCTGGGTCATGCATGGGTTGCCTGAGTGAACAACTATATGTACAGTCTAATTTCATTTTGAGAAATACAGTTGCTATTTAAGCTTGCTGAGAAGAGTGTTTTTCTGTCTGTGTTACTGTGTAGCATGATCTATGTTCCAGTGCAAAGCAAATTCTAAGTTGGTATCAGAGTCGTACAGGGAGTGTACACAGTACAGTGTCGCCGTTGAAGAGAGCTTCGGGAGAATTGTCTTCTGAGAGTTCGGGGTCTTACGACGGGTTGAAGACGGAAAGAGAAGCACTGGTGCACGGTTTCTAATTTATAGACGCTTGCTAAGCTCAACAGAGGGATTAATAGCCCGTGCATAGCATCAGACAGGGAAAAATTTGGTGAAAAATTGACAATTTTGAAGCCAGCTGAAAATTGCAACCGGACTTGGGGTTACGATTTGTATACATAACTGGTGATTTGTTCGCTATTTGTGCACCGTTTTGGATGCCATAAGGACAGGAAGGAAGCTAATCACACTGTCAATCAGCCATGGAGAGATTCTGAGGTTTATCTCAGAGATTTGTCTCCAGACAGTTAACCTAGCAGATTTGCGATAAAAAGGTGAAAAAGCCACTTTGTCAAGTTGAGCTAAAATCACTGTTTCTCCACGGAATTTCTTGACTAAACACTCTATAGTCATGGATTCAGTAGGGCGACCCTGCTCCAGGCCTCAGATTGTGCTCAAAACGATCCACAGGAGAGCTTGATCTGATGTTTTTGAGAGAAGGGAGGCGCGGTCGCAGGCAGGGAAGTCGCGGGTAGTTTGCGCGCCCAACGCGATGAAGAACTCAGTGTACTGAAGTTCTTAGCATATGCCAGAGTTTGGTTCGATGCCCCGATGTACTTTGAACCTTTAGATGAGGTGTCAAGTGAATCAACGGTCCAGAATCTGTGATGGGAGAGAAATTTGAACCACAAGATTTGGTTCAGCCATTAGATGAGCTTTAAACAGGGTCCTGAAGAATTGAAGTGCATTATGGCCTTCAACTTCATTAAAAATTTTCATACTGAAAGTTGAGTTGGTTCCCTTCACAAGTGAAGAGTGAAGTTTCTTCAAAGTGAAGAAACAGTTCAAAAGCTAGAAAAGTCCCTATCTTTGGGTCCTTTGCCCGTTTTGACCCAAATGAAAGGCTATAACCTCCAAACGAAGGGCACCCGGACTGTATCTGCAAGTACGGTATAGCAAAACAGAGCGGTTGCAGCGGAGAAAGTGTTCGGAGTATGCCAGAAGTAGTTTCACCATTCCACTGGGCACGTTGTTGGAAATTGACGACTGAGTGCATTTCGGAAGGCGACGCCGATTTAGCTTTCAAATTGGTGAAAAAGCGGCGAGTGGCCTGGTAAGAAAAAAGTGCAGGTCATTATTTTCAACTTCTGACATCAATGTTGGCCTTGACATACTGTTCTTAGCCTAAGGCAGAAGCTTTAAGTAGTTTTGCGATGGCAAACATGGGAGAGTCCATTTTGAGTGAAAGTAGCAAATTGGACAGGATTTCCAACTATGCAGTGTGGAAATTCAAAATGAAAAACATACTGATGGAGAAAGATGTGTGGGAAGTCATCACAGGTGATGAGAGAAGGTCGCCAAATGAAGCAGACATCAAAGTGTTCGACAAAAAGATGAGGAAAGCTTTGACCTTCATTAACTTGTCAGTGAAGGATCACATCATTACCCACATTTGTGATGCTATTACACCCAGATAGGCATGGGATGTGCTAAAGGAGCAGTTCGAGACGTCAAATCCATCAAGAATCATGTTTCTGAAGTCAAAGTTGAATAGTGCCCGCATTGAGACACATTCAGACGTACATGACCAGAATCAAGACAATGAGAGATGAACTACAATCTATTGGAGAGCGCATACGTTATGTGGAGCTGGTGCATAATGCATTATGCGGCATTGCAGAACCCTATCAGATGTTTGTGAGCGGAATAGCATCAAGAGAAAGATTTCCAACCTTTGACGAGCTCACAGGAATCTTGATGCAGGAAGAGCAACGACGAGAAATGGTAAAAGCTAGACGTCAACATACTGACGATCAAGCACTTGCAACATGCCAAAAACAAGGCAAGGGCAAGGGCAAGAAGAAGACTAAACATCAATTTGCCAAGTCTCAAGAGGATGAGGGATCTTCCAGCAAAACTAAGAAGAAAGGCAAGTGCTTCCATTGTGGTAAAAAGGGTCACTGGAAGAGTGAATGTCGCAAATTCCTGGCGGAACAAGGCAAGGGGAAACCAAAACAAGTAGGTAACCTTGTCGATGAGGGTGACACTGAAGACTCTAGCATCTTCATATCTGCATTGTCATCTAATCAAGATGATCAAGCATGGTATATTGACTCAGGAGCCACAAGACACATGACAGGTAACAAGAACTGGTTCAGTAGTTTGAAGGCATTGGATAATGGAACATCTGTTTCACAAGCAAATGGTGAGGTGTGCATGATCAAGGGATAGGCACAGTTTTAATCCAACTGCCTGACGGCAAAAGCAGGATGATCACGGAGGTACTTTATGTACCAGGTTTGAAGAAAAATCTACTTTCTATTGGAGTCATTACTGATCAAAAGTTGAAACTAGAATTCGCCCATGATTGTTGCTTTGTGAAGGATGCGACCCAGAAGTTCAAAGTTATTGCAAATGGAGTAAGAGAGCCCAATACAAAATTGTACAGGTTGAATGCCACAATCAAGGGGCAACATGGACTTGTGTCATCCGTTCCTTCGCAAACTGAGTTGTGGCACAAGAGGCTTGGTCACTTGAACTTGGGAAGCCTCAGTTTGATGAGAAAATTGGAGATGGTAACAGGACTGCCTACAATAGAAGATCACTTGAAATTGATATGCGAATCTTGTATATATGGGAAGCAGCATCGAGAGAAGTTCAATAAAGGGGGTGTTGCAAGAGCAAAGAACATCCTGGATTTAATCCACACAGATTTATGCGGGCCCATGAGGACCATGTCCTTAGGAAAAGCCTTCTATTTCATGACCTTTATTGATGATATGTTACGTAAGACGTGGATCTACTTCTTGAAGAAGAAATCAGATGCTTTTGATAACTTCAAGAACTTCAAAAACTTGGTCGAAAATTAGACAGGTAAGAAGATCAAAGTCCTAAGATCAGATAGTAGAGGGGAGTATAAGTCTAATGACTTCAATGTTCTTTGTGATTAATGTGGGATTAAAAGACAATTTACTCAAGCTCATACTCCTGCTCTCAATGGTGTAGCTGAGCACAAAAATCGTACGATTATGGAAAGTGCCAAATCTATGCTAGCTGAGATGAAATTACCAAAAGATTTTTGGTCAGAAGCATGTAGCACGGCAGTCTATCTTCAAAATAGAAGTCCTACCATTGCCATACCAAAAATTACACCTAAGGAAGCATTCACAAAGAAGAAGCCAAAGGTGAACCACTTGCGAATCTTTGGATGTAAGGCCTTTGTACATATTCCTAAGGAAGAAAGACGTAAACTTGATGTAAAAGCTATCAAGTGCATATTCCTAGGATATGATGATCGCGTGAAGGGCTACAGATGTTTTGATCCAGTCGAAAACAAAATCCATATAAGCCGAGATGTTATCTTTGATGAATCCAAGATGTATGAAGACAAAGATGTTGAGAAGATAGACACATCCAGTAGGAAAAATGGCATAGTGAGGATACCACCTGATGATGATCCATTCATTGACCTTCCGAGTGATGAACATGAGGATACATCTCAAGATACTACTACTCAACCTCAAGAAATAGGTTGGAGAGGTAGGGACAAACCTTTTGGTGCAAGAAGGATTGAAATTGCAGGTGACAAACGCAAGGAGAAGGATGTACCGTGGGATACATTTTCACCAGAAAGCCGATCATCTAACAAAAAGCTCCCTAAGTGGTTTGAGAGATTGATGGAGAGCCACGATATAGATGACTTTCCAGGATCATCTAACTAGGGAGAGCTACGAAGATCAACAATAGAGAAGATACTACTCGAAAGGTATGAAGCAAATTATGCTCTGTTATCCAGCATTATTCAAAGCAAAAGAACCTTCGACTTATGGTGAAGCGAAGTATGATGACATTTGGATCAAAGCCATGGGAGAGGATATGGAGTCAATTGCTAAGCATAGCACATGGGACTTAGTAGAACCACCAGTTGGCAAGAAATCCATTGGTTGTAAATGGGTATATAGAATTAAGTACCATGCAGATGGAGATGTAAATCAGTCGTCTTGCTCTGTCTCTGTGGATTTGAATGCCTAGATAGAAGTGAGCTTCGCCCAGATCAATTATGTCGAACTCTGAAAACAGCATCTACTTAGCATCGTTGACCAAATTGGTATTGTTGCTAAAGAGCAACGTATCATCCACGTATAAGGTGATGATAATGAAGGATTGCTACACTGACTTGGAATAGACATTGCAATCAGCAGTGCTTGGTTTGAATCATTGTCCAATGGGAATGTGTTGATCCTCTGAAACCAAGCTCTGGAAGACTGTTTCAAGCCGTACAGTGCTTTGTGGGGTTTACAGACATGATTCTTCATACCTTCTAGAACGTATCCTTCGGGCTGGATCATGTAGATGTCTTCTTGTATAACTCCATTCAGATAGGCTGTTTGTAGTTTCTTGAAACCTCTTGGAAGGATGTTACACGTTTGACTCCTCATACTAAATTTAGGTCATAATTTGAGGTCCCAAAGCAACTTTGACTTAAAAGCAAATTATCATAACACCCATGTTTAGGGCCATAAATAATTATATTTAAAAAGTTTCTTTCAATGCTTAGTCCAAATAAATGAGCTTCATTCAATAAGGAGTCCAAAAAAAAAAATACCGACTTCATTCCACCCTAAATTACAAATATTAGAATTAAATTTCAAGCAATCAAAGTCATATGACAAACAATTATGATTAACAATTTAACCATACATGAATGGCCCTAAAACCAAAATAGTCCAAGTACATAAGTATATATACTACATAAGTATATATACTTAATGTATATATATATAGGCTAGAATACAAAAACTAGCTAGAACCACCAACTGACTCCTCATCCTAGCCACGAACGTGTACTCATGATGTTGCGTTTTATGAGATGGCTAATTTTCTCTTCCTGTATGAACTTGCATGCTTTTCTAAACTTGTTGTATTGTGTGGACTTTGTTATATGTCGAATATGTTCCACCAACAAGCCAATGCTGCAACCACGAGTCAAACAACTCAATGGTGAACAATAAGACAGATTCAAGAACGCAGATAGCATTGTTAGTGTAACAAAGCACAGAACACAAAACATTGGGGATTCTTGGAGAGCCCATGCCCTCATACAACTCTTCTGTATTGAATAATAGAACCACAGTACAAAGGGGCAACTCTGCTGCCTATATATGAAAAACAAAGGAAGCTTCTATACTACATGTATGTATCATCCCAAGAACCAGACAATAGGTCCTCGTTAAAGAACCTATGCACTTGGAGTGTGGACAATCTGCCAAGAACCTCTTGTCTGTAGACATGGGAGGAATAATAAGGACCTCTTATCTGCAAATATAGAATGGTGAAGCGACGCATTCAGTCATAATTGTTTGTCATATGGCTTTGATTGCTTGAAATTGAACTCTAATATTTGTAATTTAGGGTGGAATGAAGCTGGAGAGAGCGGATCCACAAATCAATGTATGGTGATAGGTAGTTTCTTGAAATCTCTTGGAAGGATGTTACACATCCTACTCCTCATACTAAATTTAGGTCATAATTTGAGGTCCCATGCCTACTTTGACCTAAAAGCAAATTATCATATCACCCATGTTTGGGGCCATAAGTAAATTATATTTTAAAAAGTTTCATTCAATGCTTAGTCCAAATAAATGAGTTTCATTCAATAAGGAGTCCAAAAAAAAATATTGGCTTCATTCCACCCTAAAAATTACAAATATTCGAGTTATATTTCATGCAATTAAAAACATATGATAGACAATTATGATTAACAAAATAACCATACATGAATGGACCAAAAACAAAAATAGTCCAAGTATAGAAATATATATAAATGTACATATATATAGGCTAGAATACAAAAACTAGCTAGATCCACCAACTGAGTCCTCATTCTAGCCATGAACATCAGACTCACGGTGTTGCGATTGATGAGAGAACGTACGGTACCTGCATGCAACAAACATGAATTAGTGTTGTGAGAAATGTGGTGAGAATGAGAGAGACACTCTATGAATGTAATGAAGTTAAAATCTATTCTGAAGCCATACCTTAGAAGCTACTGTTAAATTGTTCTAGTATCGGGAGTGCTTTGTTCGAACAATCGATCTCTAATCTACATCCATTCATTATCCAATTCTGTAGTTTTGTTTGTGTTTCTCCACAGTCAGCAAAAACACTCAGGAATCGCAACAAGCAACCGAATGCTAGATCAACCATAAAATCAACATTCTACACACAGAAACTCAAGATATGAAGAGATAAACACACGAGATGGACATATAATCAAAAGAGAAAATTTCTCCATACAAAATGAGAATATGAAGATGATTTTTCCAAGGTTTTACAACGTTTTATAGCATCCATAGTGTCACTTGGCCACTTGCCCTAAACTTGCCCTAAAATAGCAACTTCTAGGTACTTCACTTAAAACCTAGAAATAAATGACTAGTTTCAATGTATCTCAACTAACCAATAGTAGTAGTGCTAAATCCAACCTTATCCATTTATATACTTGTTAAAAATGTTAAGGACGCTATTTTTAGGCCTTATTTACATTAGAAAAAGTATCTCTAGGTTGAAATTTCACTTTGGCCTCCAAAAATGTCAATAAACCAACAAAACTAATTGACAGTGTTTCACACTTCGTCTTCAACTAGTTTTACCACACAATTTTGATCCATCTTAAGAATGATCTCCATCCTAAGTATAGACCTCCTTTCTATGGTTTTATAGTAACTTCCATTGATACAGAGAATAGTGTCCAAATTGGATGTTTCACTATTTCTTACATCAATTTGACACATCAAGATGTAATTAGAACATGAAGAACCAATTAGAATGTAAATGTAATGATTCCTCCATGCTTCAAACTTTGAACTCTCTGGAAAATAATAGTAACATGGTAGTTATCATCCAATGCTTGCTTGTCTCCTCCATTTTTGTCCTTCCTTGATATGTCTTCACCATGAAAATAAATAAATGAGCTTCCATCTCCATCTTGCCATAAGCTATCATAAACACTTGATCACTTGATCATGAATGAGTGATAAAATGAGCCTCCAATAGCTTCATTTCCATCAGCAAAACCAACCAAGAATGCTAGTACAACTCCAACAATGAGATATTGCAAGACAATGTAGCTAGTTTCACCATATTTGGACAACTTGGACACCTTGCTGCTCCCATGACCTTAAATGAGTCTTCAATAACTTGCAAAAATAGATCCAAAGTATCTTTGCCACTTGACTAGCTCCTAATTGCAATCATTCCTTTTGTGTAGTTGAAACTCTTTGAGATCAACCTCTTGATCTTGCACTTGACCATAAAAGCCATTGAAATGTTTTTTTTGTCCAGCTCCATTACTTGCATCCATTCCTTGAAAACCATCATCCACTTGCATAACATCACCTAGACAATAAGATGAACCAAGACATTCGAGTAACGCAAAATGAGTCACTTCCACTTGCTTACCCTTCTCATCATATGTAAGCCTAGATGGCTTTTGTCTATCCCTTGAGGATATTCTTAGAAATTGACTTGGAGAAGCATCTCCACCATCACAATCCAAAGAACCGTCTTCCTCACCACCAAAATTTTAGATTGATCAAAATCAACAACTTCAAGCTTATCCACACTCTCCTCTTCAAAGACAACATCTTAGAAATTTGAGCTTTCTTTGACTTGAGACTGTAAACCCTATAATCTTTTCTTACTTCACTATGGCCAACAAAGATTCCCTTCAAGAATCCAAAAGATGGGTTGACATAGAAAGTCTTAGCAAAGATATTCAAATGCTCCTTCCTTGGCTTCTTACCAAAAAGAACTTCAAATGAACTCTTCTCATCCAAGTCTTCATTTGAGTACCTATTGCAAAAAAGTTAGCGCACATCAAAGCTTCACCCCAATATGACTTAGGAAGATTTGCATTCACCCTCATGGATTTGGCTCTTTCAAAAAGAGTTCTCTTACTTTCTTCCACACCATGTAGATCCTTTGGATATGAAAGCTCCCTCTTGATCCCGTGTGCCACACAAACCTCTTTAAACTTTGTTGAAAATTCTTTATTTGCCAACTTTAAGCACTTGATCTTCATGTTGAACTGACTCTCCACAACATTCTTGAACTTGAGAAACACATCCGATATGAAATCCTCGCTCTTTAGAAGCTAAGTTCAACAATATCCACTAAATTCATGAATGCAAGTCACAAACATCTTTGCTCCTCCCTCAAAGAGCTAGTACAATGCACATCCAAATGTACTAAATAAAGAGACATCTTAGATCTTGTGTTAGATCTAAAAATAGACAACCTTTGTGACTTTGACATTGAACAAAGCTCATCAACTTGCTTCTTCGGCTTCAAACAACCATGGTTAAAGCCAACAAATCCATCAAGTTTGTAGAGCTCACCTTGTCCCTTGCCTTGAGCAATCAATATTCCATTCCTTTTGAACAAACAAGAATCACTGACAAATTCAACTTTGAGCCCTTTGTCAACCATTTGACACACACTAAGCACATTCTTAGAAATGGAAGGTATGGACAAAACATTCTTCAAGCTTACATTCCAATTTGTAGATGAGTGAAAAATAGGAATAGTACCAATGCCCTTGATAACAACTTTACCACCATTGGCCATGATGATGACCTTCTTGTCTCCTTCATAAGGCACCAAAGAAGGGAAGTACTCTTTGATACATGTCATATGAAAATCTTGCTCCACTATCAATCCACCATGGATCAATATCTCCATCATTGGTTAGCAAATCAGAAGACATCAAAAAAGCATCATCGTTTGAGCTTTGATCAGCAATGCCATCCTCACCAAAAATGAAATTGCCTTGATTCTCATCTCTCTTTTTCATGAGGCAATCACATGAAAAATGCCCTTTGACTCCAAAATAAAATCATTTTTGCTTGGATCTATGTTTCTTCTTACCAACAAAAGTAGAAGGCTCACCTTGTTCTTGATCCTTTGACCACTTGCTTTTGCCTTTGCTCTTGAACTTGCCCCTTGAGAACATAGCCTCCTCCTCTCCAACTTGAGAAACGGAAGTAGATCCTTATCTTTATAGAGGCCTCAACTCCTCATTCACCAAGATCTCTTGCAAATCCATCATACTTGGCAAAGTCTTTTGAATAGAAAAAATTGAACAAGATTAGCATGATCATCCAACAAGCCATTATGAACAAGTTCTACTTCCTTAATGCTTTCATCAATACATGCTAATGAATGCTTTAACCCTCAAAAAAAAAGCAAAAGAGATTTCATCCTTCTTTTGCATACATTGAAAGATTTGTCTCCTAAGGGTTATTACCCCTGATGTAGACTCATAAAACTTCTTCAAAGCTTTCCAAGCCTCACTTGATGAAGTAAACTTACCAACTTCCTTGAGAAGTCCATTAGTCACATTCATCTTGATCACATGTCAAGCTTTCTTTGCCCTCTTGTCATACCTCAATTGTTCTTGAGGTGCCAAAGCTCTCTCATCCACACCTACAACAATATCCATCAAATCATTCATCTCAAGAAAAGATTCCATCCTCACCTCCCAAGTAGAATAATTTGTTGAGGTAAGCCTATCATTGCCTTCCAACATGAAGCCACTTGAGATTTCCATGTTGCAATGATCTGATCTTATCTTTGAACCTGTTCCAATGCACTAAGCACTCCCTTTAAAATCAACAAATGAAACCTAAGAAGAAATTACAAAGATATGGACACAATATAGTCTCTCCATTTTCTCTTTCTAGCAAATCCTAGCACATAGAATCTTGATTTCTTGATCACAATAGATCTAAGCATAATATGATGAACTTTTGCCAAAACCTAAGATTTAAAGACACTCTTGTAAAAATCCAGAAACTTAAAATCAAGAGATCCTATCAAATTTAGGGTTACTCCAAAAATGCAAAATATTGAATCAAACAAAATCTATATGCAAAAGCTAGAATCTAGATAGCTCATCTAATAGAATGTACCATCCACAATGATGTGAAACTTTTTTCTCCACATTCTAGTGAGTGGTTTAAAAAATTGGCCATCTACAAGTGTTTTGACCTAAAATGACTTTAAGATCACAAAGATCCAAACTCTCTACTTGAAACTAAAAGATTTGAGCTAGAAACACCTCCAAATCCACATAAAATTCATGGCGCCCTCAAATCCACCAACTTTGGCCTGCAACCTGCTCTGATACCATGTGTATAACATATCCAAAACACACACTAGTGGATCAACAAGATCTTGGACCAACTTGCTTGCACATCCGGCAATAGCTAGAACATAGAAATCACTACTTTATTTACTCTTGTGAAAACGAGTACAAGGCATTGACTTCAACAACCAAAGAACTCCTATGGCTAAGAAGACTTTTGGTGGAGCTTCAAGTGCTAAAGGCCGAGGAGGTCCCTTGCATCTATTGTGATAATCAAGCTTCTCAACAAATTGCTACCAATCCAATCTTCCATGCTAGAACAAAGCATATTGAGATAGCTCATCACTTTGTGAGGGAAAAGGTGCAATCCAAGGAGGTTCAACTTCATCATGTGCCATCATCCGAGTGCATAGCTGATATCTTAACCAAACCTTTGGCTAAAGATTCATTTTTCAAGTTAAGAGATGCTCTTGGAGTTATAAATAGATGTACATTAGACTTGCTAAGTTAGAAGTGAGGATGAGTGTTAAACATATCACTTCCAACTTCATTTACCTTGTAGATCTCAAGTTAATTGATCTTGATAGGGTCACACGTGTGAAGTCTGTTCCCACGTGTGAGAGAATGTACAAAAGTCACTTTTATAAAGTTAGATTGATCAACACTAGTGTGAAATTGACCTTTGAGTAGAATCTTGAAAATGGTCAAATTGGTCAAACTTTGTGTAAATAGATTGGACTTCCATGTGAATGAGTTATTACTCACACATGTCAAGATACCATTCACACATGTGGATAAGCTTCTAGAAGATAAGATAGGAAGATTCCATTAGATCCTATTTTATAGGGAATATTCCTATAAATGTGGAAGACTAGCTTTTTGTTTTCTAGCCAAAGAGAATAGTCAACTTTGGGAAATGAGCACATATGGCTCCCATTGGTGGATCTAGATGACTAGGCACTCTTCACACGTGTGAAGGCTTGCTGGATAGTATACAGCTCATGGATGTACTTGATCTATAAAGGGATCAACCAAATCAATAACAAGTTGATGTGACATTGGCAAATTCTAGTCTTGGTTGTGTTTTCCACATTTGTCTTGAGTTTTTATGATTGGAATGCATTTGTAAGCTAATGTACTTTACTCTGTAAACAGGCCGTACTGGTACTGTCCTCCAAACGTGTGACACCGCCCATCCATGTTTTTGATCATTTGATCCATTGCTCTTGCCTAAATCATAGTGTAAAGCATCTAGATCAAGATCTAACACCTAGAACTTGATAGATCTTTGGATTAAGCAATTAATAACTCTTAATGTTTGATAAGTACAATCATATTTGTCCTTTTTCTATGAAAATTGACAGGGCCTACGTCTCTTGATTGATCTGAAGCATTTCCATTTTCTCTACACTCGATTCTGTCTTCTATATTTGCAATGATTTAAGCACAAAGTCAATACAATTTCCACATTCTGGAATACATATTGACTTAGTATTAAGAGTCAAAGCTTATTGTTAAGTGTTTTTTTCACACTTATTCAGCTCAAATTAAATTATATTTCCTTCAAATGTTTCATATTGGTACTCTCTAGTTCACAATAGTGTTCCTTCGATTTACAGTTTTTTGGAATCAAGAGTGATGGTTACCTTCACACTTATATAGCTCACTTTAAATTATATCTCCTTGAGATGTTTCATATTAGTACTCTCTAGTTTGCGATAGTGTTCATAGTACATGTATTTGGAATCAAGAGTGTTGCTTACCTTGGAACCTTGGCATTGGAATCCACCTTGACAGACCATGTACGCTCCAACTACCTATATAGGGTCTAAATATTCTTCTCGAACATAGATCAGGATTGATTGTCGAGGGTTGGTAAGTATCACATCTCCTTGTCCTTTATTTTTGAGGTTTGAAATCTCAGTGTTAAGCCTTTGTAGGAGTCTTCTCGAATGAATTGCTCCATTATTTTCTTATTGATATGAGCTTCCGGGAAAGGCCCATGAGGCTGATACTGTATGACTAGAGGTTTCAAACAAGTCCTTTGGCTATGCTGGCCCTTATTGTGAGATTCAGCCTCTATGAAACCCTCCCTACCTTGATTGTTTGGGTTAGGTGGTTGATAGATGAGTGGAACAAGTACTACCATGAATGAGTGATATAATAAGCCTCCTTTAGCTTTATTTCCATCAGCAAAACCAGCCAAGAATGGTAGTATAACTCCAACATCAAAATGATGAAAAAAAATGTAGCTAGTTTCAACATTTCTTGACAATTTGCACACATTCACATGAAATTGCTCAAACATGAGATAGAAAAAGTAAAGTAAACTTGAAAAACACTTACTTGCTACTCCTTGGACCTTACTTGAGTCTTCAAACATCTACAAAAATAGATCCACAATATCTTTGCCATTTGATTTCCCTTTCATGCTCTTGACTAGCTCAAAATTGCCAACTTTCCTTTTGTGTTGTTGAAGTTCTTTGAGATCAGCATCTTGATCTTCCACTTGACCATCAAAGTCATTGACTAAGAACTCTTTTCCAGATCCATTAGTTGCTTCCAATTCTTGAAAACCATCATCCACTTGCATACCATTAGCTAGACAAGAAGATGAACCAAGACATGTGAGTAAAGCAAATTTGTATCTTTAACTTCCTTACCCTTCTCATAATATGTAAGCCTAGATGGATTTTGTTTTTCCCTTGAGGATCTTCTTAGAACTCGACTTGAAGATGCATCTCCACCATCACCATTTATTGAAGCAAGCATATCACCACCAAAAATGTTAGATTCGCCAAAATAAAATCACTATAGCCAACAAATATTTCCTTCAAGAATCCAAAAGATGAGTTGACATAGAAAGTATTACCAGAGATCTTAAAATGCTCCATCCTTGGCTTCTTACCAAAAAGGACCCCATATGAATTCTTACCATCCAAGTCTTCATTTGAGTACCTATTGCAAACAAAGTTAGCACACATCAAAGCTTCACCCCAAAATGACTTTGGAAGATTTGCATTCATCCTCATGGATTTAGCTCTTTCAAATTGAGTTTTCTTCCTCTTTTCCACACCATGTAGAACCTTTGAGTTTGAATGCTCCCTCTTGATCCCATGTGCCACACAAACCTCTTTGAACTTTTTTGATAGGTCTTCATTTGTGAGCTTTAAGCACTTTATTTTGATGTTGAATTGACTCTCCACAACATTCTTGAACTTGAGAAAGACATCAAATATGAAATCCTCACTCTTTAGAAGATAAGTCCAACAATATCTACTAAAGTCATCAATGCAAGTCACAAACATCTTTGCTCCTCCATTACACAAAGAACTAGTACAATGTACATCCAAATGTACTAAATGAAAAGGCATCTTAGATCTTGAGCTAGATCTAGAAAAAGACAAACTTTGTGACTTTGACATTGAACAAAGCTCTTGCTTTTGCCTTCAAACCATCATGGTTAGAGCCAACAAATCCATCAAGCTTCTGGAGCTTACCTTGTCTCTTGCCTTGAGCAATTCAGACTCCATTCCTTTTGATCAAGCAAAAATCACCAACAAATTCCACTTTGTGACCTTTTCAACCATTTGACACACGCTAAAAACATTCTTAGTAATGAACGATATGAACAAAACTCCCTATTTGTAGATGAGAGAAAAATAGGAACAAGTTTATCATCATTGGCCATGTTGATGACCTTCTTCTCCCTTTCATAAGGCACCAAAAAAGTGAAGTATTCTTTGTGACATGTCATATCAAAGCTTGCTCCACTATCAATCCACCATGGATCAATATCTTCATCATTGGCTAGCAAACAAAAGATATCAAAAAAGAATCACTCAGAATTTTGCTCATCAACACCATCTTCATCAAAACTGGAATTTCCTTGTTTCTCATCTTGATCTCTATTTTTCTTGAAGCACTCACGAGAAAAATGTCATTTGACTCCACAATAGAAACATTTTAGCTTAGATCTATCTTTTCTCTTGCCAACAAAAGTATAAGCCTCACCATGATCTTGCCCTTTAGACCACTTGCCTTTGTCTCTTCCCTTGAACTTGCCCTTTGAGAACATAGCCTCTTGCTCTCCAACTTGAGAAATGGAAGTAGATCCTCCTCTTGATAGATGCCTAAACTCCTCATTCACCAAGATCTCTTGCAAATCCACTATACTTGGGAAAGTCTTTTGAATAGCAAAAATTTGAACATTAAGAACAACTTGAACAAGTTCTACTTCTTTAATGCTTTCATCAATACATGCTAACTCATCATTAAATGCTTTAATCCTAGGTTTTGACAATCTGTGAGTAAATTCTTTGCGAGTTTTGCGAGTTTTATTTACGAATGATTTCTAGAAATTCATGGCACATGGTATACTATCAAAAATATATAGGATTTATATATAATCATTTTATATTAGATAAAAACTAACCTGATTATACCGATCGATTCTACATGTAAAAACCGGAGCACTTTTGCTTTTTTGGACCATGTCAGTCCGAGCAATAGTAAGAAAGTTATAAAAGCTCAACATTTTTTAGAATAGAAAACATTTTCCCCTTGGAATCTAAAAGGAGTAGCACGCCGGCGTGCTACCCCTTTCAAGCTCCAAGAAGAAAAAAAAATTAGCCCAAAAAACTTTGAAAGGCGATAACTTTCTTAATATTGCTTGGATTGAGATGATCCAAAAAACAAAATTGCTCCATTTTTTATGTAGAATACATTGCTGTAATAAAATTTGAGAAAAATATATAAAAATATTTATTTATTTCATCATCTCAACATAAGCTTGATAGTTAAGTTATAGCCTCCATCTAGAACATACAATAATTTTTTTTTTATTACCAATGTTGATTTTATGATACCTATCATAGGCCTGGCCATATACCATCATGTCTTTTAATGTATGGTCGTACATCAATCCTTGGCAGTAGACAAAAATGTTTTAGCTTGATAAATGTAAAATTAAAGTGATTAAGTTTTCTGTGTTCTCAAGGATATAACATACTATGTACAATTTGTAGACATATCTTTTAGCTAGTAAGAAAATAAACAACATGATAATGAGATTTACAAATAGATTTCACCCCCAAAAGCGAAGTAGAATAAATTTTAATAACCTAGAAAAAATGTAGCATGCCATGTGGTATGAATTTGACATAAAACACTAAACTCGCAAAACTCGCAGATAATCTACTCGCAAAATGCCAAACCCCTTTAATCCTCAAAATAAAAGCATGAGCACTTTCATCCTTTTTTTGCAAACATTGAGAGATTTGCCTCCTAAGGGTTAGTACCCTTGATGTAGACTTGGACTCATAAAGCTTATTCAAAGCTTCCCAAGCCTCACTTGATGAAGTATACTTGCCAACTTCCTTGAGAAGTTCATTTGTAACATTCATCCTGATCACATGAAGAGATTTCTTTGCCCTCCTATCATACTTCAATTTTTCTTGAGGTGCAAAGGTATTTCCTGCACACCTATGACAATGTCCATCAACTCATTCATCTCAAGAAGAGACTCCATTCTCACCTTCCAAGTAGAATAGTTGCTTGAAGTAAGCCTATCATTGCTTTCCAACAAGAAGCCTCCATTTGTAGCCATGTTGTAATGACTTGATCTTCTCTTTCAACCTATTCCAAAGCACTCTTTTGAATGTCAAACAATGAACTCAAGAAGAAATCACAAAGATATGCACCAAACCTTCCAAAGATATCACATGAAGAGCTTTCTTTGCCCTCCTATCATACTCGAATTTTTCTTGAGGTGCCAAAGGTATTTCATCCACACCTACAACAATGTCCATCAACTCATTCATCTCAAGGAGAGACTCCATTCTCACCTTCCAAGTAAAATAGTTGCTTAAGGCAAGCCTATCATTGCTTTCCAACAAGAAGCCTCCATTTGTTGCCATGTTGTAATGACTTGATCTTCTCTTTAGAATAATCTAATAGTTGCTTTTGAGGTATGGCTGGGTGAGAAAATGTTCTTCTTTAGGGTCTTGCATGTAATGAGATAAGAGACCCGAGGAGAAAGACAGGTCAAGACGGGTACATGACACCAAGTATCGAATGCTTCCAAGGATTTGTCTGTATTGACTTGCTTTATAATGTTAAATCCATTGTGATGTTTTTGTTGGATTTTTAAACTGTTGTCCTGGAGATAAGGGTGTCATATAATAGGACGTATGAGACACTTGAAATTTTTGAAGTATGCATTCTGCAAACTTGGATTGAGTGAGATGGAGTGACCGTGACGGTCGATGACGGAGAACTTGCATTCCAAGAAGATATGATACTTCCCCCCCCATCCGTCATTGAGAACGTTTGAGTAAGAGCTTGTTTGGCACTGTGTAACATGGATTTGGAGGATGCCAAAAGAAGAATGTCATCAACATAGAGACCATGGATAACAAATTGATCATCCTGTTGTTTAAGATAGACTGAAACATCATTCACCAGACGATGATATCCAACAGCTTTCGTAAACTCAGTAAAGCAAATGTTCCATTGGCGAGGTGATTGTTTAAGCCCATAAATCTCACGTACGAGGAGACAAACATAGGTTGGTCGCTCAGTAGAGACAAAATACAGGGGCTGTTCCATGTAAATGAGTTCGTCAAGAAGACCATTCAGAAAAGCTGTTTCTACATTCATTTGGTCCATTTCTAGTTCAATGTCAAAGTCACAGAGGTTGTCTTTTTTTAGGTCTAGCTCAAGATCTAAGATGCCTTTTCATTTAGTACATTTGGATGTGCATTGTACTAGCTCTTTGAGGGAGGAGCAAAGGTGTTTGTGACTTGCATTCATGAATTTAGTAGATATTGTTGGACTTATCTTCTAAAGAGTGAGGATCTCATATTTGATGTCTGTCTCAAGTTCAAGAATGTTGTGGAGAGTCAATTCGACATGAAGATCAACTGCTTAAAGTTGGCAAATAAAGAACTTTCAACAAAGTTTAAAGAGGTTTGTGTGGCACATGATGGGATCAAGAGGGAGCTTTCATATCGAAGGTTCTACATGGTGTGGAAGAAAGTAAGAGAACTCTTTTTGAAAGAGCTAAATCCATAAGGGTGAATGCAAATCTTCCTAAGTCATATTGGGGTGAAGCTTTGATGTGGACTAACTTTTTTTGCAATAGGTACTCAAATGAAGACTTGGACGAGAAGAGTTCATTTAAAGTTCTTTTTGGTAAGAAGCTAAGGATGGAGCATTCGAATATCTTTGCTAAGACTTGCTATGTCAACTCATCTTTTGAATTTTGGAAGGGAATCTTTGTTGGCTATAGTGAAGTAAGAAAAGCTTATAGTGTTTACATTCCTAAGTCAAAGAAAGCTCAAATTGCTAAGGATGTTCTCTTTGAAGAGGAGAGTGTGGATAAGCTTGATGTTGTTGATGTTGATCAATCTAAAATTTTGGTGCTGAGGAAGATGGTTCTTTGGATTGTGATGGTGGAGATTCTTCTCCAAGTTACTTTCTATGAGTATTCTCAAGGGAAATACAAAAGCCATCTAGGCTTAGATATGATGAGAAGGGTAAGCAAGTGGAAGTGACTCATTTTGTGTTACTCACATGTCTTGGTTCATCTTATTGTCTAGGTGATGTTATGCAAGTGGATGATGGTTTTCGAGGAATAGATGCAAGTAATGGATCTGGAAAAAAAAAAACATTTCAATGGCTTTTATGGTCAAGTGTAAGATCAAGAGGTTGATCTCAAAGAGCTTCAACTACACAAGAGGAATGATTGCAATGAGGTGCTAGTCAACTGGTAAAGATACTTTGGATCTGTTTTTGCAGGTTATTGAAGACTTAGGTAAGGTCATGGGAGCAGCAAGGAAGTGTCGTTCAAATTTACTTTACTTTTTCTATCTTATGTTTGAGCTATTTCATGTCAAGGTGTGCAAATTGTCCAGATATGGTGAAACTAGCTACATTGTCTAGCAATAGCTCATTGTTGGAGTTGTACTAACATTCTTGGCTGGTCCTGCTGATGGAAATGAAGCTATTGGAGGCTCATTATATCACTTATTCATGATCAAGTGATCAAGTGTTGATGATAACTTATGGCAAGATGGAGATGGAAGCTCATTTAGATTTGAGCTCTACAAAACAGACATAAAAGCAACAAATTTATTTAAACAAACACAGATCTACAATGTACAGATTGAAGGGCATATAAAATCACTCTATGAGTGTCAAAATAAGTGTTGGTATATTGTTACTAATAGATCCACATATTTCGATGTCCTTTCCGATACGTTCAGTTCCTTGATAGCTAAAAATTTTGCGCCTTGGATGCTGCTAAGAGTGCTTGAAAGGTGAACAAAAAAAGAGAAAAAAAAGACTTGCAAAATAGAACCATCTTTTAATGTACTATAGGCATTGATCTTCTCAGTCAAAATGCAGCCAAATGAGAGTAGCAATGTGTGTGTGTGTGTGTGTGTGTGTGTGTGTGTGTGTGAGAGAGAGAGAGAGAGAGAGAGAGAGAGAGAGAGGTTACAAATATGTATAATCTAGCACCAATCATCTTAGATCCATTGCTTGAGAGCTCCATTTTCTTGTCATTGCTTCCCATTTTTGTCACCTACACAAGCATGACAATGCAATGACATTAGTTAAAAGATAAGACTAGATTAATGAAAAACAAAAAAAGGAAAAAGTGTGATCATGAAAGCACTACTCCTTACCGTTTCACTGCAACAAAAGGAGGATGAATAGGAGAAAGAGCAAGAGGATGAAGGAAAGGAGCAAGATCAAGAAGAAGAACAAGCGTAGCAAGAGCAAGAGGGGGGAGAGCACTAAGAGGAAAGCAACCAAGAAGGGAGAGCAAAAGGAAACAAGAACAGAGACAAAAGGAATAGAGAGGGTGTGGATAATTATCAACTTATAGATATATTTATTAATCTTGATAAGGCATAAAAATAGTGTCCTAACTATTTGTAGCAAGTATGTAAGTGGATAAGGACAGATTTAGAGCTACTGCAATTGGTTAGTTGAGATACATTGAAACTATTAACTTATTTCTAGGTTTTTAGTGAAGTACCTAGAAGTTGCTATTTTAGGGCAAGTTTAAGGCAAGTGGAAAAGTGGCCAAGTAATACTATGGCTGTTATAAATAGCTGCAAAAACGTGGAAAGATCAGCTTGATGTTCTCATTTTGTATGGAGAACTTTCCTCTTTTGATTCTATGTCCATCTCATGTGTTTATCTCTTGATATCTTGAGTTTCTATGTGTAGAATGTTGATTTTATGGTTTATCTAGCTTTCACATGTGTGAAGTATAGTACTATACTTTAATGCTTTTGTACGGACAAGGACATTACTAAGTCATGTCTAAGTGTTTATGATCAAATCTTTGTGCATTTCTAAATTCTACCATGCATAAAGTAGTAATTTCTATGTTCTAGCTATTTCCAGATGTGCAAGCAAGTTGGTCCAAGATCTTGTTGATCGACTAGTGTGTGTTTTGGATATGTATTTATACACATGGTATCAGAGTAGGTTGCAGGGCAAAGTTGGTGGATTTGAGGGCGCCATGAATTTTATGTGGATTTGGAGGTGTTCCTAGCTCAAATATTTTAGTTTCAAGCAAAGAGTTTGGATCTTTGTGATCTTAAAGTCATTTTAGGTCAAAACATTTGTAGATGGCCAATTTTTTAAACCACTCACTAGAATGTGGAGACAAAAATTTCACATGATTGTGGATGGTACATTCTATTAGATAAGATATCTAGATTCTAGCTTTTGCATGTAGATTTTGTTTAATTCAACATTTTGCATTTTTTGAGTAACCCTAAATTTGATAGGATCTCTTGATTTTAAGTTGCTGGATTTTTACAAGAGTGTCTTTCAAAGTTAGGTTTTGGCAAAAGTTCAATATATTATGCTTAGATCTATTGTGATCAAGAAATCAAGATTCTATGTGCTAGGATTTGCTAGAAAGAGAAAATGGAGAGACTATATTGTTTCCATATCTTTGTGATTTGTTCTTAGGTTTCATTTGTTGATTTTCAAGGGAGTGCTTAGTGCATTGGAATAGTTTCAAAGATAAGATCAGATCGTATTTCTAAAAAGCTATAAATTGAGCATTTTTTAATGCATTTCCTCGTTTTTGTTTTGCTCACACATAGTTTTCATTATTTTTGCTCACTATTTGCTTTCATTGTGTTACTGATTAAGATCTTCCACACACACACACAGACTCACATTTTTAAAGCTTTCTTTCAAGCTTTATTTTTTTCTCTACTCATCTCTCTTGAGCTCTATCTTTTTTCGAGCTCTCTCTTTTTCCGAGCTCTCTTTTATTTCCAAGCTATCTCTTTTTCAAGAGAGCACATCAGGCACACCATCATCATTGCAACTTCCAAAACAAATGCGGCTCCTCCTACGATCTCCTCTAATGTAGAGAAGAGGCACTGGTAGTAATATCATATATATATATATATAGAGAGAGAGAGCGGATCCACAAATCAATGTATGGGGATAGGTAGTTTCTTGAAATCTCTTGGAAGGATGTAACATATCTAACTCCTCATACTAAATTTAGGTCATAATTTGAGGTCCGATGGCAACTTTGACCAAAAAGCAAATTACCATAACAACCCTGTTTACGGCTAGAAGTAAACTATATCTAAAAAGTTTCATTCAATGCTAGTCCAAATAAATGAGCTTCATTCAATAAGGCGTTAAAAAAAATATATTGGGTTCATTCCACCCTAAAAATTACAAATATTAGAGTTAAATTTCATGCAATTAAAGACATATGACAAACAATTATGATTAAAAAAATAATCATACACGAATGGTCCCAAAAAAAAATAGTCTAAGTACAGAAGTATATATGCTACATCAGTAAATGTACATATATATAGGCTAGAATACAAAAGTATAGAAGTATATATGCTACATCAGTAAACGTACATATATATAGGCTACAATACAAAAACTAGCTAGATCCACCAACTGAGTCCTCATCCTAGCCACGAACATCTGACTCTCGATGTTGCGATTCATGAGATGGGAACTACGGTACCTACATGCAACAAACATGAGTTCGTGTTGTGAGAAATGTGGCGAGAGTGAGAGAGAGACTCTATAAATGTAATGAAGTTAAAATCTATACTGTAGCCATATCTCAGAAGCAACTATTAGATTATTCTACTATCGGGAGTGATTCATCCAAATAATTGATCTCTACAACATGGAAATTTCAAGTGGCTTCATGTTGGAAGTCAATGATAGGCTTACCTCAACAAATTATTCTACTTGGGAGGTGAGGATGGAATCTTTTCTTGAGATGAATGATTTGATGGATATTGTTGTAGGTGTGGAGGAGAGACCTTTGGCACCTCAAGAACAATTGAGGTATGACAAGAGGGCAAAGAAAGCTTTACATGTGATCAAGATGAATGTGACTAATGAACTTCTTAAGGAAGTTGGATCAAGTGAGGCTTGGGAAGCTTTGAAGAAGCTTTATGATTCTACATCAAGGGTGATAACCCTTAGGAGACAAATCTTTCAATGTATGCAAAAGAAAGATCAAAGTTCTTTTGCTTTTTCTTTGAGAGTTAAAGCATTCAATGATGAGTTAGCATGTATTGATGAAAGCATTAAGAAAGTAGAACTTGTTCATAATGGCTTGTTCAATCATCATGCTAATCTTGTTCAAAGTTTATCTATTCAAAAGACTTTGCCAAGTATGACGGATTTGCAAGAGATCTTGGTGAATGAGGAGTTTAGGCCTCTATAAAGAGGAGGATCTACTTCCATTTCTCAAGTTGGAGAGGAGGAGGCTATGTTCTCAAGGGGCAAGTTCAAGAGAAAAGGCAAAAGCAAGTGATCAAAGGATCAAGATCAAGGTGAGCCTTCTACTTTTGTTGGTAAGAAGAAACATAGATCCAAGCTAAAATGCTTTTATTGTGGAGTCAAAGGGCATATTGCAAGTGATTGCTTTATGAAAAAGAGAGATCAAGATGAGAATCAAGGCAATTTCATTTTTTATGAGGATGGTATTGGTGATCAAAACTCAAATGATGATGCTCTTTTGATGTCTTCTTATTTGCTAACCAATGATGGAGATACTGATCCATGGTGGATTGATAGTGGAGCAAGATTTTCATATGACATGTCACAAAGAGTGCTTCACTTCTTTGGTGCCTTATGAAGGAGACAAGAAGGTCATCATCATGGCCAATGGTGGTAAAGTTGTTATCAAGGGCATTGGTACTATTCCTATTTTTCTCTCATCTACAAATTGGAATGTAAGCTTGAAGAATGCTATGTTCATACCTTCTGTGAAGCATTTCAGATCATTCAAGATCCAATCCATGTCCCTGATCTTTGGTTACAATAAGGAGCAAACCAACAATCCTGCCAATGTAGAAAAACAAGCATTTGCATACAAAATGAGATGCAAACTCTAAAAAATACTGATCAAGCATGAACCAAAGCATAACATATGTTTTCTGTCCGTACAATTACTGTACCCTACTATATTTCACGTGTGTGAAACCAAAAATAACAATAAATGATCATTCTACACATACAATTGCAAGATAACATCAAGATAGTGCACCAATGAGTAGTAGAACCCAAAGAGAACCATGTATAGTGATGAAATGAGAGAGAGAAGAGAGAAGATGTGTGTCTCCACGAGTTACATCCTTTTATAGAGTTTCCAAACCCTATTTGGCCACTTGGCTTTCCCTCCAAAATGTAAACCCTACTATTTTGGGTCTAGATTCAATGTACCCAAAGTTCAAATTTGAATCTCTCTCAAACTTGACTACCAACTTTCCCACAATTTCAGAAAAGTGTTTATTGAATGTATTTTAAACTAATATAACTTCAGAAAGTTTATCCCTAAGTCTAAAATGAGTTTTGGCCTCTTATTGACAATTTTCCAAAATGTGACTAAACTAGACTAAACTAGTTGAAATCTCTCACACTCCCTCTTCAAGTAGTTTTGGCAAAGTTTTGACAATAGAACTTTGATCCAACTTTAGAATGACCTCCATCCTAAGTATAGATCTCCTTTCTAAGGTTCTAAAATATCTTTCATAATTGATATAGAGAATAGTGTCCAAATTGGATGCTTCACTATTTCTTACATGAATTTCACACACCAAGATATAACTAGAACATGAAGAACCAAATAGAATGTGAATGAAATGATTCCTCCATGTTTCAAACTTTGAACTCTCTGGAAAATCACAGCAACCAAACAATAAATGTGAGTGATGACCATTTGCTTGCTTGTCTCCTCCAACTTTGTCCTTTCTTGATGTCTCCACCATAAAACTCCATGAATGAGCCTCCATCTCCATCTTGCCACAAGAAACCATCAAACCTTGGAAATCCATGAGTAGGTGAGTACATAAATGATGCAAATCCAGCACCACATGACTCCATAAACCAAGTAGGTTGCACTAGTCCATCTTCAAGATCTACTTGACACAAGAAAATGACCATGAATTCACCAAAAATTGACAATCTCCAAACATTGGCATCAAGTAACTCAACACTTGAGAACTTGATCATGGATGAGTGATATAATGAACCTCTAGTAGCCTCATTTCCATCAACAAAACCAGCCAAGGATGCTAGTACAACTCCAACAATAAGATATTGCAAGACAATGTAGCTAGTTTATCCATATCTTAACAATTTGCACACATCCACATGAAATAGCTCAAACATGAGATAGAACAAGTAAAGTAAACTTGAACAACACTTTCTTGCTGCTCCTTTGACCTTACTTGAGTCTTAAATAAGCTGCAAAAATAGATCCATAACACCTTTGCCAAAAAACCTTCCTTTGATGCTCTTGACTAGCTCCAAATTGCCACCTTTCCTTTTGTGTTGTTGAAGCCCTTTGAGAACAACCTCTTGATCTTCCTCTTGACCATCAAAGTCATTGAACAAACTTTGTTTTCCAGATCCATTACTTGCTTTTCCAGTATGAAAACCATGAGAACCAATATCCACTTGCATAGCACCATCTACACAAGAAAATTCTCCAAAATATGTGAGTAAAGCAAAGTGAGTCGCTTCCACTTGCTTGCCTTTCTCTTGATCATCAAAGATATCAAAGATATGAATATCTTCAGACCTGAAACTCTGGAAATACTCTCTCTCAAACATATGATCTAGATCTAACAAGATCTCATCAATGCTTGATCTCGATCTTCCATAAAGGTTAGTGAAAACAATGTCACCAATGTCACCATCATAAATCAAAAGATAGATTCTAAAATTTCCATCCAACATGAAGTAGAGTAGGTGAAGATGAGTATCAAACCTAATAAATCCAGCCTTCTTGAATCCATAAAAAACCTCAATAAGCTCACCAATGAGATCTCCCTTGCCTTGAAGAAATTGCCTCTCCATTTGCTACATGTAGTCTCCTCCAACCAACCTTTTGTCATCTTGATCATGAGTGATCAATTCATAATCATAGAATAACCCTCAAAACAAAAGCATGAGTACTCTCTTACTTCTTTTGCAAACTTTGAAATATTTTCTTCCTAAGAGTAAGCACTCTTGATGTAGACTTGGATTCATAAAGCTTCTTCAAAGCTTCCCAAGCCTCCAAAGATGATGTGCACTTACCAACTTCCCTAAGAAGTTCATTGATAAAATTCATCTTAATCATGTGTAGAGCCTTTTATGCTCTCTTGTCATACCTCACTTGATCTTGAGGTGCTTGAGGCCTCTCCTCCACACCTGCAACAATCTCCATCAACTCATTCATCTCCAATAAGGACTCCATCCTCACCTTCCAAGTAGAATAGTTGATTGAGGTAAGCCTATCATTGCTCTCCAACATGAATCCACCACTTGTAGCCATGTTGCAATGACCTGATCTCCTTATTTCAACCTGTTTCAATGCACAAAGCACTCTCTTGAATGTCAACAAATGAACTCAAGAAGAAATCACAAATATATGGAACCTCTCAAATCTCTTCTAGCACTTCTAACTAGAAAATCAACACATAGAACATTGAAATCTTGATCAACCTATGATCTATCCTCAATCTAATGATTCTTGCCACTT
The DNA here is from genome assembly GCA_029204225.1 of Diphasiastrum complanatum. Lineage (NCBI taxonomy): Eukaryota > Viridiplantae > Streptophyta > Lycopodiopsida > Lycopodiales > Lycopodiaceae > Diphasiastrum > Diphasiastrum complanatum. Next base: position 30,545,933 of record CM055101.1, read on the forward strand.
CCTAAGATTGAAACACACTCAAATGAAGTTTAGTAACCTCACAAACTAGAGATCCAATCAAAATTAGGGTGTTGACAAAATCACAAAAAATTAAATATCTCAAATTCTACATGCAATTTCTAGAAACTTGATATATCTTCTTGTAGACTCCAATGAGACACTTTTAATGCACCAAAATTCATATAATTCTAGTAAATCAAGTGTGAAATCGGAATTGATCAAGTATATAACCCTATATTGAGTTCTGACCTACAAAAGATCAATTCTACACAGGCAAAAATGCTGATTTTTGAGTAGAGATCAATCTAGCATGCTCTAGCATTGGTAACTCCTCCAAATCCTTGCTAAAGATGGCTGATCCTTTCATAACCTGAAACAAAATAGCTCTGACACCATGTGAAGGATTTTAGATCAGTTAGGATCCAATTCATGTCCCTGATCTTTGGTTACAATAAGGAGCAAACCAACAATCCTGCCAATGTAAAAAAATCAGCATTTGCATACAAAATGAGATGCAAACTCTAAGAGATACTGATCAAACATGAACCAAAACATAAAACATGTTTGCTGTCCGTACAATTATAGTACCCTACTATATTTCACATGTGTGGAACCGAAAATAGTAATAAATGATCGTTCTACACATAGAATTACAAGATAACATCAAGATAGTGCACCAATGAGTAGTAGAACCCAAAGAGAACCATGTATAATGATGAAATGAGAGAGAGAAGAAAGAAGATGTGTCTCTCCACGAGTTACATCCTTTTATAGAGTTTCCAAACCCTATTTGGCCACTTGGCTTTCCCTCCAAAATGTAAACCCTACTATTTCTGGGTCTAGATTCAATGTACCCAAAGTTCAAATTTGATCTCAAACTCGGCTACCAACTTTCCCACACTTTCAAAAAGTGTTTATTGAATGTATTTTAAACTAATATAACTTCAAAAAGTTTATCCCTAAGTCTAAAATGAGTTTTGGCCTCTTATTGACAATTTACCAAATTGTGACTAAACTAGACTAAACTAGATGAAATCTCTCACACCTTCCATTACTAAGAATGTGCCTAGTGTGTGTCAAATGGTTGACAAAGGGCTCAAAGTTGAATTTGTCAGTGATCTTGTTTGTTCAAAACGAATGGAATCTTGATTGCTCAAGGCAAGAGACAAGGTGAGCTCTACAAACTTGATGGGTTGTTGGCTTTAACCATGGTGGTTTGGAGGCAAAGAAGCAAGTTGATGAGCATAGTTCAATGTCAAACTCACAAAGGTTGTCTTTTTTTAGATCTAGCTCAAGTTCTAAGATGCCTTTTCATTTAGTACATTTGGATGTGCATTGTACTAGCTCTTTGAGGGAGGAGCAAAGGTGTTTGTGACTTGCATTCATGAATTTAGTGGATATTGTTGAACTTAGCTTCTAAAGAGCGAGGATTTCATATCGGATGTGTTTCTCAAGTTCAAGAATGTTGTGGAGAGTCAGTTCAACATGAAGATCAAGTGCTTAAAGTTGGCAAATAAAGAATTTTCAACAAAGTTTAAAGAGGTTTGTGTGGCACACGGGATCAAGAGGGAGCTTTCATATCCAAAGGATCTACATGGTGTGGAAGAAAGTAAGAGAACTCTTTTTGAAAGAGCTAAATCCATGAGGGTGAATGCAAATCTTCCTAAGTCATATTGGGGTGAAGCTTTGATGTGCGCTAACATTTTTTGCAATAGGTACTCAAATGAAGACTTGGATGAGAAGAGTTCATTTGAAGTTCTTTTTGGCCAAGGATGGAGCATTTGAATATCTTTGATAAGACTTGCTATGTCAACTCATCTTTTGAATTTTGGAAGACATTTACATTCTAACTGGTTCTTCATGTTCTAATTACATCTTGATGTGTAAAATTGATGTAAGAAATAGTGAAACATCCATTTTGGACACTATTCTTTGTATCAATGGAAGTTACTATAAAACCATAGAAAGGAGGTCTATACTTAGGATGGAGATCATTCTTAAGATGGATCAAAATTGTGTGGTAAAACTAGTTGCAGAGGGAGTGTGAAAATTTGTCAATTAGTTTTGTTGGTTTATTGACATTTTTGGAGGCCCAAGTGAAATTTCAACCTAGAAATACTTTTTCTAATGTAAATAAGGCCTAAAAATAGTGTCCTTACCATTTTTAACAATAATATAAGTGGATAAGGTTGGATTTAGCGCTACTACTATTGGTTAGTTGGGATACATTGAAACTAGTCACTTCCTCTAGGTTTAAAAGTGAAGTACCTAGAAGTTGCTATTTTAGGGCAAGTTTAGGGCAAGTGGCCAAGTGACACTATGGATGCTACAAAAAGCTGTAAAACCATGGAGAAATCATCTTCATATTCTCATTTGGTATGGACAAATTTTCTCTTTTGATTATATGTTCATCTCATGTGTTTATCTCTTCGTATCTTGAGTTTCTATGTAGAATGTTGATTTTATGGTTGATCTAGCTTTCACACATGTGAAGTACAGTACTGTACTTTATTGGACCAGTATGGACAGGGATAGTACTAAGTCATATCTAAGTGTTTATGATCAAATCTTTGTGCAGTTCTGAGTTCTAGCATGCATAAAATAGTGATTTATATCCTCTAGCTATTTATAGATGTGCAACCAAATTGGCCCAAGATCTTTTTGATCCACTAATGTATTTTGGGTATGTATTTTTTCACAGAGGGCAGGTACACGCTCCTGCCTCGCATCATTTCCTCCACCTTCATTCACAAAAAAGTTGTAGAAAAGGACACAATTAAATCTACTCTTGGATACCCGGAACGTCGCTTTGCCTGCCCCATCAAAACACTCTGCTCCTCCTGCCAATTTGATGGAACCAGAACTTGATGGAAGTGCTGACCAATGGAGCTATGGTAATGACCAGGAAGGTGAATCTTTAGAACAGTATGCCATTTATGCTGCCGCTCAACAACAATCCTCGAGAAATTGGGCCAGAGCACTACTTGGATGCTTTGCACGTGGAGAAAATCACAGAGTTGTAGAATGCCCAAATAAAGAAAAATTTGTACCATTCTGTCGTGATTGTGGATATGGGCATTGCTATAAAGACTGTCCAGCAAGACCAAAGCCACCACTAGCTACAACACCTGTAAATTTGATAACAATCAAGCAAGGATCAGTAGCTCAGAATAAACCAAGTGCACCCTTGATGGTGGTCACCTGAGCGCAAAACATACATAACTGGGGTACCGGAAAAATCACTTTTGAAAATCGTGAACGTGCAGTTAAAGTTGATCCTACGACTTGGACTATCAAACCAGTGGTTCAAAAAGCAGATGACGATTCATCAACAACAGATCACACTTGTGATCGAGAAAAAAATTGGGAGTTCACTACGATTCTCAAACGGATACTATCAATTGGAATGAAGCTCTTGCAAAAATTGATTGTACAGCAGGATATATGTGTCAACAAGATATTCAATCAGATATGAGCGAGATTTCCTTATTAGATCAAACTTTGGATACGCCAGTCACATTTCCACTAAATGTGCTGAATGTAGTCTAGATATCAGCGAAACCTATACCAGATCCAATTGAGGATGATCTCATACCAGTAAGCCATGCCTTAACGTATGATGGCAATGCAGAACTTACGAATGAACAGATTCTACATCATATGGATCCGACCAGATTTGGAGTGCATAATATTCCTGATGAACCAACAATCAAATCGTCCAAAGCAGTTATATTGAAGGGAGACAGGATCACAGGTTTGATGATGAAGAAACAAGCTAAGCAACATTATAATACGGTCCTGAAATGGAAAAATCCCCCTCAGAAGATCGATTCAAAGGAAGTGCCACCTCTATTGGATAAAGGCAAAGGAAAAGTCAAGAATGATTCTTCAAGTCAAATTTCCAACAAGACATTATCGTCTAGAAAGTCTTCACATGTGAAGAAAGATTTATCATCCCGAAAGTCATCACCTCCACGATCAATTCCTGCTAAGAAGGCTAAACGAAGATCCAAGACAAGTCCTTTCGAAAAAGAACAAGCAAATGTAGTCCATCATGATATGCCAGAGCATTTTAAACGTTATACACTGGATGATGTGGTTATCATGTTACCTAAAGCACATCGTGAACTTGAAGAACACATGCCAAAATCTAAAGAGGTTTACCATGGCCCAGCTAGGATGCAGCCAATGAATCTTGCCGAACCAGGAGAACCAAAAAAGATTGTACAAGTGGGATCGCAACTTACTCTTGAATAGTATCAAGCACTCCGTTTGTTACTTATTAAGTATCAAGATTGCTTTGCATGGACTTATCAAGATTTGAAGAGTATTCCGACATCAGTGATTGAACATACCATACCTTTAGTACCTGATGCAGTACCAAAGGTTACAAAGTTCTATCACTGTAATCCTAATGTGGCAGATCCGATAAAGAAAGAACTTCAGAGATTGCTTGATGCTGATTTCATTTATGAGATTGAGCATACAAAATGGATTTCACCGATTGTCATTGTTCCTAAGAAAAATGGGAAATTGCAATTCTGTGTGAGTCTCAAAGCATTGAATAAAGTGACACGGAAGGAACATTTACCGTTACCTTTTACTGAAAGCATTTTGGATCGCCTTGCTGGAGCGGAAGCTTATACTTTCCTGGATGGATTTAGTGGTTACAACCAGGTTAAGATTTCACCTGCCAATCGCCACAAAACTGCTTTGTATCGTTTTATTAAGATTTGGTTCGAAGCCAATAAAAGTCCCCAATAACTGCATATTGCAGGTGTCGTAGGACCGCCAACAATTTTGGTGGGGGATACTGTTGGAGGGTTTGCGGATCCCAAGGCAACCCTAACCCTAGTTAATAAGTGACAAGGATTTGGCACCCTACATGTGTAAGTCCAACCCGATGATCACATAGTTATTTGATTGATTAGTTAAAATTTAATAAAGGACTTTAGGCCTTTTTGCGGGACTTTTAATGTCGCAGGGCCTAAATGTCAAGTTAGTGAACAAAGTTGGATTTCCCTCTAATTTTGATGGTTCCCACACTTTTTTAAATTTGAATAAAAAGAGAGACAAGACTGGACCAATAGGATTCAGAGGCCAAGGTCCTCCTCTCTACTATAAAAAGGGAACAATTTGTCTTGATCCTGATGTTCATTTCTTCATTTCAATAAAGCAGATTGGTTCTCTTTAGAAATGGATTGATGAATGTCCTTGCTCTTCCTTTCTTTTCCTCCATTTCTCATGCTTCCTTTGTATTTGCTAATTGTTGGATTTGATCATTACTGGGATTGCTATTTCTTATGCTTTTTGTGAGAGAGAAAAGGAGAAAGAGAAGAGTAAGTTTCTATCATTGTTGTGGATTTAGGGTTAATGGAAGTAACGGTTAATGAATGTAGTGTTAATGCTTAGTGTTAATGGATGTTAGTGTTAGATCCTCCATTCATGTTGAAATCTGCACTATACTATCGCTCTCATGGGACGAACCTCCGCGTGACAACTAACTTCGTCTCTTTGATGCTAGATTGACTAGATCTTGGATTCCGGTTAGGCAAGGAAAGAAACCCACTACAACTTTCATTGTGTTAGTGATTAAGATCTCACACACGCACACACACACACACACATTTTTTAAGCTGTCTTTCAAGCTTTATCCTTTTCTCTACTTATCTCTCTTAAGCTCTCTCTTTTTCTAGAGACAACACCAAGCAAATCATCATCATTGCAACTTTCAAAACAAGAGAAACTAATATGGCTCCTCCTACGTTCTCCCTTAATATAGATAAGAGGCATTGATAGTAGTATCATGGGGGGGGGGGGGGGGGGGGGGGGGATAAGTTGAGGTCATAAATTGAGGTCCCAAGCCTACTTTGACCTAAAAGCAAATTATCATATCAACCATGTTTGGGGCCATAAGTAAATTATATTAAAAAAGTTTCATTCAATGCTTAGTCCTAATAAATGAGTTTCATTCAATAAGGAGTCCAAAAAAAGAATACTGGCTTCATTCCACCCTAAAAATTACAAGTATTTGAGTTATATTTCATGCAACTAAAGACATATGATAGACAATTATGATTAACAAAATAACCATACATGAATGGACCAAAAACAAAATAGTCCAAGTAGAGAAATATATATAAATGTACATATATATAGGCTAGAATACAAAAACTAGCTAGATCCACCAATTGAGTCCTCATCCTAGCCACGAACATCATACTCACGGTGTTGCGATTGATGAGATGGGAAGTACGGTACCTGCATGCAACAAATATGAATTAGTGTTGTGAGAAATGTGGTGAGAATGAGAGAGAGACTCTATGAATGTAATGAAGTTAAAATCTATTCTGAAGCCATACCTCAGAAGATACTGTTAGATTGTTCTAGTATCGAGAGTGCTTCGTCCGAACAATCGATCTCTAATCTACATCCATTCATTATCCAATTCTGTAGTTTTATTCGTGTTTCTCCACAGTCAGCAAAAACACTCAGGAATCGCAACAAGCAACCGGATCAATAGGGAATGTAGTCGCAATATCATCTCTATCTCCCGAACTCGACATGGATGAAGGAGTGTTTATGGTAAAAGACCAAAAGGCACAATTTGCTAATTCTTGATTTTTGAATTTTGGAGCTACTTAATGTATGACCAGTCATCGTGATGTCGGATTCCGACGTCTACTGTGGACGTCAGAATCCGACATCCAACTGGCTCCGAAAGCCCGATTTTGAAGAGATGTCGGATTGTTATGGATGCTACAACTGTCAGAATCCGAGGACTTGTTCCGACGTGTTTTTCGATGCCTGTGACAAATGAAAAAAACCTCATTTTGGCTACTGGGGTAAAATGGTTTTTGTGTAGTTCAATCCTTCAACTTGTAGAAAACCTCTTGCTACAAGTTTAGCTTTGTAGCGTTCCACGTCCCTATCTGCTCCAAGATTTAATTTGTAAACCCACTTCGATCCAATCACCTTGCGTCCTGGTGGTAACAGTGTCAAACTCCATGTTTGATTTGTTGTGATGGCACCTATTTTTTCCTTCATTGCTTTCCACCATTTTTCTATGTCTCTCCCAGTTGTGGCTTCATGGAAGGTATTAGGCTCTTGAATGCCTATCTCGGGATCTTGGATTGCCATGAGCCCTGCATTATCAAAACAAGTTGGAGGCCTACAAATTTGATATGATCTTCATGCCCTCTGCTTAATTCCTTGTTGTGCTGACTCGTGAACCCTGGTCATGTCATCACAAGGCTGATCAACCTCTTGTGCCTGCTCAATTTCATGTTGCTACACTTGATATTCTTTGAGATTCAAGTCATCTGATCTGCCATCATGTTCATCCATTTTGCTATCTCCTTGAGTGTTTTCAAAATGTTCAATTTCAAGAAGTAGATTTCGATGTGTATTTTTATTTGCATTTCTTCAAAAACTACATTACGGCTACAAATATTTTTCTGAGTTTCTATCTTGACCAGTCTGTAGCTCTTGGTACGACAACTATATTCCACAAAAATGCAGCGCTCTGATTTCATTTCCATTTTTTTTCTTTTCTCTTTGGGCATACTTTGTGCCATCTCCACAAGTACACGATTTTTGCATTCAGCCACACCATTCCCTTGTGAGAGTGTATGTACTGCCTCTCTATTCCTTCCTTTTCGCAAAATGCAACAAACTGATTTGACATGTACTCGCCCCATTGTCAGACCTGATTTTGATGATCTTGCCTCATGTTTGATGTTCCACATAGGATCCGAATTCCACGAACTTGTCAAAAACTTGTCTTTTCCTTGCCAAGGAAAAAACAAACACCTTTCTTGTATAAGCATCACTGAAGATGATGACTTACTTAGATACACCCACTGAGATTTGGTGCATTGGTCCACATATATCTATGTGTACCAATTCAAGAGGTTGTTTTCCTCTTACAACTCCTTCTTGTGGGAAAGTCGTCTTCTGCTGTTTGCCATACACACAAGCTTGACAATGCACCCTTCTTGGATTTGAGTCATTCTCTAGCCCTACAACCATTCCTTTTTAAAGGATAGACCTGATTGCATCTTCTCCAAGGTGTCCCAGTCTCTGATGCCACAACATGTTTAACTGGCTTGGCACGTCTTCTGCAGCATTTGCTTCATCTCTGCCATGACCATTCACCTTGTAAAAATCACCAACTTTTTCTGCTTTCATTATGTGACACTTACCATCTAGTACAATGGTAATCCTTGCTACTGATATGAGGCTGTTTTCCAAATTTGGGACATGAAGTACTTATCTCAGTATTTTCTTGCAACCTCCTACAAACATTCACTACACACTTCCCATCCTTGCTACATTGAGCCCCCCATTGTCCCCCATGTACACTGATCTTCCTTGGTGAAGTACTTGATATTCATGTAGGATATCCATGTAAGGAGTCATATGGCTGGTTTTCCCTGAGTCAATGTACTAGCTGTGATCCAACTACTCATGGGTGGCAAGTTTTTCACTAATTGTGTTTGCATAATGCTTCATACCACAGTTATCATGCTCTGCTACAACATTTACTTGATGTGGTTTTTCTTTCTGTCCTATGCACACTTTGGACGATCATTCTTGAAATGTCCAATGACCCCACAATAAAAGCATGCCTTGGATTTGGAGTTGCAGTTCTGCATGTCCTCGCTATTGTGAAGAAAGCATATTCAATACCACTTGAGTTGAAACTCTTATTTCTTCAGAGTTCTTCCTATAATAGCCGCCCAACCACATAATCCTGTGTTAGGGTTGTGGATATTCCTTCTAGTAAGAATATCAAATTTTCATATGACTCTGGAAGGCTTTCCAAAAGGACTGCAATCAAGTCATTTTCTACCACTATAGTGTCTATTGTAAATATCTCATCCCCTATGTTTTTTAGGCCCTCCTATATTGAATAATAGAACCATAGTACAAACGGGCAACTCTGCTGTCCATATATAAAAAACAGAGCTTCTATATCATTCCAAGAACTAGACAAATAGGTCCTCGTTCAAGAACCTCTGCACCTAGAGCGTGGACAGTCTGCCAGAAACCTCCTGTCTTTAGACATGGGAGGAATAAGGACCTCCTATCTGTAGACATACGATCGTTGAGCGATGCATTCCAATAGAAATGAAAAGTTATTATGAAGAGTTGTGTTCAAACTAATAGAAACTGAGTGCTCTCTCTCTCTCTCTCTTTCTTGCTCGTTCTTCTCTTGGAACTTTTTTATTTCATTTGCAATTAATCCAATATGGTGTGGATCTAGGATTCGGGCCTGTTAAAAATATCACTTCCAACTTGATGTACTTTGTAGATCTCAAGTTAATTGATCTTGATAGGATCTCACACGTGTGGAGTCTGTTCCCACGTGTTGAAGAATGTAAAAAGTCACTTTTATAAAGTTAGATTGATTTTAGCTTGATTTGTGTGATTGACCTTTGAAGAATCTTGAAAATGGTCAAATTGATCAAACTTTGTGTAAATAGATTGGACTTCCATGTGAATGAGTTATTACTCACACATGTCAAGATACCATTCACAAGTGTGGATAAGCTTCTAGAAGATAAGATAAGATAGGAAGATACCATTAGATATTATTTTATAGGGAATATTCCTATAAATGTGGAAGACTAGCTTTTTGTTTTCTAGCCAAAGAGAATAGTCAACTTTGGGAAATGAACACATATGGCTCCCATTGGTGGATCTGGATGACTAGGCACTCTTCACACATGTGAAGGCTTGCTGGACAGTACACAACTCGTGGATGTACTTGATCTATAGAGGGATCAACCAAATCAATAACAAGTTGATGTGACATTGGCAAATTCTAGTCTTGGTTGTGCTTTCCACATTTGTCTTGAGTTTTTATGATTGGAATGCATTTGTAAGCTAATTCATTTGTAAGCCATACTGGTACTATCCTCCACATGTGTGAGGCCGCCCATCCATGTTTTTGATCATTTGATCCATTGCTCTTGCCTAAGTCATAGTGTAAAGCATCTAGTTCAAGATCTAAGACCTAGAACTTGATAGATCTTTGGATTAAGCAATCAATAACTCTTAATGATTGACAAGTACAGCCATATTTGTCCTTTTTCTCTTAAAATTGACATGGTATCAGAGCCAAGTCTAAGAGTGATCTAAATGATTAATATTACTTGTGAAATCATTGACAATGTGTTCTTTTTGAGTTCTAATTGAGAGGGCGAGTTCAAGGAGAGAGGTATCATCATTATTTTTGGTCAAGATCGATTTGTGGGCTGCTGAAGTACTGTCCACACATGTGAAACCATACAACAACCTTCAAATTAACTTCGATTAGTGTTCTTGATCCAAAAAGTGCATACTAGTCCAAAATTCAAGATTTTTAGTGCATTGTCTAGATCTAGGTTCAGTCTATTGAATGCTAATGATCAAATAGTGATTTGAGTCATGGAAGCAATTCATTTTTAAGCATTAGATCAGATCTTTAAGGCTAATTTGTTCAGATCTTAAGTGTGTGTGAAATATCAAACAAAATTGAACTAGGAATAATTTCTTGGAGGAGTGATTTGCTAGGATATTTGTAGTTGATCTATTATACCATCATCCAAGTTGAACTAGGACTGATTGGGCCGAGATTAGAAGCTTTTTGAAAGCTAGAAATCTATCTTAGATCACTCTTTATCAAGAGATCTTTGTGTATCTCATAGGCTTTCATTCACAATGGCATCCATAGAATCTAGTGAGAAACTAACTTCCACAAACTATTCCATTTGGAAAGTAAGAATGGAATCACTACTCGTGGTTAATGATCTCTTTGATATTGTCTTAGGAGTTGAGGAAGAGCCTCAAGCTTCCCAAGAACAACTAAAATACAAGAAGAGAGTTAGATTAGCCCTACATTGCTTGAAGTTAAATGTAAGCAATGACCTCTTGAAGGAGGTGGCTTCTTGTACCACATCAAAAGAGGCTTGGGATTCACTAAAGACCATTTATGAATCCAATAACACTTCAAGAGTGCCTATGCTAAGAAACTTGACCTTGCAAGGCATGAGGGGAAGTGGAGAAAATGGAAAAGAGTATGTCCTAAGGATAAAATCTTTGAACAAAGAATTGGAATCTATAGGAGAGAAGATTCAAGACAATGAGCTAGTACAAGTAATTTTGAATGGAGTAGGAGATGAGTTCTCTAATCTAGTTCAATAGTTTGCTATTCAAGACCAACTTCCATCAATTGAAAAATTGCATAATGTTCTTGTGGCCGAGGAGAGTAAGCTTCTACACCTCAAAACAAGAATGGGGTCCTTATCACTACATACTGGTGATGAGAAAGCAAACTTCACATCTAAAGGCAAAACAAAGAACTCATCCTTTCAAGAAGATCCAGGGCAAGGATGCCGAGGCAAAGGATGGAGGATCTACCTCCAAAGGGAAGCAAAAGAACAAAGCAAAGCTAAAGTGTTTCTTTTGTGGGAAGAAAGGACACTTTTCTTCTGAATGTTATAAGAAGAAGAAGATGCATTACCTACCAACCCTCTACAATCAATCCAAATGGTGTTGATCTATGTTCGAGAATTTACACCTTATATATGTACTTCGAGTGTACATGGTCTATCAAGGTGGATTCCAATGTCAGGCTGAAAAATTCCATGGTAAGCAACTCTCTTGATTACAAAAACATGTACTATGAAGGAACACTCTCGCAAACTAGAGTAGTAATATGAAACATCTCAAGGAGATATAATTTAAAGTGAGTTGCATAAGTGTGAAGGTAACCATGACTGTTGAAGGAACACTATTGCAAACTAGAGAGTACCAATATGGACCATTTGAAGGCAATATAATTTAATTTGAATTGAGCTGAAGAAGTGTGAAAAATGCACTTAACAATAAGCTTTGACTCTTAATACTAAGCCAATATGTATTCCACAATGTGGAAATTTGATTGACTTGGCACTTAAATCATTGCGAGAGAGAGAGAGAGAGAGAGAGAGAGAGAGAGAGACAGAGAGAGAGAGAGAGAGAGAGAGAGAGAGAGAGAGAGAGAGAGAGAGAGCACTTAGTTTGTATAAGTACATAGTGTATTAATGTTGTGAATGAGGGCATGTTGCCCATACATAGCATGAGAGAGATGAGGTGAAGACGTTTGAAAGAGTGTCATTTTGGCCGATAACACGATAGCATTATGATTATCACAGAATAAGATTGTAGGGCTGTGTTGATACTAATTAACGTCTAACAATAAATTTCTCAACCAAAACGCTTTCTTAATTGCTTGAGAAGCAGCCATATATTCTGCTTTTGTAGAAGAAAGTGTGATAGAGGTTTGCTCATGACTGTTTCATGAGATAGGACCGTTGATGAAGAAGAATGTAAATCCAGATGTGGACTTACGATTGTCTACATCTCCTCCCCAGCTTGCGTTAGAATATCCACTAAGCTGAAGAAGATTGTCGTTGTTGACATCTCCATAGCAGATGCACTGGTCCATGGTAGCTCGAATATATCTCATGACTCTTATGAGAGCCTTCTAATGGGTAATGCCAGGATTAGCCATATATTGGCTGAGTGAGCTTACAACAAAAGAAATATCTGGTCTTGTGCAGACATTGCATACATGAGGGATCCTTGGGCAAGTGATCCAGTTTATGCTGGATAAGAAGAAGGAAATGGAGCAGATGATCTTTGATCTAGGATTCGAAAACACTCTGATCAGCCAAAAAATTGTCTAGCTGGATCGAGAGGTGAAGATAGCCAAACAACATGAAGAAAAGGCTGAAAGCGAAAAGAAGTTGGCCCAGCAACAAGCTGATCACTTGGAAACCTACATCAGTTCCTTGCAAAACGCCCTGACAACCGCACAGGATCAGGTAGACAAGGTAGTGCAAGATGCCAAGCAACAGGTGCAGCTGCTGAAGGGGCAATTACAGATGTCCAAACAAGATCGCCCATGGCTTCAAGGTGAATTGGATGTGACCACCCTTGAGCGTGATGCCTATCTGCAAATGCAAATACCACATCATCCGGTCACACCGACGGAGATTGCGTATTTATTCAAGAAAGTGGAAACATACAAGGTGGCCCTTCAGGGATTCCAAGGCCGCTTTGATAGGTTCAAACGAGCAGCTTCAACCGAGTTGGCAAAGGCAAAAGAGACCATTACCGCCTATGAAAAAGCAGCTGCTCAAGTGTTGGAAGCCGGACCACAAATCCCCGTCCCGGTCATGCCGCAATTCTCCCCTCCGTGCCAAGAAGCTGTACCAATGGATACAGGGATTGATTCAAGCATGGACCAGGGGGGAGCTCCACATCTAGTAGATCAACTGTCAACCGTACCAGCAGTACAAGCAGATCCATCCTCATCAAGGACAAGACATTTATTCAGAAGGCCCATCAGCGTCAAGGACCAGATCCAGACCTTCTTAAAGCAGCATCCGCATGAGTCCTCGCGTGGTGGATGGGTTCTGAAATTTAAGACGTCCAAGACCGAGGCCGGCAAAGACAAAAATACCTACATTGGGAGAACAGCCGGCATGGAGAATCACGGTTTTTAAGAAAACTCCAGAATCATTTAGGAGTTACATCGCCAGCCCTCGCCAGTTACGGGTAGATCCTTATTATGTGGCAATGCCGTGAAGACATAAATGGAAAGATTTGGAATTGGCTATGGACAAAGTCACCATCCATACGCCCAATTGGCCAATCATCCATCAGCCTTACAATTGGAACATTTCAGTGGACTTCCACCATGCCTTACAAGCATATCAGAGAGAGTATGTCCACTCTTTGGATCCAACGGTGCGACAATCGGCAATGTTTGTTAAAGATTTAACTCTATTGGCGTCAGTGGCAACCAAATGGGACAATTGCCTTCCTACCCTGGCAATCGATCCAAATAAGCCGATGGCCTCAGAACAAATCAAAGATCAGCTGCCAATTGCTTGACTGTATTTCCGCGCAGCTATGATGGGAGGCTCTTGAAATCGTGCTTCACCTCATGGACAGCTTCCAAGTGGATTGCCGGAGCCCACCATGGTTTCTTGCCACACAATTTGGATTTCAATACTGCATGCCTTGACTTTATGGAGAAGGTGCAGTATCATTTTATTAAGATTCGGCGCGAAGCCAATAAAAGTCTCCAATAATTGCATATTGCAGGTGTCATGGTGGTGGGAGATATTGTTGGAGGGTTTGTGGATCCCAAGGAAATCCTAACCCTAGTTAATAAGTGAGAGGGATTTGGCACCCTACGTGTGTAAGTCCAACCCGATGATCACATAGTTATTTGATTGATTGGTTAAAATTTAATAAAGGACTTTAGGCCTTTTTGCGGGACTTTTAATGTCGCAGGGCCTAAATGTCAAGTTAGTGAACAAAGTTGGATTTCCCTCTAATTTTGATGGTTCCCACACTTTTTTAAATTTGAATAAAAAGAGAGACAAGACTGGACCAATAGGATTCAGAGGCTAGGGTGCTCCTCTCTACTATAAAAAGGGACCAACTCGAGTTGCTCCTGATGTTCATTTCTTCATTTCAATAAAGCAGATTGGTTCTCTTTAGAAATGGATTGATGATTGTCCTTGCTCTTCCTTTCTTTTCCTCCATTTCTCATGCTTCCTTTGTATTTGCTAATTGTTGGATTTGATCATTACTGGGATTGCTATTTCTTATGCTTTTTGTGAGAGAGAAAATGAGAGAGAGAAGAGTAAGTTTCTATCATTGTTGTGGATTTAGGGTTAATGGAAGTAACAGTTAATGGATGTACTATTAATGCTTAGTGTTAATGGATGTTAGTGTTAGATCCTCCATTCATGTTGAAATCTGAACTATACTATCGCTCTCATGGGAACGAACCTCCGCGTGACAACTAACTTCGTCTCTTTGATGCTAGATTGACGATCTTGGATTCCGGTTAGGCAAGGAAAGAAACCCACTACAACTTTCATTGTGTTAGTGATTAAGATCTCACACACGCACACACACACACACACACATTTTTAAAGCTTTCTTTCAAGCTTTATCCTTTTCTCTACTTATCTCTCTTAAGCTCTCTCTTTTTCTAGAGACAACATCAAGCAAACCATCATCATTGCAACTTCCAAAACAAGAGAAACTAATGCGGCTCCTCCTATGTTCTCCCTTAATATAGATAAGAGGCATTGATGGTAGTATCATGGGGGGGGGATAGAGAGAGGATCCACAAATCAATCTACAATGATAGGTAGTCTCTTGAAATCTCTTGGAAGGATGTTACACATATGACTCTCTGCATACTAAATTTAGCTCATAAGTTGAGGTCCCAAGCCTACTTTGACCTAAAAGCAAATTATCATATCCACCATGTTTGGGGCCATAAGTAGATTATATTAAAAAAGTTTCATTCAATGCTTAGTCCTAATAAATGAGTTTCATTCAATAAGGAGTCCAAAAAAATAATATCGGCTTCATTCCACCCTAAAAATTACAAATATTTGAGTTATATTTCATGCAACTAAAGACATATGATAGACAATTATGATTAACAAAACAACCATACATGAATGGACCAAAAACAAAAATAGTCCAAGTACAAAAATATATATAAATGTACATATATATAGGCCAGCATACAAAAACTAGCTAGATCCACCAACTGAGTCCTCATCATAGCCACGAACATTAGACTCACGGTGTTGCGATTGATGAGATGGGAAGTTTGGTACCTGCATGCAACAAACATGAATTAGTGTTGTGAGAAATGTGGTGAGAATGAGAGAGAGACTCTATGAATGTAATGAAGTTAAAATCTATTCTGAAGCCATACCTCAGAAGCTATTGTTAGATTGTTCTACTATCGGGAGTACTTGATATTCATGCAGGATATCCGTGTAAGGAGACATATGGCTGGTTGTCCCTGAGTCAATGTACCAGCTGTAATCCAACTACTCATGGGTGGCAAGTTTCTCACTACTTATGTTTGCATAATGCTTCATAACACAGTTATCATGCTCTGCTACAACATTTACTTGATGTGGTTTTCCTTTCTGTCCTATGCATGCTTTGGACGATCATTCTTGAAATGTCCAATGACCTCACAATAAAAGCATGCCTTGGCTTCAGATTTATTCTTGTAATAGCCGCCCTATCACATAATCCTGTGTTAGGGCTGTGGATATTCCTTCTAGTAAGAATATCAAATTTTCATATGACTCTGGAAGGCTTCCCAAAAGGACCGCAATCAAGTCATTTTCTACCACTATAGTGTCTATTGTAAATATCTCATCCCCTATGTTTTTTAGGCCCTCCTATATTGAATAATAGAACCACAGTACAAACGGGCAACTCTGCTGCCCATATATAAAAAACAGAGGATGCTTCTATATCATTCCAAGGACTAGACAAATAGGTCCTCGTTCAAGAACCTCTGCACCTGGAGCATGGACAGTCTACCAAGAACCTCCTGTCTTTAGACATGGGAGGAATAAGGACCTCCTATCTGTAGACATACGATCGTTGAGCGATGCATTCCAATAGAAATGAGAAGTTATTATGAAGAGTTGTGTCCAAACTAATAGAAACTGAGTGCTCTCTCTCTCTCTCTCTCTCTCTCTCTCTCTCTCTCTTTCTTGCTCATTCTTCTCTCGGAACTTTTTTATTTCACTTGCAATTAATCCAATATGGTGTGGATTTGGGATTCGGGCCTGTTAAAAATATCACTTCCAACTTGATGTACCTTGTAGATCTCAAGTTAATTGATCTTGATATGAACTCACACGTGTGGAGTCTGTTCCCACATGTTGAAGAATGTACAAAAGTCACTTTTATAAAGTTAGATTGATTTTAGCTTGAGTCATATTTGTCCTTTTTCTCTGAAAATTGACATGGTATCAGAGCCAAGTCTAAGAGTGATCTAAATGATTAATAGTACTTGTGAAATCATTGACAATATGTTCTTTTTGAGTTCTAGTTGAGAGGGCGAGTTCAAGGAGAGAGGTATCATAAATATTTCTGGTCAAGATCTATTTGTGGGCTGCTGAAGTACTGTCCACGCATGTGAAACCATACAACAACCTTCAAATTAACTTCGATTAGTGTTCTTGATCCAAAAAGTGCATACTAGTCCAAAATTCAGGATTTTTAGTGCATTGTCTAGATCTAGGTTCAATCTATTGAATGCTAATGATCAAATAGTGATTTGAGTCATGGAAGCAATTTGTTTTTAAGCATTAGATCAGATCTTTAAGGCTGATTTGTTCAGATCTTAAGTGTGTGTGAAATATCAAATAAAATTGAACTAGAAATAATTTCTTGGAGGAGTGATTTGCTAGGATATTTGTAGTTGATCTATTATACCATCATCCAAGTTGAGCTAAGA
The DNA here is from genome assembly GCA_029204225.1 of Diphasiastrum complanatum. Classification (NCBI taxonomy): domain Eukaryota; kingdom Viridiplantae; phylum Streptophyta; class Lycopodiopsida; order Lycopodiales; family Lycopodiaceae; genus Diphasiastrum; species Diphasiastrum complanatum. The sequence goes on from CM055101.1 coordinate 30,563,271, forward strand.
TTGATTGGGCCGAGATTAGAAGCTTTTTGAAAGCTAGAAATCTATCTTAGATCACTCTTTATCAAGAGATCTTTGTGTATATCATACGCTTTTATTAACAATGACATCCATAGAATCTAGTGAGAAACTAACTTCCACAAACTATTCCATTTGGAAAGTAAGAATGGAATCACTACTAGTGGATCATGATCTCTTTAATATTGTCTTAGGAGTTGAGGAAGAGCCTCAAGCTTTCCAAGAACAACTAAAATACAAGAAGAGGGTTAGATTAACCCTACATTGTTTGAAGTTAAATGTAAGCAATGACCTCTTGAAGGAGGTGGCTTCTTGTACCACATCAAAAGAGGCTCGGGTTTCACTAAAGACCATTTATGAATCCAATAACACTTCAAGAGTTCTTATGCTAAGAAACTTGACCTTGCAAGGCATGAGGGGAAGTGGAGAAAATGGACAAGAGTATGTCCTAAGGATAAAATCTCTGAACAAAGAATTGGGATCTATAGGAGAGAAGATCCAAGACAATGAGCTAGTACAAGTAATTTTGAATGGATTAGGAGATGAGTTTTCTAATCTAGTTCAATCTTTTGCTATTCAAGACCAACTTCCATCAATTGAAAAATTGCATAATGTTCTTGTGGCCGAGGAGAGTAGGATTCTACACTCAAAACAAGAATGGGGCCCTTATCACTACATACTGGTGATGAGAAAGCAAACTTCACATCTAAAGGCAAAAAAAATGACTCATCCTTTCAAGAAGATCCAGGGCAAGGATGCCGAGGCAAAGGATGGAGGATCTACCTCCAAAGGGAAGCAAAAGAACAAAGCTAAGCTAAAGTGTTTTTTTTGTGGGAAGAAAGGACACTTTTCTTCCAAATGCTATAAGAAGAAGAATGCACAAGGGAGTGAATATCAAGGCAATCTTGCACAAGGGGAGGAGGAAGAGGATGGCTTCAATACATCCTTGATGGGAGCATCTACACCAACATCATGCCAAGAGACATGATGGATTGATAGTGGGGCTAGTTCCCACATGTCATTCAACAAGCATTATTTTTCTAATCTACTTTCTTGTAATGATTCTAAGAAATCAATCTACACTGCTAGTGATCAAGAATGCTGGCATAGGATCTATTCCATTATGATTAGGATCATCTAAGAGCATAGATCTTGATAATGTTTTGTATGTTCCATCCATTACCAAAAACTTGCTTAGTGTTGGTCATTTAATGGACAATGGACTAGATGTACATTTCAAGAATGGAGTGTGTCCCATCTTGAAAACTGATAAGCGCATAGTTGCAATCATCAAGAGGGGCTTAACATTGAGATTTCAAACCTAAAAAATAAAGGACAAGGAGATGCATTACCTACCAACCCTCTACAATCAATCCAAATGGTGTTGATCTATGTTCGAGAAGAATATTTAAACCTTATATATGTATTTGGAGCGTACATGCTCTGCCAAGGTGGATTCCAATGCCAAAGTGAAAAATTCCAAGGTAAGCAACGCTCTTGATTCCAAAAACATGTACTATGAAGGAACACTCTCACAAACTAGAGTAGTAATATGAAACATCTCAAGGAGATATAATTTTATGTGAGTTGTATAAGTGTGAAGGTAACCATGACTCTTGATTCCTTAAAACTGTAAAGTGAAGGAACAATATTGCAAACTAGAGAGTACCAATATGGAACATTTGAAAGAAATATAATTTAATTTGAAGTGAGCTGAAGAAGTGTGAAAAAAACACTTAACAATAAGATTTGACTCGTAATACTAAGTCAATATGTATTCCACTGTGAAAATTTTATTGACTTGGCACTTAAATCATTGCAAAAACGATATCTCATGAATTTCTTAAAGACAAGTATAGAGGACAGAATCGAGTGTAGATAAAAGTGCAATGCCTCAAATCAATTAAGAGACCCGGGCTCAAATCCCTGCAGCCACACCATATAGGATTAATCTCAAAAGAAATATAAAGATCTGAGAGAACAATGAGCAAGAGAGAGAGAGAGAGAGAGAGAGAGAGAGAGAGAGAGAGAGAGCACTTAGTTTGTATAAGTATATGGTGTATTAATGTTGTGAATGAGGGCATGTTGCCCATACATAGCACAAGAGAGATGAGGTGAAGACGTTTGAAAGAGTGTCATTTTGGCCGATAATGCAATAGCACTTTGATTATCATAGAATAAGTTTGTAGGGTTGTACCGATACTGATTAATGTCTAACAATAAATTTCTCAACCAAAACGCTTTCTTAATTGCTCAAGAAGCAGCCATATATTCTGCTTTTGTAGAAGAAAGTGTGATAGAGGTTTGCTTATGACTGTTTCATGAGATAGGACCGTTGTTGAAGAAGAATGTAAATCCAGATGTGGACTTACAATTGTCTACATCTCCTCCCCAGCTTGCATTGGAATATCCACTAAGCTGATGTAGATTTTCGTTGTTGACATCTCCATAGCAGATGCACTGGTCCATGGTAGCTCGAATATATCTCATGACTCTTATGAGAGCCTTCTAATGGGTAATGCCAGTATTAGCCATATATTGGCTGAGTGAGCTTACAACAAAAGAAATATCTGGTCTTGTGCAGACCATTGCATACATGAGAGATCCAAGTATCGATCGATAAGGATACTCTCTCATCTACTCCTCTTCCTGCTTGGTCTCGAGACATTGGTCCTTCGACAAATGCAGGCCTGGATCCATTGGTGAGTGAGCTAATGTACAATTCATTAGATTGCATCTGTTAAGAACATTGTGAAGATACCTTTGTTTAGTGATGTAAATCAGTCATCTCACTCTGTCTCTGTAGATTTGAATGCCTAAATAGAAGTGAGCTTCGCACAGGTCAGTCATGTCGAACTCTGAAAACAACATCTGCTTAGCATCCTTGACCAAATTGGTATTGTTGCTGAAGAGCAACATATCATCCATGTATAAGGTGATGATAATGAAGGATTGTTGCACTGACTTGGAATAGACGTTGCAATCAGCAGTGCTTGGTTTGAATCCTTGTCCAACGAGGAATGTGTTGATCCTCTGAAACCAAGATTTGGCAAATTGTTTCAAGCCGTACAGTGCTTTGTGGAGTTTACAGACATGATTCTTCATACCTTCCAAAACGTATCCTTCGAGCTGGATCATGTAGATGTCTTATTGTATAACTCCATTCAGATAGGCTGTTTGTAATTTCTTGAAACCTCTTGGAAGGATGTTACACATCTGACTCCTCGTACTAAATTTAGGTCATAATTTGAGGTCCCAATGCAACTTTGACTTAAAAGCAAGTTATCATAACACCCATGTTTAGGGCCATAAATAATTATATTTGAAAAGTTTTGTTCAATGCTTAGTACAAATAAATGAGCTTCATTCAATAAGGAGTCCAAAAAAAATTACCAGCTTCATTCCACCCTAAATTACAAATATTAGAGCTAAATTTCAAGCAATCAAAGCCATATGACAAACAATTATGATTAACAAATTAACCATACATGAATGGTCCAAAAAGAAAAATAGTCCAAGTACATAAGTACATATACTACATCAGTAAATGTATATATATATATAGGCTAGAATACAAAAACTAGCTAGAACCTCCAACTGAGTCCTCATCCTAGCCACGAACATCTACTCACAATGTTGCGATTCATGAGATGGGAACTATGGTACCTGCATGCAAGAAACATGAATTAGTGTTGTGAGAAATGTGGTGAGAATGAGAGAGAGACTCTATGAATGTCATGAAATTAAAATCTGTTATGAAGCCATACCTCAAAAGCAACTATTAGATTATTCTACTATCGAGAGTGATTCATCTGAGTAATCGATCTCCAATCTACATGCATTCATTATCCAGTTCTATAGTTTTATTCATTCGAAAGTCCTAACTAGATAGATATCAGCGCATTACAACTAACTACCAATTGCGATCTACGACCTGATTAGCTGTCCTACCAAATTAGCTTAAATTGATTTAGTATAAATAGCTGATCATTAAAGATTTCCATAAGTTTCACTCTACTAGAGTATTGCTATTAGCGCTTACTGATTACTCGTGGAAGTGCATCAGACAAAATTTTCAGCTACTATCGACCATTGCTTTGTGCTCTTATCATCTGATTTGTACATGCTACTTACTGAATCAATCTACCTTCTTATTCCGTTCAGTATCATGTCACTCTATGGTCATTTGTAATTGATAAATCTCTTATTGTTTTTTTGATCCATTGAATACTTCAACGGTGCAATATTCTATACATCACTTCGCACTCTGAAATTGTTTGGGTACAAAATCACTTTACTACTAATGATATCAAAGTTAGTTGCTAATAGATTGAACTTGGCTTTTGTCATTATAGCTTTCTTCAATTATTGATAGGAGCAGTCATGCATTAGGAAAGAAGGCTCATTTTGCTGTGCTCGATAATTTGTGCATAGGCTTTGGATTATCGAAGCCTTCCTTCTACATATGAGAACTGGGTGATGATCATATCGACACACTCAGATTTAACTCTCACTAGAATTATCACTATGTTGCTGCAAGAAGACAACCGAATAAATCAAGATGCGTCTTCGAATAAGTTGATGCTCTATATGTCATCAAAGAATCAAAACGACATAAGAAGAAAACCTCTAAGCAGTCCACTTCAAATCAAAAGATGACACAAATTCAAGAGCGTTTATCAAATCCACAGGCCAAGAAGATGTCATGTAAGTTGAGCCAGTGGTAGTACATGTGCCACTCATCTATCAACTACCTAACCCAAACAATCTAGGTGGGGATGGTTTCATAGAGGCTGACATGTCGCAAGAAGGGCTAGCATAGCCAAAAGACCTGTTAGAAACCTCTAGTCATACAATATTAGCCTCACGGGCCTTTCCTAGAAGCTCATATCAGTTAGAAAAATATCCAGCAATTTATTAAGAAACACTCCTACAATCATCAAGAGGGGCTTAACACTGAGATGCATTACCTACCAACCCTCGACAATCAATCCAAATGGTGTTGATCTATGTTCCAGAAGAATATTTAAACCTTATATATGTATTTGGAGCGTACATGGTCTGCCAAGGTGGATTCCAATGCCAAGGTGAAAAATTCCAAGGTAAGCAACACTCTTGATTCCAAAAACATGTACTATGAAGGAACACTCTCACAAACTAGAGTAGTAATATGAAACATCTCAAGGAGATATAATTTAAAGTGAGTTGTATAAGTGTGAAGGTAACCATGACTCTTGATTCCTTAAAACTGTAAAGTGAAGGAACACTATTGCAAACTAGAGAGTACCAATATGGAACATTTGAAGGAAATATAATTTAATTTGAAGTGAGCTGAATAAGTGTAAAAAAAGCACTTAACAATGAGCTTTGACTCTTAATACTAAGTCAATATGTATTCCACAATGTGGAAATTTTATTGACTTGGCACTTAAATCATTGCAAAAATGATATCTCATGAATTGCTTTAAGACAAGTATAGAGGACAAAATCGAGTGTAGAGAAAATTGCAACACCTCAAATCAATTAAGAGACCTGGGCTCAAATCACAGCAGCCACACCATATTGGATTAATTTGAAAAGAAATAAAAAGATCCGAGAGAACAACGAGAGAGAGAGAGAGAGAGAGAGAGAGAGAGAGAGAGAGAGAGAGAGAGAGAGAGAGAGAGAGAGAGAGAGAGAGCACTCATTAAAGGAGTTCTAAATCCCAAAAACACCCTTTGTAAAGATTCTTTTTATATTTTTTTCTCAAATTTTTCTTACACATGGACCAATCAAAAGACTTAAATTTGAAATCTACGTAACGTAACTTTTTGAGTTCACATTTTGATTCCATACTAAAAATGGCATAACTTTTTAGTGGTAAGTTTGAATTTAGCGGAGTTTGGTGCATTAGAAAGTGCTTGACAAGGACTTTTCAATGATATGTTACACGACATACTTTTGAGCTACGATTAAAAAGTTATGGCAAGTCAAAAGTATAAGTGTTATAATATTTTAATAATAAAAAAGGCATCTTGAACGAATTCTTAAAGGGTCTTTTTGGACCTCCTCTAACGTAGTCTGTATAAGTACATAGTGTATTAATGTTGTGAATGAGGGCATGTTGCCCATACAATGCATGAGAGAGATGAGGTGACGAAATTTGAAAGAGTGTCATTTTGGGACCCATAGCTCTTCATAGTAACTACTCATTTCTTTTGGAATGCGCCGCTTCACCATTCTATATTTGCTGATAAGAGTTCCTTATTATTCCTCCCATGGCTGCAGACAAGAGGTTCTTGGCAGATTGTCCACACTCCAAGTGCAGAGGTTCTTTAACGAGGACCTATTGTCTGGTTCTTGGCATGATACATATATGTAGTATAGAAGCTTCCTCTGTTTTTCATATATGGGCAGCAGAGTTGCCCCTTTGTACTGTGGTTCTATTATTTAATACAGAAGAGTTGTATGAGGGCTTGGGCTCTCCGAGAATCCCCAATGTTTTGTGTTCTGTGCTTTGTTACACTAACATTGCTATCTGCGTTCTTGAATCTATCTTATTGTGCACCATTGAGTTGTTTGACTGGTGGTTGCACCATTGGCTTGTTGGTGGAACTGTTTCTTCTTCTCATTGTTGTACTTGAGTGTTCTATGATCCTTGATGAGATGACCAGTGTGAAAGATTTCAGATCCTTAAGATCCAACCTACTTGAATGATCTTTGGTTAGAAAGAGAAATACACTATCAATTTCACCAATGTAGAAAAATCAGCATCTACACACAATTTGAGATGCAAACACTAATAGAACTTGATCAAACTTGAATGAAATGATTATGTACTATTGCTATTCGTACAAAACCAGCAAGCTACTATATTTCACACGTGTGGATCCAAAAATAACAAATATAGATCATTCTACACATAGAATTGCAAGCAATCACCAAGATAGTGCACCAATGGATAGTAGAACCCAAGAAAACCATGTATAAGCATGAAATGAGATAGAGAAGAGAGAAGTTGATTCTCTCCACAAGTTACATCCTTTTATAACAGGTCCAAACCCTATTTGGCCACTTGGCTTTCCCACCAAAATGCTAACCCTACCAATTTTGGGTCTAGATTCAATGTACCCAACTTATTCAAATTGACTACTCAAACTCGCATTCTATCTTTCCCACACTTTCAAAAAGTGTTTATTCAAATGAAATTTAGACAAATGAACTTTGAAAAGTCAACCTCTAAGTCTAAAACAAGTTTTGGCCTCAATATGCCAAATATGGAAATATTGCAAAATGTGATGAAACTAGTTGAATCTTTCACACTCCCTCTTCAACTAGTTTTAGCATAGACTTTGATAATACTCCAAGTGAAGTCCTATGATTCATGAACAAGTCTTTTCCCAATGCTTTGGTGAAGATATCGCTACACATTCCCTTGAAGACACATGTTGAAGCTCCACCTCCTTTGCAATGACTCGCTCCCTCACAAAATGATATTGTATCTCAATATGCTTGCTCCTAGCATGAAAGATAGGATTGGATGCCATTCTTTGGGCTGATTGATTATCACAAAAGATGATTGAGCTCTCTGAAAAATCCAGTAAGTGAAGATCCTTGATCATCCTTTTGATCCATACCATCTCCTTTGTGCAATGTGTAAGAGCTTTGTACTCGGCCTCACTAGATGACAATGAGATAGTGGCTTGTTTCTTTGACATCCATGATATAGCTCCATCACCTATGAAAATACAATAAGAACTAATGGATTTTCTATCCATTACATCTTCAAAATAGTCCGAATCTGAAAATCCAAAAAGATTAGGTGATGATCCCTCATACAATATGCCAAAATCTCGAGTTCCAATTATGTACCTCAAAACTCGCTTTCCTAGCATCCAATGCTCCTCACTAGGATCTTGCATGAATTGACTCAATCTTCCAAAACAATAGCTTAGATCAGGTCTAGTAATGGTTAGATAGATGAGTGAACCAACTAGCTTTCTATAGAGAGTAATGTCCTTGAAGGATCTTTCATTACCTCTTATAGTAAGCTTTACATGAGACTCCATAGGTGTATCAATAGCTTTTGCATCTACCATATGAAATATTTCTAGAATAGAATTAGCATACTTCTCTTGACAAATGAAAGTAGATTGAGAAAATCTAATGACTTCTATTCCTAAAATGTAATGCAAATTACCAAGATCATGCACCTCAAACTCCTTCTTAAGAGCATTCTTGCTATCCTCCACATCTTGATTGTCTCCACCACTCAAGATGATATCATCCACATAGATTAGCAAGATGGTAACATCACTTCCAGCAAACCTATAATAAAGTGAATGATCATACTCACTCATAACAAAGCCTTGAGAGAGTAAGAAAGTGTTAAGCTTAGCATACCAACTCCTTGGTGTTTGCTTAAGCCCATACAAACTCTTTTGTAGAAGACACACATGATTTGGCTTTGTTGATGAGATGTAGCTCTCAGGTTGCTCCATGTATACTTCCTCCTCAAGATCACCATTCAAGAATGCATTTGAAATGTCCATTCGCCATAGATCCCATCCATAAAGTATAGCAAGTGAAATGATGACTCGAATGCTTACCATCTTTGCCACGGGTGCAAAGGTCTCATCATAGTCAGTTCCTTGTTGTTGAGCATATCCTTTTGCCAATAACCTTGCCTTGTACTTGTTGATAGATCCATCTTGTTTGTCTTCACCTTGAAGATCCATTTGCATCCAATAGCTTTCTCGTCCTTAGGCAACTCTACCAATCTCCATGTTCCATTCTTCATAAGAGCTTGATACTCAAGATCCATTGCTTGGATCCACTCCTCTTCTTTCCTTGCTTGATCTACACTTGTAGGCTCATCCAAAGAGGTTAAGAAAGCAACATAATTTTCAGAAACTACTTGCTTACCCTTTTGATCATATGTGAGCCTTGAAGGTACTTGTCTTTCTCTTGATGTTCTCCTTGGCTTTTGACTTGATGAAGGTCCATCATCACCACCATCCAAAGTAGGATCCTTCTCATCAACATCAAGAATGTTAGATCCATCTACTTTACCATCAATCATGCTTGAAGACACCTTTGGAATGTTTCCCTCATAAAAAATGACATCTCTACCAACAATCACTTTGTTAGTAGAAGGAATGTAAACCTTGTAGGCCTTACTCACCTCACTATATCCAACAAAAATACCTCTTCTTGAAGATAGATCCTCCTTGGTCCTATCATCAAGAGTAATGTTGACATAGCATGTGCATCCAAAGGTTCTTAGAAAGTTGACACTCGGCCTCCTCTTGAATAGCATCTCAAAAGGTGTCCTTCCATCCAAAATAGCACTCGGCCACTTATTGCACAAGAAATTGGCACACAACAAAGCTTGATCCCAAAATGGTTTGTCAAGATTAGCACTTAACCTCATAGCTTTATCACTTTCACATAAAGTCCTATTCTTCCTTTCAGCCACTCCATTTTGTTGTGGAGTCCTTGATGTTGTATACTCCCTCTTGATCCCATGCTCATCACAAAAGGCCTTGAACTTGTTAGATATGTACTCACCACCATTGTCACCTCTCAAGCACTTGATCTTTGTGGAGAATTGGTTCTCCCTTGCATTCTTGAACTTGACAAAGACATCATACACTTCATCCTTGCTCTTTAGTAGATAGATCCAACAAAATCTACTAAAATCATCAATGAATGTTACATACATCTTAGCTCCACTATTGCTAATTGTAGTAAATCCATGAATATCCGAATGTACAAGTTGAAAAGGCTTTGTAGATCTAGAAATAGATCTAGTATAAGGTAGTCTATGTGACTTAGGCAAAGCAAACAAACATGCTTGTCATTACTTAAGAAACTTGGAAGACCAATCAGAACCTTCTTCCTTGCCATTACCTCCAATGACTTGAAGTTGAGGTGTCCCATCCTTTTGTGCCAAACCTCTTGAATAGAAATTTGCTCCCTTGCAACACATCCAACTTGGTTAGCAATAACACAAGCATCAAGTTTGAACAACTTCCCTTGCCTTTTACCCTTTCCAATCAAGACATCCTTCCTTTTGATCAAACAAGCATCTCCATCAAACTCCACCTTGAGGCCCTTACTTAGCATTTGACTCACACTAAGAAAATTCTTGGTAATAGATGGAATAAACAAGACATCCTCCAAATGAACATTCCTATTTGCCATCATTGGCCGTGTAGATCACCCTCTTGTCATCTCCATATGCCAACAAAGAATTGAAGTATTCTTTGTGAAAGGTCATGTGTGAACTTGCTCCACTATCAATCCACCAAGGATCTAGGTCTCCATCATTAGCAAGCATACATGAAGACATCACAAAAGCATCATCAATTGCATCTTGCACATCCAAACCATCCTCATCAAGAGTAAGATTACCTTGCTTGTCTCCTTGATCTCTCTTCTTATTGTAGCACTCACTTGCAAAGTGTCCTTTGATGCCACAATAGAAGCACTTGAGCTTTGATCTATCCTTCGTTTTTCCACTTGAAGAAGCATCCACTTGATCTTGCCCTTTAGACCACTTGCTTTTGGTTTTGCCCTTGAATTTGCCCTTTGTGAACATAGCATCCTCTTGAAGTGTCGATGTAGATCCACCTCTTGCTTGAAGCCTATATTCCTCATTGATAAAGATCTCTTGAAGATCCATCAAACTTGGCAAAGTCTTTTGAATAGCAATACTCTGAACAAGGTTAGCATGAGCATCCAACAAGCCATTAAGAATCACTTGAATAAGCCCTCCTTCCTTAATGCTTTCATCTATGCAAGCTAACTCATCATTCAATGCTTTCATTCTCAAAACAAAAGTACTTGGACTTTCTTCATTCTTTTGTAAACAAGAAAAGATTTGCCTTCTTAGATTCAACACTCTAGAAGTAGACTTGGATTCATAAAGCTTCTTCAATGAATTCCAAGCTTCCAAAGATGATGTGCACTTACCAACTTCCTTGAGAAGTTCATTGGTAACATTCATCTTTATCATGTGTAGAGCCTTCTTGGCCCTCTCGTCATACCTCAATTGATCTTGTTGTGTTGCTGGTCTCTCCTCCAAACCTACAACAATATCCAAAGCATCATTCATCTCAAGAAGTGACTCCATCCTCACTTTCCATAATGAAGGTAAGCCTATCATTGGCTTCCAACATGACTCCAATTGAGGTTGCCATGTAGCAATGACCTGATCTTCTCTTTCAACCTGTTTCAATGCACAAAGCACTCCTTTGAACAACAACAAATGCTTTCAAAAGAAATCACCAAGATTTGAAACTATCGCACAAATTCTCTTCTAGCACTTATCCAAGCAAATCAACACATAGAATCATGGAATCTTGATCAACCTATGATCTATCCTCAATCTAATGACTTTTGCCACTTCCTAAGATTGAAACACACTCAAATGAAGTCCCGCAACCTCACTATCTAGAGATCCAATCAAAATTAGGGTTTTGACAAAATCACAAAAAATTGACTATTCCAAATCTACATGCAAATGCTGAAAATTTGATATGCAATCTATAAGCCACCACTTAGGCTGAACCAATGATCCAAAAATCGGCCAAATCCAGCATGTGAATTCAAAAAACAGAATTGAACAAGTATATTGACCTATTTAGTGTTTTGATCTACAAAAGATCCAATCTACAAAAGCAAAAAATCCGATTTTGGTGTAGAATCCTCTCTAGCATGCTCTAGACTTGATATCTTCACCAAATCATTGATAGATCTGATTTCCTCCTTCATAACCTGAAACAAAAGCTCTGATACAATGTGAAAGATTTCAGATCCTTAAGATCCAATCTACTTGAATGATCTTTGGTTAGAAAGAGAAATACACTATCAATTTCACCAATGTAGAAAAATCAGCATCTACACACAATTTGAGATGCAAACACTAATAAAACTTGATCAAACTTGAATGAAATGATTATGTACTGTTGCTGTCCGTACAAAACCAGCAAGCTACTGTATTTCACACGTGTGGATCCAAAAATAACAAATATAGATCATTCTACACATATAATTGCAAGCAATCACCAAGATAGTGCACCAATGGATAGTAGACCCAAGAGAACCATGTATAAGCATGAAATGAGATAGAGAAGAGAGAAGATGACTCTCTCCATGAGTTACATCCTTTTATAGCAGGTCCAAACCCTATTTGGCCACTTGGCTTTCCCACCAAAATGCTAACCCTACCAATTTTGGGTCTAGATTCAATGTACCCAACTTATTCAAATTGAATCTACTCAAACTCACATTCTATCTTTCCCACACTTTCAAAAAGTGTTTATTCAAATGAAATTAAGACTAATGAACTTTGCAAAGTCAACCTCTAGGCTAAGACAAGTTTTGGCCTCAATATGCCAAATATGGAAATATTGCAAAATGTGATGAAACTAGTTGAATCTTTCACAACCAGTCCCTTTATAGTATCTGCAAAATAGCTATTGTTTTGGTTTAGATGATGAATGTTCTGAATTTGATGTTGGCTATTGGTTTCTTTTGTTCTGACTTCACAAATCTCTTCCATCTGTACTTTTTGAGGATGATCCACTTCTTATAATCTCCTCTTGAAGTAGCATAGAGATTTACCTATTAAGACTGAGGCCTTGTTGTGTAGAAATGACCTGTGATCCGATTCTCATATGCTTATGGTAAACTAGATAACATAGTCACGATAGCATCGATATCTTCATTGATTGATCCAATGGTAGTCATTTGCTCCATAAAATTCTTGAAGGTATCAAGACGGGTCGAAATAGAGTCAGCTTCAAACATTTTGATGGTGAAATTGTTTTTCTTCAAATAGAGTTTGGACGTAACATCTTAGAGAGTAGCTAGGATGTCCCAAGCATGCTTAGCAGTTTGGGCTCAAAGAAAATTATTTGTAGCCTTAATGTAGCTTTTGAAGAAAATGCAAATAAAAATACACATCAGAATCTACTTCTTGAAACTGAACATTTTGAAAACACTCAAGGAGATAGCAAAATGGATGAACATGATGGCAGATCATAAGACTTGAATTTCAAAGAAAATCAAGTGTAGCAACATGAAATTGAGCAGTCACAAGAGGTTGATCAGCCTCGTGTGCGCATGACTAGGGATCACGAGTCAGCACAACAAGGAACTAAGCAGAGGGCATGAAGATCATATTAAATTCGTAGGCCTCCAACTCGTGTTGATGATGCAGGGCTCATGGCAATCCAAGATCCCAAGACAGGCATTCAAGAGCCTAAAACCTTCCATGAAGCCACAACTGGGAGATACATAAAAAAATGGTGGAAAGCAATGAAGGAAAAAAACAGGTGCCATCACAACAAATCAAACATGGAGTTTGACACCATTACCACTAGGACACAAGGTGATTGGATTGAAGTGGGTTTAAAAATTAAAACTTGGAGCAAATAGAGACGTGGAACACTACAAAGCTAAACTTGTAGCAAGGGGTTTTCTACAAGTTGAAGGATTGAACTACATAGCAACCTTTTTACCCCAGTAGCCAAAATGAGGTTTTTTTCATTTGTCCCGGGATTCTGACAGTCATACCATCCGTCACAATCTGACATCTCTTCAAAACAGGGATTTCGGAGCCAGTTAGATGTTGGATTCCGCCAGCCACACTAGATGTCGAAATCCGACGTCACGATGATTGTTCATATGTTACGTAGCTCCAAAATTCAAAAATCAAGAATTAGTGAATTGTGCCTTTTGGTCTTTTACCATAAACACTCCTTTGTCCATGTCGAGTTTGGGGGATAGAAATGATATTTTGACTACATTCGCCTATTGATCCGATTGCTTGTTGCGATTCCCGAGTGTTTTTGTTGACTATGGAGAAACCCAAATAAAAGTACAGAATTGGATAACGAATGGATGTAGATTAGAGATTGATTATTTGGATGAAGCACTCCCGATAGTAGAACAATCTAACAGTAGCTTCTGAGGCATGGCTTCAAAATAGATTTTAACTTCATTACATTCACAAAGTCTCTCTCTCACTCTCACCACATTTCTCACAACACTAATTCATGTTTGTTGCATGCAAGTACTGCCATCTCATCAATCGCAACATCGTGAGTCTGATGTTCGCGGCTAGGATGAGGACTCAGTTGGTGGATCTAGCTAGTTTTTGTATTCTAGCCTATATATATGTACATTTATATATATTTCTGTACTTGGACTATTTTTGTTTTTGGTCCATTCATGTATGGTTATTTTGTTAATCATAATTGTCTATCGTATGTTTTTAATTGCATGAAATATAACTCGGATATTTGTAATTTTTAGGGTGGAATGAAGCCAATATATTTTTTTGGACTCCTTATTGAATGAAACTCATTCATTTGGACTAAGCATTGAATGAAAGTTTTTTAGATATAATTTACTTATGGCCCCAAACATGGTTGATCTGATAATTTGCTTTTAGGTTAAAGTAGGCCTGGGACCTCAAATTATGACCTAAATTTAGTATGAGGAGAGTCATATGTGTAACATCCTTCCAAGAGATTTCAAGAAACTACCTTTCATTGTACATTGATTTGTGGATCCTCTCTCTATCTCCCCCACCCCCCCACTCCCCCTTGATACTTCTACCAATGCCTCTTCTCTACATTAAGGGAGATCATAGGAGGAGCCACATTAGTTTCTCTTGTTTTGGAAGTTGCAATGATGATGGTCTGCTTGGTTTGGTCTCTAGAAAAAGAGAGAGCTTAAGAGAGATAAGTAGAGAAAAGGATAAAGCTTTAAAAATGTGTGTGTGTGTGTGTGCGTGTGAGATCTTAATTACTAACACAATGAAAGCAAATAGTGAGCAAAAAAAAAGTGAGGAAATGCATTCAAGAGCACTCAATTTATAGCTTTCTGGGAATTCAAGTTTGTGTGGATGTGCCACGGCATTTTTTTCCACACGTGGTAAAAAATTGAAATTTTTTTGGCATGGTCTTGCCCCTCACGGCCTGCAAGGTGTGAAGATCCAACTTTTTTTTGTGCCCACGGTCTACAAGGTGTTGAAACTTAAGTGGAAAGGAAAAATGTAAATGATTGTTTCCAAAATAAGATCATTATTTTAGTTGATTAAAAAACGGTGAGATTTGATTTGCAAACTAAAATAAATTAAATGTCTTGTCTCACTCTTCTAAGGACAAAGTAAGACAAGACATTCATATTTTTTTATTTTAAAGGACAACTATTAAAATGATAGGATATTAAATTTAAATAATTTAAAAGAAAATCTTAGAAATAACAAAATATTAAAGAATAGTTTGACATGTTTCAAGGTATCTTATTTTTTTGAGGATAGTGGTATATAAGGGAATTGTCGGGGATTGCAAACATGTGCCACCTATGGCAAGCTTCAGGCACTTGTGTGCTCACGATGGCAATTTCGGACCATGGCATTTAATCCATCTTGAAACACACACAAAGAAGTCTAGCATTCCTTATAATAATACCCAACTAGTATTGGATTTTTTAAAGGACTCCAATACCCTAAACCGGCTGGTATCGAAATTTTCTATTTCCGTCCCACATTGGTTGGTACAAGATATGTCATGGGGGGAACCTCAATGTATTTGAAGAATCAAACAATTATGAACTTACTATTTTGTATGTTACTTTTCATATCTCCAAAGTCAAAAATTGATTTTGGGACATACTTGTGACTTCAGAAAAACCCTCCCAATTTTAAGGTAGTCTAAAATCACTATTCTGTCAAACTTCTAGAACATACTACAAACCTCGAAATCTAAAAGTTTTCAATTGGCTAATACTGAAGTTAGTTCCGACGCTAGTATAATTACTCACAAACTTTGAAATCTGTGTCCTTTTCCGCAACTTTTTTGTGAATGAAGGTGGAGGAAATGATGCGAGGCAGGAGTGCGTACCTGCCCTATGTGAAAAAATACATACCCAAAAAACATTAGTGGATCAAAAAGATCTTGGGCCAATTCGGTTGCACATCTATAAATAGCTAGAGAATATATTTTATGCATGCTAGAACTTAGAACTGCACAAAGATTTGATCATAAACACTTAGATATGACTTAGTACTATCCCTGTCCATATTGGTGCAGTAAAGTACAATATTGTACTTCACATGTGTGAAAGCTAGATCAACCATAAAATCAACATTCTACACACAGAAACTCAAGATATGAAGAGATAAACGCATGAGATGGACATATAATCAAAAGAGAAAATTTCTCCATACAAAATGAGAATATGAAGATGATTTCTCCACGGTTTTACAGCTTTTTATAGCATCCATAGTGTCACTTGGCCACTTGGCCACTTGCCCTAAACTTGCCCTAAAATAGCAACTTCTAGGTACTTCACTTAAACCTTATCCACTTATATACTTGTTAAAAATGGTAAGGACACTATTTTTAGGCCTTATTTACATTAGAAAAAGTATCTCTAGGTTGAAATTTCACTTTGGCCTCCAAAATGTCAATAAACCAACAAAACTAATTGACAATTTTTCACACTTCGTCTTCAACTAGTTTTACCACACAATTTTGATCCATCTTAAGAATGATCTCCATCCTAAGTGTAGACATCCTTTCTATGGTTTTATAGTAACTTCCATTGATATAGAGAATAGTGTCCAAATTGGATGTTTCACTATAGTTCTTACATCAATTTCACACATCAAGATGTAATTAGAACATGAAGAACCAATTAGAATGTAAAATGTAATGATTCCTCCATGCTTCAAACTTTGAACTCTATATAAAATAATAGTAACATGATAGTTATCATCCAATGTTGGCTTGTCTCCTCCATTTTTGTCCTTGATATGTCTTCACCATGAAAATAAACAAATGAGCTTCCATCTCCATCTTGCCATAAGCTATCATCCACACTTGATCACTTGATCATGAATGAGTGATATAATGAGCCTCCAATAGCTACATTTCCATCATCAGAACCAGCCAAGAATGCTAGTACAACTTCAACAACGAGATATTGCAAGAAAATGTAGCTAGTTTCACCATATCTGGACAATTTGCACACCTTGACATGAAATAGCTCAAACATAAGATAGAACAAGTAAAGTAAACTTGAATGACACTTCCTTTCTGCTCCCTTGACCTTACACGAGTCTTCAATAACCTGCAAAAATAGATTCAAAGTATCTTTGCCACTTGACTAGCTCCTAATTCCAGTCATTCCTTTTGTGTAGTTGAAGCTCTTTGAGATCAACCTCTTGATCTTACACTTGACCATAAAAGCCATTGAAATGTTTTTTTTGTCCAGATCCATTACTTGCATCCATTCCTTGAAAACCATCATCCACTTGCATAACATCACCTTGACAATAAGATGAACCAACACATTTGAGTAACGCAAAATGATTCACTTCCACTTGCTTACCCTTCCCATCATATGTAAGCCTAGATGGCTTTTGTCTATCCCTTGAGGATATTCTTAGAAATTGACTTGGAGAAGCATCTCCACCATCACAATCCAAAGAACCGTCTTCCTCACCACCAAAATTTTAGATTGATCAACATCAACAACTTCAAGCTTATCCACACTCTCCTCTTCAAAGACATCATCTTAGAAATTTGAGCTTTCTTTGACTTAGGAATGTAAGCCCTATAAGCTTTTCTTACTTCACTATAGCCAACAAAGATTCCCTTCAAGAATTCAAAAGATGAGTTGACATAGCAAGTTTTAGCAAAGATATTCAAATGCTCCATCCTTGGCTTCTTACCAAAAAGAACTTCAAATGAACTCTTAAGCATTTGTAGGAGTCTTCTCTAATGAATTGATCCTTTATTTTGTTATTGATATGGGCTTTCGGGAATGGCCTGTGAGGCTGATACTGTATGACTAAAGGTTTCAAACAGGTCCTTTGGCTATGCTGGCCCTTCTTGCGAGATGTCAGCCTCTATGAAACCCTCCCTACCTTGATTGTTTGGGTTAGGTGGTTGATAGATGAGTGGAACAAGTACTACCATGAATGAGTGATATAATAAGCCTCCTTTAGCTTTATTTCCATCAACAAAACCAGCCAAGAATGGTAGTACAACTCCAACATCAAAATAATGCAAAACAATGTAGCTAGTTTCAACATTTATTGACAATTTGCACACATTCACATGAAATTGCTCAAACATGAGATAGAAAAAGTAAAGTAAACTTGAACAACACTTCCTTGCTACTCCTTTGACCTTACTTGAATCTTCAAACACCTATAGAAACAGATCCACAAAATCTTTGCCATTTGATTTCCCTTTCATGCTCTTGACTAGCTCAAAATTGCCAACTTTCCTTTTGTGTTGTCGAAGTCCTTTGAGATCAGCATCTTGAACTTCCACTTGACCATCAAAGTCATTGACTAAGAACTCTTTTCCAGATCCATTAGTTGCTTCCAATCCTTGAAAACCATCATCCACTTGCATACCATCAGCTAGACAAGAAGATGAACCAAGACATGTGAGTAAAGCAAATTTGTATCTTCAACTTCCTTACCCTTCTCATAATATGTAAGCCTAGATGGATTTTGTTTTTCCCTTGAGGATATTCTTAGACCTTGACTTGAAGATGCATCTCCACCATCACCATTTAGTGAAGCAAGCATATCACCACCAAAAATGTTAGATTCGCCAACATAAAGAACATCACTATAGCCAATAAATATTTCCTTCAAGAATCCAAAAGATGAGTTGACATAGAAAGTATTACTAGAGATCTTAAAATGCTCCATCCTTGGCTTCTTACCAAAAAGGACCCCATATGAACTCTTACCATCCAAGTCTTCATTTGAGTACCTATTGCAAACAAAGTTAGCACACATCAAAGCTTCACCCCAAAATGACTTTGGAAGATTTGCATTCATCCTCGTGGATTTAGCTCTTTCAAAAAGAGTTTTCTTCCTCTTTTCCACACCATGTAGAACCTTTGAGTTTGAAAGCTCCCTCTTGATCCCATGTGCCACACAAACCTCTTTAAACTTTTTTGATAGGTCTTCATTTGCGAACTTTAAGCACTTTATTTTGATGTTGAATTGACTCTCCACAACATTCTTGAACTTGAGAAAGACATCAAATATGAAATCCTCACTCTTTAGAAGATAAGTCCAACAATATCTACTAAAGTCATCAATGCAAGTCACAAACATCTTTGCTCCTCCATTACACAAAGAACTAGTACAATGTACATCCAAATGTACTAAATGAAAAGGCATCTTTGATATTGAGCTAGATCTAGAAAAAGACAACCTCTGTGACTTTGACATTGAACAAAGCTCACCAACTTGCTTTTGCCTTCGAACCATCATGGTTAGAGCCAACAAATCCATCAAGTTTCTGGAGCTCACCTTGTCTCTTGCCTTGAGCAATCAAGACTCCATTCCTTTTGATCAAGCAAGAATCACCAACAAATTCCACTTTGTGACCTTTTCAAATTTACTTGTATTTATGCAGACAGTCGTGTTATATTTGTCTATCTCATTTTACATGTAAATATGCAGACTGTGTGACAACGTGAGTAAAATGCAGCATGAATGGAGGTAGATTAAAATGGGATTTAGGAGAGTAGAGGAGATAAATCCACGGAATTCTTTTTTATGCGTGGCAAAAAATGGAGATTTTTCTGGTACGGTGCTGCACATCACGGCCTGCCAAGTGTCAAAATGCTAATTTTTTGTGCCCACAGCCTACAAGGTGTCGAAACCTAAGTGGAAAGAAAAAATGTAAATGATTGTGTAAAAAAAAATCATTATTTTAGTTGATTAAAAAAGGATGAGATTTGATTTGCAAACTAGCATAAATTAAATGTCTTGTTTATTTTAAAGGACAACTATTGAAATGATAAGATGTTAACTTCAAATAATTGCAAAGAAAATCATAGAAATAATAAAAGATTAAAGAATAGTTTGACATGTTTCAAGGTTTCTAATTTTTTTGAGGATAGTGGTATGTAAGGGAACTGTCGGGGATTGCAAACACGTGCCACATGTGGCAGGAATCAGGCACTTGTGTGCTCACAATGGCAATTTCGGCCCATGGCATTTAATCCATCTTGAAACATGCACAAAGAAGTCTAGCATTCCTTATAATCATACCCAACTAGTATTGGATTTCTTAAAGGACTCCAATACCCTAAACCGGCTGGTATTGAAATTTTGATTTCCATCCCACATTGGTTGGTACAAGACATGTTATGGGAGGAACCTAAATGTATTTGAAGAATCAAACAATTATGAACTTACTATTTTGAATGTTACTTTTCATATCTCCAAAGTCAAAAATTGATTTTGGGACATACTTGTAACTTCAAAAAAACCCTCCCAAATTTAAGGTAGTCTAAAATCACTATTTTGTCAATTAATCACTTTTAGAGGATACTACAAACCTTGGAATAACCCTCCCAAATCTAAAAGTTTTCAATGGGCTAATATTGAAGGTAGGTCTGACACTAGGATAATTACTCACAAATTTTGAAATATGTGTCTTTTTCGCAACTTTTTTGTGAATGAAGGTGGAGGAAATGATGCATGGTAGGAGCGCGTACATGCCGTCTGTGAAAAAATATAGATCCAAAACACATTATTAGACGAACAATATCATAGGCCAATTTGGTTGCACATCTAGAAATAGCTAGAAGATAGAAATCACTAGTTTATGCATGCTAGAACTTAGAAATGCACAAAGATTTGATTATAAACACTTAGATATGACTTATTTTTGTCCCTATCCATACAACAATAGTAACGTACAATACTTTACTTCACATGTGTGAAAGCTATATCAACCATAAAATTAACATTCTACATATAGAAACTCAAGATATCAAGAGATAAACACATGAGAGGGACATAGAATCAAAAGAGGAAATGTCTCCATAGAAAATTAGAACATGAAGATGATTTCTCGACATTTTCACAGCTATTTATAACATCCATAGTGTCACTTGGCCACTTGGCCACTTGCTCTAAAATAACAACTTCTAGGTACTTCACTAAGTTTCAATGTATCCAACTCACCAATAGTAGTAGCTCTAAATCTGACCTTATCCACTTATATACTCGCTAAATGAGGTGAAGACAGTATTTTTAGGCCTAAGTAAAACTATTGAAAATCAAAATATAGTAATCGAAGTCGTATACGTCAATTATATGGTATTTTACTATAAAATACGTATTATATGCAACTATGGATTCATCAACAGTATCAGCACAACAACATAGCAGCAAAGGAGGACAGTAGAACAGAATAGCAAAACCACATAAGATCAACACTCTTTACTTTTGTAGATTGGTTCAGGCCCACTCAGAAGCTACATTACATATCAGTACAACAAAGTAGCATAACACAGCAAAAGCAGCCACATTTTACCTCTCTAGGCCCTTCACTCTACATGGACTGGCATTTTTCTTTGGTCTTACAAAATATGACCTATGTCTAATATTTTCGATGGTTCTTTAAACCGTTTGTGTAGACTATTTTCCAATATCTAATAATGTGTTAGCCACTTTAAAGGCGGGCTAGGACCCCTTTTGGTCCAACATTTTGCTTCAACTTTCGTCAAATCCACAATGTTTTAGTGCTCATTAAATACTTTGTAACTACTTTTTGCTCAATAATAGTCCGATTTTTGCCGTAAAAAATTTGGCTAACATCTATAGCTAACTGCCTCATTTCAGTTAATGCATGTACAAAGTGGACGGACTGTCAACACCAAGTCGTTGGATCGGATTTTAGACCAACAATATTGAAATTAACAAGTATCAAAAACAACATACAATGACTCAAAAAATTATAATGAATCGGCAAATTATGGATTTTCCAAGTCAATCTCGTATCGAGAAATTCTGATTTTGGGTATAAAAAAATATAGGATTTTTCGAGTCGACACGTTATTGAAAAAGTATAGAAAGTTTGATTCTGAATTTTTTGATCTTTTGCTTAGAAATTCAAGCCTTCTATTTATGGTTTTTCAGGATGCTCATTAATGAACGGATTTGAGGTTGAGCATCAAATTCCAACAGGAGAGGCATCTCCATCATCACCATCCAAAGAACCATCTTTATCACCATAAAAAATGTTTGATTGATCGAAATGAAGATTCACATTCACTCTCATGGATTTAGCTCTTTCAAAAAGATTGTTTTTCCTCTCTTCCACAGCACGTAGAATCTTTGAGTTTGAAAGCTCCCTCTTGATCACATGTGCCATGCAAAGCTCTTGGAACTTTGGTGATAGACTTAGAATTTGCTTCGAATAGAAACACAGATCATGCTACACAGTAACACAGACAAAAAACACTCTCCACAACAAGCTCATGTAGCAACTGTATTTCTGAAAATGAGAATACACTATACATATAGTTCTTCACTCAAGCAACCCATGCATGACTCAAGCTGCCATTGGCAGGACGCGCGTCCTATCGACTCGCCTCATGGTGAGGCGAGCTGACAGGTTATGCACAGTAACACATTGATTCTATTTTAATTCTAACTCTCCCTTAAAGTAGAGTCTACTTTTTATACAGTCATATACATAGCTTTAAAGTCAACAAACTTTAAGTACATAAAGTTTTGATCTAAACTTATTAGTCTCTCGTGTATAAAGTGATACTGAATCTCAATGTGTTTGGTTCTTGCACGGAACACTGGATTATTTGCTAGCTGAATGCCACTCTGACTATCACTATGTATAGTTGTGGGATTTTTTTTGTTTCATGCCAACTTCTTCCGAGATCTGTCTCAACCATATAGCTTCCTGTGCTGCACTACACATTGCCTTATACTCTACTTCTGTTGTGGATACAACAACTATACTTTGCTTCTTACTAAACCAGGAAAAGAAACTGCCACAAAGTTGGAATACATACCTTGTGGTGGATCTACGATCGTCATAGTCACCTCCCCAATCTGCATCCACATAGCCACATAACTCAGGTAAACTCTCGTGCTTCCTGTAAATCAAGCCATAATCTAAAGTGCCTTTGACATAACGCAAAATGTGCTTAGCTGCCTTCCAATGCATTTCCGTAGGTGCTGCCAAAAACTGACTTACAATACCAACAACATAGCATATATTTGGTCTAGTCATGGTAAGGTAAATCAAGCTCCCTACTAACTGCCTATACAACATAGCATCAAATGGCAGTGACTCATCAAGCTTAGAAAGCTTTTTACCTGGTTCAATAAGAGTGTTCACTGGCTTGCAATCTTGCAACTTGAACCTGTGTAGCAACTCTCTGACATACTTCACCTGTGTTAAACCCACTTCGTGTCCTTTTTGCTCTACTCCAAGGCAATAATGCATTAGGCTGAGATCTGTCATCTCGAATTGTTCCATGAGTTCTTTCTTGATCATGTCTATCATCCCTTGATAATTCGCCGTAATAATCAAGTCATCAACATAAAGAGCAATCAAATTAATAGCTGAGTTTTACATGCTAGTTTTTGTACAATATTGTGAAAATCACTTTAAATAGAGCCCGATTTTTTGTGCGAAAATATCGGCTAACATTGGTGACTTCACTAGGGAGTGTGGTCCCTACATGAACGAAATTCTCTTGGTGGTGAATCCAGTATGGTGGGCTCAACACCCTTGCTGGGTGATGCTAACCACAAGGAAAGTGCTCTCTTCCCAAAGGCCATTGGTTGAGCCCTTAGGATCCATCTGCAACTAGTTGGTCTTTACTGCAACATCTTCAAGTAATCTGGTGCCTTCATACCTACATTAAAACCCACCTGTGACCTATATGGCAAATGCTTCCACACCCATCAGATTTAAAAGAATGCCCATTTTTCAAACCCATGCATGGAGGGATATGCAAATGCACTCTTAGTCTTATTGATGGGATGACATGGATGCAGGTCACTAGATTGTGTCTAATATTGTGTGCATCACAATTTACCAATTTCAACGATATGTGATTGATCATATCTAGACTTATGAAGACTTTAACATGTAATTTCTATTTCTGATCTGAATCATCAGGAGATCTATGAAGAATAGATTGTACACTACTCATAAAAAATTTTCATACAAGACAATAGTTGCACTCATAATACCATTGTGTCTCTCAAATAACACACTTCATCATAATGGATCTACATGAAAATCTAAAGTGTAGGGAGATCTAGCTGCAAATATTGGGGAGAAAGATATCGAACCTCTCAAATGGTTATGGATTCGATCTGGAGTAGGCATCGTCAAACTCTTTTTTTTTCTTCCAGTGCTTTATCCATTGGGCAATGGAGTCACTCCCCTCCCCCACTACAATGTTTTCATTCCCAAAATTTTCCTCTCTTAACCCCCATATGCTTCTATATCAATCAATTATATGCCCGCTAAAACAATGCACAATGCCCTATGTAGGTCAGAGTATATGTAGAGTGCATGGATATGGATGCATTCACTCAAGCTTGCAACAAATGTTTCAAACATATTGTGTCTAATATGATGCGGGTGTAGTGATGGTGGGTGCAAATGATTTTGACTTTTGGATATCTAATTCCTACACTTCAACAAGTGTTAGTGCATATAACAACTTTTTTTTTCCTTTTCCATAACATACAGAATGGAAAAGAAATTCACCAAACAACAAGATTAGAAAAGCAAAAAAATGAACAAATGAAAATAAAACGTAACTTCCTTTTTTTCCTTTGTCCCCTAGGTAAAACGTTAAAAATTGTAAAACATATCTATCATTTGTTGTTAATGTTTGAGGGATCCTACCCATGTAAATATTTTGTACATATCCAAGGTATGTGAATTGAGCACATATCCTTGTAGAATAGGGTGAGTTTGGGTTAGGTAGATCAAATTCCAGTGACATGCATAAAGTCTAGTTGGTCTAGTATGATATGCAATAATGTTGACAATGTCTAGTTTGACATGCATATAGAGATTCACATGGAATTGGTCAATTATGACCTTGTAGAAACTCGAGCCACAATAAATGCATAATGTCCTAAGTTTTTATAGTGACATGCAAAGCATGCAATCACTCTAATGGACACATGCATGTAGATTTGTACATGGCTAGTTGATAAATTGCCATTTGGAGAAAGTAGGTAGAAGTTAGGCGCAACCTATGCATGCTAGCAGTTAGGTGTCAAGTTAATAGTTGTTTGCACTTGAATAGGTGTAGGATGTGCATTGAATGCAAGGAGTACCACAAATTTTGGCTCTCCTATATATATACATATCATTCTCATTCACAAAGTAATGAAGAACCAAAGTTTTGTAGCTATCTCATGCTTGGTTGGATCTAAACTGTTTTTTCTTGTTATCTCTCTAGCTCTCTCTCTCTCTAACTCGTGTTGAGGCTAATGCTTATGCATTGTAATCTTGTACTTTTAATCATTCTTTGATTCATTGCTATCATAGTCTATTGATTAGCATGCTAGATTGTGAATTAGCCATATCTTCTGAACTAGATCTTGTTGAACAATCTAGAATCAGGGTACTGTGCCAATCACAAAGCTTAATCAAGATCAATCACTCTTGTAAACATTCCCCACACGTGTGAATTCTGGAATTTTCAACCTAGTATCAGAGCCTCATTAAGCTTTGCATGCTAATTTCCCTGAAAGTACAAGAAATTGAGAGATAAACAAGCAAAAAAAACAGTTTTTCACCTTTTCTAACATTTCTCTGAAGTGTAATTGGATCAAATTGGACCTGAACTGAATTTTCAGACCTGAATGGAGGTAGTACGGAATTCTGGAATTCCGCACATGTGAAAATCAGAGATGTTCAGTCCCTTTGTTTTCCTTGCTGATAGATCCAAAGATAGGAGTGTTATAGCTTGATAGAAAGCTTATGATCTGTTCTTTCCATGCAGATCGAAACCAAATCAATATGAAGTGTCTAGCAAGAGTTATAAGCTCTTAAAGAGGATTACGATAGGTCCAAAATCTGAGTGACAACATTTTGATTTGAATCGATTTTACTTTGTTCTGAATTCATGGTTTTGAGCATCCTACACAAGAAACTAAAGATCAAGACTGAGTTTGAAGTAATTGAACACCCTTTGAGCCTTCCGAGTGTCAGTAGTGTTTTCTTTTGTTGCATTTCACACGTGCCAAAAGTAGGATTCAAACTAACCAAAGTGTCTCAATCCACTTTGTGTATCTGATCTAGTGAGCTTGTCTTGTGGAATATTTGAGATCTGTTTCAAATACAGTTGCATGTGTTTCACATAGGAAGGTAGTACTTTTTTAAAAACACCTATAGTGAAAGAAAGCAGCAACTCTAAGTCAGATAGGAACAAGCTCAAACATATTGCAATCCAATTACAAGAGTCTTCACATTTATGGCATCTGTAGGAGATTGTCTCTTTCAAGCTAGTGAAAGACTACACACCTTTAACTATTCAGTTTGGAAGGATAGGATAGAATCCTTGTTGATTCTGTATGGTGTAATGGATATTGTAACTGGAACTGAAGTTGAACCTGCAGCTTTTGATGAGGCTCAGAGATTCAAGAAGAGAGCAAGAATTGCTCTACATATCATCAAATTGAACATCTCTGATGAGATGTTGAGAGAGATTAGTTCATGCACCTCAACAAAGGAGACTTGGGAGACTCTAAATAACCTTCAAGAAGCCAAGATCAAGTCAAGAAAGAGGAGTAAGAACCAGTACTCTCGTACCTTCACCAAGAAAAAAGCAAAGAACAAAGACTATGGTGGAGTAGAAGATGAGTCAGCTCATCCTTCTAACTTCAAGAAGAAGACACAAGAAGTTCAAACCAGTTGTATCATAGAAGACTCACATGCAAGTTGTGGAGAGGCATCTCTTTTGATGTATAGTTTTTTTTAGAATATCGTCAGCCGCACGACCACCATTGTTACATAACTAAGTGATCGAGCTAGATGAGGACCCTTTACCTAAAAACAATTGAATCTTTGTCTTGGTTATGGGGATTAGTACGAAGACGAGAAGTTTTACTGGGACCTCCTAGAGATCCTAATGACGAAGCGAGAGAACTAGTCAAAGAGTTAAGAGACTGCATCTTACATATGAATGGGAGGGTATCAACCATGGCTGTAGAACTAGGACAATTGAAATGCCAGTTGAACTTAGTCAACCAAAGGCCATGTACACCCACTAGGCATGCTTCTCGGTTCTGCCAAGGGGATCATTTGAATATGAATTGTCCCACCACTGTATGTGGGTATTGTAGGAAACATGGCCACCTGGAAGTATGTTATTGGAAACACCCAAGGGATGCACAATTAGGATTGGACCCATGCAAGCTCTGATCAGAAGAGATTGAACTTAGTAGATATTAGGATTAGGCCTATAAGAATAGCTAAGATGCGGTAGGATAGATCAATTGCACAAGACCAATTAGGGTACTTTTCCGGAATCACTTGAGTAGGTACCGTGTCAAGACATCCCGCATAACCAATCGTGGTGCCCTCAACTGTGGGCGTGCTACCTACACTAAGCAAATCTACACTAGAAATCCATGGCCTCTTCTCTGAGAGTGCCGAGGAGCACATTGATGCTTTTTGGACAGTATGCTTTATAAACCACATAATGGACCCACATCATGAGATGATGTTTTTCACAACTACCTTGATCGGGGTTGCCAGACGTTGGTATCATAGCTTGCAATGAGGGACCATCTACGACATCGATTATTTCCATAGACTTTTCCTGACTGAGTTCGGCCATCATAAGCCTATCGTGAGTAGCCTAAACCACAATAACAACATGTGGAAAACTAGTCCAGCTATAGCAAGGCATCCCTACTTATTTATGTTGAACCTCATCAAGTTATAGAAGACAAGTCCATCACCTATCCGCAAAGAAGTCCAGATAGACTCCCAGTGCAACAAGTTTCCCAAATCAGTCATATACCAATGAACATGGGGTATGAGCATACGAGACCCAAATCAGGCTTGGATGACGTGAGAGAAATGTTGGAAAACTATCTGGGTACAATGAACAAAAAAATCTCTACACTTGCTTCGGACATAAACATTCTAAAATGCCAACAACATACCCCATTAGACATACCTACACCACCAAGTTGCCAACATTGTCAAGGGACTCATCTTAGTTAGGATTGTCCAAACATGATCTACGGTTATTATCAAAATGATGGTTGTTTAGGACAAAAACATCAAGGGCAAGTGAAAGATCTAGATACATGTCTCATGCCTAGGCCCGTGGACCCCAAAATTCAAAATACAAACAAAACTATGCAACGCCCTCAAAAAATGCCTAGCAATACACCTTCAGAGGAAGGGATGAACAAAACCAGGAAGAGAGTGGGGGTAGAAACCCACAACAAGAGAGTTATTCCCCAGGGACAACCATTAGTTATAACGCCTTTAGAAAGAACTGTCTTGAGGGCTCTAACCAAGGTAACTCCACTTCCCAAAAGCATCATTGATTATGAATCTGCTAACAAAAGTATCTGGAAAAAAATGATTGGGAAATGACCTCCTAGGATCTGCTTGGGAAAGGAATCGCCAATACTTAGCTATCGCCTAGAGTCGCAAGAACCAAAGCAAAAAGACACCACCCTAGAAAAGGGGTGCATTTAAGTAGTCGCGTAGGAAGTGTAGACCTACCAAAAATTTCAGATGATCTGAACATAGAAGTAACTTTGTGTCAGTTGCTTAGACTATCCCCACTAATGAGAAAGACAGTCAAACAATTGATAGGGTAGTCTATTCTTCAAAAGCTAAACCAGCAAGGAAACAAGTCACTAGTTCCACCCAATGGCGAGCTAAACTATTACAATATCCAACATGAGGGTGATAGAGATTTACCACCTACAGATGCCAAAGTAACCCCTTACGATAGACGATATGAGAAGAATGACAAGAGGCCCCCGACACACTCTAAAAATACACTCATACCCAGAGAGGCTAGCGAGTGTACTGAAGATAACCCAAAGTGAGTCACGAACATACCCCCCTAGAGAAGAGTGGATGAAAGAGAGTGAATGACAAGTGAGTCTTGGGAAGTCCACTAAGTCTGAGGAGGCAATAGTAGCAATATTTAGCAATCAGCCAGTTGAAATTGTACCTCCAGACTTGGGTGACAGAAATGGTAGCTCAAATTGGGAGGAAATAGAAGAACCAGTGTGGACCGACCCTATGAATACCGATCCAGATTCCATGACTTTCGATAATGAACATGACCTATTCAACGATCACGTGACCATGGTGAGCATGAGTACGTTGATACACAATGGTGAGACTGAGTACCAAAACCCTACCCAAGGAACCCAAGAGATGCTATTTGATACTCTCTATTGGGTGGATGACATGTCGGCCTATGATTCTGAAGTTGAAAATGAAGATTTTGAGTATGGATTTAAAGGTAAAGTAAGAAATACCCCAACCATGGATAGGACCAAAGGTGAGGAAATCTATGATATGGCCGGAAGAATATTCCAAGCTACATATACGGATCTCTCATTTCTACTATGGAGTCCAGATATACATGAGAATCACATGCATCAGACGAGAGATCTGAGCTCTTTAGCACCCAATTTTATACATCATGATAGACCCAGACAACAAAATCGATGTTGGATAGATGATACGATGATAGACTATACCCTTATCCTTGACTTTGTTGAAAATTCCAGAATTCACACGTGTGGGGAATGTCCACAAGAGTGACTGATCTTGATTAAGCTTTATGATTGGCACAGTACCCTGATTCTAGACTGTTCAACAAGATCTAGTTCAGAAGATATGGCTAATTCACAATCTAGCATGCTAATCAATAGACTATGATAGCAATGAATAAAAGAATGATTAAAATTACTAGATTACAATGCATAAGCATTAGCCTCAACACGAGTTATAGAGAGAGAGCTAGAGAGATAACAAGAAAAAACAGTTTAGATCCAACCAAGCATGAGATAGCTACAAAACTTTGGTTCTTCATTAGTTTGTGAATGAGAATGATATGTACATATATAGGAGAGCCAAAATTCATGGTACTCCTTGCATTCAATGCACATCCTACACCTATTCAAGTGCAAACAACTATTAACTTGACACCTAACTGCTAGCATGCATAGGTTGCACCTAACTTCTACCTACTTTCTCCAAATGGCAATTTCTCAACTAGCCATTCACAAATATACATGCATGTGTCCATTAGAGTGATTGCATGCTTTTCATGTCACTATGGAAACTTAGGACATTATGCATTTATTGTGGCTCGAGTTTCTACAAGGTCATAATTGACCAATTCCATGTGAATCTCTATATGCATGTCAAACTAGACATTGTCAACATTATTGCATATCATACTAGACCAACTAGACTTTATGCATGTCACTAGAATTTGATCTACCTAACCCAAACTCGCCATATTCTACAAGGATATGTGCTCAATTCACATACCTTGGATATGTACAAAATATTTACATGGGCAGGATCCCCCAAACATTAATAACAAATGATAGATATGTTTTACAATTTTTAACACTCCTCCTTAAAATATATCTATCTGATGTTGGTGAAGATCCTTTGAGTTTGGATTCTTTGCTTTGCATTCGAAGTGAAGATGAACAAAGAATCCATCATAGCAGTATGTTTACCAAATCCACGATAAGTTCTCTTTGATAGAAATCTTTTCCAAATGCCTTTGAGAAATATTCCACCAACCTAATACTATGCCAATTTACCTCCTGCATGTCTGATGTCGATCCTGGGTATGCAAAGTCCACATGCATGAAGTTGGCTGCAAGAAAGACTGTAAAAACCGAGGCTTCCATGCCTCATCATGACCACAAAGATCATACAGATCAAGATTGTACCATGAGCAATATTCAAGATCAAGCATACTAGCTTCACTAGTCCAAAAAATATGAACTCTATAAAAAAAGGATCTAATCTTGAAACCATACTCAAATTTGAGAAAATTAGGGCTAAATACTTTCTTGAGGGTGTAAGTGTCCTCAGTGGATGCTTCACTTAACTTCACAAGAAGTTTACAATATGCCTCAATACATGAAAACACTCCTTTTTTCAAACTACGAGTACTAAACTCACACTTGCTCTTACTCAATTTAAGAGCATACAAATGATGGTACAACATCTTGCTTTCTAGATGTTTTGGAAACATAATCAAGTCACAAAAGACAAGAAGTAATTCCAAACTCAAGACTTCACTCAAAAACAGAAGTTGGTTGCTTTTGTTTTGACTTCACAAATCTCTTCCATCTGTACTTTTTGAGGATGATCCACTTCTTCTAATCTCCTCTTGAAGTAGCATAGAGATTTCTCTAGCAAGAGTGAGGCCTTGTTGTGTAGAAATCACCATGATCGAATTCTCATATGCTTATGGTAAACTAGATAACACAGTCATGACATCGATATCTCCATTTATTGATCCAATGGTAGTCATTTGCTCCATAAGATTTCTTGAAGGTATCAAGATGGGTCGAAATAGAGTCAGCTTCAAACATTTTGATGGTGAAATTTTTTTTCCTCAAATAGATTTTGGACATAACATCTTGTAGCTAGGATGTCCCAAGCATGCTTAGCAGTCTGGGCTTATCTGATATGGCTGAT
This sequence comes from Diphasiastrum complanatum, assembly GCA_029204225.1. NCBI lineage: Eukaryota > Viridiplantae > Streptophyta > Lycopodiopsida > Lycopodiales > Lycopodiaceae > Diphasiastrum > Diphasiastrum complanatum. Next base: position 30,594,830 of record CM055101.1, read on the forward strand.
CTGAGAGTCCTTGATATTGAGAGTGATCATGCCAAAAACCTTTCCATCCCTATGTCTCCATTTGGTGATGTTAGTTGCATCGACCTCTAGCTTGATCTCAGTGCCTTCAACGATGTCCCATTTGTTCTTTTGCAAGCTCTTGAATTTCTAAAGATTTTAGTTATCTCCATTGAGTTTCTCAATGACAGATGAACTAGAAGTGGAATCCATCTTGGAGAGGAGAGGCATGTGCTGCATTTCATAAAAGCAATATATGAATCAATACCATAAATATTTAATTTACGGTTGCACAAATTTGCCTACAATGGTGCTGCACCTAAATCCTTACCATAGAATGTGTTATGTGATTTGCTCCCCATGCACGTTGAACTACATCAACAAACTCATTGGTTGTTTTTTATATCATTTGCACATCAATGTTTGAAAATTTATCTTTTTTAAATATTTTAATATGTTGTCAAGCTTTTTTCAAACTTTTGCTTTGAGTAGCCGAGAAGAACGTCATTTCTCAAACTTAAGTTGTACGTATTAATTATCTTTTTTCAAACTAAGTACTGAATTTAGGATTATTTTCTAGAATAATTTGATAAAAATGTACGAGCTTGGAATCCTCCACTGCTCAGTTTGCATGAAATATTGACTGATTTACTTGAAAACTTCTCCTCTTTTTTTTTTTTTCTTAACATGGCCTTTATTTAAGCCTGCTTTAGACAAAACATACTCTAACTTGGAAATGGCTTGCTTTGAAGAGGACTTTGACTTGGTATTCCATGAAAATAAGACGTGAAGATATATTATTTTTTCTATTATACGTACCTCTGCATGTAAACTACAAATATGAATAGTATGAATAGGAATCAGTAGCACGGGTTTCCAATTTGGATCTTCTCGATCTCTTAATATTTCTGTACTCCTTGTCATGTCTTTTTTGTTCATATAGTATAGACCATGGTGCTTTAACTTAGCTCAGTGGGAAACATTGAACACACATTTTAATGTGTTCAGGTCTCTTGCTAGATTCTATGCTGAAATTGTCAATTCTAAGAATATTGAGTGGAACACCCTCCATGTGAATTCAGGATATCATGTTCTACTAAATATCCATAACAGAATGGTCTTCTTTCAACACTTATAAGAGAAATAGAAAAATGTTTTAGCATAATATCAATATAGAGAAGATTATTCATATAGAATCTGTAAAAGGGCAACTATACCTAAAAAGCTGCCAATCACCAAATATCATTCTCCGATTAAGCACTGAAGTTGAGGCCTTCTGAGTGTGGGATATTTGAGGCCTTTGAAGAATCAATGGTTGTGGGATTCGAAACTTTTTTATACTTACCTCTACAAATGCATCCTTTATTATCTTAAACATTGTGGCATATGCTTCTCTACTAATGCCATAAAAATCACTTGCTCCCTAAACTAATGTAATATCCATTATTTTTCCAACTTCATTCATAATGCTATCAATAATCGAAGCCTTAAAATTTTGCATTATGTCATTGTTTATTATTGATTTCATAGACTTAGAAGTTAAAATAGGACCTCATAATTTTCCAATTGAAATCTCATAAGCCAAATGGTATTCAACAACGAATGAAGATATGCATAGCAAATACCATGTTCATAAAATAGTCAACAAATATTTGGACACTCATTGTAGTGATTGTACCACATTACAAAAATTTGAGAAAGTGAAAATAAATAATTGGGAGGACTAGTAATTGCATTGAATCAGAAGTTTAAACAATTTTAAACTAAATAAGTTGTAACTTACTTGAATACATGGATTCTTCTTTTTTTGGTAATCTCCTTTGGATGAAAGATCACAAATATCTCTTATTACCAGTCTCTTGCTATTTTTTCTCTTTTTATTTATCAAATTTGTGTATATGACCATAGACAAATGTGAGATACACATGGATTGAAATGCAATTTTCATCCCATCATTACTAGTTGTAAAATCAAGTAAAGAAGAATATAACATTTAAATCTCCATCTTGAAATCTCATTTATCTCCAAATAATCTAAAAAACCATTTTTTCATGAGACATGTAAATTACCAATTGAGTTACTAAATGAAAATCAGGATGCAATGAATATGGATCAATAGAATACAATCTTTCTCACAATATCATTCGACATTCTTTGCAAGAAATAGTGAAAGTCTTAGCATATGGTCATCACAAGGAATGAAGAAAATCTTATAGGCAAACAAGAGTGGCATTTCATGAAACAACATGTTGGAACTAGCACAAGGAACAATTACATTTTGCAAATTTCAGGATTTACAAAACAGTGCAAATTCATCATAGTATAAAATCACCAAATTATGAAAATTTTCAAAAAGCATTCAAATTTATACAAGCCAATAGGAAATAGGCACAAAGAGATACATTTGTATATTGAAATAAAATAGTATACAAAGTGTTTGAATTTCCAAGTTCTATTCCATTTTTGACACTTTCTTTAATGAAAGTTGCAATTTGGAGTCATGCAATAACTTTCGTCTTTCATATGGATCCAAAAGCTCATAGTTCTACCACTTACTCAAATTAGCATAAGCATCATACAATGCTATATCTGATGATTTAAACATGGAATTCATTGGTTTATATCCTAAAATTTTAAGTGCAATAGTTTTCTTAACAAATATTATTCTATGCACAGTTGTAAAATTATGTCCTCCAGAAAAATAAGAAAGTGTCTTGATTGCCATAATTATTGTATCACTATCTGGATGAAACTTTGAATAGGCAACACTTATTTCATTATAAATGAAGAACTTCAGATAATGGCCAAGTGCATGATCTCTTTGGAACTCAACAAGATCTTTGCCCTCCTAGATGGATTGCAAACTCTTCAAGATAAAGAGTTTCCTAAAATAATAAGAAATGCTATCTCCAATATAAAATATGGCTTTAAACATCAATTACTACAATTCAAGATATAAAACTTACACATTCAACTTTGTCTTCCATAATGATTGTCTCGTTGTCAATATTGTGACTACCTCTTGAAGTCAATAAAATCAAAGTATAGATAGCTGGTTCTAGAAAACCAAGTTGATTTCGGAATTTGAGAAACTCCTCTTGAATTGGAAGCTCACATTCTTTCTCATGCATCTGCTCAATAGCCATCTTCAAGCAATCTTTCCCTGACAAAATCAGATCCTAGTTTAAATCATCCACACTAGGGAGACGATCAGCAGCCTCATCCACCAAATGGATGTCAAAGGGGCCTTCCTCCATGGAGAACTTGAGGAAGAGATATATATGAAACGGCCACAAGGTTTTGAAGATGAGGATAACTTTAAATTGGTGTGTAGACTCCACAAATCCATGTATGGACTAAAGCAAGCATCACGGACATGGTATGATAAGATCGATGGTCATTTTTTAGATAAGGGCTTTGTAAGATCATAAGCTGATCCTAGTGTCTACATTAAGTGAGATAGAGGGCATATTATCATTGTAGCACTGTATGTAGATGATCTCATAATGACGACAACCGATCAAACATGATTGACAACCACAAAGGAGCAACTAACTTCCAGCTTTGAAATAAAAGACCTTGGGGAGCTGCTTGGGCATCCAAGTCAATAGAGATAGGAAGAATCAGACTTCTTGGTTAAACGAGTCTAACTATATTTGAAAAATCTTGCAACATTTAGGGATGAGTAATTACAACCCAATATCAGATCAAATCCAAGTCCAATCCAAGTCCCAAATCTTTGGTTACAATAAGGAGCAAACCAACAATCCTGCCAATGTAGAAAAATCAGCGTCTACATACAAAATGAGATGCAAACCCTAAGAGATATTGATCAAACATGAACCAAAACATAAAATATGTTTGTTGTCCGTACAATTACAGTACCCTAATGTATTTCACATGTGTGAAACTGAAAATAGCAATAAATGATCATTCTACACATAGAATTGCAAGATAACACCAAGATAGTGCACCAATGAGTAGTAGAACCCAAAGAGAACCATGTATAATGATGAAATGAGAGATAGAAGAGAGAAGATATGTCTCTCCATGAGTTAGATCCTTTTATAGAGTTTCCAAATCCTATTTGGCCACTTGGCTTTTCCTCCAAAATGTAAACCCTACTATTTTTGGGTCTAGATTCAATGTACCCAAAGTTCAAATTTGAATCTCTCTCAAACTCGACTACCAGCTTTTCCACACTTTACAAAAGTGTTCATTGAATGTATTTTAAACTAATATAGCTTCAAAAAGTTTATCTCTAAGTCTAAAATGAGTTTTGGCCTCTTATTGACAATTTACCAAAATATGACTAAACTAGACTAAACTAGTTGAAATTTCTCACACTCCCTCTTCAACTAGTTTTGGCATAGTTTTGACAATAGAACTTTGATCCAGCTTTAGAATGATATCCATCCTAAGTATAGATCTCCTTTCTAAGGTTCTAAATTATCTTTCATAATTGATATAGAGAATAGTGTCCAAATTGGATGCTTCACTATTTCTTACATCAATTTTACACATCAAGATAAAACTATAATATGAAGAACCAAATAGAATGTGAATGAAATGATTCCTCCATGTTTCAAACTTTGAACTCTCTGAAAAATTATAGCAACAAAATAATAAATGTGAGCGATGGCCATTTGCTTGCTTGTCTCCTCCAACTTTGTCCTTTCTTGATATGTCTCCACCATAAAACTCCATGAATGAGCCTCCATCTCCATCTTGCCACAAGATATCATCAACACTTGATGACTTGGCCATGAACGAGTGACATAATGAACCTCCAATAGCTTTATTTCCATCAGAAAACCAGCCAAGAATGCTAGTACAACTTCAACAATAAGATATTGCAAGACAATGTAGCTAGTTCCATATCTTGACAATATGCACACATTCACATGAAATAGCTCAAACATGAGATAGAACAAGTAAAGTAAACTTGAACAACACTTCCTTGATGCTCCTTTGACCTTACTTGAGTCTTCAATAAGCTGCAAAAACAGATCCATAACATCTTTGCCAAATAACCTTCCTTTGATGCTCTTGACTAGCTCCAAATTGTCACCTTTTCTTTTGTGTTGTTGAAGCCCTTTGAGACCAACCTCTTGATCTTCCTCTTGATCATCAAAGTCATTGAACAAACTTTGTTTTCCAGATCCATTACTTGCTTTTCCATTATGAAAAACATGAGAACCAATATCCACTTGCATAGCATCATCTACACAAGAAAATTTTTCAAAACATGTGAATAAAGCAAAGTGTGTCGCTTCCACTTGCTTACCTTTCTCTTGATCATCAAAGATATCAAAGATATGAATATCTTCAGACCTGAACCTCTGAAAATACTCCCTCTCAAACATATGATCTAGATCCAACAAGATCTCATCAATGCTTGATCTCAAATTTCCACAAAGGTTAGTGAAAACAATGTCACCAATGTCACCATCATAAATCAAAAGATAGATTCCAAACTTTCCATCCAACATGAAGTAGAGTAGGTGAAGATGAGTATCAAACCTAAGAAATCCAGCCGTCTTGAGTTCATACAGAATCTCAATAAGCTCACCAATGAGATCTCCCTTGTCTTGAAGAAATTGCCTCTCGATTTGTTCCATGTAGTCTTCTCCAACCAACCTTTTGCCATCTCGATCATGAGTGATCAATTCACAATCATAGAATCCTTTGAGTTGATGAAGAGATGTGAGATCCATGCCTTGGATATTCCCAAGAACCAATCTTCCATTGCTCTTTCCTTCATAAGACTCCCTCTTAATGATTGCATCATAAGAAGTAGAAACCTCAAAAACATTACAAGCCATGAAAAATATGATTAGTACCTTCAACATAAGGATGATTGAAGTACTCTCTTTTTTCAAACAAGAACTTCTACTAAATGTTTTAGGTAATGACTCATATGATAATGCTTCTTCCTCACTATCATTCACAATGACATCATTCAAAGTACATCCTACTTTGAACTCTTCACATACTTCTCTTCTTCTTGACTTGTGACTATCTCCCTCACTAAGTCTCTTGATAGAACCATTTGATATACTCTCTTTATGAAGACATGTGACTCCACTTGCTGGAAAAATGACTTTCTTGGACTCATCACAAAAGAATTTAGAAGAACCACCTCCTTCATGCATGCACTTAGCAACATCTTTTGACATATGATCAAAGAAATCATTAACAACAATCTTTTCCAAGGACTTTCCGGTATTTTTCTTAAGTTTGCCAATAAATCACTTGCAGCTTTACACAGGTTTTACGTAAGTGAACTTTATCTACACTTTTCCTGTGCTACTGCCAATGTATTTTGTAATTCAAAGTTGCTAAGGCCGGTGAATTAAGCCCGTGCCATACGTCCTAGGTCTAATTTGGCCCTGATGAGGACATCAGCTTTTTCAAACGAGGGGAGGATGTTGTAAAGCTGACTCAGGTGCACCCAACGTGCCCTGTAAGACTCTAAGGGGTGACACTCCCTAAAGTCCCAGAGCAAGTTAGAACGTTAAGGACTGAGCCTCCGACCTGTGGTGAGCTGGTCAAGTAGTCACAAGTCATGAGCTAGCTCTGGAGCTCGAGTCATGGCCTAGTCAGGAAGCAAGTTGATTCTGCCACCGGAACGGCTCCCGAAACCCATGTTTGGGAGCCAGACTGATTCTGCCAGGCTTTCCAGGCTTGATCAGCAAAATAAAAACTAAGTCCCAAAAAGCGTGCTTTACCAGAAAGCACTATGTTTCAGAACAGAGGGGGTGCGCCGAATCACAGCAGAACTATAGGGGGAGTCCGGCAGACAGAAACTTGGGCAGCTCAACCAGCGCCAGGAATCCAGTCGCCAGGTCTCAGCTCCCTCTACCAGCACGAGCCAGGCACAATGCCCAGCACGTGTTGGTGGCCCCGAGACCGGTCAGTCTATGTATGAATGTAGCCTCTTCCAAATCTAATAAAGTTGATCCTTGGGGATGATTACCATTTCGGTTTCGCCTCCGGGACTGGTCCAAGTGGAAGGACCCTTACTACAACCTTTTTGCGTCGCTGGCGCCTAAGGGTCCCTGTCATCGACATGGGGCTTGCCGCTATGCCAATTGGTCAGTTTGGCGACCACTATGCCTTGGGTTTCATGTGTGGCTTGTCTTTGCCTTTGGTTACCTTTTGGGGACGGATTCTGAGTTGGCTTTCGGGTTGGTTGGGATTCCAGTTTTCTTAAGTCTGAATGGTTAAGCTTGTTACGATTCTGAGTTGGCTTTTACGTAAGTGCATGATGGATGAATGTTAGACTTAAGCGCGTGTTGGGGAAACCGCTCAAGTCCCAGCGCCCTTTGAGGCGCCGGCGCAACTCTCTCTCTCTCTCTCTCTCTCTCTCTCTCTCTCTCTCTCTCTCTCTCTCTCTCTCTCTCTCTCTCTCTCTCTCTCTCTCTCTCTCTCTCTCTCTCTCTCTCTCTCTCTCTCTCTCTCTCTCTCTCTCTCTCTCTCTCTCTCTCTCTCTCTCTCTCTCTCTCTCTCTCTCTCTCTCTCTCTCTCTCTCTCTCTCTCTCTCTCTCTCTCTCTCACGAATCTTTTGCGGCATTTAATTTGTCTAGCTATTCCCAGAAGGTTACTCTTTTGGTGTTCAATTAACGTTTGGCTACGTAATCAGAACGGCCATGATTTCTATCACTAAAGCCATGTTTGTCTCTGGTAGGCGTAGTCATGCTTAGGGAAAGAGTCATATAGCTCATTCCATTGTGCATGAACACACATTTTGAAAATTTTTTCCTTTTCCGCAACTTTTTTGTGAATAAAGTTGGAGGAAATGATGTGATGTAGGAGCAATACATGCCCTCTATGAAAAAATACAGATCCAAAACACATTATTGGATCAACAAGATCTGGGGCCAATTTGGTTGCACATCTAGAAATAGCTAGAAGATAGACATCACTACTTGTAAGAGATCTTGGTGAATGAGGAGTTTAGGCATCTATCAAGAGGAGGATCTACTTCCATTTCTCAAGTTGGAGAGCAAGAGGCTATGTTCTCAAAGGGGAAGTTCAAGTAAAAAGGCAAAGGCAAGTGGTCTAAAGGGAAAAATCAAGGTGAGGCTTATACTTTTGTTGGCAAGAGGAAAGATAGATCTAAGCTAAAATGTTTCTATTATGGAGTCAAATGACATTTTTCTAGTGAGTGCTTCAAGAAAAATAGAGATCAAGATGAGAAACAAGGAAATTTCAGTTTTGATGAAGATGGTGTTGATGAGCAAAATTCAAATGATTCTTTTTTTATATCTTCTGTTTGCTACCCAATGATGGAGATATTGATCCATGGTGGATTGATAGTGGAGCAAGCTTTGATATGACATGTCACAAAGAGTACTTCACTTCTTTGGTGCCTTATGAAGGAGAGAAGAAGGTCATCAACATGGCCAATGATGGTAAACTTGTTGTCAAGGAAATTGGTACTATTCCTATTTTTCTCTCATCTACAAATAGGAGAGTTTTGTTCATACCTTCCATTACTAAGAATGTTGTTAGCGTGTGTCAAATGGTTGAAAAAGGTCACAAAGTGGAATTTGTTGGTGATTCTTGCTTGATCAAAAGGAATGGAGTCTTGATTGCTCAAGGCAAAAGACAAGGTGAGCTCCACAAACTTGATGGATTTGTTGGCTCTAACCATGATGGTTTGAAGGCAAAGAAACAAGTTGGTGGACTTTGTTCAATGTCAAAGTCACAAAGGTTATCTTTTTCTAGATCTGTCTCAAGATCTAAGATGCCTTTTCATTTAGTACATTTGGATGTACATTGTACTAGTTCTTTGTGTAATGGAGGAGCAAAGATATTTGTGACTTGCATTGATGACTTTAGTAGATATTGTTGGACTTATATTCTAAAGAGTGAGGATTTCATATTTGATGTCTTTCTCAAGTTCAAGAATGTTGTGGAGAGTCAATTCAACATGAAAATCAAGTGCTTAAAGTTTGCAAATGAAGACCTATTTAAAAAGTTCAAAGAGGTTTGTGTGGCACATGGGATCAAGAGGGAGCTTTCAAACTCAAAGGTTCTACATGGTGTGGAAAAGAGGAAGAAAACTCTTTTTTAAAGAGCTAAATCCACGAGGATGAATGCAAATCTTCTGAAGTCATTTTGGGGTGAGGCTTTGATGTGTGCTAACTTTGTTTGCAATAGGTACTCAAATGAAGACTTGGATGGTAAGAGTTCATATGGGGTCCTTTTTGGTAAGAAGCCAAGGATGGAGCATTTGAAGATCTCTGGTAATACTTTCTATGTCAACTCATCTTTTGGATTCTTGAAGGGAATACTTGTTGGCTATAGTGATGTTGTTTATGTTGATGAATCTAACATTTTTGGTGGTGATATGCATAGTTCACGAAATGGTGATGGTGGAGATGCATCTCCAAGTCAAGTTCTAAGAAGATCCTCAAGGGAAAGACAAAATCCATCTAGGCTTACATATTATGAGAAGGGTAAGGAAGTTGAAGATACAAATTTGCTTTACTCACATGTCTTGGTTCATCTTCTTGTCTAGCTGATGCTATGCAAGTGGATGATGGTTTTCAAGGAATGGAAGCAACTAATGGATCTGGAAAAGAGGTCTTATTCAATGACTTTGATGGTCAAGTGGAAGATCAAGATGTTGATCTCAAAGGACTTCAACAACACAAAAGGAAAGTTGGCAATTTTGAGCTAGTCAAGAGCATGAAAGGGAAATCAAATGGCAAAGATATTGTGGATCTGTTTTTGTAGGTGTTTGAAGACTCAAGTAAGGTCCAAGGAGTAGCAAGTAAGTGTTTTTCAAGTTTACTTTACTTTTTCTAACTCATGTTTGAGCAATTTCATGTAAATGTGTGCAAATTGTCAAGAAATGTTGAAACTAGCTACATTGTTTTGCATCATTTTTATGTTGGAGTTGTACTGCCATTCTTGGCTGGTTTTGCTGATAGAAATGAAGCTAAAGGAGGCTTATTATATCACTAATTCATAGTAGTACTTGTTCCACTCATCTATCAGCCACCTATTCCAAACAATCAAGGTGGGGAGGGTTTCATAGAGGCTGACATGTCACAAGAAGGGCCAGCATAGCCAAAGGACCTGTTTGAAACCTCTAGTCATACAGTATCAGTCTCACAGGCGTTTCTCAGAAGCTCATATCAATAAGAAAATAATGGAGCAATTCATTAGAGAAGACTTCTACAAAGGCTTAACATTGAGATTTCAAACCTCAAAAATAAAGGACAAGGAGATGTGATACCTACCAACCTCGAAATCAATCCTGATCTATGTTCGAGAAGAATATTTAGACCTTATATAGGTAGTTGGAGCATACATGGTCTGACAAGGTGGATTCCAATGCCAAGGTTCCAAAGTAAGCAACTCTCTTGATTCCAAATACATGTACTATGAAGGAACACTATTGCAAACTAGAGAGTACTAATATGAAACATCTCAAGGAGATATAGTTTAAAGTGAGCTGTATAAGTGTGAAGGTAACCATCACTCTTGATTCCAAAAAACTGTAAATCGAAGGAACACTATTGTGAACTAGAGAGTACCAATATGAAACATTTGAAGGAAATATAATTTAATTTGAGCTGAATAAGTGTGAAAAAAACACTTAACAATAAGCTTTGACTCTTAATACTAAGTCAATATGTATTCCAAAATGTGGAAATTGTATTGACTTTGTGCTTAAATCATTGCAAATATAGAAGACAGAATCGAGTGCAGAGAAAATGGATATGCTTCAAATCAATCAAGAGACCTAGGCCCTGTCAATTTTCAAAGAAAAAGGACAAATATGATTGTACTTATCAATCATTAAGAGTTATTAATTGCTTAATCCAAAGATCTATCAAGTTCTAGGTGTTAGATCTTGATCTAGATGCTTTACACTATGATTTAGGCAAGAGCAATGGATCAAATGTTCAAAAACATGGATGGGCGGTTTCACACGTGTGGAGGACAGTACCAGTACAGCCTGTTTACAGAGAGTAAAGTACATTAGCTTACAAATGCATTCCAATCATAAAAACTCAAGACAAATTTGGAAAACACAACCAAGACTAGAATTTGCCAATGTCACATCAACTTGTTATTGATTTGGTTGATCCCTTTATAGATCAAGTACATCCACGAGCTGTGTACTATCCAACAAGCCTTCACACGTGTGAAGAGTTCCTAGTCATCCAGATCCACCAACGGGAGCCATATGTGCTCATTTCCCAAAGTTGACTATTCTCTTTGGCTAGAAAACAAAAAGCTAGTCTTCCACATTTATAGGAATATTCTCTATAAAATAGGATCTAATGGAATCTTCCTATCTTATCTTCTAGAAGCTTATCCACACGTGTGAATGGTATCTTGACATTTGTGAGTAATAACTCATTCACATGGAAGTCCAATCTATTTACACAAAGTTTGACCAATTTGACCATTTTCAAGATTCTACTCAAAGGTCAATTTCACACTAGTGTAGATGAAGCTAAAATCAATCTAACTTTATAAAAGTGACTTTTGTACATTCTCTCACATGTGGGAACAGACTCCACACGTGTGACCCTATCAAGATCAATTAACTTGAGATCTACAAGGTACATCAAGTTGGAAGTGATATGTTTAACACTCCTCCTCACTTCTAACTTGGCAAGTCTATTGTACATCTATTTATAACTCCAAGAGAATCTCTTAACTTGAAAAATGAATCTTTAACCAAAGGTTTGGCTAAGATATCAGCTATGCACTCGGATGATGACACATGATGAAGTTGAACCTCCTTGGATTGCACCTTCTCCCTCACAAAGTGATGAGCTATCTCAATATGCCTTGTTCTAGCATGGAAGATTGGATTGGTAGCAATTTGTTGGGAAGCTTGATTGTCACAATAGATGCAAGGAACCTCCTCGGCTTTTAGCACTTGAAGCTCCACCAAAAGTCTTCTTAGCCATAGGAGTTCTTTGGTTGTTGAAGTCAATGCCTTGTACTCATTTTCACAAGAGTAAATAAAGTAGTGATTTCTATGTTCTAGCTATTTCCGGATGTGCAAGCAAGCTGGCCCAAGATCTTGTTGATCCACTAGTGTGTGTTTTGGATATGTATTTATACACATGGTATCAGAGCAGGTTGCAGGCCAAAGTTGGTGGATTTGAGGGCGCCATGAATTTTATGTGGATTTGGAGGTGTGTCTAGCTCAATTTTTTTAGTTTCAAGTAGAGAGTTTGGATCTTTGTGATATTAAAGTCATTTTAGGTCAAAACACTTGTAGATGGCCAATTTTTGAAACCACTCACTAGAATGTGGAGACAAAAATTTCACATCATTGTGGATGGTACATTCTATTAGTTGAGATATCTAGATTCTAGCTTTTGCATGTAGATTTTATTTGATTCAATATTTTGCATTTTTGGAGTAACCCTAAATTTGATAGGATCTCTTGATTTTAAGTTGCTGGATTTTTACAAGAGTGTCTTTCAATCTTAGGCTTTGGCAAAAGTTCATCATATTATGCTTAGATCTATTGCGATCAAGAAATCAAGATTCTATGTGCTAGGATTTGCTAGAAAGAGAAAATGGAGAGACTATATTGTGTCCCTATCTTTGTGATTTCTTCTTAGGTTTCATTTGTTGATTTTCAAGCTAGTGCTTAGTGCATTGGAACAGGTTCAAAGATAAGATAAGATCATTGCAACATGGACATCTCAAGTGGCTTCATGTTGGAAGGCAATGATAGGCTTACCTCAACAAAGTATTCTACTTGGGAGGTGAGGATAGAATCTTTTCTTGAGATGAATGATTTGATGGATATTGTTGTAGGTGTGGATGAGAGAGCTTTGGCACCTCAAGAACAAGTGAGGTATGCCAAGAGGGCAAAGAAAGCATGACATGTGATCAAGATGAATGTGACTAATGAACTTCTCAAGGAAGTTGGTAAGTTTACTTCATCAAGTGAGGCTTGGAAAGCTTTGAAGAAGTTTTATGAGTCTACATCAAGGGTAATAACCCTTAGGAGACAAATCTTTCAATGTATGCAAAAGAAGGATGAAATCTCTTTTGCTTTTTCTTTGAGGGTTAAAGCATTTAATGATGAGTTAGCATGTATTGATGAAAGCCTTAAGGAAGTAGAACTTGTTCATAATGGCTTGTTGGATGATCATGCTAATCTTGTTCAAAGTTTTTCTATTCAAAAGACTTTGCCAAGTATGACGGATTTGCAAGAGATCTTGGTGAATGAGGAGTTGAGGCCTCTATAAAGAGGAGGATCTACTTCCGTTTCTCAAGATGGAGAGGAGGAGGCTATGTTCTCAAGGGGCAAGTTCAAGAGCAAAGGCAAAAGCAAGTGGTCAAAGGATCAAGATCAAGGTGAGCCTTCTACTTTTGTTGGTAAGAAGACACATAGATCCAAGCTAAAATGCTTTTATTGTGGAGTCAAAGGGCATTTTCCATGTGATTGCCTCATGCAAAAGAGAGATCAAGATGAGAATCAAGGCAATTTCATTTTTGATGAGGATGGTATTGGTGATCAAAACTCAAATGATGATGCTTTTTTGATGTCTTCCTATTTGCTAACCAATGATGGAGATATTGATCCATGGTGGATTGATAGTGGAGCAAGATTTTTATATGACATGTCACAAAGAGTACTTCGCTTCTTTGGTGCCTTATGAAGGAGACAAGAAGGTCATCATCATGGCCAATGGTGGTAAAGTTGTTATCAAGGGCGTTGGTACTATTCCTATTTTTCTCTCATCTACAAATTGGAATGTAAGCTTGAAGAATGTTCTATTCATACCTTCAATTTTTAAAAATGTGCTAAGTGTGTGTCAAATGGTTGACAATGGGCTCAACATTGAATTTGTCAGTGATTCTTGTTTGTTCAAAAGAAATGGAATATTGATTGCTCAAGGCTTGATGGATTTGTTGGCTTTAACCATTGTTGTTTGAAGGCAAAGAAGCAAGTTGATGAGCTTTGTTCAATGTCAAAGTCACAAAGGTTGTCTATTTCTAGATCTAACTCAAGATCTAAGATGTCTTTTCATTTAGTACATTTGGATGTGCATTGTACTAGCTCTTTGAGGGAGGAGCAAAGATGTTTGTGACTTACATTCATGAATTTAGTGGATATTGTTGGACTTAGCTTCTAAAGAGCAAGGATTTCATATTTGATGTGTTTCTCAAGTTCAAGAATGTTGTGGAGAGTCAATTCAGCATGAAGATCAAGTTCTTAAGTTGGCAAATAAAGAATTTTCATCAAAGTTTAAAGAGGTTTGTGTGGCACATGGGATCAAGAAGGAGCTTTCATACCCAAAGGTTCTACATGGTGTGGAAGAAAATAAGAGAACTCTTTTTGAAAGAGCTAAATCCATGAGGGTGAATGCAAATCTTCTTAAGTCATATTGGGGTGAAGCTTTGATGTGCACTAACTTTTTTTGCAATAGGTACTCAAATGAAGACTTGGATGAGAAGAGTTCATTTGAAGTTCTTTTTGGTAAGAAGCCAAGGATGGAGCATTTGAATATCTTTGCTTAGACTTGCTATGTCAACTCATCTTTTGGATTCTTGAAGGGAATCTTTGTTGGCTATAGTGAAGTAAGAAAAGCTTATAGGGTTTACATTCCTAAGTCAAAGAAAGCTCAAATTTCTAAGATGTTGTCTTTGAAGAGGAGAGTGTGGATAAGCTTGAAGTTGTTGATTTTGATCAATCTAAAATTTTGGTGGTGAGGAAGATGATTATCTGGATTGTGATGGTGGAGATGCTTCTCCAAGTCAATTTCTAAGAATATCCTCAAGGGATAGACAAAAGCCATCTAGGCTTACATATGATGAGAAGGGTAAGCAAGTGGAAGTGACTCATTTTGCGTTACTCAAATGCCTTGGTTCATCTTATTGTCTAGGTGATGTTATGCAAGTGGATGATGGTTTTCAAGGAATGGATGCAAGTAATAGATCTGGACAAAAAAAACATTTCAATGGCTTTTATGGTCAAGTGCAAGATCAAGAGGTTGATCTCAAAGTGTTTCAACTACCCAAAAGGAATGATTGCAATTAGGAGCTAGTCAAGTGGCAAAGATACTTTGGATCTATTTTTGCAGGTTATTGAAGAGTCAGGTAAGGTCATGGGAGCAGCAAGGAAGTGTCGTTCAAGTTTACTTTACTTGTTCTATCTTATGTTTGAGCTATTTCATGTCAAGGTGTGCAAATTGTCCAGATATGGTGAAACTAGCTACATTGTCTTGCAATATCTCGTTGTTGGAGTTGTACTAGCATTCTTGGCTGGTTCTGCTGATGGAAATGAAGCTATTGGAGGCTCATTTTATCACTCATTCATGATCAAGTGATCAAGTGTTGATGATAGCTTATGGCAAGATGGAGATGGAAGCTCATTTATTTATTTTCATGGTGAAGACATATCAAGGAAGGACAAAAATGGAGGAGACAAGCAAGCATTGGATGATAACTATCATGTTACTATTCTTTTCCAAAGAGTTCAAAGTTTGAAGCATGGAGGAATCATTACCTTTACATTCTAATTGGTTCTTCATGTTCTAATTACATCTTGATGTGTCAAATTGATGTAAGAAATAGTGAAACATCCAATTTGGACACTATTCTCTGTATCAATAGAAGTTACTATAAAACCATAGAAAGGAGGTCTATACTTAGGATGGATATCATTCTTAAGATGGATCAAAATTGTGTGGTAAAACTAGTTGAAGACGAAGTGTGAAAAATTGTCAATTAGTTTTGTTGGTTTATTGACATTTTTGGAGGCCAAAGTGAAATTTCAACCTAGAGATACTTTTTCTAATGTAAATAAGGCCTAAAATTAGTGTCCTTACCATTTTTAAAAAGTATATAAGTGGATAAGGTCGGATTTAGCCCTACTACTATTGGTTAGTTGAGATACATTGAAACTAGTCATTTATTTCTAGGTTTTAAGTGAAGTACCTAGAAGTTGCTATTTTAGGGCAAGTTTAGGGCAAGTGGCCAAGTGACACTATGGATGCTATAAAAAGCTGTAAAACCGTGGAGAAATCATCTTCATATTCTCATTTTGTATGGAGAAATTTTCTCTTTTGATTATATGTCCATCTCATGTGTTTATCTCTTCATATCTTGAGTTTCTGTATGTAGAATGTTGATTTTATGGTTGATCTAGCTTTCACACATGTGAAGTACAATATTGTACTTTACTGCACCAATATGAACAGGGATAGTACTAAGTCATATCTAAGTGTTCATGATCAAATCTTTGTGCAGTTCTAAGTTCTAGCATGCATAAAATAGTGTTTTATATTCTCTAGCTATTTATAGATGTGCAACCAAATTTGCCCAAGATCTTTTTCATCCACTAATGTGTTTTGGGTATGTATTTTTTCCAGAGGGCAGGTACGCGCTCCTGCCTCGCATTATTTCCTCCACCTTCATTCACAAAAAAATTGCAGAAAAGGACACAGATTTTAAAGTTTGTGAGTAATTATACTAGCGTCGGAACTACCTTCAGTATTAGCCAATTGAAAACTTTTAGATTTGGGAGGGCTATTTTGAGGTTTGTAGTATGTTCTAGAAGTTTGATAGAATAGTGATTTTAGACTACCTTATTGGGAGGGTTTTTCTGAAGTCACAAGTATGTCCCAAAATCTTGGAGATATGAAAAGTAACATACAAAATAGTAAGTTCATAATTGTTTGATTCTTCAAATACATTGAGGTTCCCCCCATGACATATCTTGTACCAACCAATGTGGGACAGAAATCGAAATTTTTGATACCAGCCGGTTTAGGGTATTGGAGTCCTTTAAAAAATCCAATACTAGTTGGGTATTATTATAAGGAATGCTAGACTTCTTTTTGTGTGTTTCAAGATGGATTAAATGCCATGGTCCGAAATTGCCATCGTGAGCACACAAGTGACTAAAGCTTGCCGTAGGTGGCACATGTTTGCAATCCCCGACAATTCTCTTATATACCACTATCCTAAAAAAAAATAAGAAACCTTGAAACATATCAAACTATTCTTTAATATTTTGTTATTTCTAAGATTTTCTTTTGAATTATTTAAATTTAATATCCTATCATTTTAATATTTGTCCTTTAAAATAAAAAAATATGAACGTCTTGTCTTACTTTGTCCTTAGAAGAGTGAGACAAGACATTTAATTTATTTCAGTTTGCAAATCAAATCTCACTGTTTTTTAATCAACTAAAATAATGACCTTATTTTGGAAACAATCATTTGCATTTTTCCTTTCCACTTAAGTTTCAACACCTTGTAGACCGTGGGCACAAAAAAAAGTTGGATCTTCACACCTTGCAGGCCGTGAGGGGCAGGACCATACCAAAAAAATTTCCATTTTTTGCCACACGTGGAAAAAAAAATGTTGTGGCACATCCACACAAACTTGCATTCCCAAATAGCTATAAATTGAGCGTTCTTGAATGCATTTCCTCACTTTTTTTTTGCTCACTATTTGCTTTCATTGTGTTAGTAATTAAGATCTCACACACACACACATTTTTAAAGCTTTCTTTCAAGCTTTATCCTTTTCTCTACTTATCTCTCTTAAGCTCTCTCTTTTTGTAGAGACCACACCAAGCAGACCATCATCATTGCAACTTCCGAAACAAGAGAAACTAATGTGGCTCCTCCTACGATCCCCCTTAATGTAGAGAAGGGGCATTGGTAGTAGTATCAAGGGGCGGGGGGGGGGGGGGGGCGGGGGGGATATAGGGAGGACCCACAAATCAATGTTCAATGATAGGTAGTTTCTTAAAATCTCTTGGAAGGATGTTACACATATGACTCTCCTCCTACTAAATTTAGGTCATAATTTGAGGTCCCAGGCCTACTTTGACCTAAAAGCAAATTATCATATCAACCATGTTTGGGGCCATAAGTAAATTATATTTAAAAAAGTTTCATTCAATGCTTAGTCCAAGTAAATGAGTTTCATTCAATAAGGAGTCAAAAAAAAAATTTGGCTTCATTCCACCCTAAAAATTACAAATATTCGATTTATATTTTATGCAATTAAAAACATATGATAAACAATTATGATTAACAAAATAACCATACATGAATGTACCAAAAACAAAAATAGTCCAAGTATAGAAATATATATAAATGTACATATATCTAGGCTAGAATACAAAAACTAGCTAGGTCCACCAACTGAGTCCTCATCCTAGCCACGAACATCAGACTCACAGTGTTGCGATTGATGAGATGGGAAGTACGGTACCTGCATGCAACAAACATGAATTAGTGTTGTGAGAAATGTGGTGAGAGTGAGAGGGAGACTCTGTGAATGTAATGAAGTTAAAATCTATTTTGAAGCCATGCCTCAGAAGCTACTATTAATTGTTCTACTATCGGGAGTGCTTCATCCGAATAATTGATCTCTAATCTACATCCATTCGTTATCCAATTCTGTAGTTTTATTCGTGTTTCTCCACAGTCAGCAGAAACACTCAGGAATCGCAACAAGCAATCGGATCAATAGGCGAATGTAGTCGCAATATCATCTCTATCCCCCGAACTCGACATGGACGAAGGAGTGTTTATGGTGAAAGACCAAAAGGCACAATTTGCTAATTCTTGATTTTTGTAGCACAAGACAATAGCAGACGAACCTGCGTGCTCTGGGTATATATACATATTGTTGTAGGTGTGTAGATGAAGAAAGTGCAAAGTGGATGTGTTGTTTGTAGGAGATCGTGGGTGGCTGCAGTCGTTGTCAAGTCTGTTAGCGTAGCCGCATGGGTTGAGTGTGAAGAGGCAGCGACGTCAGCCTTTGTTGATATGAATGTTGGTGAAGATGCGAAAATGCATCACTCAGATGGATTGCCGTAGGATTTGATTTGCAGGGTCCCTTTGGTTTCTAGGGCACCTTCGGCATTTTGTAAGACAGTGTCGGCTTTTTCGTCTGTCACCAAAACACGTGTAAAAATACAGTTACACGATTCCTTCGCCTTTTCTTCGCCTGTGAGAATTTACATGTAAATATGTAGACTGTGCGACAACGTGAGTAAAAATACAGCATAAATGGAGGCATATTAAAATGGGATTTAGGAGAGTAGAGGAAATAAATCCAACACCCCCCTCTCTTAATCTGGATCTGTGAATGCCTTGATCTTTAGACTAAGCAATGCACAAAATATGTAGGGTGCATTAGCACTGAGTGCTTTCGTGAATATGTCTACAACCATGTCTTGCGTTCTGCAATACGTTAAGCTCACCTCTTTGTTGAGAACCTTATCCCTGATATAGTGATATCTAATTTCAATGTGCTTACTCCTAGAGTGAAATCTAGGGTTGGCCAATAAGGCAATAGCACTCTGATTATCACTAAATAAAATTTTAGGGCAGTACTAATACAGATTAACATCTGACAGTAAATTTCTCAACCAAAATGCTTCCTTAATAGATTGAGAAGCAGCAATGTATTTGGCTTCTATAGAAGAAAGTGCGATAGAGGTTTGCTTATGACTGTTCCATGAGATAGGACCGCCGTTAAAGAAGAATGTAAATCTAGATGTGGATTTACGATTGTCTACATCTCCTCCCCAGTTTGCATCAGAATAACCACTGAGCTGATGAAGATTGTTGTTGCTGACATCTCCATAACAGATGCACTGGTCCATGGTAGCTCGAATATATCTCATGACTCGTATGAGAGCCTTTTAATGGGTAATGCCAGGATTAGCCATATATTGGCTGAGTGACTTTACTCCAAAAGAGATATCAAGTCTTGTACAGACCATTGTGTACATGAGAGATCCAAGTATCAATAGATAAGGATACTCTCTCATTTTCTCCTCTTCTTGCCTGGTCTGGGACATTGGTCCTTTGATAGATGCAGGCCTGGATCCATTGGTGAGTGAACTAATTTACAATTCATTAAATTGTATCTGTTAAGCACATTGTAAAGATACCTTTGTTGAGTGATGTAAATCAGTCGTTTCACTCTGTCTCTGTGGATCTGAATTTCCAAACAGAAGTGAGCTTTGCCCAAATCAGTATTGTCGAACTCTGAAAATAGCATCTGCTTAGCATCCTTGACCAAATTGGTATTGTTGTTGAACAGTGTATCATCCACGTATAAGGTGATGATAATGAAGGATTGATGCACTGACTTGGAATAGACGTTGCTATCAACAGTGCTTGGTTTGAATCCTTGTCCAATGAGGAATGTGTTGATCCTCTGAAACCAAGCTCTGGCAGACTGTTTCAAGCCGTATAGTGCTTTGTGGAGTTTACAGACATGATTCTTCATACCTTCCAGAATGTATCCTTCGGGCTGGATCATGTAGATATCTTCTTTTATAACCCCATTCAGATAGGCTATTTGTACATTAAGTTGATGTACTTCGAGATCGGCAACCACAGCATAAGACAAGAGCATTCGGATCGATGAATGTTTGACTACTGGACTGAAAGTCCTGCTGTAGTTGACGTTCGGGATCTGGGTGAATTCTCGTGCTACCAGTCTTGCCTTCCTTTGATCAATTGCTCCGTTGGCATTGTATTTGATCTTAAAGATCCATTTGCAATCAATGATATTGTAGCCAATAGGAGCTTCGACTAATGACCATGTCTGGTTCTTGATCAGAGAGGAATACTCTTTGTCCATAGCTTCTCTCCAGAGATCAGAGTCTGATTGGCTGAGTGCCTCTTTGACTGTCGTCGGTTCATGTATCAAGAGACAAACAGACTCAAGAGTATACCTTGTGGGCTCTATGTGCGCACTCGGCTTGATCTTCTGAGAGGATTCGACTGATGAACCGCTCCTGGGACTTGTTGCTGGGTAGCAGCAAAATTTTCGTCTGATTTGTTGTCTCGAAGTGGGTCGACAATAGACACGCCTGAGCTAGAAGCTCAGATTGTCGTGTCAATGGCAGGTGATGAAGGTTCTCTTGGAGCAATATCCTTGCCTTTGAGGTCGACGAACTGATCTTCGATAAAGACTACATCCCGGCTATACAAGATTTGCTGGGTATCAGGATCATACAGCTTATAAGTATTATCAGATGAAGTATATCCAATCAGGATGGTCTTGAGACCTTGGAAGTCCAATTTCTTCCTTGTGTCTTTTGGGATCTGCACGTAGGCAATGCACCCAAACACTCTTAGGTTCTTCAAAGAAGGCTTAGATCCTGTCCACACCTCGTGGGGTGTCTTGCCTGAGAGGGCCTTGGTCGAACATCTGTTCTGGATGTAAGTTGCAGTGGAGATAGCTTCAGCCCAGAATCTCTTGGGCAACGATGCATGCGATAACATACATTTGGCAGATTCAACCAGGGTACGATTTTTCCTCTCAGCTAAGCCATTAGATTGAGGACTATAAGGAGTGATGAATTGTTGCTCAATGCCTTGGCTTTGGCAGTACTCCTTAAACTCGATAGAGATATATTCTCCACTGTTGTTTGACCTAAGGGCATTGATCATCCTTCCAGTCTCCTTTTATGCACGCTCCTTGAAGATTCTAAAGCAGTTGAAGGCGACCATAGTCCTGAATCTGGAAAATTCATCAATAAAGGTTATAAAATACTTGGAATCCTTCAGCGAAGGATTTTTCATTGGGCCACAAATATCTGAATGTACAACATCTAGCAATCCTCTAGCAATATGCTGATGGCTTGATTTAAATGGTTTCCTAGTCTGTTACCAACTAGACAGTCCTGACAGACAGGAAACATGACTTTTTCACGAGGATAGTCGAGATCAAGAACAATAGATTGTCTAGACATTTGTTGTACAACAGCATGATTTAAATGACCAAGTCTATAATGCCAAAGTAAACCTTTATTTGCATGAATAGAAGTACTGAGAGCCTGACTAGATGCAAAAAAGCAATGACTTGATTTATACAAGTATCCATGCCTCTTTCCGAGTGCTAGGATCTTGCATTTGAATTCTATTCTATGTCCTAGATCTGTGATTCTGCTTACAGAGAGCAGATTCGTAGATAAATTTGATACATACAGGACTTTAGAGAGTAGCTTAGACTGATCATTTGCAAAGCTTAATCTTACAGTGCCTTCACCTTTAATAGTCTGTGTGCTATTGTCACCAAGGTGGACATATTTCTGGGTACTGTAAGGTGTATAGGACTCGAAACAGCCAACGAGGCTGCAGCTGCATATGCCACTTGATTCGACTGCCCCTTGTTGTTGTTCTTTGTTTGAATAATCCGTCAGTCTTAAATTTTGTGATTATTTCACTTGCAGTATCTATAGAACAGCTTCTTCTTTGTCTGCGTATTCGACTGTTCCTTGTGCTGAGCTGGTATCTGGTCTGGCTTTGATTGCTTCGAGCCTTTCTTCTTCTTCTGCTTTGTCGTGCTCTTGTTGGTGTACAAGGCATGAGATTCAGCTGAGGAACTTGAGGTTTCGTTCCTCCGCATGTCTTCCTGCAACAACATAGTAATGACTCTCGAAAGAGTCAATTCTGGATGAGTCGTGATGATCATTACCCAACTATCGTAAGAGCTTGGCAAGCTTGTAGGCAGTTGCATCACTGTGTCTTGATCCTCTATGACAAATCCGATAGTGGCCATTTGTCTTAGCAGGTTCTTGAATTGATTAATGTGATTCTGCAGAGAATCACCATTTGTCATCTTGAGGGAGTAGAATTTCTTCTGAGATGTAGCTTGGAAGCCTATATCTCGCACTTCGTATAGCGTTCTCAAGATGTCCCAAACTTCTTTCGATGTCTGAGCCTCGGATACATGGCTGATCTGGGTATCCGTGATGTTGAGGATGATCAGCGCAAAAGCCTTTCCATCCTTCAGCTTCCATCTGGCGATTGCTGCATTGTCTGCTTTGGGTTTTCCTTCTGCACTTGTAGCAACGTCATATAATTCTTTAGCCATTAGTACAGTTTTCATCTTAAATATCCACAGATGGTAACTGGCTCCATCAAGCTTGTCCATGATAGGACCGGTTTTCCCTTGGGAATCCACGTGGAAGAATTAGTCTAAGTGATAGGGAAAACTATTAGTGACTTAAGTATGAAAATCTGATACTGAAAATACAGAACAAGAAAACAATTAGTCTATCGGCTAGTAGAGTCTTGTACTGTAGAAGCTTATCAAGCTATGAAAATAGCTCTAATACCATGTTGGAGAAAGAGGGAATTAAGAGAATCAGTCGTGTGTGAGAAACGAAAAATAGCTCAAAAAAGAAAGATGAACACAAACGAGAAACGAAACACGAACGAGATACGAAACACAAACGAGAAACGAAACTCGAACAAAAAGTGTTTGTGCATAGCGGAATGAGATATATGACTCTCTCCCTAAGCATGACTACGCCTATCAGAGATGAGCAGGGCTTTAGTGATAGAAATTACGGTCGTTCTGATTACGTAGCCAAACGTTAATTGACCACCAGAAGAGTAACCTTCCGCAAACAGCTAGACAAATTAATTGTCGCAAAGGATTTGTGGGGAGAGAGAGAGAGAGAGAGAGAGAGAGAGAGAGAGAGAGAGAGAGAGAGAGAGAGAGAGAGAGAGAGAGAGAGAGAGAGAGAGAGAGAGAGAGAGAGAGAGAGAGAGAGAGAGAGAGAGAGAGAGAGAGAGAGACTAGGCTCGACTGATAATTAGTCGCGAGTGATTCTTGAAAGACAAGACTAAATATTAGTCGTCTATTGACCAAATTGAGCAACTGGAAAAATCAGACAGAATGAAAAACGACAAGCATAACAATACTGACACACATCTGAACGCAGAACAAAGAGCTGTCATCAGATTAAGTATATCACATATACATGTCAATAATGCGGTAGAGCACAAGACAATATCGGACGAAACCGCGTGCTCTACAAAGCTAATTCAATCTGCTAAGGAATGAAACCTTATTACTGACAATAAAGAATCAATGCACGGGGGCATCTACTTTGTCTATCTCTTATAAGCTCCTAATAGGGAGAGCTTGGGCTTGAGCATAGAGAGCCCCCATTGTATGAGGCAGATGAGCCAGTGTCAGAGGATGAGCATGATGAGGATGAGCCCATTTGGGTTGTGTTTGCCAGATCAGAGAGGGATGAGGCAGATGATACAGGTGCAGGGCACACGCCACGGGCAGGGATCACAAGTGCATCATGTGGCAGAGGTGGGACACATGGCACAGCTTATACCAGGAGACAAGCAAGGCACACAAGGGGGGGCCAGTGGCATACCTACCTATGCCGACATGATGGAGGAGGCTCTTGATAGAGGGCAGAGTGATTTAGATGTCTGTCCGGCAGATGTTTGGATGTGTGCAGTACAGAGTCATGGTCGTTACTACGATAGCACACTAGAGGAGACACCAGATGACTTTGATTGCACAGATTGAGAGGCCATGCAAGGTCTATAGGGTGCATATGATGAGGCACGGGATGAGGCTCGGGTTGATTCAGGGGTTGGTGCATAGGGTGATTCAGAAGTTGGTGCACAGGATGATTTAGAGGCTGGTGCACAAGATGAGTCCCAGAGCATTTGTATTCGGATGCCCAGCTGGACAACTTGATTGCCACATTGGATTCAGAGGCCCAGCAGATGCCGAGTGTCAGGGCACCCCCATCATCTCTTGCCAGCATGCCATACACAGAGTCCCAGCTAGAGCAGCCGCATGAGGTGCCTACAGTTCCTCCAGCTCCTCAGAGGGTGTATGTGCATCTCATAGCTCCTCCAGTGCCACTGATGCCATTTAGGCCTGCAGCCCCTCCATCACCGTCCACTTCTGCAGCACCAGGTCTCCATGGCAGGCCACGATCTGTGCCTAGGTTTTCTCTCGCAGCGCCCACATCCACAGTGGCTCCTCCAGCTGCTCCTCCAATGGCAGCACCCACTCCACATTTTCATCCTTTGGCAGCACCCACTCCACTGGCTATCCCTTTGGCAGCACCCAGGATGTACTAGTACCGGCCACTGCAGCGCCCCTTTCAGTACATATCGTCGTTGTACTCGCCTCCTGCACAGCCAGTTCCTCCACCTGCAGCAGCCCCATGGGCACACACTCCACGAGCTCATCCTCCTCGCTCAGGTGCACAAGGAGTTCCCTCTTTTGCTTCCCTATTCCAGCCGGCCTCAGCTTGGGCCCAGCCTAGCTAGCCAGGTGATTTGCATGAGGGTGACGAGGCATTGACAGCTCCTCTTGTCCGCAAGAGATTAGGAAGGCCCAAGGGTGCACCGAACAAGAAAGGCAAGGCACAGAAAGTGCCAAGGAGGAGAGGACGACCACGCAGGGCTCCAGGTACAGGTAGAGGTGCAGTATCATAGCCAGTTGGAGTAGGTGTTGTTGGTTTGGCCTGGTTGAGGGCTAATGCAGAGGCAGATTGGGAGGATGAGGATGACGAGTCTTCCCCCTCGGATACACATCCCATGCCAGTTCCAGACAGGCAGAGATATCGACTACGAGAGTCAGCTCGGGGCCCTGAGTTGTCTGCAGAGCATTCGTCTAAGTCAGAGCCAGAGCATTGATTGTGGCTCTGTTGTTTTAGTTTCAGTAGTTTGTCTCTAGCAGACGGTCTACCATTGTACTCAGATGATTTTTCACATTATATACAGTGTTTGGCCTACATTATTTGTTGCACATTGTGCGTATGTCGCTCTGTACATGTGATGCTGTATTTTCAATTTTATGTTGAATTCTATGTGCGTGTGTGAATCCTTTTTTCATTTAATCTCATTTGAATTGAATGCTAGCTTCACATATATGCACCTACATCATGAGCACAGCAATCACCCCTACACCCCAAACGACATTTCATAAACACATGTAATACATTTGCATTTAAAAAAATTACAGAGATTGCATCTTACATGACCAGGCTTGCGTTGCACAAAAAACAACTATGTATATATTCAACTGTTGTATCAAGATAACATCACATAAACTGTCACTATTTTAAGCAGCCATCTAGTTATTTGCTGCACCATAAACTGCCAAAAACTACATAGCAACAGTCTGCCACATACGACTGGACCTTATCTATTCTAAACATCCCTCACTGATCCTCCACCGACTCCTCGCCCTCGTCTGGTGCATTGTTTTGTCGCTCTTGCTCTGCCTCCCGGTTAGCCCGAGCTGCCTCCTGGTTAGTCCGACGTCTGGCCGCCCTTTCCTGACCATGATGAGCTGCCGTCGTGTGAAATTCATTCCGATCTGCTCATCCAGATCCAGTTCGACACCGGGGACAGGATCCACAACGGGGATGGGTGGCTCCGGTTCCGGATTTCTCTACCGAGTCTGTCGCAGCATCTCTCGGATATCTGCCTCTTGCTTCTGATGTCTCTCGTTGTGCCTTCGGATATCTTTCTCAAGCTTCCTCCTGGCTTCGCCCTCGGCCTTCGGTGGTATGCGCTCTACCATCTCGATCGACCTTCTCCTCACAGCACCCTGGTCCTTGAAACCCTCTCACAGCACCCTGTCTCTCAAACAGCTTCTCACAGCCTGTCACCGGCTCTCGCTTGCTCTCTCATTGTCTATCACCAGCTCTCTCACAGCCTCTGAAAATGCCGACCACAATGGCATTGTGAGTGCCTATTTATTCCCACAGCCTGATCGGCCATGTGGATCCCCATCATCCATCCATGTGCCTCTGTACCTGCCCCCATGTCATGCTCCCCCCCTGTGTTGGTCTCCCATTGGCCCCATGGTCTGCTCACCCACAGTGCCCATGTGCCTCTGTACCTTCCCCCATGTGATGCTCCCCCCCTGTGTTGGCCTCCCATTGGCCCCATGGTCTGCTCACCCACAGTGCCCATGTGCCACTACACCAGTCCCCTGCACCATGTACTGTACCCTCTTCTTTTACACCCAGTACCCCTTTTTTTTCATTTTTTTGTCCTTTTTTGGTAAGTAATAGGCAAAAAAAAATTATTAAATATATTAAAAAATAAAAAAAATATTAAAAATGGTACCGCCTTGGGCGGTACCAGGGCGGTACCGTACCGACGGTACCACTGATATGGTACCGGGGTACCATACCAGCGGTACCAGAGGGTACTATGGTACATACTAATCGTATACTTACAATTGTATGGGATTCAAATCCTGAATGTTGAGCTCTTTGTGAAAATAAGTATTCTAAACTAAAACTTTGGTGATGGATTGACCGACAGCTGATACTTTGAAATCCATTATCCTGCCTTTTCAAGAGCTTCTATATATGTTATCTGATCTTTTTCTTTTCGAGAAAGAGCCTTTTGAAGAAGAATACATCAAAATCCGATGTTCTACATTTGCAAATATTGATAGCATCAATGGTTCCACTTCTATGTGTCGCCAATAGTCCAAAATATTTTTATGGAAGCTGAAAACAGAGAGAATGAAGAGAATGAGAGATATACCTAAGAATGACAATCCAAAATAGAATCTATAAAAGCTGAGAACGAAGAGAATGATAGGTATACCTAAGAATGACAAGAAGTTCCTAAACTACAAGGATTAATTAACTATAGTTCATGAACATTGAATCCAAATTAACCTCAAGTGTACAATACGACAACAAAAGAGTATTCAAGGAAACAATCGTTTGTTTTGCCCAACATGATTTTTGAAAATTGCCAAATTTTGGCTGGGAAAGCCAAAAAAAATTTCGTCCGTCAAGCACTGTTACAATTCGTCACAGATGAATACAATTTATTGGGCCACTTGGACGTTGAAAGCGTGCGAAGTCAAAAAAAAAAAAAAAACATCTTGACAAAGGGCCCATTTTAAGTTCTACTATCCCCGAATGTATTTGTGGCATGTTAAATTAGTACATAGCTAATCCAAGATAATCACATTGGCATGCTTCAAGGAGAATATTTCAATATCTTAAAAGCATTTATAATTATGATCATGAATATGAAACACATTATGCTATCAAACTTCAAGCTATTGTAACGTAGGTTGGGCAAGTCATGCAAAGAATAAAATATTTATTTCAAATTACGTTTCTATCTTCATTTGTGCACAATGTTGGCCAAGCAAAGAAGCAACTCGATGTTGTTCTTTTAACTACTTCAACCGAATATAGAGCAACCACTAGTGTTCTATGTAATCTTATGTCTTTAAAATAATCCTTAAGAAAAAAAAATTAAAAAGTCAAAGTGAAGCTACCCATGTCTTTTGTCACGACTATAGTTGTTATTAGATTACTAAGAATCCAATTCGTCATGCTTGATCTACTTGAACTAAACACATTGAGGTTCAATATCAATTTATTCGAGAGCATTACAAGAGGTACGAATTTTTTGTTCTAGTCAAATATTTTAGGAAGATCCTTCTTTATATACTAACCCACGCCAATAGAACCCACATTTGACAACTCTAATACTCGCGAGTCATCTTAGACCAAGTTCTCCCGTGTAGGTCGTCAATTCTCGACAGGATTGATAAGTTGCAGATATACTCACAAAAAGACTTAGCAAACAAAACTTTGTGCATGTCGAGCTATAAAGGAACGTTAAAAAGACAAACTACTTATCAAGGGAGATGTCTTAGGAATAATAACTAAGCTTGGGCCCTACATAATTATATGTTTACTATTTATAGAGCCCATGTATAGTGCTAAGTGAATCTTTATTGCAATGTTGTAGTTACTAGGAGAGACACCTCATCTCTCTCTCTCTCTCTCTCTCTCTCTCTCTCTCTCTCTCTCTCTCTCTCTCTCTCTCTCTCTCTCTCGCTCTCATTGCGTTGAATGCTATAACACTAATGACTGCTTAGCGATTGTACTGGGATTTACAAAAAGGACACAAAAACCGCCCTTTTCACTTCAAGATATGAGCTTCTAAATACCTTAATTGCAAGTTATAAAATGTGTTAGGAGCACCACCATAGGAATTGTAGTGATAGGAAACATGGTGACATAAATATCTCAAAAGTCCACAACCTTGCACGAAACTGCATAGGACTTGAAAAACTAGTAATATGGATTTAGTAGCACCTTGTCTTTCGAAGGCCAATTTGTAGAAAGTTTGATATATTTTCTTCAGCTATTGAAATTTAATGACACTGTTGATAAATTTCTTGAATTCACCATCACACTGCTACAAATTATCACTATAAAGGAAAATGGAGCCAAAATTTTGGTGAATAAATTCTTTTTCCCAAACACCAAACTAGAATCAAACAATACAAGTGCACTCTTCCTCTATGATTCTGACATCCATACTCCTAGCACAAAAGTGCATTGATACCAACTCAAGAAGACAATAACACATAAAGCATCACCTACGCCAAATATGGACAACAAACAATGGATGATACAAAAATCTAGAACTTGTCCTCCAATGACTAGTGTGTTGGTGAAGTCCACCTTTCCTCTTCTTGAAGTCACAAGTTCAACTCCAACTTCGGAAGAGGACACACAAGAAAAAAAAAAAAAAAACAGCCTAGAATAATGATCATTGTTAGAGAATTAATAAGTTCGACATGACATGAATCACAGAGTCCCTTAGAATAACTATCAAATGTCAAAAAAAGTTATCCTTTTTAGAGTCTTCAAGAGTACACTAGAGTACAAAGAACTGCCCTAATTATAACATGACTATAGCTTAAGGCCACCTGATTATTATACCTTGTCCAAAAGTACAATACCTTGTCACTTTTGAGAATTTAATAAGTCAGAGACGTTGCAGTAACAAGCAAGCATGATGACTTCCAAAGCAGGCTTGCAGCTGAAGTCCTGAACTGAGGATCAAGATTTATGGTTTTGTGACAAGATGGAGTTCGTAGACAAGGAATTCACTCAATGTGCCAAATATAATTGCCTGAAAAATATTCTCTCAGAGAATGCTTTTGACAAAGCATCATAACCATGCAAAACTTTGTATATGGCTAAAAATAATTTGATGTACCTGTGTAAAACATTCAAAATACTCTGATATTTCGATACAGACATACCCTCTTTGGGCAAATATAATCTTTTTATGAAAATAAATGTTCATACTTTTCCAACGATCACAGAAGAATATATCACCAACGGCCTCTATACGTTTGTTTCCAGTTCAGTAACTTTTCAAATAGCAAGAACTGCATTAATTTAAATGATCTCCGCTTTCATTAATTGTGCATTTTCCAGATCATCTGCTTCATCAGCTGACTTCCAGATTATACCCCTTAAATGGCAGCAAAGATCTTTATAAAACTGCAAAAGTAAAAACATCATCAAGCCAATGAAAACTCTCACCTTAAGAATATTGAATCATTAAATTAACCAAACTTAACTACGTATCATACTAAAACACAGCATGTATTGCACATGTACCAGGAGAAAGGGCAACAACTCAATCACCTTGTGATATTCAAGAATGTCTCCAAAGGCTTTGCGCACTTCAACCATGTAAAAAGCAGGGGCAACTTCAAAAACCTGAATCGACAAGCATTGTTAATGGTAGTCATGACACTTTTTCAAAAAAATCAAGCCTTTAACCAGGCCAGCTCGCCGTTCATTACCTCGATAGCAACTGAGAGTTGGCCTGTTCTTCCGGGAGTCAACTCCTCTAGCCGCATCTGTACACGAGTGCAGAGGTATTGACAGATAAGAAGAAAACTTATATTTGTCATGTAGCAAACTGTCGCTTACGACTCGTATGAAAACAGACCCATAACAAAATTTGGACCTCTGCCATCACAGATCAATCTTTTTCAAACAAAATCTCACACAGGAACATGTTTCATCCGTAACAAACTTAGTCTAATAGTCGACAAACCCACTTTTCTAATATTCTAATAAGGTGTCGGTACAAACCCATTTTTCTATTTTTATTAGCATATTAACTAGAGAAAAAAGAAGGTAAAGTCCTTTTCAACCGATTCAACATGTGGGCACATGTAAACAAATTGCAGCAAGCAAAATCGTAGTGCAGATAAAAATATCATCCATAGAAAGTCTTGTTGGTTAATGTGAAATGATCTCCCAATTGCTTTGGAGACTGGAAGCTACATTCAACAAGATATTTAACTTCTATATATTTCTTCAATGAAGAACAGAAAAACCCTTTTTGGCCTCAAAAACGTATCACTCGGTGTTGCACATGAAGATCATAGAACCCACAACCCAGAACCGTGGAAGGAACCGTACCACAGTACCACGGTTCATGTAAAAAAATAATTAATTAATTAATTAATTAATTTCCTAAATTTCCCCCCAAAACCCCCTCAAAGCTAGTTTCTCTCTCTCTCTCTCTCTCTCTCTCTCTCTCTCTCTCTCTCTCTCTCTCTCTCTCTCTCTCTCTCATCAATTTGGGAGATTAAATCATTTGAAGTAAATAATCTAAGTAGGGAGAATCTGCTTTTTCTGAAAAAAAATTGGCATTTTTTTTAGCATTTTTTTGGGCTATTTTTGGGGGCTGGGACAAAAAACAAATTAATTAATTATTCAGTGCGGTTCACCACGGTTCTAGACAAAAATTTTAAAGAACCGTACGGTTTACTGTACGGTTCTCAGAACCGTGGTGAACCGTTAACGGTTCATTGATTCTATGATGAAGATAATGTGCAAAATTATCTTAGCAAAAAAATCATCAAGGAGCCAAGCAAGTAGAAAAAATATATAATAGAAATTTCTCTTACTCAAGAACATGGTTGTCTTGTTACGTGCAAGTGTATCTACATAATTGCATTTGGAGTGTTGATGCATCCTAGATCAATTGCATAGTAAGGTAATTGATTACATACAGCCTTAATTAACTTCCATTTGAAAAATTATCATTTAAACAGTTATAGCATGTCAGAAGTGCAGGTTGCTACCTACTGAATCAAAACATAATTTACAGGGAGCTTTAAGGTCAGGGAAGCTGTCATTGATTGTTGTAGGCAAGGTTATATCTAGCTATTGATATAGTCAGAATCGAAAAATCAGTATGAGTAAAAGCACTCATATATCAGTCCAACAAAATAGCATATTGTATGGAAACAAGTTCACGAAGTCAACAGAGTAGATAAGATGTTCATGGGAATCCTGTACACAAGATGGCAGTATTCAACAGGATTTAGTAACTTTACTAAGCAGCTAAGACGGTGAGGAGAATGATGAGAGAGAAATTAGAATAAAGACGAATAGAGTTCATATTCTGAAAGTGTTCTTGTTCATGGCTCAGCCAGGTGTAAGCAGGTGATTAGATTGATAAATTTTTGTACTACTGTTTGCTGTCCAGATTTACTGATCTGCATGATGCTTATCATCTCATTCTTTTTGGTAATCATTGGGCTTGTAGCAAAATTTTGTTATTCAGAAAGGACTTTTAAGTCATGATCAGAAGGCTTTTCTTGATTGCATTGGTCGCACTCGTTTGAAGGTTTTCTCGCAAATATTCTAGTTCACATAAATTCAGTATTTTCGCAACTGGTGGACAAGGTGACTTCCCCTTCGCCTAAATCAACTACAATATTGACAGATTAATGGACAGAAGGGACATAATGCATGTGAATGCAGCATCGAACACTGCAACTATCGTTATCTACAACAATTATTCATGGACTATCAGTGGATACATTCGTTTCCGAAAACCGGCATGAGTAACAAGACTATGCAGTGGGGTTCGTCCTCAATAATATCGGCAACACAGAAATCGGTTTCATGGATGTCAGGGGCCATACATACACCACAACCAACCTGCAGACGGTTGCATTTATCATGGACCAAACGCCCACCAAATTTGGAGTCATGTGCAACGGCACTAACAATCAGTAGATAATGGGCCAACCTCTAACACCCATTCCTCCCAACCCTGCTCAATAAGCATCTCCAACTCTAGCACAACCAGCCCCAGGAGTTCCTTAACAGCCAGCTCAACGTGATGCACCCCAGGCTGGTGTTCAAACAATTACCATCAAGCTGGCTGTTGATGCAGTAAACAATAATAAAGCAGAGACATGTTTTTACAGTCGAGAGGAACCAAGCATAAATATCCATTCCAACACCTTCCTTTTCTAATCTTAAAGGGAAGTAATCCAAAGGCTTCAAGCTGATGAAGAAGACACCAGCTGTAGACATCCTTGCAATGGATCTTGTCACTCGAAACTATTACATCCCAGTATGTGTCTAGCCTTGGGCTAAGGGAAGCCCGGTGAGTTAGGCTCTTAATGGTGGTTAGTAGTCGGTCTCAGTTATACTTAGTTATAACTAGATTAGTACTTCAGGATCAGATAGAGTATAACCAGGCTGGACATGTGGGAGCAGTCGCACAGGAGGAACCCAGGCTGGACATGTGGGAGCAGCCGCACAGGAGGAACCCACAACATGTGGCACTGAATTGTTACTATTTAAAAGGTATCAGGAGCATCAGGTGAGACATTCAAATCAATTGAGGCCTGGACTGATGAGAGCCATTTGTGCAGTGGGATGAGACGTCATAGCTACTGCGAAGTGAATTGATCGGTATAGTATATACCCAGTGCCATCTCCCATGCTCGGGGTTGAACAAGCACTTTGTGTTATATGTATTTGCCCCAAGGTGAACAGTGCATCAGATTTTGTAGATATGCAACAGATTCTACAATCCTTTACGGCCTGGAACTTCAAAGCTTGATTTAATAAGCCTGATAATCTTAAAAAAAATCAATTTTATTACAGCAACAACATACTTCATATCATCGTCATAAACAAGTAATTGAGCGGAGGAAGAGGTTGCAGAACCATATTCTCTAAGAGAGTTCGATTGCGTGGGAAGGACTCTTCTGTCAACCAAGTAGTGGAAGAAGAGCTTAGAAATATTACAAAGCTATCTTTGGAAACTCATCCCTGAAAATAATTGGAACTCTGAAAAGGGAAGCCAAGTATGTGCCAACAATTTAGAGCACATACCATCATCACACATGTAGTCCCCTTTCGATAAAAAGAAAGATCTTGGCTTTCCATACTATTGTAACTTATTCCACCTCACAATAACATTTTCAGCATGGATATGAAAGCTCAGAAGTTAATGGCCAAAAGATATAAAACCTTGAAAGCTTAGAAAGGTGCTCTTTCTACTGTATAGCATATGAACTTTCAGGCATGGGAATGTCACCAATATTTTGGAAAGTACTATCTCAAAGCCACCAGTATTGTAGAATTGATGTAACCAAATACAAAAATAAATACTTAAAGTTTTAAACTCTCATAGAATTTGAATGTTCTTAAAGAGCATGTGCACTTGCAAAAAAATTCCACCTTTTTTCAATCCCTTATCATAAAGGAGGGACAAACCTTGAAGTTCCTGGTATGAACTTTGAAATTCATCAGTCTTGCTGCAGCATCTATTCTGGCAAGAATTTCCTTGGCTTCACTTCTTGATATGAAACGTGTTTGACGTTTCACATGATCCTATATGACGTTTCGAACAATTACAATAGATATTTGCACCTGCAATATGTCTGAAGTGCACAATTTGCAAGATAATACATACATGCGAAAATTCCGCCAGTTTAGACACGTTCTTCGAAAAACACCAATTTAAAATCTGAAACCTAAGATCAATAAATTTTCACCTGTCTCCTGTCAAACAGCACAGCAAGGTTAAGTCCTTGAGAAAGGGCAATGAGATTAAATGCGTTCATCATAGAAGGACCTGTCTCTATAAACTCCTTCTGCTCTTTCACGTACTTTTCCTGTACAGAAATACAACTCACTTATGCATAATCATACAAAATTTAAATTTCAACCCTTTAAGCAGAAGGGTACTCTAAAATGGACAAGGTGTTCTCGGAAAAGTATTATCCCATTAGCACCACCTCTTTATTAGAGTCCAGAGAAGCCTCAATTAACTGGAATCACATAAAGCTTGAAAGGAAGTCAGGAAATCCAGTCATAAAACATGACCAGTCTATCTCAGAACTTACTGCTCATAATTAAGAATAATCAGACATCGCATTTCTTCACAAGGTCTTTGGATATTAAAATCTTAGGTACTACACTAGCCTGCCATACCATAGCATACCATCAAAAATTTAGGCCTAAGGAATGGACTAGAGGTCCTCATCAAAAGAAGTGCCTACTAAACAGATAAATTCTAACATTCCCAATGAATGGTCCTTAAAGGTTTGCATTTGCCTGGTTAGAACAAAACTGTGTCAGCTGGAAAAATATTTCCTCTATATTTTGCTGACTAAAACTCTCTTCAGGTCTTATTGCCTGTTACTATGGTCTAAAGGTAATCTCATATGGCAGCTTGTCCAATTATATGTCCTCGAGGAACTTAGAATTTGCCCTACAGCCATCATCAGTTTGGGTTCAAATGCAGAAGCTAAATCTCACCTCAGTATCGTCAAACACAGCTTGGACATCATCAAGGTTGGCGTCCTCATCCTCATAAAGCCTTACAGGTACATAATTCTTCTTAAACCAGTCATCTTCACGAATTTGCATGACAGTGATACGCTGCACAGTATTTCAGACTTGTTACCCACATTGTCATCTAGTAAAACAGC
Source organism: Diphasiastrum complanatum (assembly GCA_029204225.1). Classification (NCBI taxonomy): domain Eukaryota; kingdom Viridiplantae; phylum Streptophyta; class Lycopodiopsida; order Lycopodiales; family Lycopodiaceae; genus Diphasiastrum; species Diphasiastrum complanatum. The sequence continues at coordinate 30,630,207 of CM055101.1, forward strand.
ATGAAATTTCTAGATGATATTCAATGTCATACGAGAGATGCTTCCCACTGCTTCATATATGCAGTTCGATATTGTTGTTGGCAATGTTTTAACCCCAGTAGTCAAAAGACCAACTTTTTTCCTGTGTATGGAAAGATAATCAGTTGCTTTACCGTCCGAGGATTAGGGTCTAGAATTCGTTCAATCAAAGATCGCGCACCATGAGAAAACCATGGAGGGAAAGAGAACTCTGCTGCATGTACCTGTGAAAGAACAAAGATGGTCAACCTTGACAGCATTACCTGAGTAAGAAGACACAGTATTTTATGGAACTACAATTCACTGAACCTATTCACATTATTCCATTATGTCAGGCCCAAAACCATTCCCATATGATGCCAATTGCTATCTCCTCTTGATGTCTTTGTGACCATACTCTAGCAACATGTTATGTCCCTGATTAACTTAGGTTATATAATCGCTAACCTTAAGTCAAGGAAACCTGGACGAGGGTAGGATTACTCAAGTTGAATCTAGGTGTGTTTAGTGTATGGATGGGCAACTGTGACTACAGATAAAGTTGACCGATATTGGACTAATAGTGGTGGACACCATGCTTGAGAGTGACATGCACTGAACTGCCAATTAGAAGCCAAGGGCTGAATTTTAAGGCTATCTATATCGGGGATGAAGTTGCAATTGACTCATCCTAGTACTGCCAGGATAATGAGCTCACTAGTCCTCCAGTGCTTAGAAGAGGCAACTCCGTGAGTGAGTTGGGCTACAATGGTATGGACAAACATAGCAACAGAGTAAGGGTTGGATTGGGATGATGTGAAGAATTTCAGAGCTCGGGGTGAGATTGGATTAGCTCTATCAATGAGTATATGAGGATGTCACTCTACAAGTGTTGCTTTGGCTGACTTTTGCTAGGTTAGGAATCCAAGAAGCCTTTACAATGGAAACAAAGCAAGCCTAAGTTTGCCTGCATGAAGGAGATTGAGTGCAACAAAAGGTGTATCACCAAGTAATGTGCCATGAACGTTGTCTAACATTAGTTCAATTTTTAATCATTATCTGCAAATCCTCTTGTGCTATGCAGAATATTGTGGGGATGCGCATGGAGCTGGTAATCGATTATTACAAATGTGGATTTATTATGAATTGTAAGATTATTACATGCATAATTGGCTATGAGAGAATGTGTGAGTAGTAGGTAAATTCCTGCAAAAAAATTATATGTTTTGGTATGCATGGATTCCCAGCAAAAACTATATTGAATATAAGCTATATGAGGCCATGAAATGTTTGTCTGCACAGATGCTAAGCCTATGAAATCCTTTATGTTTACTATATGTATGCTATGACCTCAAACACAGGTATTGGCATCACATGCAGTATAAAGGCAGCAAATAACATTCACAAAGCATTCTCCAATCAAGAAAACTCAATGAAGAATAATAATGGTTGTAGATAGCTCAGGCAGATCTCTAACTAAGATCTCCAAAATATAGAACTTTCCTACAGGAAGCTCAGGGCACGACCATAATTTGAGAAACGAGAGTCTCTGGCTCCTATTTATACTTACTTGGGAGCATCTTGAAAGGTCCCAGAAGGGTCTCATCTTAAAAGGGAGTCCAAGAGCTGCCATATGATAGTTCTGACCCAAAAATAGTTGTGCAGCATGTATATAGTTGAGGCATGCTTATAGAGAAATATGAAACTGTGTTATACTTGAGGGAGCAAACTCTTGTTGTCATCCCAACCATCCTCAAAATACAAATACCAAACAAATAGGCAGAAGAACCATCAAGAATAAATGTTGATATACATCATGATAGCACTCTCCAAAGTAGGTGCTAGAAATAGGGGAATGTTATCCACAACTTCTTGTAAACATCAGCAAGTAGTAGATGATGAAATGGTTGCCAGAATGACTTCCAAATAGAACACCAACTGTCAAGCTATCAATAAAAGCTGTTTACTACTGCTAAAAGGTTTAAACAAGCAATAGAGCAAGAAAATACATCAAAAATTCACTACCAAAAGCGGGTGTTAGCATGTATAGAAGGTTGTGAACCACTAGTAGGTGTTATGAAAGGTGAATGCTAACAAAAGTAACCAAAAAAAGTGAAGGAAACATGCCTAATCCCGCAAGTAACATCTACTACTCAAAATCAATAAGTGCATTGAAAGCAAATCATTACAGGAAAAGTATGTTGACATTATCTTGACTTCCATATGTCAAACTTGGGACGATTGTCACAAAAAACAGAATATTCCCCTGTATGACCTTCATGATCTTTGCATTGAAGATGCCAATTGAAAAGCTTGAACTCATCTTCAAATATGGAACATCAAGATCCATAGGGGATTTGAACCAAAAATCTTGCAAAAGATAAAATAGATTATTCCATTTGACCAAAGTTTGATTTTACAATAACTTCACTTCTAGCAAGTAAAAAGGGATAGGGAATGGGATGTTAAGATTGTAAGACATTATAGAACATGTAGAACCATTTAAAAGAACAAAAAAGAAAGCGGTGTTAATAAAACATAAAAGTAACCCCTTTGACTAAAAAATCAAAGAGAACTTTGATTGCTTCTCTAGGTGTAACTTAATCCTACGCTCCCAAGAATGTATCTATTTTCAATTTTTGTCGTGCCTATTTAAAAAAAATGATGCAATTCACAAAACTCAAACTTGATTACACAACAGTTATGGCCAAAAATGTCTATTTAGGTCTAGAGAGAAAAATGGCTAGAGAAAGAAACACCTAGAGAGAGAAGTTAGAAAGAAAAATCAACTATTAAAGAAGATGAGAAGGTGCTCTCATACCATGTTAAGAACTCAATCACACATATTGGCATCAAATGAAGAATGAAGACAGCAAATAGCATTTTCCAAGTAAGAAAACTCATTGAACAATAATGGTTGTTGACAACTCAAGGCAAATCTCTAACTAAGGTCTCCATAAATATAGAACTCTCCTACAAGAAGCTCGGGACACCAAACTCAATAATCTGAGAAATGAGAATCTATGGCTCCTATTTCTACTTAGTCAAGAACATCTTCAAGGTCCCAGAAGAGTCTTATCTTAGAATAGTCTTATCTCAAAAAAGAAGCCCACAACTAATAGAGACTATAGTACCATAAAATAGTTGCAAATCCCAAAAGTATGGAAGAAGTATGAAGCTGTGTCGAGGCATGCGTATAGAAAAATTTTCTAATTATTGCTACTATCATGAACCATAGTGCCTCGTGGTACCGCTGGTATGGTACCGCCGGTACCATATCAGTGGTACCGCACCATATCAGTGGTACCGCCGGTACGGTACCGCCCTGGGATCCGCAGTACCAGGGCGGTACCATTTTTAATATTTTTTTTATTTTTTAATAGTTTTAATATTAAATTTTTGCATATCAACCACCAAAAAAAGGACAAAAAAAAGTAAAAAAAGGGGGTTTAGGGTGTAAAAAAAGAAGTTACAGTACATGATGCAGGGGACTGTTGCAGGGGCACATGGGCACTGCGAGTGAGCAGACCGAGGGGCCAATGGGAGAGCAACATAGGGGGGTAGCATCACATGTACAGAGTACAGAGGCAGGCCTAAATGGCATCGGTGGCACTGGAGGAGCCGACGCACATACACCCTCTGATGAGCTAGAGGAACTGTAGGCACCTCATGCGGCTGCTCTGGCTGGGACTCTGTGTATGGCATGCTGGCAAGAGATGATGGGGGCGCCCTGACACTCGGCATCTGCTGGGCCTCTGAATCCAATGTGGCAACCAAGTCGGCCAGCTGGGCATCCGAATACAAATGCTCTGGGCTCTGGGACTCATCCTGTGCACCAGCCTCTAAATCATCCTGTGCACCAACCTCTGAATCATCCTGTGCACCAACCCCTGAATCAACCCAAGCCTCATCCCGTGCCTCATCATGTGCACCCTGTAGACCCTGCATGGCCTCCCAATCTGTGCAATGAAAGTCATCAGGTGCCTCCTCTGGTGTGTTGTCGTAGTAACGGCCATGACTCTGGCTGCACGCATCCAAACATCTGCGGGACCGGCATCTGAACCACTCTGCCCTCTATCAAGAGCCTCCTCCATCATGTCGACATAGGTAGGTATGCCACTGCCCCCCCCTGTGTGCTCTGCCTGTCTGTCGGTATAACCTGTGCCATGTGTCCCACCTCTGCCACGTGATGCACCTGTGACCCCTGCCCGTGGCGTGTGCCCTGCACCTGTATAATCTGCCTCATCCCTCTCTGGTCTGGCAAACACAACCCGAATGGGCTCATCCTCATCATGCCCATCCTCTGACACTGGCTCATCTGCCTCATACAATGGGGGATCTCTGTGCTCAAGCCCAAGCTCTCTCTCTCTCATCTCAGCAAGCTCCATCTCTCTCTCTGCCATCAACTGTGTGCCCAGGTCATCTGCAGGCATGGGTTGGGTGCTGTCCGTAGGCAAGTCAACCTGGCACTCCAAATCGGATATCTTCGTCTGCAAGGTTTAAAATTTGCATGTCAGAGAGACAACTTTATCAAGAAATGAAACCAACATACCAGGAGTCAACCAACATGCTATGAAAGACTAGCTTATCACCTGCAATGCGCTCGTAATGGTCGGAAGCCTCCTGGCGAGACGTGCGTTGGTGCTACAGAACACCAACCGCTCCAACTGACTCACTAACAACCGGTTTCTTCTCCTCGTGTGAATGAGTGCCCATGTGCTCCAATTACGCTCACACACGGAGGCAGCACAGTCCTGTGGTGCGTGCATTGAAATACTTCAGCACATTGTGGCAGAGGTGGAACTTCAACGAAACACAAAAATGGAGGATAAAATGAGATGCATACCTGAGAAAGGACAAGCAGTGCAAGACGTTGTATAGATGGGTATGTGCTACCGAACATGGTCCACCAGGTAATGGGTAGCTGCCTCCTCTCTGGATCCTGGGCAGCCGGGTGGCCGAATGTGCCCATGCCGAAACGAAATGCAGCGAGCTCCTCCATGAGCCTAATAGGATCCAAACCTATGTGTGGACCCACCCTGTGAATGTACTGAAGCCAATCGGCCTCGAGCTCCCTGTCTGCGATCTATGTCGGAGAGAGGAAGAGGGGATGCAGCATGTGTGCAACGTTGTGGATACTCCTGTGGAAGTAGTTCCACCGCGTCTCCCATATGAACTTCAGCTCTGTCATCCTGCAGGTGAGGGGCATGTGGTTTAGGGCATTACGAAAAAGCTTAACATTGACAGAAAAACAAACTAGCAAGTACTGAAAAGATAAAGGTCAATTGCAACACTGTACCGCTTACCTCTCTGGCTGCAAGATGGGCAGCTGCAGGAACTGTCCAATCCGGTCCATGAGCTCATACACCAGTCCAAGTGTCGACCCCTCGCTGTCAGCCATGCGGAGCACAATGTAGAGTGGTCGAAGCAGTCTTGACAATGTCTGTGCATCCCTCCAGAACTGGTCTCCCCTCACCGTGGAAGAAAAGTGCTCCCCATCCTCAGTGTGCGGAAATGTATTGGCACCCGAAAGATCACTGGCAACCATCTGTAGAAGCTGGGCCCTGCACCTGATCAAACGGTCGATGACCACCAAGTCGAATGCAAAGCGCGTGGGGGCTGGCTTACGGAGGTCCAGATGGCTGAACACTCGGAACATGGCAAGAACACGCCTCTTTCTGGTGACAAAAGTCACCAAGAAGAGGGCCTCCCGGACGATGGCTCTAACCCAGGGAAGTGCTCCAATGTCCCCCATCAGAAGGTCTATGTCGTGGGCTGCACAGGGGGTATGAACAATATGAGGGAACTCGGCCTCTAGCAATACACCCATCTGAATGCAGTTCATGGCATTGTCCGTCACCACCGTGACGACATGCTGTGGGCCTATGGCTAGGATGGAAGACCTGATGACATCAAACATGAACTCTGCAGATATGACTCTCCCCCCCCTGCTGCAATCCACTGCCCTCAAAAACTGTGTGCCCATGCAGCTGGAGACCAGTATGTTGAGGATCGGCCTCCTCCCGACATCAGTCCAGCCATAGGACATGATGCTGCAACCGTAAGTGGCCCAGTGCCGACATAGAGGCTCCATCTCTCTAGACAAGGACTCGACCCTATCCCTCAGCATGTGTGTGCGGACAACCTCTGAACTAGGGACTCTCCAGCTAGGGCTGACAGACTGTGCAAGGCGAAAGGCCCTTCTGAAGGGCTCGGAGTCGGTGATGGCAAATGGAAGGTTCAGCTCATAAATCAGGCTGGCCACGGCCTGTGTGGCCTCTCTATCGATGTGCGGCTGATGCGCGCCACGAATGGTCTGCTGCACAAGGGCTCTCCCTGGTGGGCGACGGGTGGTGGACCTCCAACACGGTGCACCAACCGTGACGGGAATGGACGATGACGCGACAGGCTGGGCACTGGTGGATGCATCGGCTGTAGACGTGGAATGGGGAGAGTGGGATGCACTGGCAGGGATGGGTGCAGCAGCATAGGTGGGGTGCACTGGTGGAGGGGCAACATCTGGCATGGGGTACGAAAACTGCTGGCTGAGGAGGTCATCCGGATGGGAAGGGAAGGAAGAAAGGATCTCTTCCACATCCTCGAAGGCCCGCCCAGTACCATCATGGGCCTGCTCGGGTGGCGGAGAGTCCATGAGAAAGTCGTACACTGGTGGAGTGTGAGCAACAGTGGGTGGTGGTGGAACCGCAGTGGCAACTGGCGGACGGGATGGGACGGGATCCACCGGAATCCGAGCAGATGGGGGTGCGTGAGGCAGAACTGTCTGAGGGGCAGAGGAGGATGCACTCCCTCTCCTCGTGCGTGCCAGCCAAGCAGGCAGCAACTCTGGGTTAGCCACATAAGGAGCGGTGCAAAATCGGAGAATGCCCTCCGAAATGGTGTTCTCCCCTTCCACGAGCCGCGGCCCGTAGGTGTCCAGTACTCGCTGCCTGTCGGGGACGGTCATGCTGCCACAAGAGGCAGCATTCAAGGTGGCACCATTTTTGGCGCGTGCACCGAGCAGATGGCCTTTAAGGCGAGTGAGGGATGCAGCAAACTCGACGAGACAGTATCGGCAGCGCACGATCTTCTGACCGGTCTTGTTGGCCTTGTCGGCAACCCGCCTGACAATGTCTACCTCGTCCCACAGACCGGAAAGGTCGGATTGCACCATTGCAGATGAAATGAGGGATGGATTGCTGGAAAAAAAACAACAGAATTCACTGTTGGAGAGACGCTGAAAATGGGCAAATGCAGGGCAAAGCAAATCAGATGCAAGGCAGGGCGTTGCGTGGGCGATGGGCGACGCAAGGAATCAAAGGCAGGCAGGAAAAACCAGCAGCGATGGCAGGGCGGAGAGGGCGCAAAACAATTTCAGAGGAAATGCGAGGGGGGTGGGTAGGTTTAGGTAAAAAAAAATTTTAAAAATATTATTATATTGTGGTACCGCGGTACCATCATGGTACCGCGGTACCATGACGGTCCCGCGGTACCGGGATCCGCGGTACCCAGTACCACGGGACCTATGTCATGAACTAACAGTGGTTGAAAAATATCAACTAAAATTGTTCATTCTAATCGTTACTACTATCAAAATCTCGAGGTTCTTTGAAAAATATTAACTTGCATCATTCTAGTCCAAGAATACTTTTTAAATATACCAGCATAATCTAGAAGCAGTACAACTGAAATTAATAGAATCTCAATGAAGTTAGCCATGAGTAAATCTGAAACTTTTTCATCAACTAGCCACCCCCTAGCTTGAACAAGGATCCTACTACCTCACTGCCAATGGTGTGCAGGCACACCTGGTCCCCACCTGCAATGATACACCTGACCTGAAATGCTAGGTGCCTAAGAATTTGTCGGGTGTGACCGTACTATGAGTCACCTACCCCTAATGACAACTATCTAATGTGCCAAACCCAATCAAATAGCAGTAGTAATGAAACTAAAGCCACAATCAAGAAAACAAACATCCATGTTGATATAGCCATAAAACACAACTGAAAAATAGAGCTTCATGGAATCATCAATAAGAATTGAAGAGATGGAAGCAACTCAATACAAAATGGGGATGAAATTCATGTGGGTTGGGCACATCTCCGTCTCTGCCGTATCGTCGTAGCATCCGTGCATTGCTGGACACATAGACCAGTCGTCTGCACTACTCAATCGATAGCTTTTTCCTCTTCTTCGTGTGTTGCATGGACCAGTTGCTCCAGTTCCGCTCACAAGCGGAAGCTGAACAATCCTGCGACAACACTCTCTTCACCAAGCGCTGGAGCTCTGGCGTGGAGCGGCCATAACAACCCCACCATGTCACTGGACGGAGCTGGTCCTCCCTCTGTTGGCACCGATCATGGCCGACGACCCCGATCCCTCTCTTGAACCTCAGCAACTCCCCCTCGATGATGTTGAGGCGCTCAGCCCCACCTGATGGCAAAATAACGATTCCACGAGTCAGTGTCTATACAAGCAAGATTGTACGGGCATGAACCATGAAAACCCTCAAAAGATAAATTGAAAATTGCAATGTAATACCTGGCCCTCAATAGACTCGATCTATGTAATCCAGCCATCCTCAGAGGAACTCCGGGTCCCCCGCTCGTCTAGTGGTGAGCCACAAGGGGTGCAACATGTGGGCTACCACGTGGAAGGGTGTTATGTACTTATATTCTTGCCTCGGTGTGAACACGTCGACGACGACTTGCAAATTGTAAATTGTAAACTGTAGATATTAAAATGGCTCACACCGGGCTGTGCTGTTTTGTAAAAAATGTAAATAGCAGGTTTTTGGTAACTTGTTGTCCTGCTTATATTTGGTATAGGGTATTGAGTCTTAATTTAGAGGCCTCTTCTGCCAAATGTCTATCAGCTCCTGCCTCCTGCAACACCCAACAACACAAGACACATTACAATCATCAATCGTTTCTCATGCGAAATTACAAGATGAAATGGAAACATAGCATAGGCAAGGGAAAGGAATTGTACCTGGCCTCATCCAAGGGGAATCTGGTCAGCACCTCTCCAATGTGGTCCATGAACTCGTATATGAGACCGAGAGTGCACCCCTCTCGGTCTACTAGGTGTAGCACACAAAAAACAAACCTCAACACATCAATCAGCTCCGATGCCCATGTCCAGAACTCATCTCCATATACTGTCGCCTAGAAATGAACTGCATCCTCGCCACGGGCTCTGAACTCATCGAATACAGTGTTGGCCATAATCCTTCGTAAGTGGTCTCGCACAGCCGCCAGACACTTGAGCAGCACGAAGTAGTAGCCAAACCGTGTGGGTGCCGTGCCGGCTTCCTAAGATCCAAATGCGAGAAGCTGCGAAATAGGGCCACCAACCACTTCTTCCTAGTGACGAAGTTGACCACACGCATGGCCTGAGCAGTGATCTGCAAGACAAACACCCATCACAAAATTGTTATGGGCCGAGCAAAGCAAGGAAATGATAACAATAAAACCAGCATAAAAGATGGGAAAGAAGGTTTGGAAAGGATACCTCATGGATCCACAGGGAGTGCACACATGTCGTGGATCAAAAAATCGATAGAATGTGCAGCACATGGTGTCCACATAATGGAGGAATGCTCGCGCATCAGGAGATCTCCCATCTGCCTGCAGTTCGTGGCGTTGTCTACGACAACTTGTACTACGTGCTCGGCCCCAATCTCTTGGATGGCAGAGCTCATTGCATCGTAGATGAACTCTGCAGTGATGGCTGCACCACCAAGAGTGGCATATACCCCTCGTAAAAACACGGTGCCAAGCAGACATGAGACCATGACGTTCACGATGGATCTGTGAAGAACCTTAGTCCATTCGTAAGACAATATGGAACTACAAAACAAATTTCATCAGACACACTTGCCATATCAAGCACGTATAGACTGTAACGACATGCTAGGAAGATGCAACATATGTGAAAGAAACCTGCGAAATGAAAAACATTAAAGATTAAATTACTTACCTCTACCAGGCTGCTTGAATGGGGCTCAGCTCCCGTGCGATGGTCTCCTCCTGTTGGCGCAGGAGGCACATGCGTATCACCTCTCTCCTTGGAGGTGCCCATCAGGAATCTGCTACTGCCGCCTGACGCATCATCTCTCTATAGACATGCGTGTCAGTAATGACGAATGGAATGGAAGCCTTGTAAAAAACTTGGGCCACCGCTCTCGTGCTGCTGCCTCTGCCACCCTTTGTCCAATGTAGTCTGATGTGCTCTCAGCCTGACATGTCTCTGTTGTGCGTGTGTCGACGGTCGAGGTCTAACATGCCCTATGGTGGTATGAGATGGGGCATATGGGGGTGCATCTGCTGATGGCATGGCAGGTGGTGTGTCTCTCTCCCCACCCATGCTAGGACCTGCATCTAGGGGTGTGACACCAGTAACTAAGGATGCTGATGGTCGCGAGGGCTATGATGGAGTGGCGGAAGGCCCAAGTGCCCTTGCACGTGCGGCAGGCACCGAGTGACTGCCATGGGTAGGTGGTGCTACTGCCCCTCTGTGATTAGGCCCTTGCACCTGTATCCCCTCTACAGCTAGGCCCTGCACCCTGGACCTATGAGCTCTGCCCTCATTGTTGGAAAAAAAACTCCTTGCTAGTCTCAGTGGCTAGCTGGCTAGCTGATCCATCATGGATGTATGTCTCTCATAGACTCTCTATCTCACCATCTGTAATGGAGCTGCATATTGATATACCCATGGCTTGCCTGTTACGAGCACGTACCCAGTGCCAAACCCTAGAGACCACAGGAGGTCAGATACCACAATCAGGGACGTGTCCAGCGTACACGTTTAACAGGGCAAGACAGTGTGAGTAGTCTGCCCCGGCACGGTCCATAGCCATAGCGGGCCTAACACTAACACAGCCTAGGGACCCTGTCAGCAAGATAGGGCCCCGCGTTGGGTCCCGACGTGCAGTTGGCCACGTGAGAGCCACGTGGCTGACACTTGGCAGTATGCATGCTACCAGTCCTCACACTGGGCTAGGAGGGGCTTACTCCATATCAGGGAGTAGGGAGTAGGCAAGGTTGGGTGGATCAGTTAGTGTTTGCCCTACTGTGGTGTTGAGACCTCTAACACTGCCCATCTGGCCTGGTCAATCGTACCCGGTGAACTCTAGACCGCAATGGTAGCATCTCCATCTGCGAACACCTGAACCATGGGACGTCGCCACATCCCCCTGTATGAAGTCAACCTCAACCCACATGCCCCTACCAACAACCGGCATGATGTCGACGTGACCTACCAGCTACAGTGATCGCTCGAAAGACCTGCAAAACATACACAAGCCATGCAAAGATTCAGTACATTGCAAATTAGGGCTAAACTGATGCGAAAAAGCGAGGACATGACACACAAAAACCCCTAAAATTGTGCCGTACGGGCCAGAAGAGAGTTCCAGCACCTTTGTGGACATTGAAAAACACAGTTTAGCATCTTACGACACATCGATCAGACAAATACAGCTCATTTCACATATTAGGGCTAAAAAAGACACCAAAAAGCAAGCTTGACATTCATAAATTGATCTACATGCACTACAGGCGTAAACCGACATTCCTGGCATTCTTGTGGCATCTAACGGCAACCTCAATCGGACACCTATAGCCAATTTCACAAATAGAGCCAAACAAAGCACCAAAAGAGGGCACCACTCTTATAACTTCTTCTACGTGTCGTAACGTTCTAAACTAACGTTGTAGGCATGAGAAAACACAGTGTAGCACTTTATTTTGCTTCAATCTGACACCTATAGCTAGTTCTAAACATCATGGAAATTGTAATGTGTAGGCAAGAAAAACCTGGAATGTGAGTTTTCTCGCCCTCCGCTAGGTTCCCATGCCCGGCGTCGTGCCCACTGCGTCCCCTTCATCGAATAGATAGTCGTAGGATGTTGGATCGTCGCAAACGGATCAGCATAAAAAATTTACACTATTTGTGATTGATGGATCATAAATGGATACTTAATTATTATCAAAGGATAATCAGGAAATGTGTTGATTCTTAAACATGTTGAGTGATTCCTGATCTATTAACTGAGTTGAGAATTCAGATCATTTTTTTGAAATCTGAATCTCTTTACTCTCGTATTTTATTGAGACCTATGGATCTCAAGGCATCTCTCGTAAAGTAAATTGTTTTTACTTATGGAGAGTTTTGCTTACTTTTGTGGACAATATTCTACTACAGATTGTAGTCTATATGTGCTTGTGTACGAGTTCAGTCTACAACTCCAGACTAAAATCAAGGGATACAAATCTAAAATAAGAAATCAAACAAGAAACAAAGAATAATGGATCAAACAATGACCCAAAGCAATTTGGAATTTGAAAAAACCTAGAAAAAGAAAGCTACAAAAGCCAAGAAATCTCTAAATCTAATGTAATTTGGATCTTATGCTCTAATACCACAAATGTCATGTGCCAAACCGAATCAAATAGCAATAGTAATGAAACTAAAGCCACAATCAAGAGAACAAACATCCATGTTGATATAGCCATAAAACCCACATCACAAATAGAGCTTCATGGAATCATGAATTAGAATTGAAGGAACGGAAGCAACTCAATACAAATTGGGGATGGAATTCATGTGAATTGGGCACATGAGACCTAGCAAGCTCTATTCCCAAGGCTCGCATTTACAAAGAGGAAGCTAACCTCTCTCATTTGCAAATGAGCCAAAAGATTCTTCAAATTGGAATCTCTTGCCTACTTATAGACAATCCCCTAACTTAACTAACCATAACTTTTTTTTAGGATAGTTAGGTGTACTTTGGGCCCTTGTTGGCCTATTATCCTTATTTAAGTACTTTGAAAGGCCTAAAGAGGGCACCACCTTATTCTTAAGGATAGCTCATGTTGGGCTTAACAAAGCTTACACTAGATATTATATTGCATTGATAAGCACTGATGTACTAAAAGTACAACCGGTCCTAGGCCCACTAGATCCATATTTGGGTTCTAACATTCCTTCCCCCTTCAAGAAAGTCATCGTTGCTTGTTGACAAACTCTAGGTACAATCGTTGTAGCTTGTACTAACTCTCCCAAGTAACACTGAAAAAGGGAAGTCCTTTCCATGCAACTAGATACTAATCGAGAATATGAAATTTCGATCATTTTTCACCTCTTGGGTATGCAATTGGCACCATGTTCTAAGGCCTTTGCTTCTTGTAGTGACACTAGGGCTTTAACTAGGTTGTCAACTTGATGTAAGCAATTCTTCAAGTGACTTAACATAGTTACAAGCTAAGATTCACTAGCTATGCCTAGAAAGGATTCGGCTAGCTATGACTATTCTTTTTTTTGTTTTGTTGTAGTATTTGCTTAGTACTTGCTTTACACAGTTATGATACTTTGGGGGTATCTGTTGTGACGACTTATGTCCTCTCCATCAATATTTCCATTAGTTCGTGATTTTTCAGTATTTAGCATGCTTACATTATTGTTTTAGATAGTCATTATGCTTGCTAGCCGGTGGAGGGCTTTGTTTTTCTGTAGGGGAGAGTTATGGACTTGGCTCATTACATTCACCGTGTCCATTCTTTTATTCGTTATTATGCATAAGCAGGCCTAAGGGCCCTTTTTATTCATATACTGGCCTTGGGCCCTATTTGGTCATATTTTTAGGACTTGGTCACGCTGATTTGGAGTGGGGGTCCTCCTATTGGGAGGGCGCACTATTTTCCCTCCAAATGTTATTCCCTCCCTTTTTTGAATCCTCTATTTGATTCAGGGAGAGGATATATATAGGGCAGCATTGTATTCCTTTATTCAGTTTATGATGATTGCTCCTCTTTAGCCTCAAGCATTCTCTCTTCCTGCTTTCTAGCTTAAGTCCTGCTTTTCAGTGTATCCCACATGAGAACAAGATTTGCCAGCTATGCAGATTAGAGGAGGTGGAGTCTGAGGAGCACTTCATATTCAATTGTCTTGTTTATTATGGGATTACAAGGTGTTACCATTGCGTTTTCCGTGATCCTCTAGCCACAATATGCTATCTTATTTCCTATGAGGACCCACGGTGTGTTGCCTTGATCATACGAGAAATATTTCTTCTACACCGACATACATGCCAGAGAGATCAGTATGGAGACCCAGGCTCCTCCCAAATTACATTTTTTTTTGAGGAAACGCTCCAGAGCAACCATTGAGACTAAGATATTATCCAAGAATGAGATGGATATCCCTTCTAGAGATCAGCATCGAGATTAGAGGCAACATACAGTATTGATACTGAGTCCCCTTCAAAGACCTTGATAGACTTGCACTCGTATGAGGAGACGACATTCTCCATCTTCAATCTCACCAATAGTGCCAAGACTATCTATCCTTTCTTACTTCAGCAAAGCTCTAGCTCCATTATGACACGATATTGATATATCGCTCCCTATACAACATGCTTTATTGTCATCGTAACATTGTATCAGTAGTACTATTTTTAGTATATGAAAAGATTTCACTTAGACAATCAGAGACTAGCTCGTTGATTGATTAATTCTAGTTTTTTTTTTATTTTGATCTTGGAGACGTATATATGCTCTTGTACAAAGTATCACACTTGACATGTACTATTTCATCTTATATGCCTTCTGTCATTTACAAACATTAATTAAGCTCTCTCTCTCTCTCTCTCTCTCTCTCTCTCTCTCTCTCTCTCTCTCTCTCTCTCTCTCTCTCTCTCTCTCTCTCTCTCTCTCTCTCTCCTAAATAAATTTCCTAGATCTTATCACCTTCTTATAAAGTGTTCCAAGGTCAGCCTCATCAAATGGAAGACGGCCTGCGAGCAACACATAAAGAATAACACCACATGACCATATATCTGCTGCTGCACCATCATATCCCTTATCATCAAGAACCTGAACAGAAGGGAGAAAAAAGAAATCTACTCAAATTTTCTTCAAAGCAAACGTTGTGTAATTGAATTCTTTCAAAAATACATGACATGATTTCTAAAATAATTATCTAATTCTTATAAAAGCACATCAATTATGAGAAGATTTGATAGACACACTGACAAAATTTATGGTCATAGAAAAAGCATAAACTAAACATTCTACTGTTGAAATAAGTTTAGTGCTGGTCTTGATGCGATAGCAAAGATTTATCGTACTTTCTTGGTTGAAATATGGGAACATAAAACTTGCTCATTCAAGGCTATCTCACTACTCAGCATGCACATAGGTTGTACATAATAGTGGGATGGCTTATTATGTTCATGACTCGATTGAAGATTCGGTTAAATTGCTAATAAGACTTAGTAAATCAATCTTTGTGGCTGAAAATCACATCAAAGAATAGAGAGCTTACATTGCAATTTCATAAAATGTCTAACTTTTACAAAAAACATGAACTTTAAATATGGTGATTCCTTTGGACAAGTTAGTCTGACACTCATATTCAAGTAATCAAATGAATTTTACTAATTAAACCACTAAGGCACAAGCAATTGTGACTTGACCCTCTTTAAATATGACCCACTTTGAGAACAAAAGCTTTCTGCTTGTGCCTCAAAAAGGGTGATCACGTGATTGATCATCTAATAGCATTCTTTTATTGCTTGGATTTCATTTGAGATAAGACAACTAGAGGAAAACAAAAAATCCTCTCTCTAGGGATGGATCTTCCCAAGAAAGTGCTTTGATACCAAGTTATGAACACAATCACAAATATGGCATGAAATGAAGCATGATAGCAAATAGCAATTGCCTACAAAGAATACGAAATGAACATCATATATCATCAATGACCAAACCCCTACAAGTAATAGCATGAATAGTCTCCACAATCAACAAGCTAACAAATGAATAGCAACTCTCTCTATCTATATTAGCTAGAGGCCCTTAGGGGAACCTTTTAGAAGTCAAATTTTTGAATACTGAGATGTATGCCCTATAACGTGGTAAATAGACCAATCCCTTAAAGTTGTCTACGTGTCCATAACAAATATGGGGTCTCAAAGAGTATAACAAGACCTTGAGCTTGTTAGAAGTCACTATTTGTCCTATTTGTCCTTTAATGGAGATTCCTCTGTTGATGCTTTGACGAAACCAACAAAATTGACGATCGCTAAGATCCCGCTGGAATGACAGATAACGGAGAGACTGATGGTCAGTGACAAAGTCAAATGGTATACGATACAGGTAATGACGCCACTTCTTAAGAGCATAGATAATGGCGAAAAGCTCTTTCTCGTGGACAGAATATCGTTGCTCATAAGAGCAAAGTCGTCGCGACTCATAAGCAATGATGCACTGGGACTGGCAAAGTAAGGCACCCAAACCAACGGAACTAGCATTAGTCTCAACAATAAATTTCTGGCCAAATCGAGGTAAGCACATGACAGCAGCATCAACAATAGCGCGACGAAGAGTATCAAAGGTTGTCTGACAATCAGGGGTCCACAGAAATGTACTAGATTTCTTCAGTAGAGCATGGAGAGGAGCAGCCACAGTGGCAAAGTGTGGGACAAGGCGGCGAAGGTGAGTGGCTAAACCGAGGAACATACGAACATGGTGAACATCGTTTGGTTTAGGCCAGTCCTAGATAGCCTGAACCTTACGAGGATCAAGGCGAATACGCCCATCACAAATAAGAAAGCCAAGAAATTCAAACTCAGCAACAGCGAAGGAACATTTGGACAGTTTGGCAAACAAATGATGGTGAATGACTAACTGAAAGACAGACGTGAGATGGGACACATGCTCGTCAAGGGATGTACTAAAAATGAGAATGTCGTCGAAATAAACTAAAACACAATGACCAAGAAGTGGACGCATAATATTATTCATAACATTGTGGAACGTAGGAGGACCGTTAGTAACACCAAAAGGAAGCACATGAAACTCATATAAGCCAAGATGGGTACGAAAAGCAGTCTTGTGTTCGGGGTGCATCCTAATCTGGTGATATCCAAAACGAAAGTCTATCATGGAAAAAATCTGAGAAGTGCCAAGCTGATCAAATAGGTCATCCATGTGAGGGATAGAGTATTGGTTATGGATAGTTAGCTTATTAAGGGCACGATAATCTACGCAAAGACGTTTGGTACCATCTTTCTTACTAACAAGGAGAACAGGGGCACCAAAAGGGCTATGGCTGGGAACAATTAGAAGCTGGTCTAATAATGCAGAGATCTGAAGCTCAACCTCATCACGCTCAGACTTATACGGTAGGGAGTACGGGAGGGAGGAGCAGACCCAGGGCGTAAATCAATGTGGTGGTTAACATCACGCAATGGTGGTAGCATCGTAGGTTTTGAAAAGACATAAGCATACCGATGTAAAAGGTCAGATATCACCTGAGGAACAGTTGGTGGTGGTGAAATGGCGACTGAAGGAGCTGTTGTAGCACGTTGTACACATAAGAGAGCCGCACAATGAGGCTACGCATAAACTGTTTCCCACTGATCAGCTGATAATCTCCCTGGAAATCGATGCCAACAAGGGAATGGGTAACTGAATCATGCACAAAAGCGAGTGTTTGCCGTGTCAAATCCAGTGTAACGGCACCAAGAAAAGCAAACCAATCAGCACCAAGAATAAGATCATAGCTGTTACGAGTGCGTAACCAGTGCCGAACCCTAGAGAACATAGGAGGTCAGATACCACAGTCAAGGTCGTGTCCAGCGTATACGACGAACAGGGCAAGACAGTGTCAGTAGTGTACTCCGGCACGGTCCATAGACATGGCGGGCCTAACATAGCCTAAGGACCCTGTCAGTAGGATAGGGCCCCGCGATGGGTCCCGACGTGCAGTCGGTGCCACGTGGCCGACATTTGGCAGTATGCATGCTACCAGTCCTCACACTGGGCTAGGAGGGGCTTGCTCCATATCAAGGAGTAGGCAAGGCTGGGTGGATCAGTTAGTGTTTGCCCTACTGTGGTGTTTAGATCTCTAACACTGGTATCGGAGCCATCTCCATCTTTGGGAGTTTAGTTTCAGTAAGAGAGAAATCTATCAGAGTGTATAGAACATGATCCAACTTTCAGGAATTGGTAGAGCAGGGCCAGCGCTGTAGGAACAGCCTTCTACTGAGCAGATCTAAATGAAATTCTCACTTGTTCTGAGTTAGGATTTCTTGTATAGACTCAGCGCTGCAGGATCAGTGATTTACCTCTGTTTTTTAAGTGTAAACTGTTGATTTCTGAACGGATTTTAGGTAGAAGTCTGCAAGCAGGTCCATCGCTGTAAAATCATTTTTCAACTCTGATTTTTGTGAGCAATTTCTGGAAATTGGAGCGGATTTGAGACTAGCAGGGATTTGGTAGACCATCGCGAGTTGGCTGCAGGTTCAATTCTCAAATTTGGCTCATATATCTGAAATTTGGGATCAAAGGAAGCAGTTGGATCAGCGAGTAGTGACCTTCAGAAATCAGCAAGCAGAGGCCTTTACAAAACTCAGATTTCCAGATAAATTTGGGGCTCCAAACTCGAATTTTGTGAGGGAACAGGTCTACTAACCTGACAGCAAGGGTGAAGGACCAGTAAATTGGAAATTTGTACACTCTCCCAGTTTGCAAATCTGAGTTTTTGGAGGCAGCAGATCCAATTTCTTCAATAAGGGTTCTCTAAGAATCATCTGCAAAATTTCCAGATTACCTTCACCTAATTGCATGCAGCCTGAGAAGACAGATTGGACAATTAAGGAAGAACTGGGGGTTTCTTGCTTTTCTCTCTGGAAGTACAGTCCTAGGAAAGAGCTAAGTATTCTGCTTTCGTTTTTTCCAGTTTAGTCAATCTTTCTTCTTATTTTCAGTCAGAGGTTAAGGTACATCTTTTTCGGTTCCGAAAATGACCACTCCTTAGGGACCTGATCAACCCCCAGAGAGAGGCATCGACGAACTTGAAACAGAAACCTTGGCTTTTAATATGGGGAAAGAACCCATGGAAGTGGAGGAACAGGAACAATTCGCCGAGGAACTCGATGAATTGGCTACCAAGGAGCAGTATCTCCACTTGGTAACAGAGGTGGATGAATTGAAACTGGCTTTTGCAAATTTCAAATCCAGTATGGACGACTCATTCGCCGAGCTCAAAGGTTTAATTTTGAACTCCGTGAAAGGAAGCCTCCCATCAACTTCTCAGCCATCCCCTTCTCCACTTCCATCAGTTTCGGGTGAGCCTATGCGGTCTAACCCCAGTGTCTGCAAAGACTTAAAGCCTCCTACTTTTATTGGGGAAGAGAAGGATAGAAACGCAGATATTCTACATACCTTCCTCAGCAAATGGAAGAGCATACATGCTCTTAAACAGAACCCTGACCATTTGCAAGCTATTGAGGCTAGTCTTTCTCTAGGGCCCATGGCCTATTAGTGGTGGTTAAACCTCCAGGAGACTGGGCAGGCTCCCCGGTCATGGAAGGCTTTTGAAGAAGCATTCCTAAGAGAGTTTCTACCAGAAAATGAACTTGATAGAGCCTGGGAAGCCTAGGAGAACACTGTAATGGACAAATCCTTAATCCATTATATCTCGCAGTATCGAGAAGCAATTTTAAAAATAAAAAATGTGGATGACTATCAAAAAGTCAGAGGATTTGTCCGTGGCCTTAAAAGATGAATATAAAGTAGAGGTACAGAGAAACTCGCCTACTACCCTAGAGCAAGCTCTCAGATATGCTCAAATCTATGATGATTCAGTGGGTAGGAAGAAGGCGAGACAGCAACCTCTTTCTGAGCAGCCTCCTCAAAAAGACTTTCAATTTAAAAAGAAATTTTTAAAAAGAAAGAAAGAAGATAAAGTTAAGAGTGAAGCTCCTCATAAACGCCCATCGCTCATACAGCCCTTAAAACCAGAAGATTTTGAAAAAGCCAAACAAGAATGTTTGTGCTTTGTGTGCATGGGCAAGGGACACACAGTCAGACAGTGTCCCAAGGGGCCATTCACACAAGTTCATCTTGTTCAGACAATAAGTTTTCCAAATGACTCGGCAGCTTCCGAGATTAAAGTGTTTCATGAAGACCATGAACATTGTTGCCAACTAACTTCTGCAATGCTAGCGAGACCCTTCAGCTTTGGGCCGCATGACCTAGTACGTATGCATGGGAAAGTTGGTAACCAATCAGTCAAAGTCATGGTTGATGATGGGGCGACCCATAATTTTATCAACTACACCCTAGTTAAAAAACTCAGACTTCCAGAAGTACCTAGTCAGCATAGGTACATAGTTTCATTAGCTAAGGGTGAAGACAAAAAAATTTGGGAAACTATGGTAAGTAATTTAAATCTTGGTATTCAGGGGTATCAAGATGAAATAAACTTTCAGATAATGCACCTGGATTGCAAAAAAATTGTTCTCGGGAGAGATTGGCTCTACAGCTTAGGACCTTCCCTCCACAGAAATTATTACGAGAACACCCTCAACTTTCAGCATAAAGGCCGAGAGATCCAGTTGCATGGGGAGCATGATATTCCCAACAGCCCTATGGTCTGCAGTTCAGAGCTCTGTCAGTTAATCGGAGACAACAACCATCAAATATTCTTATGTGACTTTCAGTTTATTCCAGAAGTTTCTATTTCTAGTTCTTTACAACAGAAAGTAAGTAAATTAGAAACTTTATTTTCTAAATTAAAGATGTTTTTCCTGAAGATTTTACCGCATGGTTTACCACCTAGCAGAGATGTAGATCATGTAATAAACCTAGTACCAGGTACAGCACCTGTTTCTAAACCTCCGTATCGGGTCAGGCGAACAGAGGATGAAGAAATAACTAGGCAGTTAACAGATTATCTTGGGAAAGGCCAAATTCAGACCAGTAGTTCACCATGGGCCTCACCAGTCCCATTGGTAAAAAAGGAGGGATCTATGCGACTTTGCATAGATTACAGAGCCCTCAATAAAGTCACAATTAAGAATAAGTACCCAATGCCTCGGGCAGACGAGAGGGCATTCCTCCTTGCACAGTCTGTCAGCCCTAGCTGGAGAGTCCCTAGTTCAGAGCTTGTCCGTACACACATGTTGAGAGATAGGGTCGAGTCCTTGTCCAGAGAGATGGAGCCTCTACGCCGCCACTAGGCCACATATGAATGCAGCATCATGTCCGATGGCTGGACTGATGTCAAGAGGAGGCCGATCCTCAACATCTTGGTCTCCAGCTACATGGGTACACAGTTTTTGAGAGCCGTGGATTGCAGTAGAGGGGGGAGAGTCATATCTGCAGATTTCATGTACGACGTCATTAGGTCTTCCATCCTATCCATAGGCCCACAGCATGTCGTTACGGTGGTGACGGACAATGCCACCAACTGCGTTCAGATGGGTGTCCTGCTAGAGAGAGAGTTCCCTCACATCGTCCATACCCCCTGTGCAGCGCACGGCATAGACCTTTTGATGGGGGACATAGGTGCACTTCCCTGGGTTAGAGCCATCGTCCGTGAGGCCCTCTTCCTGGTGACTTTTGTCACCCGGAAGAGGCGTGTTCTTGCCATGTTCCGAGTGTTCAGCCATCTGGACCTCCGTAAGCCAGCCCCCACACGCTTTGCATTCGACCTGGTGGTCATCGACCATCTGATCAGGTGCAGGGCTCAGCTTCTACAGATGGTTGCCAGTGATCTTTGGCGTGCCAGTACATTTCAGCACACGGAGGATGGGGAGCACTTTTCTTCCACGGTGAGGGGAGACCAGTTCTCGAGGGATGCACAGACATTGTCAGGACTGCTTCGACCACTCTACATTGTGCTCCGTATGGCTGACAGCGAGGGGTCTGTTGTATGAGCTCATGGACCGGATCGGACAGTTCCTGCAGCTGCCCATCTTGCAACCAGACAGGTAAGCAAAATTGTTCTTTATCTTTTCAGTGTTTGCTAGTTTGTTTTTATGTCGATGTTAAGTTTTTTTGAAAATTTGCTTCGTCTTTGTGCAGGATGATGGAGCTGAGGTTCATCTGGGAGACGCGGTGGAACTACTTTCACAGGAGTATCCACAGCGTTGCACACATCTTGCATCCCCTCTTCCTCTCTTCGACACAGATATCAACAGGGAGCTCGAGGCGGATCGGCTTGAGTACATCTACAAGGTGGGTCCACACATTGGCTTGGATCCTATTAGACTCATGGAGGAGTTAGCTGCATTTCGTTTTGGCATGGGCACGTTCGGTCACCCGGCTGCTCAGGATCCAGAGAGGAGGCAGCTCCCCATTACCTGGTGGACCATGTTCGGTAGCACCTATCCCTCCATACAACGTCTTGCACTGCGTGTCCTTTCTCAGGTATGCATCTCATTTCATCCTCCCTTGCTGTATTTCGTTGACGCTCCACCCGTGCACATGTGCTGAAGCATTTCATTGCACGTACCACAGGATTGCGCTGCCTCCGTGTGTGAGCGTAACTGGAGCACATGGGCCCTGGTTCACACAAGGAGAAGAAACAGGCTGTCAGTGAGTCAGCTAGAGCGGTTGGTGTTCTGTAGCACCAACGCACGTCTCACCAGGAGACTGCCGACCATTACGAGCGCATTGCAGGTGATGGTCTATTCCCCCATAGCATGTTGGTTTACGTCTCACTAAAATGTAGGTTGCCATTTTTTATCAAGTTGTTGTCCTGACACGCAATATTTTGACCTTGCAGACGAAGATATCTGATTTGGAGCGCCAGGTTGACTTGCCTACGGACAGCGTCCATCCCATGCCTGCAGATGACTTGGGCACACAGTTGATGGCAGAGAGAGAGAGAGAGCTTGGGCTTGAGCACAGATAACCTCCTTTGTATGAGGTAGAGTTCATTTGGCTTGCTTGGGGGCTAATGCGGAGGCAAACTGGGATGATGCTAGTGAGGAGTCCTCCTCCTCGGAGTCCTCCTCGTCAGAATTGGTGCACCATGCTGGAGGTCCGCTACCCGTCGCCCAGCTGGGAGAGTTCTTAGGCAGCAGAGCATTCGTGGCGCGCATCAGCCGCACTTGGACAAAGAGGCCACACAGGCCGTGGCCAGCTTGATTTATGAGCTAAGCCTTCCATTTGCCATCACCGACTCTGAGCCCTTCAGAAGGGCATTCCGCCTTGCACAGTCTGTCAGCCCTAGCTGGAGAGTCCCTAGTTCAGAGGTTGTCCGCACACATATGCTGAGAGATAGGGCCGAGTCCTTGTCTAGAGAGATGGAGCCTCTACGCCGCCATTGGGCCACATACGGTTGTAGCATCATGTCCGATGGCTGGACTGATGTCAGGAGGAGGCCGATCCTCAACATCTTCGTCTCCAGCTACATGGGCACACAGTTTTTGAGGGCCGTGGATTGCAGCAGGGGGGGGAGAGTCATATCTGTAGAGTTCATGTTTGATGTCATCAGGTCTTCCATCCTGTCTATAGACCCCCAGCATGTCATCACGTTGGTGACGGACAATGCCACCAATTGCATTCAGATGGGTGTCCTACACTGGTACATCCTGGGTGCTGCCAAAGGGGGAGCCAGTGGAGTGGGTGCTGCCAAAGGGGGAGGACGTGGAGTGGGTGCTGCCACTGGAGAAGCCACTGTGGATGTGGGTGCTGCGAGAGAAAACCTGGTCACAGATGGTGGCTTGCCATGGAGACCTGGTGCTGCAGAAGTGGACGGCGATGGAGGGGCTGCAGGCCTGAGGAGCTGTGTGGTGCACATATACCCTCTGAGGAGCTGGAGGAACTGTGGGCACCTCGTGCGGCTGCTCTTGCTGGGACTCTGTGTATGGCATGCTGGCAAGAGATGAGGGGGGTGCCCTGACACTCGGCATCTGCTGGGCCTCTAAATCAAATGTGGCAATCAGGTCGTCCAACTGGGCATCTGAATACAAATGCTCTGGGCTCTGGGCCTCATCCTGTGCACCATCCACTAAATCATCGTGTGCACCAACCTCTGAATCATCCCGTGCCTCATCATGTGCACCCTGTAGACCCTGCATGGCCTCCCAATCTGTGCAATCAAAGTCATCTGGTGCCTCCTCTGGTGTGCTGTCGTAGTAACGGCCATGACTCTGTGCTACACGCATCCAAACATCTGCGGGACCGGCATCTAAACCACTCTGCCCTCTGTCAAGAGCCTCCTCCATCATGTTGACATAGGTAGGTATGCCACTGGCCCCACCTGTGTGCCCTGCCTGTCTGCCGGTATAACCTGTGCAATGTGTCCCACCTCTGCCACGTGATGCACCTGTGACCCCTGCCCATGGCGTGTGCCATGCACCTGTATAATCTGCCTCATCCCTGTCTGGTCTGGCAAACACAACCCGAATGGGCTCATCCTCGTCATGCTCATCCTCTGACACTGTCTCATCTGCCTCATACAATGGAGGCTCTCTGTGCTCAAGCCCAAGCTCTCTCTCTCTCATCTCGGCAAGCTCCCTCTCTCTCTCTGCCATCAACTGTGTGCCCAGGTCATCTACAGGCATGGGATGGGTGTTGTCCGTAGGCAAGTCGACCTGGCGCACCAAATCTGATATCTTCGTCTGCAACAGTGCACCCCACCTATGCTGCTGCACCCATCCCTGCCAGTGCATCCCACTCTCCCCATTCCACGTCTACAGCCGATGCATCCACCAGTGCCTAGCCTGTCGCGTCATCGTCCATTCCCGTCACGGTTGGTGCACCGTGCTGGAGGTCCACCACCCGTCGCCCACCAGGGAGAGCCCATGCAGCAGACCATTCGCGGCGCGCATCAGCCGCACATGGACAGAGAGGCCACACAGGCCGTGGCCAGTCTGATTTACGAGCTGAACCTACCCTTTGCCGTCACCGACTCTGAGCCCTTCAGAAGGGCCTTCCGCCTTGCATAGTCTGTCAGCCCTAGCTGGAGAGTCCCTAGTTCAGAGGTTGTCCGCACACACATCTTGAGGGATAGGGTCGAGTCCTTGTCTAGAGAGATGGAGCCTCTGCGTCGGCACTGGGCCACTTACGGTTGCAGCATCATGTCCGATGGCTGGACTGATGTCAGGAGGAGGCCGATCCTCAACATACTAGTCTCCAGCTGCATGGGCACACAGTTTTTGAGGGCAGTGGATTGCAGCAGGGGGGGCAGAGTCATATCTACGGATTTCATGTACGACGTCATTAGGTCTTCCATCCTAGCCATAGGCCCACAACATGTCGTCACGGTGGTGACGGACAATGCCACGAACTGCGTTCAGATGGGTGTCCTGCTAGAGAGAGAGTTCCCTCACATCGTCCATACCTCCTGTGCAGCGCACGACATAGACCTTTTGATGGGGGACATAGGTGCACTTCCCTGGGTTCGAGCCATCGTCCGCGAGGCCCTCTTCCTGGTGACCTTTGTCACCCGGAAGAGGCGTGTTCTTGCCATGTTCCGGGTGTTCAGCCATCTGGACCTCCGTAAGCCAGCCCCCACACTCTTTGCATTCGACCTGGTGGTCATCGACCGTCTGATCAGGTGCAGGGCTCAGCTTCTATAGATGGTTGCCAGTGATCTTTGGTGTGCTAGTACGTTTCAGCACACGGAGGATGGGGAGCACTTCTCTTCCACGGTGAGGGGAGACCAGTTCTGGAGGGATGCACAGACATTGTCAGGACTGCTTCGACCACTCTACATTGTGCTCCGCATGGCTGACAGCGAGGGGTCGACACTTGGACTGGTGTATGAGCTCATGGACCGGATTGGACAGTTCCTGCAACTGCCCATCTTGCAGCCAGAGAGGTAAGCAGTACAGTGTTGTAATTGTTCTTTATCTTTTCAATGGTTGCTAGTTTGTGAAGGGATCTCTTCCACATCCTCGAAGGCCCCAGCAGTAGCATCCTGGGCCTGCTCGCGAGGCGGAGAGTCCATGAGAAAGTCGTAGACTGGGGGAGTGCGAGCAACAGTGGGTGGTGGTGGAACCGCAGTGGCAACTGGCGGACGCGATGGGACGGGATCCACCTGAATCTGAGCAGATGGGGGTGCGTGAGGCGGAACTGTCTGAGGGGGATGAGGGGCAAAGGGACTGGAGGAGGATGCACTCCCTCTCCTCGTGTGTGCCAGCCAAGCAGGCAGCAACTTTGGGTCAGCCACATAAGGAGCGGTGCAAAATCGGAGAATGCCCTCCGAACTGGTGTTCTCCCCTACCACGAGCCGCGGCCCGTAGGTGTCCAGTACTCGCTGCCTGTCGGGGACGGTCATGCTGCACTGTTATGATACCGGCGGTACCATACCAGTGGTACCAGGGGACACTATGATATATTATTATATATATATATATATATATATCATAGTTCCCTATGGTACCGCCATTATGGTACCGCGGTACCATAATGGTGGTACTGCGGTTATGGTGCCGCCCTCAGACCAGCGGTACCAGGGCGGCACCACAAAAATAATATTTTTTTTTATTTTTTTGTTTTTTTTTTTTAAAAAAAAAACCTTTTAACAAGCTAAAACTAGGTAAAAAATTCAGGAAAAAAAAAGGCGACGGTTTAGAAAAAAGATGTTACTGTACAGGGGGACTGTGTACTGGGGGCACTGTGGGAAGCAGACCTGGTGGTCAATGGGAGTGCAGCATGTGGGGGGGCAGCAAATCCGGACAGGTACACCGTCACATGGGCACTGTGGGGGAGCAGACCACGGACCCAATCGGAGTGCAGCATGTGGGGGAGCAATACATGTGGCAGGTACACCGTCACATGGGCACTGTGGAGGAGCAGACCATGAACCCAATCGGAGTGCAGCATGTGGGGGAGCAATACATCCGAACAGGTACACCGTCACATGGGCACTGTGGAGGAGCAGATCATGGACCCAATCGGACTGCAGCATGTGGGGGAGCAATACATGGGAGAGGTACAGTCATGGGATCATCAACAAATGCAAATGGGAAAACAAGCTGTGGGGTTAAATAGGCACTCACAAGACAGTGAGAGAGCCAGTGAGAGGCTGTGAGAGGCATTGTGAGAGGCTGTGAGAGAGAGCCAGTGAGAGGTTGTGAGAGAGAGCCAATGAGAGGCTGTGAGAGGCTGTGTCACAGACCGAGTGAGAGGCTGTGAGAGGGAGGCTGTGAGAGAGCCAGTGAGAGCCATTGAGAGGCTGTGAGGGTCATTTCGAGCAACAGGGTGTCGTGAGATGGCGGAGCGCATACCACCGAGGCCTGAGGGTGAAGCCAGGAGGAAGCTCGAGGAAGATGTCCGAAGGCACAACGAAAGGCATCAGAAGCAAGAGGCAGACATTGCAGAGATGCTGCGACAAACTCGGGAGAGACACCCAGAGCTGCAGATCCCCGCCCCCGATGTGGCCCCCGTCCCCGCTGTCGAGCGAAGGGCTGCCCGCCGTCGTGCTAACTAGGAGGCAGTACGGGCTAACCGGGAGGCAGAGCGAGAGCGTCAAAACAATGCACCTGATGAGGGCGAGGAGTCAGTGGAGGATCCATAGGAATGTCTAGAATAGATGGGGTCTGGCCGTATGTGGCTGACTGTTGTTATGTGATTTTCGGCAGTAGATGTGGCAGCATTTAGTGTCTAACATAGTGTAAAGAACAGCCCCAGCCGTATATGGAGGGAATACGTATTGTAATTTTGTGACATCTGATGAATTAATGTACGGTGTTTCTTTTGTGCAACGCGTGCCTGGTGGTGTATTGCAATGTAATGTATGTGTTTATGAAATGCTATAAAGGGGGTTGTATTTCTGTGTTGTGCATCTGCTATCAATCTATGCAGTTGAAACTAATTGTAATTACGCACATACCATTTGAAATAAAATTGAAAACAGAGCATAACAATTACAAATCGACAAATACAAAATGTGCAGCGAATAAAGTACGTCCAACACTGAATATAGTATGGAAAATGGTCTGAATACAGTGTTTGACCATCTGGCCGCCAAACATGGAACATGATATCAAACTGCTGAAAATAAAATGACAGAGCTACAATCAATGCTCTGCCTCAAACTCAGATGAATGCTCCAGAGACAACTCAGGGCCCCGAGCTGACTCTTGCAACTAATATCTATGCCTGTCTGGTACTGGCATGGGCTGTGCATCCGAGGGGGACGACTCGTCATCCTCATCCTCCCAATCTGTTTCTGCATCCCCAAGCAAGCTAAACCAACAACACCTGCTGCAGCTGGCTGTAATACTGCACCTCTACCAGCAACTGGAGCCCTGCGAGGTCGTCCTCTCTTCCCTGGCAGTTTCTGTGCCCTGCCTTTCTTGTTCGGTGCACCCTTGGGCCTTCCTGGCCTCTTGCGGACGAGGGGAGCCGTCAATGCCTCATCACCCCCATGCAGATCACCTGGCTGGCTAGGCTGGGCCCAAGCTGAGGCTGGCTGGGATAGAGAAGCCAAAGATGGGTGTCCCTGTGCAGCTGATAGTGGAGGATAGGTCCTTGGAGTGTGTGCCCGTGGGGCTGCTGCTGGCGGAGGAACTGGCTGTGGAGGGGCCATCCCTACAGGAGGCAAGTACAGCGACGATAAGTACTGAAAGGGTACTGGTACATCCTGGGTGCTGCCAAAGGAGGAGGATGTGTTGTGGGTGCTGCCAAAGGAGGAGCTGGTGCCGTGGGTGCTGCCAATGGAGGAGGATGTGCCGTGGGTGCTGCCACTGGAGGAGCGTCTGTAGATGTGGGTGCTGCAAGAGAAGATCTGGGCACAGATGGTGGCCTGCCATGGAGACGGCAAAAGTGGATGGCGATGAAGGGGCTGCAAGCCTCAACGGTATCGGTGGCACTGGAGGTGTTGTGCGGCGCACATACACCCTCTGAGGAACTGGAGGAACTGCAGGCACCTCGTGTAGCTGCTCTGGCTGAGACTCTGTGTAGGGCATGCTGGCTAGAGAAGATGGGGGCGCCCGCTCGGCATCTGCTGGGCCTCTGAATCCAAGTCTGCAATCAAGTCGTCCAGCTGGGCATCCGAATACAAATGCTCTGGGCTCTGGGATTCATCATGTGCACCATCCTCTGGATCATCCCGTGCCTCATCCTGTGCACATGCGGACCCTGCATGGCCTCCCAATCAGTACAATCAAAGTCATCTGGTGACTCCTCTGGTGTGCTGTCATAGAAATGCCTATGGCTCTATGATGCACGCATCCAAGCAGCTGCGGAAGGTAAACCCAAATCACTCTGCCCCCTATCAAGAGCCTTCTCCATCATATCAACATAAGAAGGTATGCCACTGGCCCCCCGTGTGTGCCCTGCCCGTCTCGCGGTATAATCTGTGGCATGTGTACCACGTGATGCACCTGTGACCCCTGCTCTAGGCATGTGCCCAACACCTGTATCATATGCCTCATCCCGCACTGATCTGGCGAACACAACCCGAATGGGCTCATCCTCATCATGATCATCCTCTAACACTGGCTCATCTGCGTCGTACAATGGAGGCTCTCTGTGCTCAAGCCCGAGCTCTCTCTCTCTCATCTCGGCAAGCTCCCTCTCTCTCTGTCTACCATCAACTGTGTGCCCAGGTCATCTGCAGGCATGGGATGGATGCTGTCCGTAGGCAAGTCAACCTGGCGCTCCAAATCGGATCTTTTCGTCTGCAAGGTTTAAAATTTGCATGTCAGAGAGACAACTCTATCAAGAAATGAAACCAACATACCAGGAGTCAACCAAACTGCTATGGGAGAATAGCTTATCACCTGCAATGCGCTCGTAATGGTCGAAAGTCTCTTGGCGAGACGTGCGTTGGTGCTACAGAACACCAACCGCTCCAACTGACTCACTGACAACCGGTTTCTTCTCCTCGTGTGAATGAGTGCCCATGTGCTCCAATTACGCTCACACACTACATGCATTGAAATACTTCAGCACATTGTGGCACGGGTGGAACTTCAACGAAACACAGCAATGGAGGATAAAATGAGATGCATACCTGAGAAAGGACAAGCAGTGCAAGACGCTGTATAGATGGGTATGTGTGCTACCGAACATGGTCCACCAGGTAATGGGTAGTTGCCTCCTCTCTGGATCTTGAGCAGCCGGGTGGCCGAATGTGCCCATGCCGAAACGAAATGCAGCGAGCTCCTCCATGAGCCTGATAGAATCCAAACCTATGTGTGGACCCACTCTGTGAATGTACTGACGCCAATCGGCCTCGAGCTCCCTGTCTGCGATCTGTGTCGGACAGAGGAAGAGGGGATGCAGCATGTGTGCAACGCTGTGGATACTCCTGTGGAGGTAGTTCCACCGCGTCTCCCATATGAACTTCAGCTCTGTCATCCTGCAGGTGAGGGGCATGTGGTTTAGGGCATTACGAAAAAGCTTAACATTGACAGAAAAACAAACTAGCAAGTACTGAAAAGATAAAGGTCAATTGCAACACTGTACCGCTTACCTCTCTGGCTGCAAGATGGGCAGCTGCAGGAACTGTCCAATCCGGTCCATGAGCTCATATACCAGTCCAAGTGTCGACCCCTCGTTGTCAGCCATGCGAAGCACAATGTAGAGTGGTCGAAGCAGTCCTGACAATGTCTGTGCATCCCTCCAGAACTGGTCTCCCCTCACCGTGGAAGAAAAGTGCTCCCCACCCTCAGTGCGCGGAAACGTACTGGCACACCAAAGATGACTGGCAACCATCTGTAGAAGCTGTGCCCTGCACCTGATCAAACGGTCGATGACCACCAAGTCGAATGCAAAGCGTGTGGGGGCTGGCTTACGAAGGTCATCACCTTATCAGTATCACGATCTTACTTACAACTTATAAGTTGCAAATACAACTGGGAGATATCATTGCAAGAACACGCCTCTTTCTGGTGACAAAAGTCACCAGGAAGAGGGCCTCACGGACGATGGCTCTAACCCAGGGAAGTGCACCTATGTCCCCCATCATAAGGTCTATGCCGTGCGCGGCACAGGGGGTATGAACAATGTGAGGGAACTCAGCCTCTAGCAGTACACCAATCTGAATGCAGTTTGTGGCATTGTCCGTCACCACCGTGACGACATGTTGTGGGCCTATGGACAGGATGGAAGACCTGATGACATCAAACATGAACTCTGCAGATATGACTCTCCCCCACCTGCTGCAATCCATTGCCCTCAAAAACTGTGTGCCCATGCAGCTGGAGACCAATATGTTGAGGATCAGCCTCCTCCTGACATCAGTCCAGCCATCGGACATGATGCTGCAACCATAAGTGGCCCAATGGCGACGCAGAGGCTCCATCTCTCTAGACAATGACTCGACCCTATCCCTCAGCATGTGTGTGCGGACAACCTCTGAACTAGGGACTCTCCAGCTAGGGCTAACAGACTGTGCAAGGGGCGGAAGGCCCTTCTGAAGGGCTCAGAGTCGGTGATGGCAAATGGAAGGTTCAGCTCATAAATCAAGCTGGCCACGGCCTGTGTGGTCTCCCAGCTGGGCGACGGGTAGCGGACCTCCAGCACGGTGCACCGAACGTGATGGGAATGGATGATGACGCGACAGGCTGGGCACTAGTGGATGCATCAACTGTAGACGTGGAATGGGGAGAGTGGGATGCACTGGCCGGGATGGGTGCAGCAACGTAAGTGGGGCACACTGGTGGAGGGTGGACATCTGGCATGGGATACGAAAACTGCTGGGTAGGGAGGTCATCCGGATGTGAAGGGAGGGAGGAAGGGATCTCCTCAACATCCTGGAAGGCCTCGTCACTGGCATCCGGGGCCTGCTCCTGCTCGGTTGGCGGAGAGTCCATGAGAAAGTCGTAAACTGGGGGAGTGCGAGCAACAGTAGGTGGTGGTGGAACCGCAGTGGCAACTGGCGGACGCGGTGGGACGGGATCCACCGGAATGGGTGTAGATGGGGCTGCATGAGGCAGAACTGTCTGAGGGGGATGTGGGGCAAAGGGACTGGACGAGGATGCACTCCCTCTCCTCGTGCGTGCCAGCCAAGCAGGCAGCAACTTGGGGTCAACCACGTAAGGAGCGGTGCAAAACGGAAGAACACCCTCCGAAATGGTGTTCTCCTCCGCCACAAGACGTGGCCCGTAGGTATCCAAAAGTCGCTGCCTGACGGGAACGGACATGCTGGCACAGGGGGCAGCATTCAGTGTGCCACCATCTCTCGCGCGTGCGCCGAGTAGGTGGCCTTTAAGGCAAGTGAGGGTGGCAACGAACTCGGTCAGGCAATATCGACAGCGCACGATCCTTGCACCGGACTTGTTGGACTTGTCGGGAACCCGCCTGACAATGTCCACCTCGTCCCACAGATCGGCAAGGTTGGAATGCACCATCTCTGTAGAAAGGACTGGGGAAAGAAGGCAGAGATCTCTGTGGGTGTGATAGGAGTCGGAAGGCTTGAAAAAACCACAATAAAGGCCGAAATAGCAATAGCAGGGGCGGACGCGATCAGTGCAATGCGAAGACAGCCGGGAGGGCGCGGACAATAGGGTGATGGGCATACAACAGAGAGGGCGCGGACATCAGGGAGGGCGCGGACAGTAGGGCGACGGGCAGGGAGAGAGATGAAGCGAGGGGGGGGGGATTAGGTTAAAAAAATATATAGTAATATATTAAATATTAAAAAATATTATACATAAAAAAATATTATATATTGTGGTACCGCGGATCAGTATGGATCCGCGGTACCGGGATCTGCAGATCCCGGTACTGCTGGATCTATGATATATATATATATATATCTCATAGAATAGGTGAACCGTTAACGGTTCACCAATGGTTCATGAACCGTACGGCTCACCAAGCTTGAGACCCTGGACCGTTAATTAATTAATTAATTTTTTTTATTTTTTTTAACTTCCCACCCCCAAAAACAGCCCAAAAAAAAGCCAAAAAAACCCGAATTGTTTAGGGAATTTAATTCTTTCTTTTGAGGGAGTGTCCTCCCCACCATAGCATTTAATTAATCAATTAATTAATTAATGGCTTTTTTAATTAATGGCTTTGAACTAAAAAAGGAGAAGTTCTCGAAAACTCGCCTGGTATTTGTGACTTCACAATTTTTTTGAAACTTATGCCCATAAAGCATAAGGCACTTGGATTACCTGAGAAGACGTGTACAAATAATAGAATGAAGCTAGAGGCCCTCATTGACAGGGATATGTATTGATCCCTATCTGTCCTTAGATTGGTTTGTCATCTGAGGAAAGTAGATTTGAAGGATTCTTGTTGTGGCACGACATGCAATTTCCCGAGCATTCAAAATTGGTCAAAAGCACAAGGACCTTATGCTCTCAAAAAATCTCATCCTGCGATCCAATCATCCCATTCTGTTCTGCTGCAACAGTGACAGAATTCTTGTTTCCTTTCAGTGTTGTTGGAGTTCATCCCAAAACCCTAAACCTATCTCATCATATAGGCCATAGTACTGTGTAGGTCTTGTACTTCCCTGTGTTGAATGACACTGTGGAGCATAAGTAATTAGTAAGCTGTTGAAGTTCATCCGGGGAGTGCATCGTTTACCTGTATTTATATAATAATATAATATAGATCCGTCAGAGAGACAGAGATAGCGAGAGCACGAGACAGTGTTCTCTAGACTCAAAAAATATAAAATGTTTGCTCTTTCATGCCCGATTCTGTGGTATCTCAGTTATGGGAGGCATGGGCAGTGGTTAGGTTTGTTGCAAATTTTTTTGGAAATTTCTTTGGGTACCTTTTTCCTTTTTTTTTAACAGGAGGGGGCAAGTGGATGCCAGACACCCTCTGATAATTAATTTCGGGGGGGGGTAGGGGGAGCAAAATTGTTTTTATTTCGTTTTGGGGATGTGGTGAGGGGAGGGGCCTGTTTTTTTTTTCTTTTGAAAAAAAAAAATTGAAAAATGCCGGACGTGTCCACCCCCAAACGCACCCTTGAGGCGTCCGCGTCCAGACGCGGGCGCGTCCGCTTTCAGGCTCCACTTCCTTAGATATATATATATCAGACATGAGGGTCCGGGCCGAATTGCCCGCGTCCGCGTCCGCGTCCGGACCCGGACGCGTCCGACCTCCGGACGCGGGGTCAGACGCGTCCAATTTTTTTCTTTTTAATTTTTTTTAAAAAAAAGAATTTTTTTTTAAAAAAAAAACAGGGTGCGTCAGGGAGTCCGGAAGCTTCCGGACGTCCGGGGGTCCGGATACCATTTTTTTTTAAATATTTTTTTTTAAAAAAAATTTAAAAAAATTTAAAGGAAAAAAAAAACCAGATGCATCCGAACGCGGACGCACCCCTGGCGCGTCCGCATCCACCATCCGCTTCCTAAGATATATATATATATATATATGGTGGACGCGGACGCGCGTTCAAATGCCCGTCCGCATCCGCGTCTGGACGCGGACAGGGGCGCGCACGCTTCCAGAAGCGTCCGTTTTTTTTTTCCAAATTTTTTTTTTAAAAAAAAATTTGCGTCCGTAACCCGGACGCGTGCGTCCGGGGCGTCCGGACCCCTGGACGCATCTGTTTTTTTTTTTTTTTTTAAAAACAAAAAATAGACGCGTCCGGGTGCGGACGCCGAATGCGGCAAAACGGCCCGGACCCTCATGTCTGATATATATATATATATATATATATATATATATATATATATATATAGGTACCGCGGATCCAGTGTGGTACCGCGGATCCATACTGATCCGCGGTACCACAATATTTAATATTTTTTAGTATATAGTATTTTTTAATATTTAATATATTACTGTATTTTTTTTCAACCTAATCCCCCCCCCTCGCTTCATCTCTCTCCCTGTCCGCGCCCTCCCTGCTGTCCGCCCATCGCCCTACTGTCCGCGCCCTCCCGGCTGTCTTCGCATTGCACTGATCGAGTCCTCCCCTGCTATTGCTATTTCGGCCTTTATTGTGGTTTTTTCAAGCCTTCCGACTCCTATCACACCCACAGAGATCTCTGCCTTCTTTCCCCAGTCCTTTCTACAGAGATGGTGCATTCCAACCTTGCCGATCTGTGGGACAAGGTGGACATTGTCAGGCGGGTTCCCGACAAGTCTAACAAGTCCGGTGCAAGGATAGTGCGCTGTCGATATTGCCTGACAGAGTTCGTTGCCACCCTCACTCGCCTTAAAGGTCACCTACTCGGCGCACGCGCGAGAGATGGTGGCACACTGAATGCTGCCCCCTGTGCCAGCATGTCCGTTCCCGTCAGGCAGCGACTTTTGGATACCTACGGGCCACGTCTTGTGGCAGGGGAGAACACCATTTCGGAGGGTGTTCTTCGGTTTTGCACCGCACCTTACGTGGTTGACCCCGAGTTGCTGCCTGCTTGGCTGGCACGCACGAGGAGAGGGAGTGCATCCTCGTCCAGTCCCTTTGCCCCTCGTCCCTCTCAGACAGTTCCGCCTCACGCACCCCCATCTGCACCCATTCCGGTGGATCCTGTCCCACCGCGTCCGCCAGTTGCCACTGTGGTTCCACCACCACCTACTGTTGCTCGCACTCCCCCAGTTTACGACTTTCTCATGGACTCTCCGCCTCCCGAGCAGAAGCAGGCCCCGGATGCTAGTGACGAGGCCTTCCAGGATGTTGAGGAGATCCCTTCCTCCCTCCCTTCACATCCGGATGACCACCCTACCCAGCAGTTTTCGTATCCCATGCCAGATGTCCACCCTCCACCAGTGTACCCCACTTACGCTGTTGCACCCATCCCGGCCACTGCATCCCACTCTCCCCATTCCACGTCTACAGCTGATGCATCCACTAGTGCCCAGGCTGTCGCGTCATCATCCATTCCCGTCACGTTTGGTGCACCGTGCTAGAGGTCCGCTACCCGTCGCCCAGCTGGGAGAGTTCTTAGGCAGCAGAGCATTCGCGGCGCGCATCAGCCGCACATGGATAGAGAGGCCACACAGGCCGTGGCCAGCCTGATTTATGAGCTGAACCTTCCATTTGCCATCACCGACTCCGAGCCCTTCAGAAGGGCCTTCCGCCTTGCACAGTCTGTCAGCCCTAGCTGGAGAGTCCCTAGTTCAGAGGTTGTCCGCACACACATGCTGAGGGATAGGGTCGAGTCACTGTCTAGAGGGATGGAGCCTCTACGTCGCCACTGGGCCACTTAAGGTTGCAGCATCATGTCCGATGGCTGGACTGATGTCAGGACGAGGCCGATCCTCAACATACTGGTCTCCAGCTGCATGGGCACACAGTTTTTGAGGGCAATGGATTGCAGCAGGGGGGGGAGAGTCATATCTGCAGAGTTCATGTTTGATGTCATCAGGTCTTCCATCCTGTCCATAGGCCCATAGCATGTCGTCACAGTGGTGACGGACAATGCCACGAACTGCATTCAGATGGGTGTACTGCTAGAGGCCGAGTTCCCTCACATTGTTCATACCCCCTGTGCCGCGCACGGCATAGACCTTCTGATGGGGAACATAGGTGCACTTCCCTGGGTTAGAGCCATCGTCCGTGAGGCCCTCTTCCTGGTGACTTTTGTCACCCGGAAGAGGCGTGTTCTTGCCATGTTCCGGGTGTTCAGCCATCTAGACCTCCGTAAGCCAGCCCTCACACGCTTTGCATTCGACTTGGTGGTCATCGACCGTCTGATCTCTGGTATATGAGCTCATGGACCGGATTGGACAATTCCTGCAGCTGCCCATCTTGCAGCCAGAGAGGTAAGCGGTACAGTGTTGTAATTGTTCTTTATCTTTTCAGTGTTTACTAGTTTGTTTTTCTGTCGATGTTACCTTTTTTCGTAATGCCCTAAACCACATCCCTCTCACCTGCAGGATGACAGAGCTGAAGTTCATCTGGGAGACGCGGTGGAACTACTTCCACAGGAGTATCCACAGCGTTGCACACATGCTGCATCCCCTCTTCCTCTCTCCGACACAGATCGCAGACAGGGAGCTCGAGGCTGATTGGCTTCAGTACATTCACAGGGTGGGTCCACACATAGGTTTGGATCCTATCAGGCTCATGGAGGAGCTCGCTGCATTTCGTTTCGGCATGGGCACATTCGGCCACCCGGCTGCTCAAGATCCAGAGAGGAGGCAACTACCCATTACTTGGTGGACCATGTTCGGTAGCACACATACCCATCTATACAGCGTCTTGCACTGCATGTCCTTTCTCAAGTATGCATCTCATTTTATCCTCCATTGCTGTGTTTCGTTGAAAACAATGTGCTGAAGTATTTCAATGCACACACCACAGGATTGTGCTGCCTCCGTGTGTGAGCGTAATTGGAGCACATGGGCACTCATTCACACGAGGAGAAGAAACCGGTTGTCAGTGAGTCAGTTGGAGCGGTTGGTGTTCTGTAGCACCAACGCACGTCTCGCCAGGAGACTTCCGACCGCGTGCATCACAGAGCCATAGGCATTTCTATGACAGCACACCAGAGGAGTCACTAGATGACTTTGATTGTACCGATTGGGAGGCCATGCCGGGTCCGCATGGTGCACAGGATGAGGCACGGGATGTTCCCGAGGATGGTGCTCATGATGAGTCCCAGAGCCCAGACCATTTGTATTCGGATGCCCAGCTGGACGACTTCATTGCAAACTTGGATTCAGAGGCCCAGCAGATGCCGAGCGTCAGGGCACCCCCATCCTCTCTAGCCAATATGCCCTACACAGAGTCTCAGCCAGAGCAGCTACACGAGGTGCCTGCAGTTCCTCCAGTTCCTCAGAGGGTGTATGTGCGCCGCACAGCACCTCCAGTGCCACCGATACCGTTGAGGCCTACAGCCCCTTCATCGCCATCCACTTTTGCATCAGCAGGTCTCCATGGCAGGCCACCATCTGTGCCCAGATCTTCTCTTGCAGCACCCACATCTACAGACGCTCCTCCAGTGGCAGCACCCACGGCACATCCTCCTCCATTGGCAGCACCCACGGCACCAGCTCCTCCTTTGGCAACACCCACAGCACATCCTCCTCCTTTGGCAGCACCCAGGATGTACCAGTACCGTCCACCACAGCGCCCCTTTCAGTACTTATCGCCGCTGTACTTGCCTCCTACAGGGACGGCCCCTCCACGTCTAGTTCCTCCACCAGCAGCAGGCCCACGGGCACACACTCCTCGGACCTATCCTCCACTATCAGCTGCACAGGGACACCCATCTTTGGCTACTCTATCCCAGCCGGCCGCAGCTTGGGCTCAGCCTAGTCAGCCAGGTGATCTGCATGGGGGTGATGAGGCATTGACGGCTCCCCTCGTCCGCAAGAGGCCAGGAAGGCCCAAGGGTGCACCGAACAAGAAAGGCAGGGCACAGAAACTGCCAGGCAAGAGAGGACGACCTCGCAAGGCTCCAGTTGCTGGTAGAGGTGTCGTATTACAGCCAGCTGCAGCAGGTGTTGTTGGTTTAGCCTGCTTGGGGGCTGATGCGGAGGCAGATTGGGAGGATGAGGATGACGACTCTTCCCCCTCGGATACACATCCCATGCCAGTACCAGACAGACATAGATATCAGTTGCAAGAGTCAGCTCGGGGCCCTGAGTTGTCTCCGGAGCATTCATCTGAGTTTGAGGCAGAGCATTGATTGTAGCTCTGTCATTTTTTAGCAGTTTGATATCATGTTCCATGTTTGGCGGCCAGATGGTCGAACACTGTATTCAGACCAATCTTCATATTATATTTGGTGTTGGACGTATTCTATTCACTGCACAATGTGTATTTGTCAATTTGTAATTGTGATGTTCTACTTGCAGTTTTACTTCAAATGGTGTGTGCGTGTTTTCACTTAGTTTTCAATACAGAGTTTGAGAGCATATGCAGAACACAGAAATACAACCCCCCTGATAGCATTTCATAATCACATACATCAGATTGCAATACACAAGGCACGCATTGCACAAAAAACACACCGTACATTAATTCAACAGATGTATCAAAACTACAATACGTATTCCCGCTGGGGCTATTCTTTACACCATGCCAGACACTAAATACTGCCTCATCTACTGATGAACATTAAATAACAACAGTCAGCCACATACGGCTAGACCCCATCTATGCTAAACATTTCTACGGATCCTCCACAGACTCCTCGCCCTCGTCAGGTGCATTGTGTCGCTCTCGCTCTGCCTCCCGGTTAGCCCGAGCTGCCTCCTGGTCAGTCCGACGGCGGGCAGCCCTTTCCCTGACCATGATGAGCTGTCGTCGTGTGAAGTTCATTCCGATCTGCTCATCCAAATCCAGCTCGATAGCGGGGGCGGGGGCCACAGCGGGGGCGGGGATCTGCAGCTCTGGGTGTCTCTGCCGAGTCTCTCGCAGCATCTATGCAATGTCTGCTTCTTGCTTCCGATGCCTTTCGTTGTGCCTTCGGACATCTTCCTCGAGCTTCCTCCTGGCTTCGCCCTCCGCCATCTCACGACACCCTGTTGCTCGAAATGACCCTCACAGCCTCTCACAGCCTCTCAATGGCTCTCACTGGCTCTCTCACAGCCCCCCTCTCACAGCCTCTCACTCGGTCTGTCACACAGCCTCTCACAATGCCTCTCTCTCACAGCCTCCCACTGGCTCTCCCTCACAGCTTCTCGCAATGCCTCTCACCCCCTCTCACTGGCTCTCTCACAGTCTCGTGAGTGCCTATTTAACCCCACAGCCTGTTTCCCAATTTGCTTTTGTTGATGATCCCATGTGCTACTGTACCTGCCCCATGTGTTGATCCCCCACATGCTGCACTGCGATTGGGTCCATGGTCTGCTCCTCCACAGTGCCCATGTGACGGTGTACCTGTCCGGATGTATTGCTCCCCCACATGCTGCACTCCGATTGGGTCCATGGTCTGCTCCTCCACAGTGCCCATGTGCTACTGTACCTGCCCCATGTATTGCTCCCCCACATGCCGCACTCCGATTGGGTCCGCTCTCCCACAGTGCCCCCAGTACAGTCCCCCTGTACAGTAACATCTTAGTTTTTACCTAGTTTTAGCCTGTTAAAAGGGTTTTTTTTTTTTTTAAATAATAAAAAATATTATTTTTGTGGTGCCGCCCTGGTACCGCTGGTGTGAGGGCGGCACCATAACCACGGTACCACCATTATGGTACCGCGGTACCATAATGGCGGTACCACGTGCCACTATGATATATATATCTATATATATATATATATATATATCATAGTTGCACAAAATCGCGTTTCTGGGAGGAGACGTTTCGGAAACCGCGTTTCTGAGAAAAGCGTTTCTCCTCCCAGAATGGCAAAAAAGAAAAAAAAAAACATTTGGAAAAATAGCTTATGGCTGAAATTTTTTTAGGGGATCAATGGTCAAATGAGCATTTTGCCTCTCAGAAGTGCAGTAGATGGGGCACAAACAGATCTTATTTTCAATAGCTATTTGGTTGTTATTTGCTCTGGTTTTCAATAAATGCTCAGGGGGTTCAAGGGGCAGTAGCCCCCCGAGAAATGGGGGTTCGGGGGGCAACGCCCCCCAACGGCAGGGTCCGGGGGCTGCCGGTAGACCCCGGCCCCGACGATAAGGCCTCTTCATGACTTGGCCTTCCACTCCCTGAGCGAAAACACACTTACTGGGACCATCTGTGATCGTAACAGACATGCTAGAGGTTAGTTTTTAGTTTTTATCCTTGACAGAACCCAACATGGATAAATGCACCTGAACTGGACCATCCTGCACCTGAAACAATCGGCAAATTACACAGTAATCATGCTCTTGATTAGAGCTTTCATCTGATACCCATATTGCCCAAAAAAAAAACCCAAAAAAAAAAATTTAAAAAAAAACGTTTTTGGAATTTTTTCAAAAATTTCCGAAACGCATTTCTGAACGCGATTCTGAAACGCAGTGCAACTATATATATATAATAGTTGCACAGAAACGCGTTTCTGGGCAAAACACGTTTATCAAAAACGCGTTTCTGGGACAAACACAGAAAAAAAAATTCACAAATTTATTTATTTATGAGAATAGGTCAAAATTCACAAATTTGATTTGTTGAAAAAAATGTACATTCAACCAAAAAAGTTTTAAAATATTTGGAGTCTACTAGCTATACCAATTCAAGTTTGAATGGTCAGTGCATAAGAAAATGTAAAACCTGATCATTTGCCCCACTAAGATGGGATAAATCCTGGGTGGAACATGCATGCAATCCCTAGCCATCACGTCTGCCTATCCTGACAAACTAGGCCTTAAAATATCAATCTCAAGTTTGTATGGATGACATAATCGTGTAATTGAAGGGAAGACGAAAATAGCTCAAAAACTGAAATAAATATGTTTGGCTTGCTGCTCAAGCACTTGAAATATTAAGAGAACCCCAAACTAATACACAAAGAATGTTTGTGATGGACATACATGACCAATCTCCAAAATCAGGCATCAAACAATATTACCTACAAATTACATTAAGAATAACACACATGATCCATGTCCAGAATCTAGCATCAAGAGAAGTTTACCTCTGGTGCTATGTAATTTGGAGTACCACAAGTGGTATGTAGGAGTCCATCTACCTGCAATCACACAACATTTATATTGAACTATCACCTGGAATCAATTCACACATTTCCGTTTACCCAAAAGACTTCTTTATCAAGAACTAACAACAAATATATTAAATCACACAAACAACTACAGCCAACCAAAAGCTCCTTGATAGAATAATGTGGCATCAAATTACGAATTTCAAAACTACTTACTTGCTGAAGGGCACTCAATCCAAAATCGGATATTTTCAAATTTCCTTGGGAATCTAAAAGCAGGTTCTCAGGCTGTCTCCAGCAATTTTGTATCATGTGCAGCAAAACCATGCACATGAAAGATTAAGAGGAAGCACTACTAACATAGACATAAACAAATACTAGTGCAACAGTGCATTCATGTCGATCTGAAGCATTTAGCTACCTTCAAATCCCTGTGATAAACACCCTTGCTATGGCAAAAATCTACAGCATCAATCAGCTGCTGGAAATATCTTCGTGAATCATGTTCTTTCAGCTTTCTTTGATGAACCTGTCACATGATTGGCACTTCCAGGTGCACCATTAGGCCAGCATTGATTTCCTTTGCCCTGCCTTTGCAGTATTATTAATACTAAGAGAAGTGGTAATTCATTACCAAGTACCCAGATGATGATACTACTTCAATACAAGAAAACACAAATTATACTAGTATCCAAAACAAATTGAAAGTCAGCCTTTAACCATTCCTTGTATTGATGGCTTTCAGGTTTTCAAAGTTCAAGAATTGACTTCTTCAGAGCATCTAACAAACTCTATTGAACACAACTGGATATACTTACAATCTTGTCGAACAGCTCTCCATCAGTAACAAACTCCAGCACAATATAGATCTTCATTCTACTGGCTAACACCTGTAAAATTTAGCCCATTTTTTATTACATGTCCATACATAATTGCCAAATTGAATCTGAGTGAAAATCTAAAGGTCAATCAACCACAAAAAGTTAGACATTATCACCTCATACAAATCAAGTAGTGAAGGTACCTCGTGAAGACGAACAACATTGGGGTGCCTGACAAGCTTCATGATGGAAATCTCCCTTTTTATCTGAAAACAAAATAGCGTCACCAAGTGATATAACTACACACATAAATTGAATTCCTGAATTGGTTATTGTATTTTAGGCACCCCAAATAATGGCTAATAGATCTCCACTCTTCATCAAATATAGTTTCAACAATTATAGCTTTATATGAGAGGGTGGTTGGACATTTCAAATCCCCGGAGGGTAACTGTAAGCCAATCTCCAATATCATAGGTGTCAAACAAGGCCGCCTTTCACCCACTTTATTTGGTCTATACATTGATGAGTTGGAGTTAGTATTTCCAAGATATCATGTCCACGTAATAATGAAGCATCAAGTCGAAGGCTTATCTTCATGATTAGATGGCAAAACCAAATCTGGAAATATTTCAGCATATGCATCATGGGGGAAGTCCCCTTTCATGACATGAGTGGGCGCAACATCATAGGAGGTCTTTTCATCAAAATGAACATCACGACTCACTATGATTTTATTAGTATCCATATTAAACAACCTATAGCCCTTGCTTTCGCTACTATAGCCAACAAATATGCATTTAACTCCTTTATCATCAAGCTTGGTTCTTAGCTTATCGGGAATGAAAGCATCAGCCGTGCAACCAAAGATGCGTAAGTGAGAAACAGTACGCTTCTTACCATACCAAACTTCATAAGGAGTTAATACCTTCAAGGCTTTAGTAGGACACCGATTACTAATATAAGCCGCCGTTATAACCGCTTCAGCCCAAAACTTGTGAGGTAGGCCCTTTGCCTTGAGCATGCATCGAGCCATCTCCATGATAGTGCAATTCTTTCTTTCGGCAACACCATTTTGTTGAGGTGTGTAAGGGGTTGTCATTTGATGATGGATACCTTTGCTTTGAAGACAAGTACCGAACGTATTCTTTATATATTCCCCTCCTCGGTCGGTACGTAAGATCTTCAAAGAGTGCCCAAACTAATTTTCTATCATTGCTAGAAAATCCTTAAAGCGTTGAAAAACTTCAGATTTTGCCTTCATGTAAATCTTGAAAGGTCATCAATAAAAGTAACAAAGTACTTACACCTTCCAATGGATTCGGTCCTCATTGGACCACATACATCACTATGAACCAAATCAAATTTGCCATCAACTCTAATAGTTCCATCAATTGGAAAAGCTTGTCTTTGAAATTTTCCAAGTATGCATCCTTTGCATACATGTCCTTCGGGATGCTCAATATTAGGAATGTCATCAACCATATTGAATCTCTTCAGCATCTTCAAGCTAGCAAAGTTGAGATGTCCAAACCTAGCATGCCATAATTCAACCAACTCCAAAGAATGTGAACTTGATGCAACAAGACAAAAAGATGATGAAGCATTTGGCTCATAGGTATCCATAAGGAACAATCCACCACGTAATGTTCCCGAAGCAATGATCATAAGAGATCTCTTTGGGTCTTTGATAAGACACTTGTCTTCTTTGAATTCTACAACCAATCCTTGGTTCATAATTGTAGACACCAAAATGAGATTCTTTTTTATTTTTGGAACATAAAGTACATTATGAATGTACTTCTCCTCACCATTGGGTAAGATAATGGGGATCACTCCAATACTTTTGATAGGATAAGACGTGTTATTAACACCTTGAACTTTGCTTCCATCATGCACTTTCACAAGCTTTGTGAAGACCTCTTTGTGATAAGTCATATGGCGTGTGGCACTGCTATCAATCACCCGATCAATAGATGAAAAAACAGCAACTTGTAAAGCTGAAGATGAGTTGTTTTCTGCTAAAAAACCAGCAAGATTTGAAGTGGCAGAAATCTCGTCTTTAGGAAAGATGAGATTATTAGTGACAAAAGCATAATCATTATTGACAAGATTATCCTCCTCTTTAAATTGTTGTTCCAAAGTAATGATTGCGGTACTTGTATCGTTACCTTTGATGTGATGCCCAAACTTCTTGCAATAGTGGCACTTACCCTTCTTCTTGGAGTCTTGATCTTGAGCTTCCTTAGATTTTTGATCATCTTTGGAAGTTTTGAAAGAAGGCTTCCCTTTCCACTTGCCTTTGCCTTTGCCTTTTGCAAAGAAAGCTTGATCTTCTTGTTCACCAAAGTTGATCCTTGTTTGCTCTTCTTCAAAAAGTAAGCCAACAAGTTCGTCGAAGGAGATTTGTTGTCCCCTAAGAGAAATGCTCAATGATGACACAAATGGAAGGTAAGAATTAGGAAGAGAGTTGAGAGTAATAGATAAAAATTGAGAGTTCTCAATCACCTCATCAATACTAAGAAGCTCCTCTCGAAGATCCTTGATCTTCGTCAAGTGGTTTGTAAGCAAATCACCTTCTTGCATCTTCAAGATAGAAAGTTTATTTCGAAGATATACCACTTTTGCCGCATTCTTTACTTGAAACATCTTGGCAAGAGTCTTCCAAGCACTTTTGGAAGTCTTGCATGATCTAATATGAGGAAGGATAGATCTCTTCACTGATAATGCAATGACGGAATGTGCTTGTGCATCTCGTCGATCCCACTTCTTTTGCTCATCAGAAGACACCTCCATAGTTGAAGAAGTAGTTGTTCTAGATGGTATAATAGGTGCCAAGGTAGGCGGCCTCTCTTCATCACCATTAACTACTTCCCACAAACCTTTAGCAATTA
Organism: Diphasiastrum complanatum; assembly: GCA_029204225.1. Lineage (NCBI taxonomy): Eukaryota > Viridiplantae > Streptophyta > Lycopodiopsida > Lycopodiales > Lycopodiaceae > Diphasiastrum > Diphasiastrum complanatum. The sequence goes on from CM055101.1 coordinate 30,675,133, forward strand.
GAAGGTTCTTCATCATGTAGCGCCACAAGGAATAGTTTGTGCCATCCAGCCTATCTTCATTAAATAAAGAACCAATAGACTTCGATTCTTTAGCCATAACAGAAAAATCAGCTTGTAGTAGATAGGAAATAGACTTTCCAAGACAAAATCTACTCAAAGGGCAGCAACCTCAAAGCTGAAATTATGAGCACAATAGATTGCAATACTCCACATGAAATTTGCTCAACAAGTAATGAAATAGGTGGCTGATTTCTGCACAAAAAACAGAATGCTCACAAATAGGTAGACTTCGAATGAAGCCAAAACCAAAACCAGAAATTTGTGGCTAAAAAGAGTGCACACTATGTGCATATAGAGTTGATGGTAGCGCCCTACTCCAAGCACACCAACAACGAAATTTCAGCAAGAAATGTGTCCCAAACACATGTATCTTCATTTAAGAAGTAAATCTGAAATTTTCAGCATGTAATTGAGTCAAGATCACATGCAATTGGTTTGAGCATGGGCGCCCTACTGCTAGCTCTCAAATAGGTGAAGGTGCCCTGCAATTTCCTGCAAAAAAGCTATAAGAAGATGAACAGATTCTTCTCCTGCAAAAATCAGCAGCTTGATGATTTTCTGCAACCAAAAGGGGAAGAAGATAGCTTCCTATTGGGCGCCCTCCTGCAAGCAATATGATCACCTAAAGGCTCTGATACCATGTAGGAAATAGAAGCCTAAGGATCTAGGATCTTAACTATTCAATCACACAAAGCATTCTCAAAAGAAAGAGAGAGATGGCTAGAAACCCTCTTGTAGAAACTCGTGGACAGCCAAGGAGAATAGTCAGTATTGCTTACAAAAGTGTCACATACAAATGGGATGCACAAATATATATAGTCCAAGATGACTATCTAACTTCATGACTATTGGCTATCCAACTACTTGACTATTGGCTATTCAACTACTTGACTGTTGACTATCCAACTTTCTATAAGTTACATAGAAAGAATAACGTACCTCCAATATGTCAAGTTGGGGTACTTAATGTCACAAGTAGGCCTAGTGGACCCATGAGTCCCTACCAAGTTAATTTCATACTAACTTAGCTAACTCTAAGTTTAGTAGGCCTAATATAATAAATGACCATGGTTACACAACTCTCGACCTTTTGGTTCAAAGTAACCTATGGTAATGTAAGCAATTCCATTTACATTCCAACAGTGGCTGAGGCAAATGCTTTCATTGATTCCACCTTTGGTCTCAAAGAGGATGTCATATCTGCTGCTTGGGTGGGTAAGCTCCAATCCACTACAGTGTTTCTGCGTTTTAAAGATGCTTTGCTTCGTCAAAAGGTTCTACGTAAAAGAGGCTACCTGAAAGGATCTACCATTTTTATGGATGAAGACTTGACGCCCATTCAATGGACTGAGAGAAAGAAAATTATTGCAGATGCTAAGGCCAACGGTTTATGGTCTCTCTTTCGAGATGGACGCCCGGTCTTGGTTAAAATTGCAAAACTTAAAATTTCAGATTCTTCTCCCTCTGCTACGTGAGAGATGTTTGAGTTACAGTCATTTATTTCCTCTCCTGCGTGAGAGATGAGCTTTTTTACAAAGCTAATTACGTTTTAATTTAGTTTTATGTTGACGTCTTTGTTCCGTCCGAGTTCCATTTCTTATGATGTACTCCTTTGGTCTTATATGCCTTAGGGCATGGAAAAGACGTTAATGAATTTCTTTCTTTCTTTCTTTCTCTCTCTCTCTCTCTCTCTCTCTCTCTCTCTCTCTCTCTCTCTCACAAATGAGAAAATTAACTACCCTGAAAGCTGGAGCTATGATAGATCAAATTCCTAAATAACCATTCTGCTTCGATCCCTTATCCATTGAAGACAAGGAACTAGGAAAGGCAGAAATATATTCAGGATGGGCATAGATCAATGATTTGTAGGTTGGATCTTTTCTAGAGTACCTGGAAGAAAGCTTATAAAAATTTACAGCAGAGAAGGGCGCAACAGCACCCTATATGTAACTGGAGTAAAACCAGTGCTAAATTTGAACCCTCATCAAAAACAGAAAGGGCGGTTCACTTCTATTCAGCTGCAAAATTGGAAAAGGAGCATGAAAATTTACCTGATTTACCATCCTGTGCTTGAGAATTGTTTCTTTGTCCAGAACTTTCATAGCCACAGATTCCCCAGTCTCTGTGTTTTGAGCAAATTTCACTTTGGCGAAGTTACCTTCACCAATCGTACGGCCTACCTCGTACTTGCCCACCTTGCGCATCACCATATCCCCTGCCACTAGCTCTGCCAGTTGAGGTCCTCATTCGAATGCTTCCTTCAGAATTCTAGTCCTCTTGTCACTTTCATCTCCGCTAAATTGATTTAGCATAAGTTCCGATCCAGTTCCTGCTTAGCTCCATCATCGGAGGAAATAATTATTGCTGATTAGGCACACAAGAAGCAGAAGAAAAAGTAGGACGAGGACGATAATGAGCCCGCCATCTGTTAATCGAAACCTGTGAGGCCCGAGCGCCAGCTGGCAATGTTCCACGTGTTGAGTGCTCATTGGCCATAATATCCTGATACGTACCCTTCACCAACATCCATCTCACGCAATGCCCCAAAATAAAAGGCTCAATCCAGACAGTCTTTCAAAACAAACGCTCCCTAAAGGAAAACAAATAGCACATGCCGCCTCCTCGCGTCATCTCTGTCTTTCTTTTCCTCGTGTCCTTTATCTCTTCATCTTCTCATCTGCGTGGGTCCACCCTACTACTACCAGGTACTTTCTACAGGGGCACTAGGAACTCTGAGCTCTCCCAGCAACTAGAATTATGTCAAAAAAAAAAGGATTGCATGTGCCCACATGCACATCCACAAGAATTTAGTCCTAGAGACAAGGTGCACACACTAGTGATAGATACTAGGCTGGGTTCTAGGATTTGGTAGCACATTCTACAACACCTTCTTGCGCATCTATGAACTAACCTTCACCATGACTCTCTTGGTCCCAAAAAGACTAGCAAATTCGAGAACTACTAAGTGAAAGCAATGCTCGCTCGCTCTCGCGCTCTCTCGCTCTCTCTCTCTCTCTCTCCCCCCTTTTTTTTTGAAGGGTTTATCCTATTTTTTTGTTGGGAAGATATAAAAGTGAGAATGATTCAAGAATTCATCTTTTTCTTAGTTAATGCTCCTAGTTATTGTCCTTTGGCCTTTCTGTGAAGCCTAACCTTGGAGAGAGAGACAGAGAGAGAGAGAGAAGAAGAAGTCCTACCCAACTCACAACTTACTAGGTACTTTCCTTTTGAGGGGCTTATCCATAAAAATTTTCTTGGGAAGAATAAAATTAAAAAATTCACCAATTTGTTTTTTTTTTTACTAGTTGTGGTCTCAATTATTTTGGGCCCTCTTTTTCATGCTCCTAGGTGCTTTCCTTGGAGAAGCTTATCAATATATTTTTCTTAGGAAGGTACAAAACTAGAAAAACTTACCAATCCATTTTTCTTTTCAGTTTAGAATCATTCAAAGCAAGTGCTTCGTAAAGCGTAAACCATGTTATCATGTGCTTCTTAAGTTTGAGATGCTTCTTAATCTAAGAAAATTTCATCTAAAAGCTAATTCGATCTCCTTGTTTTGTTATATTAACATCTCTCTAAACTAAGAATTTGCTTGTTGATGTACAAATATTCACAATCATGGTAGGAAATCATGTGAAAAAAGTATTCCATCTATTGGGTTTTTATATGTTAGCAAGAGATAATGTACACCTGAATTTGTTGTTGATGTAACAACGTTCAAAGTCATGATAGGCAATCCTACGAACGAAATATTTTGTTTAATGGATTTTTTTTAATTATCAAGAGATAATGTACATTGAAATTTGCTTCTTTATGTTCATGAAAGGTAATCATCTTAAAAAGATAATCTATTTAATAAAAAAAATGATGGTAACAAGAGAAAACGTACACCTAAATTTGCTTCTTGATGTAACAACATTCAAAATCATGAAAGGGTTCCACTTCGACCACTACATCATTGACGTATAGGAGCCATGTGCTCCACATTAAGGCTTGGCCAATTAGTAGATGTTTAGTGTATATTTGTACAAAATCAAAAGCTAGTATCAAGTAATTCTTGGTTACAAAATAATCACTGGAAGCAATCATTTGAAATGATTCTATTTATCAGAGTCTATTGATAAGAGAACCTACACTGAAATTTGTTTCTAGATGTACCAAGGGGGTGGGCCTTGAGTGAGTTCTCTCTCTCTCTCTCTCTCTCTCTCTCTCTCTCTCTCTCTCTCTCTCTCTCTCTCTCTCTCTCTCTCTCTCTCTCTCTCTATATATATATATATATATATATATATATACACACACACACACACACACAAAAAGATTGGTTTACATTAGAATTTTATTATAAGTCAACCAATTCCCTATAGAGAGATAGAGAGATGCCTAGCTAGCATTGAAGTTAGATCAACTAACTCGAATAAATGATATCATTACTTAGCTAGTTAAAATAATAGATTAGCTACCCTGAATTATTAATATGGTTCAATCATTTTTTTTATTCTTACAAGTATATCAAATTAGAATCATTTTCTAGCTAGCAGCCAATTTGAGAGAGAGAGAGAGAGAGAGAGAGAGAGAGATTTGCCTAGCTAGCACTGAAGTTAGATCAACTAACTTGAATAAATGATATTTTCCAGTTTTTATACTTAGCTAGTTAAAAAAATGGATTAGCTACCCTAAATTGATATGGTCCAATCATTTTTTATTTTCACGTGCATATCAAAGTAGAATCATTTTCTACCTAGCTTTAGGGTCAAATGTTTTTCAATTTTACATATTCTCATCACATTTGCACACAAAAGGTAAAACATGCATTGTTGACATATATTTTGACTCCATTGGAAGGTCATAAAGAATATTAAAAAATAAGATAATTAAATGCATCGTAGAATGACAGTTGTAATCATGTTCTCACATTCACAAATTACAATAGTAGATTTTATATTTGTCGACAATTTGTTGTGACAAAAAATTTGGAATGTATTAACAAAAAAAAACACGTCATTGGACAGTCACAATTGAATCTAGTGATGATTGAAATGGAGAGTATGTCGCATAACCTAAGCATCATTCAACGGTAGTTACAAAGTTTGTTATGTTAAATCACAAAGAATTATAATCATAATCAAGGTGAGAGTTGAATCAAGTTATGGTACACAAGCTAACGTTGATCTGTTCTAACATTATTTAATCCTAAATCTTCTTTAGATTTGGCTTAATCTAGTTTCATGTGTTACTTGATCATTTGATTTTTGTTTTATGCAATCATGTTTTAATTGTAGCTATTATTTTTAGTCCATGAAAATCTATAAAGTCTGTGATTGCATGAGAACATGTGTTACATGAAAAGATAAATGTACCACTAGTGCGTAAGTCTGTGATCGCATGAGAACATGTGTTAGGTGAAATATACATCCAACAAGAATTTGCATAAAAGCCAACTTAGAGAAGTTGGCAAGTCCAACCATTCATAACTTAGAAGTACAGAAATCTCAAACAACTCAAAATCCATCCTAAAAGGTGGCAAAGACAAAGATGAGTCATTCATGAAAATCCCAAAGTCATAGTGGTCACCGAACCAACTACATGACATAGCAATGGGCCAAAGCACCAATGGCGTGAACTCTAGCGTGCCAACAACCAAAATAGGTTGAAATAAGGGTGAAATGGTAATCATTTCCATAAATTTATTTTATTATATTTGAAAGAGGTTATATTCATACTTGGTCTTGGGGCCACCAACTCATGTTAGACATAGAGCTTGGCTTGTGTTGGTATAAGGAATTGAGACCTGGTGACTAGATTCCTTTTGCTTGTTGAATTGTGCAAGTTTCTATCTGTCAGACTACCCCTATAGTTCTATTATCTAATATGACCTATGCATCCCCTTTGTCCTAGATAAAAATATTTTTTGGTAAAGCAAGTTTTTTTGGACTTAGTTTTTATTTTGTTGATTAAGCTTGCAAGCTTGGCAGAATTGGTAAAGCTGGTGGAACTGGGTCCCAAGAGCTACCTAGGTTGGCATAATCAACAACTCCTAGACATTGGTCCCAGGAGCTGTTTAGGACCTAACTCGCTTTTATTTTTAACTAATGAATGAAATACTGATGTGATCACTAGGTTGGACTTACATGTGACAAAAAATATCCTTTAATGTTGACTTTTTATCAAACTCCATTGACCAACCTCCAACCGCAAAAATTACGAAGGCTGTGGACTGCTTTTCTGTGCCCGCTTGTAGCTAGTGAAAGAGAGAAGTTGTATCATATATCAGTACATTCTCACGATTGATTCAGTATTGCTTTAAAATGCATCGGCACAACAATGAGACCATGACCATAGCAAGTGTCTGAATCTCACAAGGATTCTTGCTTGGATCAATCATGGTGTGTTTGGCCTTGCCTTGGAACAAGGCAATACTATGTGTTGAGGTAGGTCAATGGAGTTTGAAAAAAAGTCAACATTAAAGAATACTCTGTGATGATGACCTAAACTTTTGAGAGAGAGAGAGAGAGAGAGAGAGAGAGAGATTACTAACTAACTAGCTAAGGCTCTTTCAAGTCTAGAAAATTCTTCTAAATAGAAGGTTTCGTTGACAATCAAGCTTCCCTAGAAGGGAAATAGAACTAAGCAAATAGATATAACTTGAGAGTTGTTTGTTTGCTATGCTTATACATTTTCAGTCCCTTCTGGTTTCTAACTTTAAAGAAGAGAGTATATATGATATACTTGCATACCATATGAGACAAGTTACTGTTACCCACTCTCTAGTATATCCTCATGACTCACGAGCTTACAAGACACCATTAACCTGCATTCTACATTTTGCAATCACATCACTTTGTGAGACCAAATATTTTTCCATATACAACGGAAACCCAATAATATGGACAAAATTGATTATAGGATTAAACACCCTCAGCAAATAAATTATTGTTAATAAAAGTTGGCTTGCACAAAAGTATTCTCTCTAAAACTGGGACTAGGAATTATTAATGGGCTCAAGAAAGTCACGAAACAATTCTAAGTCGCTCTCTATGCAACAACAGTCCGTAACTCCCTTGCAGTCCCCTCGGTGCCAACATAAAGGTCTATGATCCCATCCCCTTTACACGTGAATGTTCTTGTGAGAATGATTTTTGGATTACAACAACAGAAAACAAGTTGTTAATGAAGTTAAACAACAGAAAGATTTACTTGTAAAAATCTGAAGACTGCTCTGCCCCCCACTCACACTGGTACTCCATCATTCAAGGCCAATTTGTTGTTGTTGTTATCAAAAAACTAGTCGGATTTAAGGGAAAATGCTGACTTGTCAACTTTACGGCCAACTTTTCGGTTCAAGTACATGTCTTTGGCTCCATTGCGTTGAAACACTAACATAGACAAGTTCCTTACCTGTATGTAGGAATTTCAATCTCGCACATATCCCACCTGGGTGAGGATGATCCAATGGCGATATAATTTCATGTCGAAGCATGATGTCGTGGCCTCGAGGTCAAAAACCTAGTCGGGACAAACCAACATACCTTAAAAAAATAAAGTTTTTAGAGTTGTGCAATTAGATCGATGGGGTTAAATCCATATCCACGAGAATTCTTGAATGAAAAAAAATTGCACTCTGATTAATATCAACAGTGAGTACAATAGCATGAAGTAATAACTTCAGCTTGTTGAGTGTGATAACGCTGGCTACAGATAACTCTGATTGAAAGAGAAATTCAATTAACACTTACATAGCTTGATTCAGCTAGTATATATATTTACAAGTGTTGAGATAAAAATATCTCATGCCTTAACTGCCATTTACTCCAGTTTTGCATCTATACAAAAGTTGGTAACCGCCCTTAGGATATTTGTTTCTCAAGCCTTTTAGGGTTGATGATAAGTTGGCGACGTAGGTCTGCCAATGTAGCAAGCACGCGAAAAACCCGAAAAACCTGAAGGTGCAAAGGTGCCCTTAGACGTAAGGTGTGTAAATCCTGAAGGCCAAAAAACCCGAAGGTGCCCGTTAGACTGAAGGCATGCAAATCTTGAAGGTGCCCTTAGACTTAAGGTGTGTAAATCCTGAAGGCGCCCTTAGATTTAAGACAGCGAAGAAGCCGAAAAAGGAGAAAAAGTCGAAAGTGCCTTATACTGAAGGCAGTGAAGAAGGCGAAGGTGCTTAGACTAAAGGTAGCGAAGAAGGCAAAGGTGCCTCAGTTTTAAGGCTAAGCCCTAAACCGAAAATGATGAAGATGCCTTAAAATGGTTTTAAGGCATTCTGGGTACTTTGTCGCATTTTTCACAAAGAGGTGAAAAAAAGGCGAAGGTGGTCTAGAAATGGTTTCTAAGTCATTCTGGCCAGTGTGTCGCATTTTCCGTGAAGGCATGAAAAAAGGGCGAAGAAGGCGAAAAAAAAGCAAAGGTGCCTTAGATCGTTTAAGGCATAAAGAGAAAAACTTTAAAGGGAAAAATGTAAAGGTCCGAAATCGTGTTGTCAGCCTTCTGTATTCAAGATGCTCATTACTCAACGATTTTTAAGGCTGAGCATAAGAAATCTAACAAAACAGTGACATCATATAGAGCTTCGGTTCTTGTTAGTATATTAACAAATAAAGAGGAGCATCAACAATATTATCTTCTAAATTTCATGCACAAACAATATAAGAAAATTATTACGTAGAATAGGTGATAGATTGTTGGTACCGTCATGAATAGGAGGAGAACCTGCACTAAACTCTGTTGTATCGTGTCCCCTCCTTCAGATATAGGTGTTTGAGCTCCAGGCTCCTTTGCCACAAAGCCACTATCCAGCCGACGTCTAGATCGATGCCCGGTTTTTTCGGCGTATTTGTGCTTTTGCCTTGAAGTAGATCCAATCTCTGCTTGTGAACTTGGGTTCACATTCAAGCTGGAGAGGAGATGTAGATACTCGTAAATCCACATTTGAATTTACATTCTTCTTCAACGGCGGGGCTATCTCCTGGAACATTCGTAAGCAAACCTCTGTCGCTCTCTCTTCAACAGAAGCAGTGTATATCGCTGCTTCACAAGCTATTAAACTTAACAGTTTGGTTGAGAAATTTACTATCAAACATTAGTCTGAATCAATACACTCCGACTAATATACTATGTGATAATCAGAGTGCCATTGCCTTATCGGCCAATCCTAGATTTCACTCTAGGAGTAAGCACATTGAAATTCGGTATCACTATATCAGGGATAAGATTCTTAACAGAGAGGTAAGCTTAACGTATTGTCGAACGCAAGACATGACAGTAGATGTACTTACTTAGGCATGAGTATTGATGCATATAACAAATTTTGTGCATCACTTAGTCTGAAGATCAAGGCATTCATGAATCCAGATTAAGGAAGGATGTTGGATTTAGTCCTCTACTCTCATGAATCCCATATTAATCAAGTTTATGTTGCTGCATATTTACTCTCATTGTCACGCGGTTTGCAAAGCATCAAGAAAAGAATTCACTTGATTAATCTCATTATGATTCCTGTTTCGACTACATGACACTTATATTGGACGGAGCCAAGCCTATGTTCAAAAGGAAACTGCAGTCTAATTGATTGCTTTAGAACACATTTCTTTCAAAGAGGTGCACTAGGAGATATATTCTCAAGCTAGGCAAGAGGATGCAGTTGTGAGGGTTTGTAGATACTCAAACTTGAGTTCCACACTATGAGGGGGGGCTCCATTGGAAGTGGACACAGAGAAAAAAATCTGGTTGAACAAAGTTCTCCATCAGAGTAGTTCAACCAGGAGTAAACCTAAAAATGTCTACAAGACAATGGCCAATTACTTTACATGTGGCCTAGAAGCTTGCATATGTCATTAGAAACTTTTTAGAAGTATCAATGCTTCCACTCGATGACCATCTTATTGATAAAACCACGAATACCCCAAAACTTGTATTTCATCCTTTGTTTGGCCAAAAGAGAATTGAACATATTTCACTTGTATGTTCACTTTTATGTAGGTGGGGTGAGCTCAACTCCAAACCTCAAGGAGAGAAGAATCATTCACCAACATATAGAAGTATATGTATGCATTTCAATTGAAAGACATAAGAATCTATTGCATCTTCACTTTATGAATTATGTTGAACATTGTATCGATGGGCGATTTATTTTTTTGTCAATCTCTTAAATGGCATGGACACACTCTTTTCATTTGAATATTCATATCACCAAATTTCCTCTCGCCATAGTTGATTGCATATATTTCTGGTGTTTCAAATTGAGGTACCAAACTTAATGTTGTAAGTTTTGAATTGATATAAGCAAGATAATTCATATTCAATCATATCTATAAGATTTAATGCATTTAGTACGTGTGCCACCTTGTGACCATACAACCCCAATTCTCATGCGAGGGAAGATGTCACCACTTTCCAAAGGGTAGGTACTAAGGGTTGGGAGAGTAGACTAAACTTTCATCAGCCCATATAGATTCAAGGCACTGAACCAATTGACCTAAAATTCATGGTGACCATCTCATCAGTACCTGACACATGTTGGTGTCACCCTTCAGCTGGACCAAGTAGATAACATTAGGCTGGAAAATGCATTTAAAAAGCATACCATGTGCTAGTGTTGATACTTTTTCGCATTCGTACTTGTAACAACGATGCAGCTCCAGGCAGCATAAATAAAGATCCAACTGAGCTTGCATAACTATTCCAACTTTGCCGTTATATAAGTGGCATATGTAATTGACAACATATGTTCCTCTAGTTGAGGTCAGGATTTCAACTCCAATTAGTCGCACAAATGAGTGGTATATAGGACAGTAAAAACTATTCCAGACTAGGTTACAATAGATTACATAAAATCTTTGATATAAGCTTATTTCAAAATAGTCAGATTAAGACTTGGAGCAAAATTGAAGCCCATATACAAAGCTCCAAAAGGTTGTCAATAACTTATAAGTCAAACCATTCCACATCCAGAAAGTTTTTGTTTAGAATATTTTGCTTAGTTAAAGCATCGTGGGAAATTATTGTAATAAAATGGAAAATCTTATTTAAATCTTATTTATTCATATGGGAATGGGTGCAAATCTTGGATCTATGATGGTTTATACCTTACAGTCTTCAATAAGTTGGCATACAGGTCTAAGCCACTCATTTGATTGCTTCTGTAGACACTGTGTGATTATAAAGCCTCTTGGAAAAAGTTCAAAGAACCCAGAAAACATAAAACTCACCTCAAAGCATGTTACGATTGCTTTGTGAGTTGCACATCTGCTAAGCACAAGCAGTTGGTCTAATCAACACCAATTTAGATTCTTCTAAGCTGTTCAAAATGTCACAGCCACAGTCCACATCATTGTGGTGGCCCATGCAAGCTTTCCAAGAAAAAACTTGCAAGAATATGCAGGGTAACTTGAAACCATAAGACTGCCCTGAGGATGTATTGCCAACCAGCACAGGACATAGATGACAATACCCAACTAGAAAGGCCTACACCTTACTTTCTGCTCACAAATGTGCAAGATCGCTTTCACCCTCGAGCATAATATAAAACATCATAATGAGCACACGCATCTTTATTTACAAGTTTCTGTTATCAAGTCAAATAGCACTAAAAGTAGTAAATGGTGTTCTGAAACACTTCATACTGTTTACCAGACTATTTACTTCAAGACTATCCACTTGAGATATGGTCTTGTGCAATGCAAGAAATCTTATTTCATTCCCATTAACAAACTGTAGAATGGGAATGACATTGTGCATCAGAAAAATGGACTAAGCAGATATTTATCGGCTCGGAGGTTGAATATAAAATCCCTTGGCAGCAAGCATGGGAAACAGAGAGAAACAACTATTGCTAGACTTCAATCTTCCAATTGAAGCTGAGCATATTGTCAGATTGATTCATTTGATTTTTGGTAAAACAATAAAAGTTATGTTAGGCTTTAAAATGAATATTGTGCTTGCTTATGAACAGAAGATCCATAACAACAAGGTTATTCTGCTCTCACGCAATCCATATGAGAACAACCAGGCAATATAGGCATGTACAGTATGATTTACAGTGGGTTGTACATTTAACAGCTATTTCTCAATATGGAGCTAAGAAATTTTCTTGTTCCTCGTTCTTGAGGAAGCGCATTGTCTAAGTATGAGATTTTGCCCAAACTCTGCCAAGTCTCCATTGGTCACCATTTCTTTTGCTTCCTTCACAAAATACACGAAAGATGAACAGGAACTTGAAATATGTTGTCAATCCAGATCAATCACGTCTTTTTCTTATTTTTGTTTTTCTTCTTTTCCATGGATGAAGCTGCATAGAAAGATATGCTCACATTAGAGATTCAAAATTTCCTTCAATACACAAGTATGTCCTAGCTTGTGAGGGAGTGGGAGTCAAAACCATATATGAATTCGAACAGAACACCTCTCTCTCTCTCTCTCTCTCTCTCTCTCTCTCTCTCTTTGAATCCACATTTGCAGGAGAGGCTAGTTCCAGAAAAAAATGTGGCTTGCCCCATATTTTAAAGCTGTACATCTGTTCTGACGTGACGATTATCTTCAAGCACAGAGCAAGCCTTTGCCAGAGTAGCATTCATATGTTTTCAGATTTTCAAATATTTGAAGCATTTCCTTGCTGTTTTAGGTGTTCTATAGAGGGCTTGGATGCATAGAAGTGTTAATATCAGTGTTGGGGGGCGAAGTACATCAAAAAGGTGTATAAACTGAAAAAAATGTGTATGAACGACCATGTAAAAGCAACAATATCATTCAATCTACTGTGGAGAGAGAGAGAGAGAGAGAGAGAGAGAGAGAGAGAGAGAGAGAGTCCCTAAGAAAATAAGTACGAAAATGCTGCATCATCATAGTGACATAATGTAGAAACATTTACAGACCATAAAAACTCAAAATTTATAGAGCATAGTGACAGGGAAAAATAGGAACAACGAATGGAAACAAGAATGTTCCTAAGAGAATAGGAACAGAAACGCTGCATCATTATCAATGACATTGTAGAAACATTTACCGACACAAAAACTTGAAATTCATATTTTAGTTAAGTTACAAATAGGGGGGCCCATGTACTACAATAACATTAGCACTTAGCCAAAGGGGTAAAATAGGCATTACTTTTCAACCACCCCCCCCCTTTAATGGCAATATTATTTGAACTAACAGCTAACAATGTTCTGAACTTCTCAGACTTATTTATACTAAGTGGTGGAAGTTGCCAATGGTCATTGTACTAATGCTTTGAAGGGTAAAGTTTTCAAGTTTGAAACTTTGATGATCGTCATTGTACTGATGCAAAGTTTGGAATGCAATGCAGGCTTGCATTTATGTTCCTAGTCTTGGAACGGCTGCTGAAAGTTCATGCAAACTTGAGGCAGATAGTCGTTTCAAATGAGTGGGTACAATGGGGGCCATCACAGCAGCCCAAGGGCAGGAGGTTCGAGCTGATCGTGCTGTCATCTTCATTTTGGGATGATGCACAATCCATTGTCGTGCTCCTGCAGCCTATGTACAATGTCCCGCGTCTTACAGACTACACATTGGGACTCTTATATGAGTTCATGGACAGGTTGGGTGAGCAGCTGCGTCTTTGCGCAACCATTAGCCCAGAAAGGTATACCCCATTATAGTACTTACTATTGTTAGCTCTATGATGTCCTGACTCCTTCCTTAATATTTTGGTCCTTTATTTTGAAGTTAAAACTTTTACGTGTTGAATTTAAAATTTGCAAATTTGAAATTCTAATTGCTGATCTTAGGTTGAGTTTTCAATTATCTAGATTCTATGTCGTATGGCTGAGGGCTCATCATTCAACATTGAACATTCAAATCTATTATCTTGCAGGCTTGAGGAAATCCAGCGCCTTTGGCAAAGCAGATGGGAGCGGTTTCATCAGCCCTTGCATGCCATGGCCCACATACTCCATCCATTATGGAGGAGTGAGCGCAGTATGATGATAGGGAGCTCAGGGATGGCTAGAATGCCTATGCCTCCCAAGTTTATCTTGATGCATATGAGCAGGATAAGCTCTTGAATGAGCTCCAGATATTCAGGCCAGAGGCCATGGATTTCACCACCTGGCCCGTGCGTTTGAGAGAGGGTAATATACTACACCCATGTGGGATGATCATTGCAATTTTCCATTGTTAGTACTTACAATTTATTATTTACATGAAATAGTGCTTTATTAGCCAGTTTCTGATAAAATTTGAATCATTACAAATATTAAATCCCAATTCTAATTCCTTAGCTTTGGTTGTGGTGCTCATTGGCAACTATTGACTCCTCGTTGAACTGTGATCATGCCAATTGTGTCCCATGTCATGGTGGAAGAAGTTTGGGATTGATGTCTCCAAATTGCGCCGCCTTGCAATTAGGATCCTCTCACAGGACTGCACTGCAGTTGCTTGTGAGAGGAACTAGAGTGCTCACTTGGTGATTCGCCCGAAGAAGAGAAATCGACTCTCCTCTACACAATTGGAGAGGTTGGTGTATGGACATGCCAACCTGAGACTTTTGAGTAGACTCCACGACACCCTAGAGCCTATCCAGGTTAATTCATAATATCCAATGTGTAGATAGTACTAAAGATTAAGTAGTAAGTGAATACTAGATACTAGACTATAGTGTGTTTGAACTTTGAACTTTGAAGTCAGAAGTATTACCTACACATTGAACTTTTAAGGTTTAACTTTGAGTTTGAACTTTCAACTTTGAAGGTTAAACTTAGTTCTACCAAATTACAATAACTTTTAAGATTATAATATTAAATATATATCATATAATTGTTGACATACGGCCCTCCAGGTTCTGCCGTGATTTCAATGTGCATTGTGGCATGTGCATAGATAAATCCGGTGGGCAGTTATACGTTTGTCAATCCTTGTGTGCAGGACTTTTGCAATCAACACGAGCTTAGAGGTTGGAAGACTCAATGGGCTGAATTGATGCAAGAGTTCAACCGTGCGATCTATTGTATTAAAGGTAACTCTAATCAAATTGTGAATGCCCTTAGTTGAATAGGTGCATTTAATGAATGTTTGTTCACCCAAATCTATATCTTTTGTTCACGCGATTTTCAGAAAATGATTCTCATTTTCATCGAATATGGAAGATTGTTCAAACTGGATTGGAATGAGAAAGGAATCGAGACAAGTTCATATGAATCTCAATTGAATAAAAAAAGATAAGAAGATTTTAGAACAGTATACCATTCAGAATGGATTGTCGTTTCGAAATGGGAAAATTGATGTACCGAGGTATTATGCTTTGAAAAGAATATTTCTGTTTATATATCATGGCATACCCTGTGAGAGTTATCCAGGTATACACAAGACTTTGGACTTAGTAAAAAGAAAGTTTTATTGGCCAAAACTCAAATATTTCATACAGTCTTATGTGAGTAATTGTTTACCATGCCAGTTAACTAGAGTTGAACGCTTTACAATTGGTGGTTTATTACATCCATTGGATATCTCGAATAAGAGATGCAAAAGTATATCTACAGATTTCGTAGTTGGACTTCCCATGACCCAACGAACAATTTTATTTGGGTGATGGTGGATAGACTAAGTAATCTAGATATATTCATAGTGGTTAAGTTAACTGCAAAGGCTTCATATTTCCCCCAAATCATTGTTGAAAGATTATTCAAGTTGTATGGACTACCAAGAGATCGTTAGTGATAGTGATCCCAAGTTCGTGGGTCAATTCAGTTCTTCATAACCTTCAAACTTCTCTTGGTTTAAGTATTGATCATCCTGAATCACATGGACAATCTGAAGGGACTAATCAGACTATGGAGAATATGTTGGAAACAGTTTACCATAGGCAATATCATTGGGAAAGTTACCAACCTCACTTGCTTATACTAATAAATAACACTCTACTACAAGTTATAGTCCATTCATGCTGATGTACAATTTCCACAGCCTAGATCTCCTATGAAGGTTGTTAATCATTAATCAAACTTGCAACCGCAAATGCATAGCAACAAGAAGACTACACAAGCATTCACATAAGAGCTCAATAAACCCTGAAGTAGTCACCACTCTATTCAACAAAACCAGATAACTAAATCACAAGTGAATTGAATCTAGTCTAAACCCATCAGTGCCCTGAAGGCAGTAGTATCCAAGTAGATTATACCCTCTACTCACATGGGCCTCTTGGACCACCGCTTAAACTAAAAACTTAGAATAAACAATCATATAACAATATACAAAATAAGTATATTGGGACCAACTAGGCATTAGTAACGATCAAATTTCTACCATTAGTCCCCCTTAATGACTAGTCAATTAGGCCAAAATGCCCAACAAACATCTAAATTTTTCAAATTTTTCTTTACTAAGACCATTTTTCAAAATATCAACAACTTGCTTATTTGTGGAAACATAAAGAAGCTCCACTTATTTTGCCTAAATCTTGTCACAATAAAATAATAATAATGGACTAACTATGCGTTTAGTGCGAGCATAGAATACAATAATCTTAGCACTGAGTATGCAACTCAAGCTATCACAAACCATAAACAAGAGTTGCATCTACTTGTACCTTTTGACATTCTGCAACCTACACTTGCATGTTGCATTCATCATTGCCTTGTAGTGAGCTTCGCTTGCAAATTGTGCAACCATAGATTACTTCTTGCTAGCCCATGAAATTCTTACAGAATCAAGAGTAAAAATATAACCAAAAACAAATTAACACTTTCTATATCACTTTGCCAAGTCAACATCACAAAAGCCTCATAAAGTAAAATATAAAATTTGACATACTCAAGCCCATTATTGAATGTGCCTTTGAGATATCTTCAAACTCTTTTTGTTGCACACCAATGTGACCTTCTATGGTCTCAAACAGGCTTCTTGTGTGTGCTTAAAACAGCCAATTTGATCCCATAGAAAGCCTCTTCGATAAGTGACGTACACCTCTTCATCAATGAAGTCGTTTAAGAACGCCGATTTCACTTCCATTTGTTGAAGATCCCAACCATATTCTGTGGCAAGAGCAATGATGGATCTAATAGTGTGCATCTTCGCTAAAGGAGCAAACGTCTTTTCGAAGTCATTGTCTTTCTTCTGTACGTAGCCCTTTGCTCTTAGTTGACAATTGATCACTAATCAATATTCTCAATTAGTTTTTGTTGCTAGCGTTATTACGCTCAACTATCAAGCTGAAGGTATCACTTCAAGCGATTGTACTCGTTGTTGATATTAATCAGAGTACAATTTTGTCTCGCTACTGTATTGTTCATTTGCGCTTATCTAAATCATTAATCTTCATTATTTTTGTTGCTAACTGAGGTGTCATACCCAATAATGCTTTTGTTGATGATCTATTTTGCAAATAGTTCAACGTTCTCACTGCTTTTGCCATATACAACTTAGTCACGAGATGGGCCTCATAAATCACTACGGATTATCTCCAATGATGCCTTTTCGTGATATACTCCTCTTCCAAGAAAGTAGCTCTGATGATGCTTGCCCATAATACAAGTCTTGCATACCCTTGGTTCACCCTCACTCTGTGGTAGACTTTTGACCATCTCTTGTTCGTACAATAGTTTGAGACTAGTACAGTTCAGGTGACCATACCGATCGTGCCAAAGTCGTGTCTGATCAATCTTTTGTGAAATGAAAGCTTGATGACCAACAATTGATTGAAGTTTGTACGATTTTCCATTGGACCTACTCTTGTGACAATCAGTATATAATTCTTGCACATGTCCTTGATAAGAAATTTATCTTTATAGAGCTCAATTTTCATGACATTATCGGCTATGCATCCAATAGACAATAAGTTCTACACAAGACCAAGTACAAATGAGGTATTCCTTAGTATACGTTTATCGCCTTGATCTAAGTAATTTGGCATACTTCTATGCCCTTTAAGAGATCAAAAGGGCATAGAAGTATGCCAAATTACTTAGATCAAGGCGATAAACGTATTTGTAAGAAAAGTGCATTTCTTAGCCTTCTCCAATTTCAAAGATTTTTGCATCCCTACGTAGCTAAATGTCTATGGATAGGTCGGTACGGAATTGTTCTCTACATGATTAATCGCTCTGTTTTCGCATTTCTACCCATTTTCCTGCAAAAATACCAATGAGCAATTTCCAAAAGCTAAGGGATGGCCCTTGAGGACCCAAGTCCAATTTCAATCTGAAAAACTTTAATGAAGAAATGCCATTTTCTTCACTTCATGAACTGAAAAATATATTCCCCACCAAAGGTGATCTGGATCCTAGAAGTTCGCAAATCCGACGGTTCTTAATCTTCTTGGGCCCTACGGCATGGCACCCTAGGACTGGTGACGTACTAACTTGCTAGCGACTAGAAGGCCTCACTTTTAATACACAGAAAAAGGCCTTTTGGGTGCATGATCCTCTGGTCTCACACACACACACACAGAAGCCCATCGTTCTCTCGCATGGGAGCACATTTTCTCCCTTTGATTTTTCAATTTGATCCGTAGGCTTGGGGCGTCACCTCTGAGTGTGCTAGCCAAGCTATCAAACCACAAAAACAATGCATAGAATGTGCAGTTAAATGCTCTCGAAAAATACACACAAGAGAATAATTTTTCTCAGAAGCACTTTATGCTCTCTAATTATGACATGAAACCACAATATTCCTCGTTCCCTCAAGGCGCCCTACCTCTTAGAATGTCTGCAACAAACCATGTTGATAGATTCATAGTACTTTGAGAGCACTTCTCTGTTTTTTCATCGGAAAAACCAATTCTTGTTCATTCATTTTTCTCAATCTTGAAATGCTTGGCACACCCAAACCACTCCACCTTGTGACGAACCGCCTCCAAGTTGCTTCCTTGATGTTATGTAGATACTGTTGAAGCTTTACAGCACTTAGTTTTGTCACCAACTGGCTGAGTTAAGCCGTTCTGGACTTTCATACCTCAAAAACCTCACAATTTGTAAATTTTTTAAATTTTCTCCATACTTGGCCAAATTTCTCATTGTTTGATCCCACACAGGCCTTCTCCCTACCACTAGAATCAATCCTTTGTTTACTAGAATAGAATGGCTACACTACTCCTTCAGTCCACAAATGACTGAGAAATGTCTCTTTTTGCATTCAGGCTGTTAGCAAATCCTTGGTGGTTCCTCACACTTGATTAGGTAACAAAGCATTGGCAATCTCCAACAAGAAGAACGTTCAGAGATGTCAAGGACAACCCCAAAGATGCACATAGAGGTGATGATAAAGGCAAGGTATGAGGTATTCATCCTACTCCACACCAATGATGGAGACATTGTTGTTTGAAGAGTCCAAAGGTTCAAAAGAGTCTTCAAAGGAATTCTCAGAGAAATTTCAAGCCACCTGAGCAAACACATCCATAGGATAGGCTCAACATATATTGTATGCAGATAAATGTATTGTTGATTTCTCTGTATTTTGAGCACTTGCATGTCTTGTTAAGTTCTTGGTATCTATGTTTGTACGTTGTATCTAACCATTAAGTGGTTTCCACTTTAACTTGTAAATTCATGTATGTGCTTCTCCACAAACTAAATTATGGTCATACTAAGCTAAATGTGAAAGGTTTATGGTTTCAAATCATAATCCAATATTTCAGCTAGTTGCCAAATTTTGCATGTTCATGTAAAGAAACTATCTTATACTTGTATGAGAAAGTGCGATTCAACTTAGATAATGGCAACATTCTTTCAATACTTTATATAATATATTACTTGATTGTAACAATATTGTGTCTTGGTTCAATTCATGTTTCTATGGCAGAATACATGAGGTCTAACCTTTGAATAGAAGATACAACATGCAACTATGTAGAATTGGAAGGAGTTTCCTTTTGAAGGTTTCGATTTATTTGAGGCACCTTGTCCACAAATAGGATCCTCATTGAAAACCACTAGGCGTTTCCAGGAACTTGGAATAGGTGAGTATTTCGTCTAACCCCATAAGTATTGATATACGTAGCTTGCACCCACAATACCCCATGTGTCTGTCAAGTTTCTAGCCTCGGACACATGCAATTTCGGCACATGTGAAAATAATGTCAATCATGTAAACCAGGCCCTAGACCCCCAAGCATTGGCTTATAAATGTAAATAAAGTTTGTAAAGGTCCTAAGTTGGAAGGACCCAAGTTAACAAAGTGACTCACTACAAAAAATTTTGTTTCCTCTCTAGAGAGAAAGAGAGAGAGAGAACTGGACACATGTCTCCTTAACTCAAGATTGAGTCAAGATTTTTGCATGAAACTTTGTACATTTTCTACTATATATACAAGGAGGGCTTAGCTATCCTCCAAGCGCCCATTCTACATTCCTTTTGGTGTGAAAGTTTCTAGATCTTTGATCTTCTTTTCTCTTACTTCCAATCAGCCAAAAATCAAATGCTGATTTCTCATAGATGGCTGATCCAATTCATGTGATTCCTATTGCATGTTGAGGCAATGTCTATCATCACTTTGACTCTTGCTGATGACATTTTGATGGATTATGCTGATGAAGTCAATGCACATATTCTATGGATGAAGCTGAACAAGAGGTATGAATCCAAGACTACTATTGAAGTAGTTCATCTTACGAATAGGCTCTTTAATCTGAAATGGAGTGGCAAGAACATAAAGCAGCATATAAGATGAAAAGTTTGTTTTCAGCTCTTAAGATGTCTGGACCAGCACATGCTATTCCAAAGGGTCAAAAACTGACAATATTCTTGAGATCATCCATCATCATATTCTACTCTGAGTAGCCGAAGAAGAATTTTATTTGAATGCAGGGAAGAATCTACAAAAGTAAAGACTTCAGAGAAGGCTTATTATACTAAAGATCGGAGGAAGCAAGGAGGCAAGACACCAAAAGAGGGCAGCTCAATCCCGATTTGCAACCATTGTGGCAAGAAGGGACACACCGAAAAGAAATGTTGGTGTAATCCGAAGGTAGCTTGCATATATTGCAAGATTACCGGCCAAGCAGCAATTTATTGTTGGGAGAATCCAAAGGTTAAGAAAAATGAGGAAGAAGGAAAGGTGCATGTTGCTGAAGATGTGCCTCATTGTATGAATCCAGATGAACCACCAATGGGATGCATGCAAGAGCTGGTTGCTATGCCAGCAAATCCTTTGCCTTTGGTTGTCATGCTAGAGGTTACTAAAATTTCTTTGCAGGTTCCCATGCAGGATGCTAAGGAGAGAAGTTTCATAAGTTTAGAAACGGGCTCCTTATATGTTGAGCTCATAATTGAAGATGTGCAGTAGCAAAGCCCAATCACTCTGATGTAGGATGAAGAGCAACTGCAAGAACCTGCTGTTAAAGTGCAGGTTCTTACAGATAATGAGGAAGATACCTCATTTACACTTGTTGGGTGTTGTCTCGACGCTTCTTTTGATATGCTATACTTGCAGATGTTGCATGCAGATCCATATGACATGTGGCAGGATGTAGTTGAAGATCGACCATATTTGCTAGCCACGTTGTTACCCGGTACTAGTCTGGAGAGTACCAGATTTATGCAGCAAGAAGCTGAAGGGGGAATAGACCTCCAAAGAATCCGTTATCTAGCGGGTCTACATCAACAGTTTTCGGAGACCTTCCATGGAAACCCATCGGAGCCGACAGGAGAAATGCATGACGAAGAACCACTTCCTCAAGTGGGTTGTGGCTAACTCAGTTTCTAGCCTCACGCATGTAGTCCAAGCCTAGAGGGGGAATTGTCAAGTTTCTAGCCTCGGACACATGCAATTTCGGCACATGTGAAAATTGTAAACCGGGGCCCTAGACCCCCAAGCATTGGCTTATAAATGTAAATAAAGTTTGTAAAGGTCCTAAGTTGGAAGGACCCAAGTTAACTAAGTGACTCACTGCAAATAAGTGAAGTTTCCTCTCTAGAGAGAGAGAGAGAACTGGACACATGTCTCCTTAACTCAAGATTGAGTGGAAATTTTTGCATGAAACTTTGTACATCTTCTATCATATATACAAGGCGGGCGGCTAAGCTATCCTCCAAGCGCCCTTTTTACATTCCTTTTGGTGTAAATGTTCCTGGATCTTTGATCTTTATCAAATGCTGATTTCTCATAGATGGCTGATCCAATTCATGTGATTCCTATTGCATGTTGGATTTTAGACACTGAACACCTTTGTTGTCAGCCTAGAAGCTTTGCATGTCAGTGATTAATCATTGCATGTCAGTTTTCCTGACATCTCCTCAAGTAGATCTAGCATAGGCATCGATCGTCAATTTACAACAGTGTCACTATCAGTAGAACCAAGTGTATCATTGACAAACATCTCCTGGGTAACCAAAATTTATAATTAGAAGATCTTATAGCTGGATCAACGTCTTGATTCTTGAGGTCTAAGACCTATAACAAATAGATGATAGGCAACCATGGGTACTCAAAAGGAGTTTCCTAATGCTTGAATAAAGAGATACTGTATTGACACATATGATACCATCAAAATTGATACCCATTTGTAGGCCTAGTTTGCAAATATTCACCATATTCGAACTTCCTCCATAATGTTTTTCCAAAAATTTTGCAAAAGACCGTAAACTGATCAAAGGAAAAGTATGAGTTACAACAATTACATGACCTACATAATATGAAGATAGCTCAACAAAATCCTTTACACTTGAGAAAATATTTCTAGTAACACTTCCACTAGATAAAATGGCCTTAGATGTATAGCAAGGTCATTACAATAAATCAAGAGCTATAAATATTTGATCACATGCTAGTTAAAAGTTGAAAATTAAATGTATGTTAAGTCCCAAGAGATGTCAATAATCCAATACAAGAAATCTTCTGAAAACATAAGCAAAAAATTGTATTAAAACTTAAAACAAGGGAATGACTCAAACTGGTTTAAACAATATAACAATCTATACATGAAAACATTGATGACTTAGAGATAGTTTATGCAATTTTAAAACTTCATGACATTAATGCTTCATCATATCATAAAGTATTCTACCAATATGTTTAAAAAACAGAACCTCCCATTTAGCTATCAAGTTTCATTTATATCAAGGATCGCCTACAATAGCCACGGTTGAGGTAAATACGATAAATGTGACTATAAGAATAAAAGGATTGTTTAAATGACTTGCTACAACACAATGATGATACATTTATCTTAAGTCTAGGACGATACCCACACATAAAGCAAAAGACACCAACTACTTGTGTTCATAGAACCAACCACAAATTTTTAGATATCAGGTCATGCATCGCACGAAATATATCCTACGTAATGCCTACTTAAGCCCTCAACTCCCAAAAGTAGGTACAAGTCACATGCATAAAGGTGAGCTCCAAACAAATTTCATACGTGCTTACGAAATCCAAGATGTCGAGTTTTTGTCTCCAAACGTGATGGGCAAACTCAATGACAATAAGGGTTGGCACCAAAGAGCAAATCCAATCAAACCAAATTCATAATCCTCATCAAAACATGAAACAATTGTCTATCATTATTTCCAGTTGCTCAAGCTAAAGTCAAATGGTGAGAAAGTTAAACATGAAACATGGCAAGAACTGGCAAAATGAAGATCTCGAACAATAGTTCTGTACCTTTTGAATGGAAAAAAATATGTATCAATTTACTACCAATGATACCTTTGGGATAGTAACCATACAAAACATGCACAATCTTTAACTCTGTGAAGTTCACCCACCATTATGCATAGTCCAGACAACATCCCTACTCACGTCATCAGCACCCAAGAATAGGTGCAACACAATGTTTCTAGAAGGTAGATCCCTTCGCTAATGCACATAACTCACTGTAATGGAAAACCTTTCAGCACTGGCTAAAAGATCTACCCTACTAGACAGATGTTAAATACCATGATCCTGCAATATTTTGCAGGATGCTCTCTCAAAATAAGAAGTACGGGCATACGACAACCAGAATCTTGCCCATTCTTCGTATGAACTATAAGAGCCGGTTCAAACAAGTACAGGAATCATCAGAAAATGTGAAGTTTCCAAGGCATTTTTTGACTATTTTATGTTCAGGACATGTTGAAAATGTCATAACTAAGATGCCTAGCTTTTTCACCTAATCCTGATTTTCACACCGGTGTCATCAAGCACTTTGCATGAACATCATTATGAAATTGATTGAAAAATGCTTACAAAATAGATACAGTATATGCTTTCTTTAAGTCCAATTAGTGTGCAGGTCTGGATATACACAAATTTGAATATTATCTTAAAACTCGGGCTACAAAGTTAGACAGTGATTTGTATGATCTATAAAACACAGATATCAAAAACACGGTAATATGTTATGATCCTTGGTCACCAATCATCCTTAGTTTCACTAGCAGGTTAACAATAAATTGTGTATGAACTTTTTATTTGGACACCTTAACAAGGGAATCTATTTCAAGAACATCTCTAATTATTGACAGAATTCTAGTGTCAAGACTAATGTAGTGCAAATTGTTTTCACACGGACTATCCGGCCTTTGCAAAGGTGAATAGGGTTAGATCTATGATATATTTCTGTGAGCTTACAGTAATCTTCCACATACCTTTTTCTGAAACAGATGAAGAAGGCCATCCAGAGGGAGCCAGCAAAGCAAAAAGTTCGTCATCGCTCAATTCCAACCTGACAACAGGAATTTCTTCGCCATTATCTGCGGCTGATTCACGTTCGGGGGGAATCCAATAAGAACTTCCAGGAAGAAACGGAAGCCAATCGGGGGCGGCTTTCCGAACTCTATATTCATTGATGGCCTGCTCCACGCGGCGAGCCAAGCTGTGATCCGTCTCCACTTCCACACTTTCTTCCCATGCTGCTGCACCTGAGCTATTCCCACGCCTGCTCAGATTAAACCTAGTATCTGACAAAGGGATTGTCGGGGGTAAGCGCCGGCTCCAAACGCGGGGTATCATTGCCAGGCCTTGCAACCTCAGCGCCATCGCAAAATAGGGCTGAATGCTTCAAACCTCCAATGCTTTGTCCTCCTTGCTTCCTTCTTACCTAACAAAAGCATGCAAGTGTTTGCTTGATCCTGGCACTAAAGAGAGCAGATAATAAAAGGATGAAAGGGCTGTCTCTCTCTCTCTCTCTCTCTCTCTCTCTCTCACACACACACACACACACATTTGTACTCTATTGTTATCCTCCTCTTCTTCTTCTTCTCTATACGGGCCTTCAGCTCCACGTGCTCTTCAGTAGATATATGGACGGCTAGTGAGGAGGATATGGAGATTGAACGGTCCAAAATCACCATAAGATCCCAATTATGCCTTGTCTTGACAATTTCTACCCAATTCTTGCATTTTTATTACATGTTACACAAGGTGCTTTTAATCTGGACCTTATAAAGTATGAAGAAATGGATTTTTCCATTGGGTCAACTTAGGATAAAAATTGGCTTGGCCTTACCATATTTTTTTATGGTCTCACACATCTTTTATGGCAAAATTTTCTTGATAAATCCTTGTGTGAAGGATGATCGATGCTACTCAAAACCTCACCCAAACTTTATGAAAATTTTTATAAAAGTTAAAGCACTCTGAAGCCGGTATCTGAGGGGGAAGGTCTTGGGCATCTGCCTCCAATAAAGACTTCATTGTGTTTTGACTTTCATAAAAACTTCCATAAAGCTTGACCAAGGTCACACCTGTCATTTTGGGTGGCAATGTTCATCCTTTACATAAGGGAATGGTGTTTCTCCTTGAACTTTTTATTGGCCTTCCAACCAGGGTGGAAGGTCAAGAAAATTTTGGCCATCCCCTTTGTAATGCCATTTGTCAAGTTTTCCTTTTTTTGAGTTTTTGCAAAAAAATCAATTCTTAAAAAAAGTATGGCCCATCTTGTTCTTTCTAAATTGTGGACATGTGCATCAAAGCAATTACAATGTACTAGCAGTTATATGAACAGATGTACAATGTTAGAACAAACCAAACCCAAGAACACAAGGCTCCAATATGTCATCATTGTAGTGGTAAGATCCAAGCTTGCATTAGTTTGGTGGATATTTACCTCTTACCAAACTAGTCCCACTATCCTTGACAATTGTTTTTTTAGGTTTTAAGAGTTGTGGTGTGTTTGTGGGTGTGATGTTTAGCTATTAAAATCATAGGATCAAATATTTTAGGACATGTAAAAGATCATTGGACTACATTCATTAGCTTTGAAGTTGGTTTTGTCGAGCAAACTAGACATGCAAATAATTTTGACAATACCAAGGCTTTTAATTAAATGGAAAAATAAAACAATAAATACACATGCTAGAATTGAATTTTTCAACATAAAATGTCAAGGGAAAGCCGCAATCATTAATGTCTGTGTAGCTCATCAGAAGGAGAATCTAGTGACGAGGCCATCAATGTGAATAAGGTAAGTTTATGTGAAGTCAATTTACCATATTGTGTTAATTATTGTCGATTTTTGCGAGAAACAACTTGCAATTTTTTGTAGGCTAACTATTATCAAGAACGAATGTGGTGCACCTACGTCAGATGCAACAGAAAAGTAATATGCTAAAGATTCATTGTCAATGAACACTTGTGGAAGTACGGACGTAGAGTGGATGGTCAAACATCAAATCCAGAAGAGATTAACGTTTGCTTTAAAAGCTAACACATCTATTGAATTTTTTGAATATTATGAAAATGAGATATTCCTACGCAAAGAAGCCAACATTCCCTTGTATCCAAGAGTATCTTTTTCTCGACTACCAACAGCACTTCTCCTTCTAAACTTACAAGTTACGTACAAATGGAGTTCTAGTAGTATTATGTCATTGTTCAGGTATGCACAAACCCTAAATGCATTATATTGTTTGTAAGGATTTAGGCACTCATTTTGCTAGGGTTACACACCCATTTTTATAACAGCAATATTATCTTGTAGTTTCTTACAAAAAATACTTCCAAAAGACAATGTGATGTTGGGAACATAAAACGAAGCTCGAGATATGTTGAGCAAGCTTGGAATGGATTACGAAAAGATTCATTTATGTCCAAATGATCACATTTTACATAGGGGTGTGCATTTAGAAAAAAATTAATGTCCAATATGTAACACACCACGATAGAGAACAAATGCACAAGGATCGAGTGTTATGTCATTTTCATGTCATTCCATGACTACAACATTTTTTTTGATGCGGCAACTAGTAGATTGGCATGCTAAGAATAAATTTATGGATGATGTGATGCGGGTACCAAGTGACTCACCTGCGTGGAAACGTATTGATGAGCAATGGTCCGAGTTAAAAAATGAACCTCTTCATTTATGACATGGTTTAGCAATGGATGGCTGATATTCCTCCATGGTTGAGTATAAAGACGAGACATTTGTTTCTTGCTATATTGGTTCTAGGAAAATACAAAGTTTAGAATATGGATGTTAACCTATAATCATTGATTGAAGAATTGTCCAAGGTTTGGAATGGTGTCAATGTGTATGACATCTCAAGGCCTTTGTAAGAAAGAAGTTTCACTCTTCATGGAATTCCAATGTGGACAATGCATGACTATCCTAGTTTGAGTGAATGTTCAGATATGAATAATCATTATTTGAAATGTTAATAATAATCATTCATTCTCACGATATATTACATCTCATAAATATATTCGAACTTTCTAATGCAATCATAAATGCAAGTTTTACAATATATGGATACAAAGAATGCTACATCTATGGGCCAAATTTGAAAAGTTGTCATACTATGAATTTGTTAAGAAAAGTGATATACGAAAAATCATTGAAAATACCCAATTGATCTCATGTTTCAAACAAAGCAAAGGTGAGCTTGGAGAAGACCAGAAGATGGCCCTTTAATCATGTCTCCACCCATCCGAATGGGACTAAAAGATTGGTACAATGAGTGGATCAAAACCTTGATGTAAACAGTTCTTGGGTTAAGTCAATTGAAAGCATGAAGAGGTTGTCGATATTCCAATTATTACCCTATTGGAACAATCTCTTAATCAATCACCTCTTGGATCATATGCACTAACGTTCTGTTCGTTTTTTATAGGCATAGTCATGCTTAGGAAAAGAGTAATATAGCTCATTCCGTTGCGCACAAACACTTTCCATTCGAGTTCATTTCTCGTTCGTTTCTTTTCATGTTCGTTTTCTTTTCGAGCTATTTTAGTTTCTCACATAGTCTTTCTCCAACATGGTATCAGAGCTATTTTCGTAGCCTGATAAGCTTGGAGATGTTGCACTAAGAAATTTTGGATCTGGTCCTCGACGTTGATTGGTCTTCTGAACAATGGTCTGGTCCCTGGGGCAGATGGAACTGTTTGTGTTGCCTGTGGAACTGGCTCTACTTCTTCTACCTCTGGTGCTCCACCATGTTCCATGCCTGAATCCAAACCTGTATCCAATCCTGTCTTTTCTTGTTGTTAAGGCGAGAATTGTGGTATCAATGGAACGTTGATCGGAGAGTTAGAATCCAAAACCTGAGCGTCAGCCTTTTCATATTCATTGATGGTTGCTTTGGTCTTTGCCAACTCAGTTAAGGCCGTATCCTTGAATCTGTCAAAACGGCCTTGGAATACTTGAAGGGCCACTTTATAAGTTTCAACTTTTTTGAACAAATACTCGATTTTCGTCAGAGTTACCGGATGATCAGAAATTTGTGTCCGAAGATACGCATCATGCTCAAGGGTGGTCACATCCAATTCACATTGGAGACATGTGCAATCTTGTTCAGCCATCTGCAGTTGACCTTGGAGCAGCTGCACTTGTTGCTTGGCATCTTGCACGACCCTGTCCACTTGGTCTTGGGCGGTTGTAGGGCATTTTGCAGTGTACTGACATAATCTTCTAGGCGATCAGCCGATTGCTGTGTTTTCTTCATCTCAGCTTTAGACTTTGCTTCGTGCTGCTTGGCGATCTTCAACTCTTTGTCCAACTGGATGATTTTTTGGCTAATAAGTGTATTCTTTGAGCCCATGTTTGATATGTGTTGTTCCATTTCTTTTTTCTTATCCAGCATAAACGAGATCACTTCCGCAAGACTTGAGACTAAATTGAGAGCATCACCATAATCTATTATCAAAGATATCTTCTTCCTCATAGCCCTCAGATACCGTGGAGTCAAACTATTTTGGTGACTTGACAGCTTGCCCGACCCGAATTGTATCTGACACCTGAGCTGCTACGATTTCTTGTGGTTCCTCTTGAAGAGTGTCTTCAAAAATATTCTCGGATTCATGGACAGTCTCAAATCCTCTTCCGGGGGATTGAAGTTCAAAGGTGCTGGGCTTTGGGGCATGACAAAAACTTCTGAGGCCCCAAGGGGATCGAAATCATCGAACATGTCCATGATGCTGGAATTCTAATTTTCTCCTACTCATCCCTTCGTCCTCCTTCTACTCTCAAAAATTATATCTCTCTGAATCAGTCTGCAAAATACACGCAAAGTCGAATCAGGCAGAACTGCAAAGCCATCGCTAGATTACGGTCTAACCGAAGAGAACCGTTAAATCAATGTTTACGGAGAAGCATGACTCAAACCGCAAACCACAAAAAACTACAAACCGCAAGGGAGTCGTTAAAATCCATAGGTTACTATCTACGAGCACTTGCGAAATCTCGTCGACCACCGCAAGTGACCTTCTTACGATCTCCTATGATGGAAGCTATGACCAGAGTCAACTCTCCTCAACCGTTTAAAAACGTAAGCAACCTACTTATGGTTATCAACGAAGTCGACCAGCGACAACGATTTACGAGTTCTTACGAAGTCAACTAACAACGGTTGACCCATCTCATCGTTTAGCTCCATAAGTTATCACTTACAGTTATCAACGAAGGAAGCAAACGATCACCTACAAAGCAAACGATCAACAATTGATCGAACGACCAACGGTTGTTCAAACGATTGCAGACAGACTACGGCCGTCTCGACCTACATCCTTGCACTACGACGCATATGTTACTCTGTGCTTCTCCTCCTTCACAATGCCCCAATAACGGATCTACGGATCTTGTTTAAACGGCTGTTAAACATCTCGTAAACTATAATTACAATAAATCAAGAGACTCTGACAGCTATAAATATCTATCTGAGCGAAGAAAAGGGGGTGATAGGTGTTGTTGAGCTGAACAATTTGTAGATGCACAGAGTGATCAAACGACAAAAAAGATCTGAAATAGCTAGCTCCTTAGAGTTAGTAATTTATACACACACACACACACACACACACACACACACAGTCAGAACTGTAGCCATTGTTTCAGAATCTGTAAGTAGGAATATGCGCTTATCAGCACTACTGTATTGTGTTCCAATTCTCTCTATTATACAGATTTGCTACTATTCAATTATTACGTTTTTGATTGAATGCAATTGTCTCTCTCACTCTCTTGCACACAAACACGGTTATCAGAGACAGAGGATCGCATGGCTGTTTAAGATGCCTAATGCTTCACAATCCTACTGTTACAACAGTCTCAGACTCCTACTCTAATAACCCGAAAGGAAGCAACAAGCTTTTGATTTCATTCCCTAGTCAATCCACGTTTCTGAAGTCTCAGTTATTATTGTGTTTATAGTCTTCATTATTTTCTTACTATTGGTAGAGACATCGTTTACATCGTAATCGCCTCTCGTGTTCTGTTTCTATCACGGCTCCGCTGCAGTTGCAATCAATCATAGACAAGTAGACCACCATTTCAGATTATAGACCAACACATGAAATATTGGGTATTTGACGAAACAACTCTCATTTGTGGGGGTGAGGCGACCTGGGCATCTGTGACAGGAATGGTAGCCCCAATAGTCAGAGACTGTCCTTGAGAGGAAGTAGAGGTGAGGGAAGCATCAGAGGCGGGGGAAATTGGTAGTTCAGTGCGGATGGCAGTGGGAGGTGAAAGCGCAGCTGAAGATGTCTGCCTAGTCCTTCGACGTGACGCGGGAGGCAAGTCAGGAATAGCGATCTCGCTGTGTACATGTCGACGACTATGTGAGGTAGATGCCTGGTGAGATGATTCTGCCGGTGCTTCTTCATAGATAGAAAATATGAAATCTGCAACAAACCCATGAAGCCTGTCCTCCAGGTAAGAGGTGGACAATAGAGAGAGGAGAGGGCCAGCCGCAAATTGCTGCTTGGTATTCTCCTTGATTGCTCTCTTCAACTCTCCAAAAATCGTTTTATACTAGTTATAAGACTTGAGGGGGCCAGATCCTATCTTGTAGTTGGATTCAACAATACGATGCAGGATCTGTGAGGAAATATGTTCCTTCTTGAGGTTGCCAACCATATATAGTTGTTTAGAAGCTGAGGTGTTGGATGATAGGATCTCAGATGGAGTCTAGGAGATACTCATCATGATTCCAGTAGAACTCGACGGAGGTGTCTATGAACGGCTTGATCACGTTCTTGGTATGCTTATGGTTTGGAGATGGCTCCTTATCAGATGTGATTTCTATGGCTGCAAGGGCGGCTTCAATAACACACATTTTGTGTGTGGTATTCTAGAATGTGACATAAAATTTAGACTTGGCCTTGGTCCACGTGCTAAAGGCCATGGTAATAAATGCATGTTACTTTTTTCAGAGAAGGCGCGCTCGTAGATTCTCATTGCCATGAGAAAAGGCCTGCCAAGGGTCATCCACTGAGTGACCATACTTGTGCTAGGGAGCATCATGATGTCCATTGCAGTTGGGACACCATGATGGATGGAGTATTTTGGAGACTGAGAGGTGTCGGTAGAAGACACGGTGACTAGAAAGTAAGTGCGAGAGTATATCAGAAAGTAGGAAAAAGTTGGCCGAAAGTTTTGGTCGCGAAATTTTTTTCAAGAGCTCCGATAGCACAAGTGACAAATGAATCGAATTCAGCCTACTTATATGTGAATTTGGAGGGTCCATTACACAAAATACGAGTGTGGCTGATCAGTTGTAGACAAAAATTTGCAGGCTTGCTCAGTATTGTGAAAATAGCTTTCAAAATTATCAGTGAAGGTTTCGGACAAAAATAACAGTTTGGCAAATATTCTGAAGCTCTGGTGGATGACGGATCATCCATGACAGTCACTATGATTCACAGACGGATGTCGTGATATGGACAAATGCATTAACAACTATTGACTGCCAAGCATGTCAATATGAATCAGATCCAGAACCTAGTACATCTTCACCCACACACCAATCACATTTGGGGTGGATATGATAAACGTAGCATGGCTATCAGCGGAGCCTATTGAGAACCCAGTGGACGATGATCAGTTGAGCTTCTTGAGCTCCAGATTTGATCAGTTCTGCACAGGTATCAGGGCTCCCTGAGCCAAAGGATTTATCGTTTGATTGCCCACTTTATGGTCCACTCCGCGCCTTGTTGCTTATGCACCTTGATTTCTCTCCTTTTCCCAGCCTGATCTTGATACTTTTCATTTTTGGCTCTTTGAGGTAGGCAAAGATTGAGTACGCCGCAATGCACCTCTCACTTAGCTTGAAGTAGCTGTCTTTGAATCAATCCAAATGTAACCATTATAACAAGAAGAATGCTCAAAGTGATAGCCGGGTGATTTACTAGAATTATGTAACCTATTAAATGCCATATACAGGATCAAACTTGTTTGGTGCTTGTACTACAACACACCTTACATTCTTTTTTGTCCCTAATGAGCAAGGTTAGTGTGCATCTTAACTTAGGTTAGGGAAGCCTAGTGAAGTTATGAAATAACAAAAGTTAACTCAAGTTTAGTCACCGTCAGTGATAGTTTGATTATGATTGGAGTTGGCGTTAACTCTTATTGGACAACTAGTGATGGACACTGGGAATGAGAGTTAACTATATGTGCATGGTGAGGTCGCCTAGGGTTGTATGCTGGTGTAGGCACCCATACCTCGATTTAGGGTTTAGGGTTTGCTAGTATCACGAAGTAAAACACTAACTCAAACTTGACTTTTGAAGCAAACTCTGCTGAATCAGCATATGTGAAACCAAGATTGCAGTCCGCGTTCCGGAACGCGATCCGGGATTTCCCATTTAGGGTTTCTCGGAACGCAAATTTTTTTTTTTTGTATAGTTGTCAATATGGGTATCATGTGAAAGGATATCAAAAAAGCAATTGTTATGCAGATCTGTTGCTTGGTTTCAGATGGTTGTGGGCTACATTGATTAGAAATCTGGACATCAGTAGATGGTTTAAGAAAACTGGCTGCATTTTCATATGGTTTCAGAAATTTGGACTGTGTAGTCTGCCGACTGTTTCGGGTGCGAAACACCAAAAAGTGTGTTTTCACTCAGGGAGTTGGAAGGCCAAATCATGAAAAGGCCTTACCGCCATTGGGGGGCGTTGCCCCCCAAACCCTCCATCGGGAGGCTACTGCCCCCCGGAACCCCTGTTTCTCAGGGGGCTACCACCCCCCAAAAACCCCGTTTCTCGGGGGGCTACCGTCCCCCGAACCCACTATTTCAGCTATTCCAAAAGAAGTATACAATTTCTGCCAATCTAATGAAAGCTCCTTCTAACTCTTTCTATCATTTTCTAACAGAAAACGGAATCAGTAGATCTACAAACCATTGGCATCAGAACACCATTCAAAACTGATTCAGTTAGTATTAAACTCGAAAAAAAAAAAAGTTTGGCCATTACTACTTTTCCAACACAAAAAGAAAAAAGAAAAAAGAGTCGCGGATCGCTTACGTGCACGATCCGGAACGTTTTTGCAGCGGATCGATCCGCTGCAACACAGTGTGAAACCAAGAGGTTACTTCATTTTCTAATCTTCAGATTGACATGTGTAATTACTTCTTGGAAAGGAAAAAGAAATATCAATCTTTCACGTGAGAAAAACTTGTTCAGAGCCTGATTTTTTCAGATCTGAGTGAGGCACCACCTTCACAATTAAAATCAGTTTGTATTCCAATCTGTAGAGTGCAATTAGGATGAAAACTATTGGTCCCCAATCTGATTTCTTCAAATTCCTCATGTGCACACTAGAAACCCACAAAATTAAGTTTATTTTGTGTTTTATTAACACGACAACATTAGTCTCAAGATTTTTTTTTTTTTTCTGCCTTTAAAATGTACCTAAAGCTCTACGAATGAGTACCATCACAAGCTTAAATCACATTTGAATCAATAGTTAAAACTTCGAGGATATGAGTAGATCTTTGCATACTAGGAAAATATTATTGCCATAGCAAGCCATAACTATGTGTCCATTATGGGGCATGAAGAGGCAATTGTTTTAGGCTCATGCCTCATACTATGAACAACTGCAATCAGAAGAAAAGAAAACATAGTGGAAAGTTCTTGTCGATCGCACACTCCATAGTCAAATAGAAAAGTTTTCACTTGCTAATAGCAATAGCGATTGCTAATAGCTAACATACAAAGATGGCAGTGTCACGACGATATGAGGAGAGAATAAGGCATGGAAAGGAAGGAGGCTGCAAATAGTTAAACTCTCCAAGCTCCTTGTGAAACCAACACACTATATATGCTCAAGCACCCCTTAACCTTGACACATCCTAACATCGACACATGTCAAAATCCATGCACAATTAACAATTTCCACTTGGCAGTACCATAGGCAATCTAGTAGGTAGACTGTCTGACACGTATCACTCACACATTGAACCAAGTGTTCCACTGAGCTTATGACACGTCCTGTTGGCCTTTCTTTTGACCGTCCGTGACAAGTGTCAATCATGCACTGACCAAGTGTCTTAGTGAGCATATGACACGTCATGTTGACTGGTCAATCTCCCTGCTTTTAAGGAGGTCAGTCCAACAGAATCTCATGGGACCCAGCACCCCCTTAGCCATCTCAGAATTAGTAACTATAACTGATATTTACATTGCAATTTATGATTGTCTCCTCAAGTCAGTGACTTAGCCATATACAATTTAATAACTACAATTTACAGTTTATATTAGTCAAAGGGATTCGAAGTACATGTGACATCCCTTCTGTCATGTATTTATATTTCTACCTTAGTGTGAACTCGTTGGACTTGTAAATTGTAAATTGTAAATATTGAAATGGCTCACAACAGCCTGTGGTGTTTTGTAAGAGAATGTAAATAGCAGGTTTTAGTTAACTTGTGAACCTGCTTGTATTTGGTATGGGGTACTGGGTCTTAATTTAGAGACTGCTAGACTGACCTCCTAAAAAGTAGGAGAGTTGACCAATCAACGGGACACTTGTCATATGCTCACTGGGACACTTGGTCCAGTAGTGTATGAGTGACACATGTTGAACTACTCACATGCCTATGCATTAGGGTACTACCAAGTGGTGAGTGTCGGTTGTGCATGGAGTATGCCATGTGTTGACAATAGGACAACTCAAGGTCAAGTGCTTGAGGTAGGAGGGCTTGAGAGTTCAAGAGAGGGAGCCTCTTGAGTATGCCACATCCTTCTACTATGCATCAGGTGGCTAGGAGGAGATATAGCAGTAGTGCTCTTATGCGTTTATGCTAAGATCTTGATATGTACTTTAAGGAGAAATCAATAAAGTGGATACCTGGCAAGGCTCACACTAAATCCCCTCAAGCACTCCTTACTCCCAACACATCTGAACGTCGACATATGGCAATCACTCAGTCGAGAGGCAAAAAGCCCTACCTTACCAACGACCTACCATAGAAACTCTATTGCGATTAAAAGATCTAAAAAATACTGAGTATTGAAGAAGTTATAGATAATTTCACAAATCCTATGTGGGTTGGATTTTCAAAAAAGCAAAGAGAATAACAAGCCAAGTAGTAGAAGATGCTCAAAGGCTGTACCGAACCCTAACTGAAGATGCCAATGATGCCAAATCCCACACAAGTCTAGAAAGCAATTGCTTTGATACCAAATGTGGCACACAAGCTCACAAGCACCAAACCCTAAGTAAATATGCAAAAATACCAAGCAGATTCGCCACTTTACTAATCTCTATCATTCGTGTTGGTTTGTATTAGTGTGTGTGGGCTTGCATGTTGCCTTGTCACGGGAGTCTAGATCTAAGTCGGAGTTTTATGTGGTTGTGCATTTGCTACAGTGAAACAAAGTAGTCATTTTATGCTCATTGAATTGTCATTGTCTACTAGTTGTCTATCTAGTGAGGGTACAGTCTTATGGTGGCAGTAAGATTTCCTCAAGTTGAGCCTCAGTCGCTCACTTATGTCAGCTTTACAGGTTTGTGTTTGTAAGTGTCTGATAGGATGTCAACCTAGCTAGATGGAGGATGTAAGTCTCATGGTGGCAGTGGGATTTCCTCAATTTGAGCCATGTCGCTCATGTGGTCCACTTGTGTTCAAGTCGGATTGGGGACGAGTCAGTTGGTCGAGAGTGTGGTAGACTCTCTGTATGAGCATTGTGATTGCATGATACTTTGTGAGTCAAACCTGGTGGTTTGTTGTGTGCTTGAGTGTGAGTCAAGTACAAAGTAGTAGGACATGAATAACATCTTTTGGACACTCCAGACATTGCTACAAATTATTGCTTTTCACTTTTATCACATTTGAGCTTAAGGGAGAGAGTTAGAAATCAGAGTTGATCGGATATACATTTTATGTAAGCTCTAAATGTGATGATGTAATTATTGTACACTTTATTTGGTTTACTGTATATGGTTGTGATCGGGACGTGACCCGTTAGGATATATTGATCGGGCACTGATCCCATAGACGGCTACTTGGGTTAGCCGAGTAGCCACACATAGGAAGAATTAGCCTGTACAGAGTTATTTACAATACTTGCTATACTTGGGGGCATGTCCCAAGTTTGTCGGTTGAATTTGGCCATATTGGGGCCGAACTTAGTTTGATAGGTGGTAGGCCAGTTTTAGGACACCTGCCTTTTCATGCAGTTTGTGAATACTCTATATGTACAGTGTTTCTTTGTAATCTAATAGCTTTTGTTGTGCCATCTTTGAGAGCTTGTGAGGAGTGGCTATGGTGATTGTGTGATGTGATCTGCATACTGCACTAGATTTCATCGAATTTTCAACTATAGTTTCTTGAGCCAATAATTTGTAACTTGCCCTTGTATTTTTTGTTTCTCTACTTGAGACAATCTATAGAGAGGTCAATTCACTCCTTTAGATCCTAGTTCCAACTCAATCACATGATTCATGAACATGGTAGGAGGTCACTTCTAGGTTAGACATTTGGAAATGTATCCTTATATCTATCTTATGGCTATTGAATTTGAGCATGCACACACCGCAACTTCAAATATGTCTTCCCTTTATAAAAATTATAAGAATATCTCCACATTCTTTCTATTTTGAAATTACCAAAACATATCACAGGAGTCTCCAATCATTCAATACTAGATATAATACCTATGGTTTTCATATCAACAAATTGTCAACAAACCATGGTCATGTCTGTAAGGACCAAAAGAACTTAATCAGCTAATAAAATGCTCTAAGCATCCAATTAAAGGCGAGCTAAAAATTTAACCTCTACATTAGCAACACCTTAGCATCCCACCTTAGCATCACACTAGATTGTTAAGGGACTTAAACCCTTGGCTCCTTATAAGAGAGGGATTGACCAGATGACTTATGAATTTTTAATTATTGTTCTGGAAGTGCTACGTAAGTCAAGTTAGTGAATAAAGTTGGGACTCCCACCAAAATTGGATCAAATTCAAACTGGTTCCCTCCAATATTGAATGGGTTCCCACTCTTTTTTAAGTTTGAATAGTTAGGGAGGTAGAAATGGACCAATAAGATTTTGAGGCCAAGGTCCTCCTCTCTACTATAAATAGTGCCAAACTCGAGTTTGAAAATCATGTTCATATCCTCATTTCAATACAAGCAGATTGGTACTCTTATGGAATGGATTTGTGAATGTCCTTGCTCTTTATCTTTCTCCTTCCATCTCTCATGCTTTTGTTGCATTTGTTAATTGTTGGATCTGAATATTATTGGGATTGCATGTTCTTATGCTTTTTGTGAGAGAAAGGGAGAGAGAGAAAGAGTAAGCTATCTTCATTGTGGATCGTAGTGTTAATGGATGCGTAGTGATAATGTTTAGGGTTAATGGATATTAGAGTTAGATGTGGATATTCCATTGATGCTGAAATCTGAGATATGTTATCGCTCTCATGGGAACGAACCTACGCGTGACAACTAACTTCATCTCCTTGATACTAGATTGCTTAGATCTTGGGTTGAGGATAGGCTAGGAAAGAAACCCACTACATTTTTGGCGCCGTTGTCAGGGAGCTACGCCATTTTTTCAGTTTGTAGCATGTTTGTTGGATGGTTAGCTTGCATTAGGCATCTTGTCGTGGCATGAATAGTGTTAAAACTGCATTTGGGGTTAGTTTGAAAGTGATTTTGTCTGATTTGAGTGGATTTGCTTGTTTGAAATCTACTCTGATTATTGAACAGGGGGAGCTATTCAGACCACCATTATTAAGATCCATCTGGATCTAAGAAATCAGAAAAAATAACAAAATCGATCAAATCTATCAGATCTTCGTCAAAAGGAGAAAAAATTGTCATCAGAACTGATAACTTTTTACCCTCTTCCAAGAAATATTCGTCGAGTTGCAGGCACCTTCGGTTTGATCACAGAACCTTCAATTTGAAGGGCGAACATTCCTTCCCAGCAGATTTTTAGAAACATCAGAAAAACCATCAGAAAATAACAAAAAGACACCCAAAATCCTAAAAAATACAAAAAAAAGAACATTTGTCTGATTCACTATGCATAGGTGTTATTCAGATCTATCTATAGCCAGGTCGACGAATGTTTATTCTAAAAATAGAAGGTCAAAGTGACTGTTCATCGAGAAATGGATAAACTTTTGTGATATCTTAACACCTTTTCACAAAATTTCTAGTTTTTAGAAAGAACCTTCGCCAATGTCTATGTCAGTCTGATTTACTATTTTAGTCCATCAGTGAGTTCGGCGAACGTTAAGTAGAGGCCACGTGTTATATTGTTCCATTTTTGTCAAAAAAAAGTCTCTTTTTTGCAAAAATAACAGTATTATATTTGTAACCTTCGCCAAAACCTTCGCTGAAATTTTTGAAGATTCTATTTATAGTAAGTTGCCATTTTTGAGTTCGAAGAACATTAATTTTGTCACAATCTAAAAAAATCTCTATTTTTACCCTCGTCAAACTACAAAAACCATACTTTTGAGCAGAAGGAACTTTCGCCAGTTCCACCCTAGTTTTATCTGAGTCAGATTCCTTATTTGAGAGTTCGACAAAGGTTATTTTTACCAAATTTGTCAGAAAAAATCTGATCAGAGATTTTTTTACCAAAAATAACATTGATGAACCTTCGCCCATGAAACCTTCACCAAAACTATTTTTAGGTTTTGATTTTCCTGATTAAGCCTTTGTCAAATTTTTGGTCAATTCTATTACAATTTGATTCTGATTCTGAGAATTCATCATTCTTAGAACTGTCGACGTTCGCTTGATGATAGATCTTTTTCCAAAATTCAAAAATCTGATTATTGTTAAGTGAAAGAAATTTTGCAGACTCTGAACTGAGATAGATTCTGATCAAAAATCTAGATCCAATCTCATTGTCTGATTGATTGATTTGTAAAAATGGCTGCTCCTGGAGGTGCTCCTCAGGAAGTCAATCCAATCATTATTAGGAGATCACCTCGTTTGGATCTACCTAAGTACTATGAATTAATGGATCCAGTCAGATTTCTCCACATCTATACTGAATCTTGTGAAGTCTATGGCGAAGTTTTTCCTCAAGATAAACTTAAGCTATTTCCAACGGCCTTAATGGGCACAACACAAAATTGGTATTATAATCAAGATGAGACTGAGCGTACAGATTGGGAAACTGTTAATAAACAAGCCCTTATCACACGATTCAAACCTCGGAACATGCAGTCAAAATTGATCTGATGGACTATCAAATTAGTAGCCCAAAAAGATGATGATGATTAATCAACAACGAATCATACCTGTGATCGACCAGTAAAAAATTGGGGAGTTCATTATGACCCTCAAATCGATACTGTCAACTGGAATCAAGCTCTTGCAACAATTGATTGTACAGCAGGGTATATGTGTCAACAAGATAATCAGTCCAACTTGAGCGGGATTTCATTATTGGATCAAACTTTGGATACACTGATCACTTTTCTTTTGATTGTGTTGAATGTAGCTTGGATATCAACGGAACCCATACCAGATCCAATTGAAGATGAACTTATTCATGTGAGTCACGCCTTGACTTATGATGACAATGGAGAACTTACTAATGAATAGATTCTAAGTCACATAAATCTTACCAAATTTGAAGTACGTGATATTCCCGATGAACCAACAATAAAATCGCCAAAAGCAATTATATTTAAAAAAGACAAGATTATAGGATCAATGACGAAGAAACAAGCTAAGCAACATTATAATACGGTCCTGAAATGGGAAAGTCCACCTCAAAAGGTTGATTCGAAGAATGTGCCACCTTTATTGGATAAAGACAAAGGAAAAGTCAAGGATGATTCTTCAAGTCAGAGTTCTTGTGAGACATCACCATCCAGGAAGTCATCACCTTCGAAGAAGAATCCATCTTCTAAAAAATCATCACCTCCATGATCGATTCCTGCTAAGAAAGCTAAACGAAGATCCAAGACTAATCCTTTTGACAAAGAACAATAAGATGAAGTCCATCATGATATGCTAGAGCATTTAAAACACTATACTCTGGATGATGTGGTTATCATGTTACCAAAAGCACATCGTGAACCTGAAGAATAAGTGTCAGAATCGAAAGATGTTTATGATGGCCCAGCTAGGACGCAACCTATGAATCTTGCAGAACTAGGAGAACCAAAAAATTTGCAAGCAGACAACTTCCAGATTCAGAGAAAAATTATTCCACAATGAAATGTGAAGCATTAGCAATGATTTTTTCTGTAAAGAAATCTCGACATTATCTTATGGAAATGCACCTTGCATTTTATACGGATCACCAACCGTTACTTTACTTGGTAAACAAGATGTGTAATACAGGGCGTATTGCAAGATGGTTACTGTTATTGATCGAATTTGACTTTCAAGTTGTGGTTCAGAAAGGTAAACATCATCATCTCGTCGACCATGTTTCAAGAATCAAATCCATGCCAGTTAATACTGAAGTGGATGATGAATTACCAAATGTTGCGTTATTCTATGTTGAAGCAGTACCTGAGTGGGCAGCGGATATTGTTGAGTATCTAATGTTAGGGCAACCTAATGACTCCTTGACAAAAGTACAAAAGAGACAATTGATTCATAAGGCTCAACCTTATCAATTGATTGCAGGACAATTGTATCGTCGAGGAATGGATGATATTCTTTGAAGATGTGTTTTACCGCATGAAATACCTGAATTAATCATGTTTTCACATGACGGAATGGGCGGAGGACATTTTTCTATAGATATCACTATTCGCAAGCTTTTGCAATCAGGGTCTGTAGGGTCGAAGATCTTGCGTAGTATAGCCCTCCCAACTGTCAACAAGGATTAGATCACTGGATAGGTACCTAACTATGCATAGATGCTAAATTTAGTTAGTTTCCTACTTCCTCCCTAACTCTATTCACCACTAACACTACTCTCCCTTAACTCTACTCCTTTACACTAACATTCATCATGATTTGGGTGAAGGAAAGGGATTGAAAAGGAGAGGAAAAGAGAAGAGAAGAGAGAAAGAGAGAGAGAGAGAGAGAGATGAGATGGAGGTTAGCTCAAATGCTCAATGTCATTGCTTATGGAAAAACCTTAACTAGCATAACCAAAAAGCATGGAAAATGAAAATAACAAGCAATCACAACAATAACATAAGCAAGATTGATTAGCAAATGAGGATGCTTGAGCTCTCAAAATGGTAGAGTCTCCTCCTCTCTATTAGGCATGAAAATAGTGTACAAATGGGGCCTTTTTAGAAAATGGGGAAGGCCCTTGCCCCTCAATCCTATTGGCTAA
Organism: Diphasiastrum complanatum; assembly: GCA_029204225.1. Classification (NCBI taxonomy): domain Eukaryota; kingdom Viridiplantae; phylum Streptophyta; class Lycopodiopsida; order Lycopodiales; family Lycopodiaceae; genus Diphasiastrum; species Diphasiastrum complanatum. The sequence goes on from CM055101.1 coordinate 30,717,064, forward strand.
TATTCACATTGATCCTATCCATTCATCTTGGACCCAACTTGATCCAAGGGTCCACAAAAAGTACATTGGAAATCACAAGATTCATGTGAGTCCAAAATTGGACCCAACTCTAAAAATTAAACTCTAAGTTTAGAATTGACTTTGGGCCTCAAGTTTTATTTTAATTACAAAGGGCCCAAGTCTATTATTTTATTTACAACTTCAATTGCGTGCTCATTGGGCCATGGGCTTATACACGCAAGATGCCATGCCCTTGCAACACATTTTACTGGATGATTTTATTTATTTACACTTTCTTGGGAATACCCCCAACAGGACCCACGGCTTGAAGTAGTGTCGGTCCCTCGGCACTCTGCCGGTTTAGTATAGCATTTTCTTCGCCCACCTTTGTTGGATCAGGTAGGTGGTGATGTCATCCATAAAGTTGAGGCGGTCGAGTTTCTTCAAGTCCTTGGACGTGTGAAGAGACTTGTGGACTCCTCGCAGCCAATCTTGGTCAACCCATGTTTGGAATCTGTGTGTCCATGGATCACCCAGAAGCGCAGCTCGGTAATACACACGAGCGATTGGCAGCTGATCTTCGACTTTGGAAGCTGTCTACGAGGGTTCAACTCTTGTAGGAAGTGATCTCTTGCACAACTTGTCTCTTTGATTGGATTTTCAAGATCATACCATGTAGGCAGGCTAATTTCATTGTTCTGATTCCATTTAGGCACCTTGCAAGGGTTGGTAAGTTGATCTTGATGCTTAGCGAGGGTTCTGAAAATTCAGCTTCTAGGAACCCTCGCACACACTAGAAAATGGTGATTCCTCCATCAAGAACTCTTGTAGATATTTTCATGGATGCATCTGGATTAGATCTAGTGATTGTCCAAGTTTCAAGAGCTATCTCCCAGAGGATCTCAAAAAATCATGAAAAAGTGCTCTTTTAGAGTGTTTTTTGACGAGATCTCGAGATTTTCTGATTTTTAACTTTTGTAAACTAGTAATCAGCTATCCAGGCTTGATCTGACTATTGGTAGTTCTCTGAAAGTTCTAATGGATACTTGGTAACAGATCCCTCAGTCAATCTGATGATCTGCTTCCTTTTTTATCATATCTGGATTTGGATCCTTCTTGGATTCTGATGGATTTTCTTGATCTTGCCAGATCTAGCTGAATCTTGATGGATCTAGCTTGATTCGGCTTGATCTTCTTAGATCTAGCGGTGATGGCTTAGCATATTAGCTTTTCATAACGTGCCCCCACCAATCTGAATCTATCTCATTGTGGTGGCCAGTACTTGTGCAACCAGCTACCGTTGATGGGTGTATCGAATGGTGTCCCATCTAACTTTTCTAAATTCACGGCTCCATGATTAAGAATTTCCTTGATCCGATAGGGACCTTCACTTGTGAATTTTAATTTCCCTTTGATAGCCTTGGTTTTATACATCAGGACCAGATTTCCGAAACGAAGATCCTTCTTTTGTAACTCGTGATCATACCATGCTTTACGTCTTTCCTTTTCAACTGCCAGTGCATGCACAACTAGTAAGCGTGTTTCACAGAGTTTATGCAGAGCTTCGTGGCGTAGCTGTAGAGATTTGGACTCACTAAGACGTTGTGTGGTGGCAATCCTTAATGAAGGAACTAAAAACTCTATTGACATCACAACATCCTGACCATATACCAATTGGAAGGGTGTTTGATCAGTGCTTCCTTTATATGTTGTCCTGAATTCCCACAGTGCAGCATGCAACTTATGTTCCCAATCTAATCTGCTAGCTTCAACTGTTTTCGTGAGCACGCTACACAGGATCTTATTGGATGATTCTGCTTGCCCATTATCACGAGGATAATAAGGTGTACTGGTTCTGTGGATCACGAAGAATTCCTCCAACTGGACCTTGATGGTCTCATTGATGAAATGGCTTCCGCGGTTGCTAACTAGCTCTACCGGACATCTGAAGCATACAATGATATTTTCATAAAGGGACTTGGAAGTGGTCCTAGCATTAGCTACTCTTACTGCCTTGGCTTCGACCCATTTGGTGAGGTAGTCTATGGCTACGATTACGTATCGAACCTGGGAACTCCTTGCCGCAGGGTGAATTAGACTGATGTAATCCAATCCCCACTTTTCGAATGGTACTTGGGCTAAGACTGGGTGCAGTAGGTCATAATTCAATCTCATTGGCCTTCTCGACCTTTGGCACACATCGCACTTTTTTAATTATTCCTTCGTATCCTTATGAGTCATTGGCCACCAACATCTTGATTGCAAGATCTTGCGAACTGTAATGTCGGATGCAAAATGGCCCCCACCCATGCCTTCATGTGAAATCGAAATGATCTGGGTGGCCTCATGAGGAAGAATACACCGCCGAAGAATTCCGTCTGGTCCTCTTCGGTATAACTGACCGGCAATCAGCTGATAAGGTCTAGCCTTCAAGATCAATTTCCGATGTTCCGCCTTTGGTAGTGATTTGTCTGGTTGGCCCCGCATTAGATATTCAACAATGTCGGCAGCCCATTCTAGTACTGTGTCCATGTAAAATAAGGCAGCATCTGCCAGCTCATCATCGGGTTGGGTTGCAATCTCCTTCCCCTTGATTCGTGATACATGATTAGCCATGTAATGTTGTTTTCCCTTGCGAACTACTATCCAAAAATCAAATTCGGACAACAAGAATAGCCATTTGGTGATTCTCCCGGTGTTGCAAGTTTTATTAATGAGATAGAGCAAGGGTTGATGGTCTGTATAAAAAGCAAAATGTGTGGCCATCAAGTAATGTCAAAATTATCATTGTCAGTGCTTCTCGCTCTGTGGTTGAATAATTCATTTCGGTATCACTGAGCCCTGGCTGGGTTAAGACTGCTCCAACTGCATACTTCGATGCGTCCATATGCACGTGAAACTCAATGGACCAATTGGGTGGGCGTAAGATTGATGCTGAAACCAATGCATCCTTAAGCTTCTGGAAAGCCTTTAGGGCTTCCTCGTTCCAATGTGGATTCGTTGTGAGTTTGTAAATTGGTCGGGCTAACTCCGCAAAATCAAGAATGAAGATCCTATAATAGTTAGCATGACCCATGAAGATATAGACTTCGCGGATCGTCCCCGGTGGTGGCATATCAATAATGATCCTGATCTTTGATAGATCTGTGGCGATCCTGTGTCTTGACACTATATGGTCGAGAATCAAGCCATGTGTTACCCAGAATTGACATTTTTCTGGATTCAGAGAGACCTGGTAGTCGTGGCATTTTTCTAAAACCTTTCCCAAGTTGGATAAGTGTTCTAATTCTAGTCCATGCATGCACAGATCGTCCAAGAAAATTTCCAGATTTTTTTGCAGATAATCTTTGAATATTGCCTGCATGACTCGCTGGAAGGTGCTTGGGACATTGCAAAGTCCGAATGGCATCACTTTATGGGCATAGGTTCCCCATTCCATGGCAAATGTTGTCTTGTGCTGGTCCTGGGGGGCTATCTTCACCTGGTTGTAGCCCATGAAGCCGTCTAGAAAACTGTAGGCCTCGACGCCGGCTACTTTATCGAGGAAACTTTCCATAAATGGTAAAGAAAAATGTGACTGCATTTAGCGCCTTCAGATTCACGCAAATCTGCATTTTGTCGTTCTTCTTGGGTACTATAACTATCGATGATACCCATTCCGTGTGCTCGATTTCATAGATGAAATCTGCATCCATCAGCTTTCGCAACTCTTGCTTGATTAGTTCAGTATAATTTGAGTTGCAGCGGTAATAACGACTTACCTTGGGGACTGCTCCGTCCACCAAGGGTATGGTGTGTTGGACTATTGTTGGTGGAATGCCCTTCAGGTCACTATAACTCCAGACAAAACAATCTTTATATTCCACCAACTACGATCGTAGTCTCTTGAACTGTGTGGGTGTTAACTGCTCTCCCACATGCACTATCTTTTCTTCTTCACCTGGCTCGGCAAGATTCATTGGTTGTGTTCACGCAGGTCCCTCAAAGACTTATTCCGTTGGTGCCTGACTTTGATCAGGTTCTCTCTAGGCTTGCGACATCATGATTACCACGTCATCCAAGGTGTAATTTTTGAAAGTCTCAAGCATCTCGTGAACTGGTGCTCATTGAGATTCCTCTTTCAGTATATTGATCTTAGCCCGACTGGTCATTTTTTGATTTTCTGTCACCTGTGTAGAAGATGACGTTGTATCTGAGTCTATCTTGATTGACTTCAAGGAATCCAACACTTTCTTTTTACTCTTTTTTGTCATTTTGTTGGATTCATTCTTGTTGTCTTTCACCGGGACTGCCATGACATTTGCCTCATGGTTGCGAATATCAACATCCATTGTAGCTATTGCCTCTTTGGGTAGATCACTCCATCGGATCACCTGGTTGTAGCGTTGTTGCAACTGATTCTTCTTATTCTCAGGTGTCTTGGGTGGATCGATCCTTGAGACTTTCGCCATAGCAGACTTTTGTGCATCAAATACATGACCAAGGCCTGCCCATAAGTGGTATCCTAAATGAACCGTAACTTTGTAACGAAGTTTCTTAATGAAGAAATGCCCTTCTGGCATGTCGGGTCCAAATTCACATCTCAATGTGAAAATTTTTAATGAAGAATTTTCAAGGACTGGCCTTCAGCCCTTTCAGGGCTCTCTTCAAACCCATCCAAGGGTGGTACTCCATTCGACGGCCCTTGACTAGTTCTATCAACACCATCTCGACCATCAATCTTCTCAAAGCATGATCCGACGGTCATCAGCAAATATGTGCACCAACCCACGTTTTTGAGCACGTTGGGCCCTTCAACCCGCTACCAGCCTCCTCGCCTTCATAGCGTGCGACCTGCCCACGACTTCTCCTCCTCTTCTCTTTCCAGCAAAGCTTCTAAGCTCCATACCTAGGGTTTCTTGGATGTCCATGTGGATCGATCCAACATCTTACTCCCTCTACGGCCAGCAGCGGCCATCTGCAGCCTGGATCGCACTGCCAGAGCGCCCACCTGTGGTTTGTTATAGCTCCTAAAACTGTTCACCACCGGGAGAAAACGACAGTTTGGTCTTCAAAAACCCTGGCAAAGCTTTTCCATAGCTTCTAAGAAAGAGAACTAATTTCTCATATTTTGCTTTATGGCTGACCCTGCCCTTCTAGAAATCGCTTGACCTCACCCATACAATGCTAGGTAGCAATTTACAGTGCTCAATTCCATCAAGTACAGAGAAAGATCCGTGACTTTCCGTTTTTCTTCAACTAGGCCACTTTTAGGCAATTCACAGAACTGCTCCTTTCTCCCCACACTGTAAATGGATTTCAAAATCCACTCAAACCTGAGTCACCACTATCTTGCAGCCCGTTCTGATCCGCTCCGCTCAATAATTGACGAAGTACTCAAAGAGTTCTGGACAACTTTATGTCACAGCCACTTTTTGAAGCAATACACCGTTTTGAGCAATTTCTCTGTGAATTCTCCTCGGAATTCACCTACGACGATCGTTTTGATCTTCCCCAAAGGTCCGATCGAAGGAACTTTGTTGTCTCTAGCCATTCGGACTGCCAATACCCTGTATGGAGTCCTCTCTCCTGAGATGCTCTGAGTGCTATTTTTCCTGGTGAAAGACTAGCATCCCATAGCTCCACCAGATCGTGCATACCTGCATCACCCTGACACTCTAATACCAAGTTGAAATTCCGATAGAATTTAGTGCAGTATGCAAATCACATCACATAATCACCATAGCCACTCCTCACAAGCTCTCAAAGATGGCACAACAAAAGTTATTAGATTACAAAGAAACATTGTACATATAGAGTATTCACAAACTGCATAAAAAGGCAGGTGTCCTAAAACTGGCCTACCACCTGTCAAACTAAGGTCGGGCCCAATATGGCCAAATTCGACCGACAAACTTGGGACATGCCCCCAAGTATAGCAAGTACTGTAAATAACTTTGTACGGGCTAATTCTTCCTATGTGTGGCTACTCGGCTAACCCAAGTAGCCGTTTACGGGATCAATGCCTGATCAATATATCCAAACGGGTCACGTCCCGATCACAACCATATACAGTAAACCAAATAAAGTGTACAATAATTACATCATCACATTTAGAGCTTACATAAAATGTATATAAGATTAACTCTGATTTCTAACTACTATATGTTCTTGTGAATCGCCTTTTGGTTCTCTAGTTTTGTGTTGAAGACAATGCTGTATTTCACATGTATGTTGACTATCATTCTCAAGAGAAATTTTCTATTTGATCCAAGTGTACCATCTATCTCTAGTCCCTTTTGGCTTTTTTAAAGAATAAAGGTAACTAGTTTTTTGAGAAGTTTGCAAGCAAAATTTTAAAACATTGAACTACCAGAAAATCAAATTTTTTTTTTTTGTGTTATGAAAATGATCATTTGAATTTATGTAGAAATTTTCAAGATAACACAAATTGTGGTTGGGCATTGCTATCATGACATGAGCTTTATATAGTGGCCACTAAGCACTACTCTCACTATCATACACAATGTGTAGAATAGGCCTCTAAGGGTAAACTACAATCAACTAGTTTTTTTTAATGGTTGTCTTGTATTGCAATTGACTAATGTTGGAGGCACATATGCCCAATACTTGCATGAAGACACAAAGGCCTAGAGGCAAGAAAGAGAGCAAACAATAGAATGACACCAAAAAGTAGGCGGTATGGGCAAGCATAGACCATAATAGGCTTGAAGGGCAAGCTTCTAGGGCGACATGTGGCTTGTTGTAGCAACAATGCTTGATGGTGGGTGAGTGGATAATCATCAACGAATGAATTCCAAATAGCAACATGGGGTTGGTGGCCATGGCTTTCCTCATGCACATGGAGGTGTGTGCACTTGAACTTGGGGATAAGGGACCAAACTTTACTTTGACATATGGAGGACCCCACGTGAGTAAATTTGAACCTATGTTGGCAAGCCCAAACTAGAGCTAAGACTAAAATGTTCCTTGTGATGTTACTATTGTTTGAATCCCACTTGAAAAGAGGTATATCAAAGAGCTTGCTTCTAGTAAAGGTAGGTCATATTGTACATGGTGTACAACAAGATGAACTTTTATGAGAGGGATACATCTACTAGACTAAGAGTCTTATTTATTTTTTAGCTTTGTTGCCATAGTGATAAGCTTTTTTGCTGATTATGTTAAGAATGATGTGTCTCTCCCAAGAGGTTTTTAATTAATAATTTCGCTATTTTATATCCTTTTAAATTACAATTTTTTAACATGCATAACAAAGTTGCTTGCTATCTTTTAGGTCACCTTGGGGATTATGTTACCACACCAACTACTTAAAACTATCGTTTTAAAGTAGATAGCTGCAAGGTTCAACCACAAAAGTTATGAGGTGGAGAATTAAAAAAAAGTTTTTTCAAATTGTTTTACATGCACCTTATGGTAAAAAAAAATTAGTTTTAGTTTTGGGTGCACCTTTCACGCGGAACGTGATTGTAAAAAAAATTTAAGGCAAAAAAAAACATTAAAAAAGTAGGAACAAAAATTATGGCACGGAAGGACACCTCCTTGGGCCCTTTCACCTAATCGCCCTTTCTTGGCGGAATGCCCTTGGAGGGCGACCTCCCCCTCCCCTAACATTTTTCATAATCAACATACTTAAGAAATGTAGCAAATTCGAGAAAGAAGTGACCATACTTGAGTGCCAACTCGCAGCACCGATGTATTCACAAGGCCCATTGAAGTCGAATGGGGCTATGAGTTCCTTTTAGATTTATTCCCCAATGTTTTGTTGATTTGTTTCTTTTTAAGACACAATGTTTAAGTCATGACTTTAGAATTTAGGAGATTTTCACTTAAAGTTCACAATGATGCCAGTGGAGCATCTCGAACCCTCTTGCGGCCTTGCTTATGGTGCCCACTTCTCCTTTGCTCACGACATTGCTGCAGTGCTTGCAAGCTGATTAGGAAGATTTGGCATACTCCATTGCAAGTTTGGATGTCATGGCGAAACATGATGATATGACGTTCAACATTCAAGATACAACAACAATGCATTCCTTCGTACATTCAAATGAAGAAGATAAAGAAAGGGGCACATATGTAGAATGTGTGAGAGATGAGCACTACATAGAAAAGGGTAATGTGGGAGAGAGATAGAGAGAATGTAGGCTGTTGTAGAGAAAATCATGGGTGCTACATTGTTAGATAAGGCCCAACCTTGCCTTGCACCCTTGATCATGAACGAGTGCGAGAATAACGTACTACCAATCGTGACTTAAGGTGCATGCGATAAGGCCATACTCTTATCAAATAATCCAAAATGCATGGGACGTTCCATGATGAATTAAGCATTTTCACCCTCGAATGAAGGTGAAGGCAAGACCCTTGCATGCACCCTTGGAATGCTTAATACGCAAGATCACAACCTAATTGCCATTATTCACTCAAGAGGTGGAGGAAGGTGAGGACCCTATAGTGAGGGATAGAATATGCTCCTCCTTTAGAAGAGGTATCTTTGTTCCGTCAAAGTTTTGGACTACTCGCTAGGGGCGTGGGGGTCTAGGCCCCTAGATTGGTCAGTGGTCACCGCCAAATCAGGCATAATCGGCAGCTTGGGTGACCGACCGATTTTCTTTCCGTGAGCTCTTGCGCGTGACCGGGACCGCCGATGCTTCTCCGCTTTCACTATTTCTTCTTGTTGCTGCATCTGCCTTCGATCTATTCTTCGCCATCTCCTCCACCAGCCTCGTCCTGCTCCTGCTAATCTCGTGTCATCTCATCTGCAGGCACAGCGGATGATGGAAGAAAGCGCAGCGACGGATATGCTTTGATTTTTTTTTCGTAGCACCATTTAATGTCTCAAGGTTGATCTCGTGCGACGACAAAAAATCCGAATGTCTAATGAGGCTTTTTCTCTCGTTTTTCTGTTCCGTTTTGCATTTGTGTGTTGGTAATCATCTGCAAGCGTGTGGGGGCGTTATTCTGTCATCCCTATTTTAGGTTCAGGCTGTTGAAGCGGTTTTCCTTTAGGCTATATCTACTGCATCAAGTTTTAACTCATCACAAGAGGTTTGGGTTAGAAATTGTCGTTTGGTAACGGTTATTATACTTGCTGCTGCCTCATTTTTCTTCGTGTTCTAAGGACTGATAGGTGTTCAGATGGTGATTTGATCCGTAACGAGTTTGTGATTTTAACGAGATTCAGATTTAAACACAATTGAAACTTGAAGGTATCTTCAAACCTGCCTACCTGTTAGACGCTGGAAGATTATATAAGGAATGTTATGGAAAGAACTGTCTCAAATCTGAGCTCCATCTGATTTTGAGTCGGTAATTGCATATAGGGAAGCTAATATTGAGGAAGGTACAAGCTGGCTGCATTTTATTCTGATCGATCGGCACTTGCTCATCTAGTCGAGCGCAAATTTAGTTGGCTTTGTTCTCAGGATTTGGTTTTTCTGTTTCCATAATTCACTCGCATAGATGGTGACTTTTCAGTAATCTGGGTAGTAGGAGCTAATGTCAGAAAAGAAGCAGGGTTAGGCTATAGCTGCTTCAGTTCCTTGCAGATTTTTTTGGAAGGTGTAGCATGACAGCACCGAAGCCGCCTCCATCATATCCCCTGAAGAGGCGAAATATGACTGTCTCATACGACATAAGCTCCACACTGTCACCAGGATACTTCTCGGCACTTCAAGTTCACAAAAAGCTCAAGCGCATGCCTCATCTATTTCCTCGGGTATTAGAGCTTCCCTGCGCCGCCGATGCCCCTGTGGAGGTCTATGAGAACGAGGATTGCTTTACATTTTCGATGCGACAGACAGGTCTGATTAGTGAGGAGATAAAGGCAGAGGTTATTGAGATAGTTCCGGGGGCTGTGAAGGTCGCGGTCGGAGGGATTGAGGAATTACTACAAGAATTGGTGGAAAGGGAAGCGATCTTTTGGCGATTCAGGCTCCCTGCTTCTACAATACCAGAAGCCAGCACAGCCTTGTACGAAGATGAAATATTAACTGTCACTGTTCCAAAAGTTTCTTCGACGGAAACTAAAGATCCATCAAATGAGAATGACACGGTTGTGGCTAATTTTACGCATGACGAAGGGGGGGTAATAGAGCAGCAGCAGCAAGAAGGGAGGGTATGTGAGAGCAAGGAAGATATTCAAATAGGCGCGCCAGTGAGAAATCAATCAGATAATGAAGTCAACTCAAAGGATGAGCCCCGTTTGACTATTGTGAAGCTTCAGGCATTGAAAATTGAAGAAAAATGTGAAAGATGCAGGCATGGCGACACTTGTAAGGACAGAGCAAGACTATCAAATGGAGGTCAGCAAATTCTCATTAGAGGAGACGTTTTTGGATCGCCGCTGGTAGTAACATAGTGTTATTCCTTTTGATGCTTACATTAGCTCTGGTTGTGCTGATTATGCTTTATCTTTTGTTTTAGCTTGCTTTATTTGCAGACTGCTATGACCAAGCAATCTAGACCGCTGAGAGGAAACAGGACAAGATTCTGCTTTATTATTTTAGTCGTGCTTTTTGTTAGCCTGAGATTCAAGTCATAAAAAGAACTGAAAAATGAAAAGGCTTCTCTATATGTACAAGACTCGAGGCGTTGCTTTGCACTGCAAAACTGTGCTTCATATGTCATAGTTTAATAATTACTGGTTACACCGAGCTTTAGGTGTTGACTTCATCTCCAATTAAGACCCTACACAGATTTTTGCTGTCTACAAGGAAACCTTGAATGTACTTGTTGAGATATAATTCATGCTTTATGAAAGTATTCTGCTGATCAATGCATCTGTGCTTTTTTTGATTAAGGAAGACCATATTTTGCTTAAGTTTGCCTTTTTGTTTGGCTACAAAGCTTCTAATATGAGTTTTCTGAAGATGAAGCTGCATGTGTGGGTAGACATTCTTGAGCATGCAAAGGCTTTATTTGTACTAAGCAACTGAAAGCCAACGGTGGTGACATTCCCATCTTTGTAGATTCTGTATTTTTGGAACTTTAGCATTTCATGACCGGCTGTCTGTGAAGAAGACTATACTGGAACAAGAACTTTCATATTTCCAAGCTAAATGGCAAAGCCAAAGCATTTGAGCAGTCGATTGATTTGTAATCAAATATTGGTTTGTATGCTATTTTTTGAAGTTCCAGAGATTGTTTAGTACCTAAATCCAACATAAACGTCCAACAATTGTCACTGGTAGTGCATGAAAGAAGACTTCAACTTGATTAGTATCCTATGAATTTACAAGAAGTAAAGCACTATTGAACAAAAGGTTCAATCCTTTATAGGGAGAGATGACCTTAACCCTATAATCTGATGTGACTGAGGTACCTTTTGTGAATCCAAAGCAAGTAAACTGAGAGAGCAAACCATGTGAAAGGCCCTTAAAAAAATCAAATTCATCTCAATGAAGATAGAATAACCTAGAGGCTGTCTAGAGAACAAGTTGATCCATCAAATATCAAACATTGCAAGAGGTCCAAATGCATCAACTTATCTTGACCATGTAGAACTGCCATCTAAGGGAGTGCTTAACATGGATAGAGGAAGTGTGTCCTAAAAGGATGTGCTCAGCTGATGTGAGAGGGAGCACATCGTGTCGAGAAAGAGAGGCCCAAATTCAGACTTCAGGAAATTACGGCATTGGACAGACGATAGTAGAAAATCTTCTTGGTGAAAAATGGGCACACTTCGTTGGGGGGTGTCTTGGTGGTTGCACAGTCATTGCACAATGCATACATTGGGAGCCATAGTTACAATGTGGCACACTTTATCATTAGTGGGCTTATTTGTTAAGTTAGTATCACATTTTGTTTTCAAAATTTGAAACTGCTCACACTATTCTTTGGGGAAACAGTTGCTTTTTTGTTGTCCCAATTTGGGAAGCCCTCATTTTGGTAGAAATAAAATAGATGTTAGAGACATTCGTTTATAAGTAGACTGACTTCGAGACTTTGACCTCTTAATCTAAGAATTCTTTTTTGGAAATCTTCATGGGAGATTTGCGTGTGCTATCTACAGTTTATAGTATTCATCAAGCATTTTCTGTTTGTCATTCGTTATTTCTTTATTCTTTACCTAAAGCTTTTGCTATAATGGTGAACTCAACTTGGTATCAAGGCATTTTCTTGGCTTTCTTCTGATTAGTTCTCATTTGCTGGTTTTTTCCATCCTTTCTACTTTTATGCATCCTACATTTCCGTCCTGTATTTCCATGAACCGCCTCACACATTTCTCCCTGTTACGTTTCTGCCCCCACGTTTATCTCCTACATTCTTCCCTCTACTTTTTTTTGCTGTTGTTTTATTTTTATAGCATGTTATCATTCCCTTTTGACCTCTTTTGCCTACTTTTGTGCCTTTGCATGGTTACTATTCTGTTTTTACAACTTGTTACCATTCCTTTTTGGTTTTCATTTCATTCTGTGGTCTTGATGCCTGCTACCACCCTTCACAACCTGTTTCAGCTCCATTGCAGTTCCAGTTTCATCCCCTTTTCCCCCATTACAACTTCTTTTCTATTTTCATCCTTTTCTTTGAGCCTTTTCCCAGTTCTTCTTCCCTGTTCCAGCCATGTTTAAAGTTCTCTACGTCTATTTGTTGCTAAGCATGCCTACTAGTTGTGGTTCTTCTATTTCCATTGATGTCGAACACTAGTTGGATGATTATGATCGTTAGTTTGTTGACTTGGAGCATCAATTGATGTCTTACCCTTTGTCGGTCAAATGAGTATTTTTGTTCATGCTCAATTTTCACCACCTATTGTTGTTGATCCTACTCCTATTTCCCTGGTCCTATCATTATAAATTCTTCCCACTAATAGTTTTCCTTGATCACTTCTTACATATTTTTGAGGTAAGGTGCTATCTTCTGTCTACTCTGGGTCTTTAATGGGCAATTAGATGGGCAATTGGTTTCAAGTTGGACACTCACTTCATGTTATCAACTCATATTGTTTACAAGGTTCAACTTGCGTTTGTTTACTTCGAAGATCATGTCACCACCTAATACTGCACACGGATGATGGACCTTATTACTTGCAACCTGTGTGGCTTGCCACTCAACGTGTCCATTTTGTAACCTCCAACGGATAGGTCCAGTCTCTTAATATGGTGAGTGCTTTGTTGAATTTGTTACATCTGCAAAAGGGAAGAGGCAAGGTAAGTTGTTCAAACTTGATACTTGTCTTGTTGCTAACCAAGTTGGATGTATGTATATATATATATATATATATATATATATATATACACATACAGATATTTGGAGTTTTTATGTGAAAGTTATGGCCATTTTAGTGATATCACTTCAATTTTAGTTAGTTACAATGTTGCTATCTGATGTTCTATGTTTTCGGTTGAGTCTGGAAAATATGGGGCCATGGATTAGAGCTTTGTTTTAGCTTCAATCTGAATCAATTTTCATCCAATTTGATTAAGATTTGGCAAAGTTAAGGTGATTATTGTAAACTAGCTCAATTCTTATCTTTTCTGGAATTCTTATTATCTTGAAAGGGTTTTTTGTTTTCTATTTTCAGTTTTTTCATTTTTCACTTTTTATCAAAATATTAAAAAACAACAAGCACGCTCCGTGCCTTTGCTAGTGAACATACTTTTATTTCTGTTCCTTCGTACGTGCGCAGCCCCTACCTATCCTCGCTCCTCTTTTGCCTCTATCCCCTACCCTCGTGCCCTTACACCCTCTCCCTCTCTCCGTACGTTAAGAACATGGTTCTAAGGAGCCAAGGAATATCAGTTTGATGAGTGAAGTGACAATTTGCAGTTCCTTTGGTAATTCTTGGAGGAGCTTATCATAGTTCAATGAGCATCAATATTCTAATTTTTCTAATTCTAAGTGATTGCGAGATGCGTTTGAAATGAAATTTTAGAAATGCAACATCGTAGAAAAATATAATAATTTTAATTTGAAAACAATATATATTGACCACAATGGATCAGTTTATGACAAAATTATTTGTGACATGTACAAACTTTATTCATCATCGCAAGATTCAATCAGCCAATACATCTTGCAACTCATCTTCGCTAAGATGATTTTCATCATCACTATCGAAATCAAAACCTCTCAATATTGTCCTCATGCAAAGAATCATTGTTGTCCTCTTCATCATCTGAGTCGTCGGAATCATGAAAATCAATTCTCGGATTTTCAATATTTATAAAACTCGAAGATATATGTACATCTTCATCAGATATACTTGTGTTGTCCATATTTAGATCTTCCATTTCATTCTCAACATATGCATTTTCGAATACATGTCTTGAGCGTGGCTTAATTTGAACCATAGTTGCAGCGAATCTCGATTCGCTGGGTCTGCGATTCGCGGGTCGCGATTCTGCGAATCGTGATTCGCGACCTAGAATTCCAAAATATTTTTTTTTTTTTTTTTTTTTTTTTTTTTGGAAAAATAGCTTATTGTTGAAATTTTTTTAGGGGATCAATGGTCAAACCAGCGTTTTGCCTCTCAGAAGTGTAGTAGATGAGGCACAAACAGATCTTATTTTCAGTAGCTATCCGGTTGTCATTTGCTCTGGTTTTCAGTAAATGTTAATGCTACATTTTGGACTATCAACTGTATGGATGATGATCACTTTTGCAATTGGTTCACTGGAGATGTGAGTGCAATGTACATACAGTTGGGGGCATAAATATTGGGCCCTTCTCGGCGCGCATTTGGACCCCATTTTTATTTACAGGGGGGCGGTGGCATTTTTATCTACAATGTCTATACAGCAAGAAGCTCTAGGGGGTTCGGGGGACAGTAGCCCCCCGGGAAACGGGGGGTTCGGGGGGGCAACGCCCCCCAACGGCGGGGTCCGGGGGCTGTCGGTAGACCCCGGCCCCGACGGTAAGGCCTCTTCATGATTTGGCCTTCCAACTCCTCGAGTGAAAACACACTTTTTGGTGTTTCGCACCCGAAACAGTCGGCAAACTACACAATCATATTCCCCTCGATCAGAGCTTTCATCTGATACCCATATTGCCTAAAAAAATTTCAAAAAAAAAAACAATCGATTCTACACGATTATGGGAAAATCTCGAATCGCGAATCGGAATCGCGATTCTGAATCGCGAATCGGAATTGCGATTCTGATCGCGATTCTGAATCGCGATTCGGGAATTGCGTTGCAACTATGATTTGAACAACATATCACCAATCTTTGTTTAGTTGATCTGGTTGAAAAAATACCTGCACATTTAGCAATGTTAGGATTAGATATTTTTTATGCTCACATTTTAATTCACAATAAATAGATGTAATGAAAAAGTAGTGTAGATGATTAATATAACATTGATCATAATTGACAAAAAGAAAACAATGACGAGGCAACACCAATGTGTCTGAAAAGTCCATGCTTAATGTCTTGGTTGAATCGATAGCAAAAAGTCCACTACAATCTTTTTTTACAGTTGCATTTGATCCTCTATAGTTGATTTTGAACCATTTCACCTCAAACAACAAATACTTATCCAATTCACCAAAGCACACCTCATATATGGCTTGTATGGTTCTTACATACTCAAGCTCTCCAGAAATTGGACTTTGATCTCGAGCACTACTCCGACTTTCTTGATGGAGGGATGCCATCACACCACAATCATAAGTTCATCGTTTCATATCAATTGATTCAATGTGATGATGACGACCATATGCCCACATTGCACTATACTTTCAATACTGTCACATGTTGATTATAATTAAAACAATAATCAATCATCGTACAAATTAAAATTGTTCACTTAAAAAAAATAGAGTTATAGACAAACCTTCCAATCACATCCTCTTGCAAATTCCCATTCTGTGTCAGATGTGAATTGTCCCTTTGATCTTGCTTGTTGGAGTGTATCAACCATCCAGTCTATAGTGCATTGGTTGGGCAATGGCTCAAGATCATGTGAAGGTGTAGCTTGACCTCTACGCCTATTGTGTTGGTGTCGATTTCTAGTCAATACCCTCTTTTTTTTTTCTTCATATAATTCCAACCATTTATCCATTACTCCTGAATTATATAGCATGAAGGTTGAAATTTTTTCTCTCAAAATAGGTGTCATTTTTTGAAGACTACTCATACCTTGAGGTTTTTCACCTTTCACCTCATTGCTTTCCTCATCATGCCATAGTCGTGGAGCAAATGGATCTATTTGAAACAAAACTTCGGTAACATAAAATAGAGATTCTTGCACTAACCATCCCTCTGACATGCTTCCCTCTGGCCTTGTCTTCTGACGCACAAAATCTTTCAACACTGCCACCTGTAGAGCATTTGTTGGATGCAGCAGAGAATGTGTGTTTCCAGGGAGGTGTTGAAAAATTCCCACATTTCATTCATTTTTTGGTGGAGATGTGTTGTAAGTCAGGCGGGGCGTTAGTAGACCACTTCATGGGATGTGGTGGTTCATTGTACGCAGCTGCTAGCACAAACATGCACTGTATTGCAATGGAGAAGGACAAACATTTGCTGGAGTTGGCTTCCAGGAGATATGGTGAGGGCATTTTGTGATCCAATTGTTGCTTTCTACTTTGTTGTCTCGCTTCACATTTCTAACATCCTTTATTATTTTTCAGCTACTTTGCTATAGCTTGCCAATGTGTTTATACAAATGATGTTGTGGTTCGTTTGGGGAGTCTTCATTTGTCCTGTTAAGAGAGCATCAAGTTGGACTATGCTGTTTTGTTTCATGTTACGAACTACTTTACAATTGTTTAAATAGCTTAATGTTCATATTCATTGCATTGAGTTACTCAAACAGAGACCCCAATGGCTTCATCCCATACATACGACGTAGAAGCAGGGGCGGAGGATGAGGCACAAATCAATGACTGGGACATAGAAGAGTTCCAAGGATGGTAATAACATATTTATTGTATGATATTTAAAGATGTTGCAGGATAACGCAATGCATCGCTACTTTAATAATAGGAAATTGCCTATTTATGCACAGTCCTTAGCCAGAGAGATGGAGCATTCGTATGACACGGTTCGTGTCGAGAAATCAAGGAAGCATCCAAGATTGTTGTTTGTTGACGACGAGTGTGTGAAGGATTGAGTTAGATAGCACATTTTTCAAACAATTGTTTTTGTGTTCTATCATTTTTTTAAAAGTGATTTATTGAACCGGTAGTAGCCGATGAATCTAGAAGTCATGTATTTTTTGAGAAATGGATATTCGGTTTTGAATATAAAGTTTGGTTTGGTATCTATTGTAATGAAGGCTTAGTTATAAAAGGCATTAATATGGATAGTGTAGTCTTGGACATGTTCTTTGCGTCGTTTTAGTATTCTCTTGGGAAATGATTTTGGTATTCGAATGTTTCTCTTTTATGCTCTGTGGGCTTTGACCGAGGTTGAAACTCTGTTCCATTTTCATGAGACTGTGTTATCTTTTCAAAAAAGTTACATCACAGCACTGTTCCATTTACTTGATACATCACCACTCTCATTTAAACGCTCCACCCTACACCATAGTATCACAATCCAGCTCCGTACGAGGGTCTTGCATAAGGGAAACATATTGCTTGCATTCCTCCAAAGCAAAATGTTATAGAAAAGTGTAGCCTAAGAGCCTCGCAATCGGAGTGCTAGAACTAAGTTTATAACTCCATTTGTTGGATTATAAATCTAATTTGAGTGAAACACTACAAAAGAGACGTTTGTGAGTTTCTAGAGTCAATCAAATCAATTTCTCGTTTGTGGAAATCACTAGTAAGATGAAATCTATTGGAGCTTACCTTCTAGAAGCTAGTGAGAGATTGAATTCTACAAATTATGCTATTTGGAAGGTTAGGATGGAGTCACTAATGGTGCTCCAAGATTTTTATAAATTTTTGATTGAAGATGAAGATGAACCTCTAGGTGCACAAGAGTTGATCAGATACAAGAAAAGATCTAGACTAGTACTTCATTGTGTGAAGATGAATGTAAGTAATGATCTTTTGAGAGAAGTATCATCTTGTACTAGTGCTAAAGAGGCTTGGGATTATTTGAAATCAATCTATGAAACAAGCCACACTTCTCCTCATGCTTAGAAACCAAATATTGCACAACATGAGAAGAAGTGAGGAGAGTGCACAAGACTATGTGCTTAGAATCAAGTCTCTAAATAAGGAGTTGGCTTCCATTGGAGAGAAGATTCATGATGGAGATCTTGTACAAGTGATTTTCAATGGCTTAGGAGATGAGTTCTCCAATTTGGTTCAAAGTTTTGCCATCCAAGACACTTGCCATCTATTGATAAGCTCCATAGGTGCTTGTGCCGAAAGAGTGTAGGATGCTCCATGCAAAAGCAAGGATGGATTCCTTATCATTGCAAGAAGGAGATGAGAGAGTAAATTTATCATTCAAGGGCAAGAAGAAGACAAATGGATCTAAGAAGGATCAAGAAAAGGAGGCCAAGGAGGAGGATCAAGCATCAAGTTCAAGGGAAAGAGACAAGTCAAAGCTAAAATGCTTCTTTTGTGAAAAGAAAGGGCATTTTGCATCCGAGTGCTACAAGAGGCAAAGAGCACAAGAGGAAGAGGACAAACAAGGAAACCATGCACATGAAGAGGAGGAGGATGAAGGAGATTTATTCTTGATGGCATCTACATCCTCACCAACAAGCAATGGCAATTCAAGAGACACTTGGTGGATTGATAGTGGGGCTAGCCCCCAAATGTCTTGTGAAAAGGACTTTTTCTGCCAAACTTGGCATTTTGCATTGATGAACAACATACTTGCATGGTACAATATTTGTAGCAAGCCTAAAGTCAAGATGGATTGTTTTTCCATTTCAACACTCTTTGTAGATTGATAATAATGAGCAGATACAATTGGAATGGAGATGACATAGCTAGTAGACATTTTGACTATCTCTTTGCTATGATGAGCATGTGAAACTACTGTACTTTAGGAACATAAATGGATCTACAAAAGATCCACAAGAGTGATTGGATGCTTGCTTAACAATCTATCAAAAAACTAGACACAAAAAAATTGATCTAGATTGGCAATTTGACAAACAACAAGCATTAACAATCAAAAGCATTGATTAACATTGAAATCCGAGACCACACGTGTGCAAAAACACACTGATGCACGCACTAAATGTCATTTGGTATTGTGCACCCACTGTCCTTAAATACCAAGCTTACTAGGGACACCCTTAATTAGTATTAAGGCTAGGGTTTAGGGCTAGGGCACATGGTGTGTGGGGCAGGTGGGTGGCACACTCACAGGTGGCAAGGGTCCGCATGGGCATGGGGCAGCGCGGCACGGGCTAGGGCAAGGGTATTTTTGGGCAGTGGGGGGAGGCATGGTGTGCATGACGAGCATGGGCGGGCATGGACACGAGGCAACGGCGGGCTTGGACAACGGGGGGGGGGGGGGGGGGGGGGGTGGTACGACGGGCACGGGAGTGGGCAAAACTATTCAAAAGAGAATCTTGAGGCATGACACACCTCAATCGCATTGTGATTTCAATGAAAACTGACAAAGCAAGTGAATTTTTTTACCTTCATATCTACTTGCATAGTTTTCATCATAGCATCGGTAGGATCTGCTCCCAACAAGTGAGTTACCCCTATTTACTTTTCTCTTATTCTTGTTATGTTATGTTCTTAACCCATGCCATGCATAGTTGTCCATGCTCAGCATAGAATCATGTTCGCAGCATAGCCTTCTATGCTCAACATAGAAGTCTATGCTAAGCATAGAAGACCAGAGAAGTCTATGCTCAGCATAAAAGTCTAAGCTCAACACAGAAATCTATGCTCAACATAGAAGTCTATGCTTAGCATAAAATTCTATGCCTTGCATAGAAGTGTGTTGTCAACATAGGAGTCTACGCTCAACATTGACTCTCGAGGCTCGTTGTAGACTCATGTTTGGGATGGAAGTCGATGCTGAGCATTGGTAGAAACAAAAACAAAAAGAAGATTTCAAAATTTTTTTCATGAAAATTGTACCACATAGACTTCTATGCCAAAGCATAGAAGTTCAAGTCAAGACTCAAGGTCTATGCTAAGCATATAAGTCTGTGCTATGCATAGACTTCTATGCTCAACATAGACCATCGAAACTCGGTTGGACTTCTATGCTTAGCATAGAAGACTTATAAGAAATTATTTTTTAACTGAATTACTTAAAAAATCATGAATTTTTCTTAAAAAAATTGAAATTATTAATGAGTTTGTTGTCAAAAAACAATTTTTTTTCTAATTTTGTATGATTTTCTTCTTTTTGCAGCCTTTTTAATATATTTCATCTTGAATATTGATCATGTCAAAAGTCACTTTTAATTTTTTTTGGAAAACCAAGAGATGTTCTAATAAGATAAGAGCAAGTTTATGTTTTATGTTACTAAGGGATTACATGATACTTGCCCCAAAGAGCTATTTATCTGGGTAGCAAAAAAAACAAGAAAAGGTGACACAATGTTTATGTTGAAGGGAGAGTCCTTGAGGATCAGCCAGATGATGTGGAGCAAGATAAAATGTGCAGAATTTTTATTAAGAAAATAAGAATGTTGTGGCTGCTTTGGGTGTGGAAAAGGACCCAGTTTAATTCTAGAAGTTCTAAGGCTGTTGCTTTGGCAAAAGGTAAAGGGCAATCCTCGAGCGATTCTTCCAACAAATCCCTTACACCTTCAGCAGAGACAACTAGACCTAATCCAACATTAGCCTCCAAAAAAAACATTTGTCCTTTCTAGTAAAGTTGCACCAGAGGCCGAGCCAGGAATTAGAAGTTGTCCTAAACAAACAGTAAAAAGACACAGAGTTGTCCAATCTGAAGAATAAAAAATGAAGAATGAAGAATATGCTTATAATCTCCCTGGGTCCTCCATCAATCCCCTTGGAAGCTCTTATGAAATTTCAAAAATACATGACCAAATTCATTTAACTAAGAAAATAAGAGAAACTACTATAATACTAGATATTGACCAATGTCATAGACCCCCAATTGATCTAGTAATTGGAAAAAGGCCAATAGAAGTCTGTGAATCCAGTGAGACGCATGTACATAATTTAAAAATTAAATTTAAAGATCATACTCTAAGCAATAGTTACTCTATTTGTTGTTCTAGTTGATTCTAGCGAGTGTCCCTCTATAGATAGCTTTGATTTTGCTGCTCTAGATTTTTTTGTCCTCGGTGGTATCTATAGCTTACAAGCTCGTAAGTAGATTGCCAAAGAATAACCATCACACATACCCTCCTTTCATAGTGTCTCGACTGTTGCATTTGCTGGATTGACTGTCGATGAAAAAAAGCTCCTCACTTGGAACCACAACATTGACCAGGACTATAGAATGAAAATGACGGTCATCCAAAGAATTCGATTCTTTCACAAAGAGGATTTGAGGTGTGTAAATGATGGAGAAGTCAAAATACTGGAGTTAAAAGCACTATGTGCTCAAGAGACTGCCTTGTCTTTCGATTTAAAGGATCATGCACAAATTTTAACGAAATATGACAATTTTTTTCAGCTTGCATTTTGAAGTGGTCAAACATTTTACATATCTAAGCATTGCATAGTTTTCCTCTGTTTAAAGGATTTAAAATGAATGATTTGTTATTTTATTTTCATATTTTGTTCATTGTTTCAGTTTTGGTCTCTTGTTGACAAAATATTTGATAAATGGGAGAAGTTTGAAATTAAGGGCCAACTTGTTCAAGGTGCTTCAAAGTCCAAGAAAAAAACTAGCGCTGGCTCTCAAAGCGTGAAGCCCATTGCAACTGATATGGGTATGTCAGAAGGAAAAAATATACAGGGAATCAGCTCAATTGAGCTAATTGTAAGTGTTCTAGCGAGAGTTGCTGATGGTCAACTGTCTTTAGCTAAGATGGGCAAAGAATTCCAAAGGTAGAAAATATTATATACTTACTAAAATAAATTTGTGTGAAATCTAACAATTAAAACACATTTTATTGATTTGATATTAACAATCAACATTTTATTTTCAGACACAAATTATTATGAAAGTCCAAGAAGCCCTTGTCACAGGGTTAAACTACAAGGATTTTGATGAGTGACAAAGGGTCTTTTCCTTGAGTTCAAGGAATGAGACTATTAGCCCATTTTTTATTCTTTTTAGAGATATGGTGCGTTTTTAACCATGCTAATAAGCATAGAGTCAATGTTTTAAAGAGATGCCTTTACAAATTCCTAGCTATATATTACCATTCATTTTCATGCTAAAGCAAAGGCTTTCATTCTAGCTTGGCAATCAGCAAGTGTCTAGAAAGCTTTGTTAGAAGTTTGTAATGTTGGCATAGAAAATCTTGTTTGGTAAGTTTCTATTACATCAAAATGATTTTTAAAATGTTTCAAGCTAATATTGCTTTGTAATATGTTTTTTATATGTTCTATGCCTAGCATAGAGATCTATGCTATGGAACTATACTCAAATTTTATATTTTAGATGCATTATCTCTTAAAGTTTTATTTGAACTAAAAATGCATTGTGAAAGAATTCTATTTACTTAATTTTATTACAAATTTTAGTACTGTTCTATTTTAAGCATAGAAATTTGTTTTTAAAATTCTTAATATTTTAACTAAATCTTATATTACAAATCTTTTGTGCTAGGATTTATAATATTTGATCTCTTTCAATCAGAAAACAACATATGATGGCTAGCATGTTTTCAGGTAAAAAAGACTATTATTCATATGCCATTTCTTTTGTTAACATTAACTGTTTTGCATAAATAAGAACTTATGATTCCATATATTGGATATCTTATCAAAGAGGACCACAATGTTCTTTCTTGGATTTTTAGCAGAACAAGCCATCCAGATATCATAAAGGATCATATGAATGGTACAACACTTAGTGTTTCTAAAAGAGGTGATTTTTTTTATGGAATGGCATTTAGCTGGAGACTTGAAGACATTGAAAAGTATGTTCAATGTATCTCATGGAGCAAACTCGAAACATCCATGTCTATACTGTATGGAATCATCAAAAGACATTTCAAGGAGCATAGGACTTTCAAGAGATATTGAAGATCCCAACTTGAAACCAGTACTACCAATTCCTCTAGAGAATGTTCATATTTGCATGCTTCATGATCATAGAGAAATTAATATACCTTCATATTTTGTTTGCATGGAATACTAAGCCAGGTCATCATCAAAACAAGCAATAGCTCAATTAGAGGAAGTGTTGTCAAAAGCGGGTCTTCATAAAGGACATGTTAAAATACAAAAAGATGAAATGCTTTCGGGAAAAGCAGGAAACATACCTAGTAAACCAAGCATAGGAGGAGCCAAAGCTTGTCAATTTTTTAAAAGTTGACAAGGATCCAATACTTGATTTGGAAAGATTTAAAAATCCAAGAACTCTTGGACATAGGTGGCCAATTCTTGGTTTCCCATTCAGTAGTTAATAAAGCGAACTTTACATTCAACATCGTCAATCATGAAAAACCCTTATGGAATTCCTCCAGGAATTCCTCCAGGAATTCAGCCCAAGTCACCGGTTTCACACACAGTTTCCTCCACCCAGAGGAGGCCTTGCTCTCAAGAAACAACAAAATCGACAAAGATTCGATTTTTTCTATTGGGACATTGGGTAGCTGAAAGAGTGTGAAAAATTGCCTACATTGGCAAATCTAGCCATGTAGAATATTGTACATTTTGTCAATATTGTTTGTTGGTTACCTACTTTGTAGGATCTAGACCATGATTTATGATGAGATTTGTACCTACCATGCACCTACCAAGCATGACTCTTGGATCTAGGCTAGGGTTTTCACATTAGGGCAAGAAAGTGGAGTCTACTTCCTTATTACATGCTGGATTTTCACCTAACTTTGCAAAGGAAGTGTGTTTTACTATGTATTTCCATTCTCCATAGTGAGTAGATAGAAACTTTTTGGAGCCTCAAGGAGAAACTCGAGTTTCCTCTCATTGTATGGTGATTACTCTATTTTTCCAATGAAACCCAACTTTGGCACTTTGTAAACACTGTCTACAGGCCGTACTACAGCCTTATTTCCACACGTGTGGAGTTGGATTAGACTATTTGATCAATGCTTTGATTGTCTCTACTTGTTTCCTATCAAGCTGCTAAACTAGATCTTGTTTTCTGATGACTAGTTTCTGATAGATTGTTTAACAAGCATACAATCACCTTGTGGATCATTCAAAGATCCATTTATGGTCCTTAGTACTGTACTTTTCACATGGTATCAGAGCCAAGTACAAGGCCATTGATCTGTGTTTGAATCTAATCCAGTTTTAGCAGGTTTTGGTGCAAAAAGCTAGTATTGGAAGGGCGAGCTGGTATCCAGTTTTTGGTGAGGAGATTTGATCCCAAACTTTTTCAGGATCAAAATCCGTACTGTTCACACGTGTGGGCATCTCTGAACCAGCATTTAATAACCCATATTCATTGGATCATAGAAAATTCATATGGTGTCAGTTTGATGTAATTTTTGGTGCAAATCCTAGGATAAGCTACAAGATCACTTGCCATTGATTAGTTTTGAATTTTTTTTCATGAAAACTAATTAATCTAGGCTGATTTCAGACCTTCTTAAAGTGGAAACCAGGTCTTGAAAGTACATCAAAGTGAATGAGAGAGATAGAGTCAGTTTTTGTCCAAGAATAGCCAAGATTGGCAAGATTTGCTTGAGTGTAGTTTTCATCTCATCTTATCTTCATTCCAGCTTGTGAGGGAGTGATAGAATTGTGATTACAAATCCATCTGTTGGATTAGAAGTCAACATTTGAGTGAAACACTGCAAGTTAGAAAACTTTGTGAGTTTCAAGTCCAAACAAATCTATATCTTGTGTGTAGAATCTTGCTAGTAAGATGGGATCAGTGGGAGCCTACCTTCTAGAAGCTAGTGAGAGGTTAAATTCTACCAATTATGCTATTTGGAAAGTGAGGATGGAGTCACTAATGGTGCTCCAGGATCTTTATGAGTTTCTAATAGATGATGAAGATGAACCTCTAGGTGCACAGGAATTAGTGAGATACAAGAAGAGGTCTAGGCTTGCACTTCACTGTATTAAGATGAATGTAAGCAATGATCTTTTAAGGGAAGTATCATCATGTAAGAGTGCTAAAGAGGCTTGGGAATCTTTAAAATCTATCTATGAGTCTAGTAACACTTCGAGGGTTCTCATGCTTAGGAATCAGATTCTACAAAGCATGAAGAGGAGTGATGAGAGTGCACAAGATTATGTGCTAAGAATCAAGTCTCTTAATAGGGAGTTAGCTTCCATTGGAGAGAAGATTCAAGATAGTGAGCTTGTTCAGATTGTCCTAAATGGTCTAGGGAGTGGCTTTACAAATTTGGTCCAAAGCTTTGCAATCCAAGACACTTTGCCTACTATAGAAAAGCTACACAGTGTATTAGTAGCTGAAGAGTGTAGGATGTTGCATACCAATGCAAGAATGAATGCTATTTCTCTGCAGGATGGTGATGAGAAAGCTAATTTCTCATTCAAAAGCAAGAAGAAGACCAATGGCAAGAAGAAGCACTTCAAGGAGACCAAGGAGGAGGATGAGGCTTCAAGCTCAAAGGGCAAGATCAAAGACAAGTCCAAGTACAAATGTTTTTTCTGTGGAAAGAAAGGACATTTTGTATCAAAATGTCTCAAGAAGAAGAAGGCACAAGAGAGCAAACAAAGCAACATTGCACATCAGGAGGAAGAGGAGGATGAAGAGTCATCCTTGATGGTTTCCAACAAACCACCATCATCCAAGAGCAACACCAATGATTCTTGGTGGATTGATAGTGGGGCAAGTTCCCACATGACATATCAAAAGGACATATTCTCCACCTTACTTTCTTACAATGACTTACATAGATCAATCTATACTGCAAGTAGTCAAGAATGTAAGATAAGTGGAATAGGAACAATTCCCTTGTATGTGGGATCATCCAAAAGGATGAATCTAGATAATGTTCTTTATGTTCCTAAGTTAACCAAGAATTTGCTTAGTGTTGGCCAGTCAATGGATAATGGCCTAGATGTACAATTTAAGCATGGAGTTTGTTCCATCCTTAGAAATGATGAATGTATAGCCAAAGGCTTTAAGCAAGGTAGATTGTTTAAGCTTGATGCTAATATTGCAGTGGAGAGTGTTAACTTGGCAAAGGTGGATCTATCAAAGGTGGAACTGTGGCACAAAAGGTTGGGGCACCCCAACTACAAAGCCATGGAATCTATGGCTACAAAGGAGCTTGCAGTTGGACTCCCCAAGCATTTGTCAAAGTGTGGGAAGAGATGTGAAGCATGCAGCCTCTCAAAGGCTCACAAGCTACCCTTCTCAAGATCTACATCAAGATCAAACTCTCCTCTTGAACTCATCCATTCGGATGTTCATAGTTTTTCACATGAGTCTAATGGTGGTGCCAAGTACTATGTAATCTTCATTGATGACTATTCTAGATTTTGTTGGATGTACCTCTTGTCTAGCAAATCAATGGTGTTTGATTCTTTTGTAAAGTTCAAGACTTTGGTAGAAAATCAACTTAGTACCAAGATTAAGGTATTAAGGAGCGACAATGGAGGTGAATATGTCTCCAATAAGTTGATTGACTTTTGTATTTCTAATGGCATAAAGAGGGAGTTGTCATGTCCATACACCCCTCAACAAAATGGAGTGAGTGAGAGAAGAAATAGATCTCTTTGTGAGTGTGATAAGGCCTTAAGGCTAGATGCTTCTCTATCCAAACCATTTTGGGGTGAAGCAATAACTTGTGCTAACTATTTGTGCAATAGATTGCAAAACCAAGCCATTGGAGGAATCACACCATTTGAAGCTCTATTTGGAGAGAAGCCCAATCTCAAAGATCTCAAAGTTTTTGGATCCACTTGCTATGTACACCAATCCTTGGATAAGAGAAGGAAGGATGATGCAACATCCATCAAAGGCATCTTTGTGGGATATGGTGAGAATAGCAAAGGTTATAGAGTCTTCAATCCCATCACTAGCAAGGTGATAGTGAGTAGGGATGTTATTTTTTTATGAAGGACATGCTTGTGATTTGGATGATAATGCTACTAATCATCTTGATGCCAAGGATCATGCTAGGATGGAGGAGGAGCTTCCAAGTGAAGAAGAACTTGAGGATCCACCTCAAGATGCAAGAACTCCAAGAACTTCAAGAAGATCTACAAGGGCAAGATCCGAGCCATTGAGGCTCACCTATGATGGTCAAGGTGATCAAAGGGAAGGCTCATCATCTTTCACATCTTACACCTTTCTTACTTCAATGTTAGATGAGCCAACATGCTATGAAGATGCTTGTAAGTCTAAAAGTTGGATGGATGCTATGCAAGTAGAGTATGATGCTCTTATTGAGAATCATACTTGGGATCTTGTGGATCTTCCTCAAGGGAAGAAACCTCTTGATTGCAAGTGGGTATCTAGATTGAAGTATAATCAAGATGGATCAATAAGCAAGCATAAAGCTAGGCTTGTTGCCAAAGGTTTTTTACAAACCAAAGACATTGACTATGATGAGACTTTTGCTCCTGAGGCTAAGCTTGTTACTATTAGGTTGATCATTAGTCTTGCTACAACCTTCAATTGGGAGCTATTCCAACTTGACTTCACAAATGCATTCCTCAATGGTTATTTGGAGGAAGAG
This sequence comes from Diphasiastrum complanatum, assembly GCA_029204225.1. Classification (NCBI taxonomy): domain Eukaryota; kingdom Viridiplantae; phylum Streptophyta; class Lycopodiopsida; order Lycopodiales; family Lycopodiaceae; genus Diphasiastrum; species Diphasiastrum complanatum. The sequence goes on from CM055101.1 coordinate 30,744,664, forward strand.
ATCTACATGAGGCAACCCGAGGGCTTCATCAAGGCAAAGCATGAAGGAAATGTGTGTTTTTTGAAGAAGAGCCTTTATGGGCTCAAGCAAGCACCTCAAGCACGGTACTCTAGGCTAAACTCTTTTCTCATTTCCATCAATTTTGTAATGAGTGACTATGATCCATCATTGTATATAAGTTTTCATGATGGCATGATCATTATTCTTGTTTTGTATGTAGATGACATTATCTTGAGTGGTAATTGCTTTAGCAAAAGAGTTTAAGATGGTAGATCTCGGCCTATTGAGCTTCATTCTTGGAATAGAGGTTATTAGAGAATGTGATTTTAGCTTCATTTGTCAATCTAAATATGCTACATCCATCCTAGATAGATTTGGAATGAAGAATTGTAAAGGCATTGAGACACCAATGGAGCAACATGTAAAAGCATCTATTGGTTGTGATGAAGCATCCTTTGAGGACATCACATTATATAGAAGGCTTATTGGCTCCTTGATCTATTTAACTATAACTAGACCTGATCTTAGTTATAGTGTTGGAAAGTTAAGCCAATTCATGCAAAGTCCTCTAGTTTCACATTGGAAGATGGCCAAAAGAGTTCTTAGATACATTTCATTCACTAAGAACTTTGGTATTTTGTATAGAGGAACTAATCTTGGCTTAAGAGCCTATAGTGACTCAGATTTTGCAGGTGACAAAGTAGATAGAAGATCAACAAGTGCCTTTGCCACCTTTCTATCTGATGGAGTAGTATCATGGCTTTCCAAAAAGCAAGATACCATCTCCCTATCTTCCACAGAATCCGAATACAAGGCCTTGACATCAACATGCAAGGAGCTCTTGTGGCTCAAAAGGCTATTGGTGGAGCTTCACGTCATGGAGGAGGAGATCCCTATCATCTATTGTGACAACCAATCAGCCCAATCACTTGCACTAATCCTACATTCCATGCAAGGAGCAAACACATCGAAATTGCTCATCATTTCGTGAGGCAAAAAGTGCAAGCTAAAGAGATCAAGCTCCAACACGTGCCATCATCAAGTTGCTTGGCTGATTTGTTTACTAAACCTTTACCTAAAGATTCATTTGTCAAGCTTAGATCTTCAATTGGAGTTATTGATAAAAGCATTGTGATCTCCAAGGCTAGATTTGAGGAGGAGTGTGAAAAATTGCCTACATTGGCAAATCTAGCCATGTAGAATATTGTACATTTTGTCAATATTGTTTGTTGGTTACTTGAATGGCCAAAGTGCCACTTGTACATACACACCTAAAGTAGGTTACCACGAGTCAAGAGGAGTGGTTGTGTCTATTTGGTAGTGATTCCTACTTTGTAGGATCTAGACCATGATTTATGATGAGATTTGTACCTACCATGCACCTACCAAGCATGACTCTTGGATCTAGGCTAGGGTTTTCACATTAGGGCAAGAAAGTGGAGTCTACTTCCTTATTACATGCTGGATTTTCACCTAACTTTGCAAAGGAAGTGTGTTTTACTATGTATTTCCATTCTCCATAGTGAGTAGATAGAAACTTTTTGGAGCCTCAAGGAGAAACTCGAGTTTCCTCTCATTGTATGGTGATTACTCTATTTTTCCAATGAAACCCAACTTTGGCACTTTGTAAACACTGTCTACAGGCCGTACTACAGCCTTATTTCCACACGTGTGGAGTTGGATTAGACTATTTGATCAATGCTTTGATTGTCTCTACTTGTTTCCTATCAAGCTGCTAAACTAGATCTTGTTTTCTGATGACTAGTTTCTGATAGATTGTTTAACAAGCATACAATCACCTTGTGGATCATTCAAAGATCCATTTATGGTCCTTAGTACTGTACTTTTCACAAAGAGCTCAACCAACAGTTTATCCAATCTTCCACAAACTTCGGGGCGTTAACCGAAAAAAAAAAACTCCAATTTGCCTTAGGCCCTTACCCCCATACCCACCTCTTTGCATGCATGCTAAAAACATTAAACTTAATCTAACTCCCTCAAACCAACCCCCCCCCCCCCCCCCCCCCCCCCCCCCCCCCTTCCCCCCCTCCCTCCCTCACGACCCTGCTAGCCCGAGACCTACTAGAAGACCCGAGAGAGAGAGAGAGAGAGAGAGAGAGAGAGAGAGAGAGAGAGAGAGAGAGAGAGAGAGAGAGAGAGAGAGAGAGAGAGAGAGATGGTGGCCAATGCTAGGAAGATGGATTTTTTCTTCCTTTTCTCATCTCCATCTATGTGCATGCATGCCATAGTAAGGAGGTGCACCCTCATAGAGCGCGGCCAGGCGCAATCTAAGAGGCTATTTAGTTTTTTATTTTTTTATTTTTTTTAGTTTTTACAACGTTTGTGATTCAAACAAATTTTCTGAAGTTTCCAACACCCAATCTCTGCTGTTTTTTGGATGTCAGTTAGAACGTTTTTCTCTTTGCTTAGCCTTACTTGCTTTCACAAATGCATAAGCAAGTTTCCTTTCACAGAGTAGCAAGCCCATATTTCTTCACAATCGAAAATCAGGGTAGATGTTGTCAAAATTTTTTCTAAACTAAGATGTGCAAATTTGCATTCTATTTTCCACAAAATAGGCTTTCATTATGACCCAAACTATTCCAAGAATGGCCTTATTGGCTCATAAACCTGCAAACCACCATTAGCTTGCTAGAAAATGCAACAAAAGCCTGTAATTCCATTAGAAATTGCCATGCAAATCCTGTAGGTAACCCACCAACTCTCATAGCAAGTGGTTAGTCCATTTGTGCCTCTTTTCTGGCTTTTTTTCTACCGATCTAAACCAAAACCGGCTCCAGAAAAGGCAAAGGACAACCAATATTAAACACATAAACCACCATTATGTGAAGAACAAAAAACCGTAAAAACCAGTATTACCTCTATTTGAACCCATAGTGCTCATAACAAAGCAATCGACAACATAAAGGAATTGAAAACTGGAATTACTTCCAAAAACCAATTCAAAGTGCCTTAAAAATCAAACTAACTATAAACCTGGTAGTACTTTTACCACACAATTAAGTATGCTTTGAAAAAGAAAATCAACAGGAAGAGCAATCCAAAATTCTCCCTCTTTGTTACTTACTCCACCGAATCCTCAAAAAACATCGAGATTTCTTCTCAAGCACTTTTGATGGCAAAACTTGCTTAGAATTGGCTCTGATACCAATATAAAGTCCTAAACCAAGGATCCTATTCTAAGCATGCCAAAACAAGCAACCACAAAGGGTATTGATGGTGGACAAACCAACCCAACCAATCCTAGATCGAATAGATCTAGCCCCCAAGCTATGGATCAATCTCAAGAAGGAATGAGACATCACACCAGCAACACATGGCTACTAGTCTCAAAATCAAGGATACCTCTACAGCCTGTCTAGGCATGTCATTTAATTCTCCAATGACTCAGTGATACTGATCTCTAGCATGGAGATGCTACCCGGGACCAGTTGTGGGCATGACAGACACTATCTAGCATCCACTCTTTGATATGTTGGAAATTAAGTCCACAGTTGTCTCCTTGGTGAAGGACTAATTTCTATTTCAAGATTCTTCCTACATGTTTATTGATCGTTGATCTAGGGTTAGGTGAAATCAACTTTGGTTCTACGTCTGCTCATTTGTAGGAATCACAAGTTAGACAGCCAAACTATTTGAAGAACATCTACAACGGGCTTTCGGCTGATCTCTAGCAAAGGGTAACCAATCCTATTATAATTTCAAGTTCAAATGTTAAGTTCAATTATTTGAAGTCATTGAAGACTTGGCCATCTTCGAGGAGTAGGACTTCCAAGAATTAGCATTTAGAACAAGTCTGCAGAAGTACACTAAGTGTCGAAACAGTCTGCAAAAGTGAACTATGTTTTTAACAGTGTCAGCTTTTTCACATTTCTCCGAAATGTGACACTTCAGCATAATTCAACAGTTTAACTATTTTTCAATAGTGTCGGGTTTTTTTCCACTTCTTCGAAAAATGCGACACTTTCCTTCAACTTTTTCCTTTCAACTATTTTGAAGAAGTTAAACTGTTTTAAAGACACTATCGCATTTTTTAAGGCCATTGTTGGCTTTTTTAAGAGCACTGTCGGCTTATTCGCAAAATCCCGAAGAGAGAAAAAAAAACCTGACAGTCATCTATTTTCAACAAGGAACATTCTAGGCACTTGCCAGAATTTGAGAAGTGAGAGAACGCCACTTCACGTAATAAGAATTTGCAGCGTCCTCGTCCGCATCAACATTCCCTACGGGTTGACCATGTATAGTTGTCACACAAGCCAAATACTTCCAAGTACAACGGCTTACCTAATCAGGTGACAAATATTTACTATAATTAATACATGGATGAATTCTATAAATGGATTATCCAAGCACACTCTATGTGATGCTCCGTCCATGAGACGAATGATTTTGAGCCTCCCAGTTATGCTGTTGTTGGATCTTCAGCATCCACACCGGCTATAGCTCCAACTAGCATGACTATGGCAGTCTCCCAACTAGTCTACGCTATGGCTTCTCCAATTAGTTTGGATATGGATGCATGAAAGACACTCATGAGCATGGTCGTGAGTATTCTGATGGGTAAGATCCACTCTTCTAAATCTCTTTTCTCTACTTAGCAACTAAAACCAAATGACGGCTTAACCTAAAAGATAAAATCCTAAACTAAATCTCCTCCTCTAAGGCTTACCCTACTACAGAAGGGAGGACCTGGATTAACTTAACTTGTTGCAAGATCAATACTGTACAATACAATGTGAAGTAACACAGTACATGAAACCACACAAGGGAGAACACTCAGAGAGAAAGATAAGCATGTATTGCAAATGAGGTTCTTCTCAAAAATGGACTCTTCCATGCCTATTTATACTTGGAGTGGTGGTCACTTACAGAAATGCACTATGGGACAAGTAAGCCACAAAGACTAACTTAACTTTGAATCACACTGGTACCATGGGACAAACCCCGAATAGGCCTTTGTGACTAACTTTTACTTAACTTGAAATTACATATCTATGTGCAGTGCCCATGGCAATTTAAACTTAGAACTAAATAACTTAAGCCAGTACGGATACCGTAAAAGCCTAAACTTGTTGGGCAAGTTCTACGTTTAAATCCCATCCTGCTTGTATTTTTGAAGATGTTCCACAAGATGGCTAGAATATTCCTTGGAATATTAGCCTACATTATCCCCTCCATTAAGAACTTGGCGGTCCCATGCCAAGTGCAATGTTAAGACCCCGCTCCTTATGGTGTTGGAGGAGTCAAAGTCGGTGCAGCTTGTAGATGTGGAACTTTTTTTTTAAAGTGCTGCTCTGTAGGAGATAAAGCTTTGAAGAAGTATGAGCATCTCCAAAAGATTTGGATTGAATTAGGTTGGAGTTGGCTCGTTGATGACTTGCTTCCAATTGCTCACGCAAATGATTCAATGGATGAGGTACACGAGCTTAGTATTTCTTGAGACATGATGTGAATCACACAAGGGGTTACTGAACGGCAGTGAGATGAAGATGGAGTGGGTGTGATAGGGGGTGTTGTAATCTCGAAAGTGGTGAAGGTGGATAGATGGAAGGGACTGGATGGATCAAAATTCCTTTGCTCATTATTGTCTTTTGAAAGCACTTTTGTCAGCATAAGTTTTCCATTTGACGTTTCTTGCAGCTGTTTGAATTTTTTTTTTTTTGGACTTAAGACGTGGCTCATAATCGTTGTTGGAAACCTCTAACATCCTTGAGTTTGTTGCTTCAATGCCAAACTATGTGAATGGTATGTTGTAGATGGCATAGATTTGTCTGCTTCATGAACACAAAGGTATAGAGGTTGATAAAGTATTGTCTCCGAAAATAATTTGTTGATAGATATCTCCTCTTTTGACGTTGAGCAACTTCTTTGAGCTCTTTGCACAATTTGAGAGCTCTTTAAATTGTAGCAATTGTATGTAGAGAATTGTATGACATTTTTTTTTTCCATACACATAGTCATGTGCTTTGGAGTTATCAAGAAATTGATCTCTTTTGTGACGACACAACTGGCATTTTATTGGTGAGAGCCTCTATCATTCTTGCTTTATTCCCTTGGAGTTTTTAAACAGCATCAATGGTCTTCTAAAGATGTCGTAGAGTTGTTTGCTGTACAAAGTGTTTCAGTTCATAACCCAGAGCAAGTTCAAATCGATCCATCAGGTGGAAATGAAGACTTGAGACAAGGATGGGGGAAGTGAGATGAAGCTGCAAGATGTATTATATGGTGGAACATGAGAGAATGAATGGATGGAAAAAAGGAATGAGATGGGTCTTGTGTGGATTTCCATATCTGTCCATAATATAATCAATGCTCTTTGTACAATTTTCCACGGAATCATCATTGCTCACCTTTGAAAATAGCTTTGTTATTGAGGTTGTGCACTCATCGCTTCAATCTCTGATTGACGGGAGATTCCTTCAGTTTGCGTAGGCCTATGGGATGTTGCTTGTTGATGACTTGTGCTTCTTGTGGCCTCCACAGATGATCAAATGAATGATGTAGAATAGCAGTAGTATATGCGTGAGACACGATTTTGTCCACTGCTCAATGTACATTCGTCCAATGAAGCATCATTGTTGGCGTTGGTAGGAACACTCATCGTTTGCGTCGGTTTGCATGTAGCGTTTTCCTTTGATTTGACTTGAGAGCCCTTCACTGGTACAATCTGTCACTTTATTGATGATTTGATGGCCATGGTGAGGCAATTGGAAAAGCGTGGATATTGTAGCGCTTACGTAAAACCAACTGCTTATTGATGATGGCAGTGGTGGTGTTGTCGCAAATATTCCAGCTTGTTGGAAGATGCATCTTTTGCTAGATCATGGTTGCAGTCTAATAAGGTGATCCTTTTGTTGCCAAATTGAGCATTTGTTGTTGAAGTCCTTGATTGCTCTTTTTGTTCATATTGAAAGTTGTTGAAATCATTGGTAAAGATGTAGAGATATATCCCAATGAAAATTCATGTGATACTGCGACTGCAGAAGTAGAATAAAATTGCCGATGAAATATCACCGATAGTGCTTCTGCAAAAGAAAACACACAAGCAAACAGGCAACAACAAACGACATAGTTGACAGGACAAAACTTGAAATAAGAGAGCAAATGAAAAATTGTAGCAGATAACTCTATAGAAGGATTTGCATGACACTCTTAGACCAAACTCTTGCAATCTAGTATCGAACTTGGCACAAGGCCATAGCTACAGTGTTACAAAAGAAAAACAAGTGATAACATATAACATTTATGTAGCATGTAATAAGACAATTATTTCTTAGATTACTTTCACTCAGATAAAACAAACGGGCTATCATCTAGACACAAAACTCATGATTCATCAGGCGGTAGCTCAAAACTTGGCTCCAGGGTATGATATCAATTGCTTGGTCATAGAGACATAATGAAGACACAGATCTGAGGTGGTACATTCTCGATCCGTGGATGACAAAAGAATCAGTAAGACTAGATGAGCCTAGACACATCTAATGCTATTAATTTTAGTAAGGTGCAAATGGATCAACTTGATGAGCAGACACATTGGTATCTTTGAGATAATACATCACTGGGTCTATGTAGTCGGAATCAACTTGTGTGATAGACGATGTAGCAATATAATGACTCTCTACAAAAGACTGTTGTATTGGATGAGGAGCGATCGGCCTTGGATAAGAAGACACTGGTTCAGAATGTAAAAATGGTGTAGGATGGTTCATAGAACCAAAGGATCGAGGTTGATGAAAAACTGGGCCTATTGGCCTTGGTTGGTATTGTCTTGGCCTGTGTGCGGATGCATTGGCAGTGTAGTTCGGTGCATAATTTGTAGGTCCAGGTGGTCGGTACGGATGGTGTAGCGGTCTTGGTGCCTGCTGATAGTACATTCTTGCATGTGGGCATGCGTTGGTAGCATACCATTGAGCACACACAGGGCACCATATATTTCCATGGATATGGAAGGTGTTTTCGGCCACATCCTTTAGCATTTTGGAACTCTGAACTTCTCCATTTGTGTTTGGTGTGCCCGTTACCAACCTTCTAAATGCTGAAGGATATCGATCGTGCTAGTTGAGGCGGATTCTTCAATATGTGAAGTCTCGTGTTTAGCCAGCCCCTTACCCTTTTTCTCACGATAATCGTAATCCTTATCAGACCCTTCATCTTCTTCTCGGATGGCATCATCCATCACGTCCTTTAGCGTCATGTAAGAGTCTACGAGTTTCAATTCTCTCCTGATGGCCTTGGGTAACTTGACTAGGAATAATTTAATGGCCATTTTTTTAGTGATTTGACCATCGACACAGTCTACTTTAAGACGCTTGAAGTGCTCGATGGAGGTGCGTACTGATTCTTTGCTTCACATCTTGATCTGAGTCAATTGGATATAAGGGCTTTGGGTGAGCTTGGAAACCTTTTGATGAGTGCTGCAATGATGGTCTCCCAAGATGTGTTGTTTGGGCCTTCAAGATTTAAAAACCATTCCTTGGCATCACCCTGAAGAATCATAGGGAACAGCCTCACCTTTTCGGTTTCAGAGCTGTCACCATTAAACTTACAAGTGTTGTTGAAATTCGGAAAAATCTCACTAGGTCTGATTCCTCGTCGTACTTTGGCGCATCTATTTGGGGTATTCTCTTCTCTACCCGCAGTGGAATTCAGGGGCCTTGCGTCTTGATCTAAGTGGTTGTCACTACTCTTTAGAATGGTGGTGTATGGGGCGAGGGTGCAATCGTTTTCTTGCTTACTCTATGGCTTCCTACTAGTGCACGTCCAAGGCGTTTCCTACTGGAGGTGTCTAAGGCCTCTCCCAGTTAGAATAAGTAGTATTGGATTGCTTCGGTGGGATGTCTATGTACAAGGATGGGTGGTGAGAACTGTCAGATTAGAGGTATGCGTAGCCATCGTCATTGCACTGGCAAGGATTGATGCTAAATTGCAGAGTGAACATAGTTAAGATGCCACACAGCTGGGATGGCCGATTGGTCGAATACGTTTGAGAGATGCTAGACAGCTGGGCGAGTGGGTAAAGCTCGGTCAAGATAAAATGGTCAGGGTTTTTCAAAAACTGCACAAGAGGTATGATGTTTCGCTCAAGTGGAAATTTCTTATATGTCAAGAATCTGTGTGAATAACGTACGCGCCCACTGATAAAAGTTATTAACGGTGATCAATGGAGGCCCAAAATGTGGTGAGCGAGTAGCTTATGTCACCGGTTTGGGCGAATTTAGGATTTTTTTTTTTTTTTGGTTTCACCTTCTCTAGTGCTCTTGTAGCTGACAAGAGTCGGTGCGAATATCAAGGAATGACTTGTCAACTCAAATGGACCACGAAGCAAGGAACTTATAGAATACATTCCTAGAACCCTACTCATACAGGTGAATTTTTGATGAAATTTGGTGTTTCCGAGAGTTTTTTTTTTTTTGTTTTTTTTTAATTAATTTTGTTTTGTTTTTTTTTTTTTTTAAACCTCCTGTAGGACTCTTGTAGCTGACAAGAGTCTTTGCGAAAAACAGAGGATGACTCGGACAGTCCACTCAAAAGGACCACAGAGCAAGAAAATTGCTAGGGACTCGCACAAAAAATGACTCGTGAATGGGTAACTTACTACTCGCATATGACTCGTACAAAAGATGACTCATGCGAAAAAATGACTCGTGGATGGAAACAGATGACTCGCGCAAAAAAAATGACTCGTGGACGGAAACATATGACTCGCACAGAAGATGACTTGCACAAAAAAAATGACTCGTGGAGGGAAGCAGATGACTCGCACAAAATATGACTTGTGCAAAAAAAATGACTCGTGGATGGAAACAGATGATTCGCACAGAAGATGACTCGCCGACGGGAATATGACTCGTACAAGAAGTACTCGCACAAAAAAATGATTCGCGCAACACAGAAATAACTCGTACAACTCCAAAAATGACTCGTACAACACCAAAAATGACTCGTACAACACGGAAATGACTGGCACAACACAAAAAATGACTCGCACACTGTTTAAATGGTGAGGAACTCGCTCATAGATCGGAAGAAGATAAAAAATAGCTTGAAATGACTCGCACACCTGAATTCTATTGTGCAAATCATGTTAGTGCTGAAAAGCTCTTCGGAAGTCCAAAAATCAGACCTTAGTGTTAAAATCCATGTGAGGCTAATTTTGAGTACTCGCACAAGTCCAAAATATGGATCTTAATACCTCCAAATGCCAAAAATGGTTGTGCGAGTAGTGTAATAGCCCAGCTCCGACATTTATCAGTGATTATACCGGTTTCTCAGCCCAAATAGTGGATCTTAATGCCTGGAAAGTCCAAAAAAATTTGCCCTACTTGTGCACTTCTGCCCAGCCAAAAACACAACTCCTTTGGAGCGGATCTACACACCATTATCTTTTCAGGGGAGAACAGAATCTGATAGGCTGTTTTGATAAATTTTAGGGTCTGCACTACTTCAAAAATGGCGTAGAGGCAATGCACTACTTCTGAGGGCAGAAGATGGGTTGATTTTGCTACTAGAAATGCACCTATCTATGTCCAGAAAGTGCGTTGATATATGAATTGGAACTATGCCTCTTTCTAGATAGAAAAGTGCGTTGGACTTGCAATGCAAAAATGTGCTAGTTAGTAACAATACTTTCCATCAAAAGAGTGATCTCTGACAGAGAAATTCCTCAGCCATAAGCATGATTATCAGAGATTTGTAATCTTTAGAAAAGTGACTGACAGTAGATACACATTGATGCAGATGTTCAAAGGGATGCAAGTGTGAACATTGTGCTTTGGCTTCATAGCAGCTAAGAAGTTCAATTCAGAAATGTGACAGGTGTAGGAGGTAGGAATGGACAGACAAGAACTGGGTCTGCATAGCACTAGCCATTTGAGTGTAGTTTTCAATGCATAGTGAAGTCCAAGTGAGTTTGGATGTGTAGTATTTTGGTCTGCATTATGCATGAAGAACTTGATGGTCTAAGACTTTGTGATTAGACCTCACAAGGCTAAAGATTGTGTCCTGGTCTTGTTCCAAACAACAAGATACATTATGACCTGCATCGCTGTACTAAATCCATGTGATTGGAACTCCAACGTTGGAAGAGCTTTTGAGGACAACAATAAAACGTGGAAGGGAGTAAAAAAGGATGCTAAAAGAAGAGGCGAAGAGTAAGGATGCTTAAAAGATGCTAAAATCCATAGTCCATGGCATCAATAACCAAAACCACAACATCTGATCTTCGAATAGTCTGAAGAGTACGATTTACTTACGCTTGATCCCTGTCGTATCAACTGCAGTATCTGCACAAACATAATCTAACAAATCCCCTATTCCCATCCCTGAGATGACAGAAATTGGTACAGGCTGGATGCGACTGAAAAATAGCTAAAACAATGTGCTAGACAACACAAAAAATCAATGGACAGGCCCGTGGACAAGAGACACATGAAAACACCTGGAAACTAGCTGTTTGTGTTCTATACCTTATACCTTGAATGCACCCACTACAGATCCACGCTTCCAAAGCACTTGAAAAAATGTGTTCTATACCTTATATACCTTGGATGCACCCGCTACAGATCCACACTTCCAAAGCACCTGAAAAAATGTGCTCTATATTGGATGCACCCGCTACAGATCCATGCTTCCAGAGCACCTAAAAAAACTTAGGAGCCCGCTTTGCTCCTTTGAAAATAGTAGATTGCTTTGAAAACACCCCTCCTCTCCTTGAAAAATGTGTGGCTATAGGATGGTGTAAGGAAGTAAGATGGATATTAAAAACAAGTAAGAAAAAAAAAATGTAGGAAGGATGCGAAAAGCAAACAAACAAGATCGAGAAGAGCAACTAGAAACGTATAAAAAGCAAAAACAAGAACAAGCAAAAATTGTAGCTAGAAACGGAGAGAAATCGAGAAAAAGAGCAGCGCCAATGTTGGATCTTCAGCATCCACACCGGCTATGGCTCCAACTAACATGACTATGGCAGTCTCCCAACTAGTCTACGCTATGGCTTCTCCAACTAGTTTGGATATGGATGCAAGAAAGACAGTCATGAGCATGGTGGTGAGTATTCTGATGGGTAAGATCCACTCTTCTGAATCTCTTTTCTCTACTTAGCAACTAAAACCAAATGATGGCTTAACCTAAAAGATAAAACCCTAAACTAAATCTCCTCCTCTAAGGCTTACCCTACTAGAGAAGGGAGGACCTGGATTAACTTAACTTGTTGCAAGATCAATGCTGTACAATACAATGTAAAGTAACACAGTACATGAAACCACACAAGGGAGAACACTCAGAGAGAAAGATAAGCATGTTGCAAATGAGGTTCTTCTCGAAAATGGACTCTTCCACTCCTATTTATACTTGGAGTGGTGGTCACTTATAGAAATGCACTGTGGGACAAGTAAGCCACAGAGACTAGCTTAACTTTGAATCACACTGGTGCCATGGGACAAACCCCGAATAGGCCTTTATGATTAACTTTTACTTAACTTGAAATTACATATCTATGTGCAGTGCCCATGGCAATTTAAACTTAGAACTAAATAACTTAAGCCAGTATGGATACCGTGAAAGCCTAAACTTGCTAGGCAAGTTCTATGTTTAAATCCTATCCTCCTTGTATTTTTGAAGATGTTTTGCAGGATGGCTAGAATATTCCTTGGAATATTAACCTACAGCCTCCTTTACGTTAAAAACTTGGCGGTCCCATGCCAAGTGCAATGTTAAGACCCCGCTCCTTATGGTGCTGGAGGAGTAAAAGTCGGTGCAGCTTGTAGATGTGAAATTTTTTTGATCAGACGATGGCTGTCTTTGACGCTTGAGGAACTCACTATTATTTTGTTGCATTGTCAATCCATTCAGAACTAAACTTCTTATCAAATCCATTTCCATTAATACCACACTCAAACCATTTCTAATCTCTTCGGTGGACTGTACTCATTTTGTTTTTGTGAGTATGAATTAAACTATAAGAACCTGTTGGGCAACAGAACGTTTGAGTTGTGATTACACTTAGCATTAACAATCTATTAAACTATTTCTGCATCTAGCAGCCCATTATAGCAGGAGAGTTGTTCCGCAAATATTCTTGCTCTCTTTTCCGCTCTCGTTCTCCATACTCCTTTGCCATCAGATTGGTATCAGAGCTTAGTTCAAATAAACCGAGAGATTAAGTTTGTTCTATTTGTATTATTGTTAATATGTCTCATATTGGTAGCTCTTCATCTTCATCATCCAATGAAGCTAGAATCATTGACAAGTTCAATGGATCTAACTTCAATGGATATTTGGGAGGTACTAGAAGGTTCTGACCTGAAAATAGAAGATGGTGATCTAGCAAAGGCATGGAAGATCAAAAATTAAAAAGCCTTAGCATGTATCACACTCAATCTGGCCGACTCCCAAATATCTCATGTTACCACATGCAAAACCTCTAAGGATGCATTAGATTTGTTATCAAATCTCTATAAGACTCATGATGTAACCACTAGATTACATATTAGAAGAAAGTTCTTTACGCTTAGCATGTCTGATTCTACTGCCATCACTTCTCACATCAACAGTTTCAAATCTTTACTGGAGCAGTTATCAGCTGTAGGATGATGTGCTATTCAAGATGATAATGTCGTTATGACCTTGCTTTCTTCTCTTCCAAAGTCGTATGAACACTTTATGGAGATGATCTCCACACAACCCGACCTCACTCTTCAAAAGGTGATCGGTCATCTACTTCAAGAAGAAATGCGGAGAAAAACCAGTGGCCTGTCCATCAAAGACAAATCCGTGGCCTTATACACCAAGAAGAAAGACTATTCCAAGGGCAAAAATCAGGTACAACAACAACAGTAGAAGCCTCACACTCAAGCTGAGAATAGTGGATCGCGCAAGAAGCTTTTCTGCAGATATTGCATGATAACCAATCATGACATCAAGGAGTGTTGTATCCGCATCTACAATGAGGCAAAGAAGCAACAACAACAACAACTAGCTCCACCAATGCGACAAAATTCAAGGAGCAAGATACACACTTGTTAATGGCTTACAACAGTGGCAACAAGGACCATGATAGTTGGTACCTGGACAGTGGCGCTACCCAACACATAACCTCTTGCAAGGAATGGTTTACAGAGTATGTAGATTACAACAGAGATCAATTCATCTACCTCGGAGATTCAAGCACCATACGCGTGTAAGGCAAAGGGACAGTCAAGATCACTTTCAACAATGATCTTTCTATTTATATCACCAATGTTCTTCACGTACCTGAGTTGTCAAAGAACCTGTTGTCAGTTTCTAAGATGACTGATGAGGGCTACATTGTTACTTTCTCATCTAAGCAGTGTACAATATTCGATGAAGATACTACTCTAACTTCATGTACTAGAGTCGAAAATCTTTACGTACTCTCTAATTCAGTTGCATTAGCTAGCATCTCTCATAAAAATATAAACGATAATGCTATTTTGTGGCATAGTCGATTTGGACACGTGAAACAAGATCACTTTCTTATATGCGTTGTAATAATTTAGTTGATGTATTGTATTTCCCTTCTTTATTAAATAGGAAATCTTTCTTTTGTGAATCATGCATCTATGGGAAGAACTCTAGAAGCAAGTCTCCCAAATCACATTCCATTAAAACAAAGCATGTATTGGATCTTGTACATAACGATCTTTGTGGTCCAATGCCAACTCTGTCCTTAGGAGATGCAATCTATTTTATCACTTTCATAGATGATTATTCTAGATGGTCTACAGTCATGTTCATTAAGCACAAATCTGAAGCCTTTGAATGCTTCAAGAGATTCAAGGCCATGGCTGAGACACAAACGTCTACAAAAGTGAAAGCACTCCGAACTGATGGTGGCGGCCTCTCTAACGAGATGTTCGACTAAATGGATGAACATGGTATTAGAAGATAGTTCACCACTTCCTATTCACCTCAACAGAACGAGATTGTAGAAAGGAAGAACCGAACTCTTCTCAACTCAGCCAGATCCATGCTACATCAATCACATCTACCTGCGAAGTTCTGGACAAAAGCAACTGCCACAACCTGTTACTTACAGAACAGATCCAGCACCAAAGTCATCAACAACAAAACTTCTTATAAAGTTTGGCATGGACACAAGCCTAGTGTCAACCATTTAAAATTTTTTGGTTGTGTATATTTTGCTCACATTCCTAAACAGCTTAGGAAGAAGCTGGATCATAGGACAAACAAATGTATTTTCATTGGCTATCCTAATGAACATAAAGCTTATAAATTTTACGATCCATCCACCAATGTAGTATTTGTCTCTAGGGTCTCAAGGACATAATACTATGATTTTAAATAGCCATCAATAAACAATGGTATGTCATTTCATCCTATTTTATGTAGCATGGAATTTCTCAATGATAATGTTTCTTCTATAGAATCTGTAGCTACAGCTACAGAAGTCGAGCAACCGACAGTACCTATCATCAGACCAGACCAAGCCAGCTCGAACAGATATGGAGAAATTCAAGAGGAAACATCATCGCATCTTGGTCAACCAAACCTCCACAGATTTTCACGGACTCGGACAGTTTCTGAGAGGTATACGCCTCAATCATTCTGGACTTCATCAAAAGAACCAAAGACCCTAACTAAAGCAATTAACTCCAAGAATGCTGTGAAGTGGCAAGAAGCTATGGAAAGCGAGTACAACTCACTTTTGATGAACCAGACCTGGACACTGGTCAACTTTCCCACTCACAAGAGAGTTATCGACAACAAGTGGATCTTTAAAAAGAAGATCAACTTTGATGGTTCCATTGCTAAATGAAAAGCACGATAGGTGGCTAAAGGATTCACTCAAGTCCAATGAGTGGAGTATCAAAAAAATTTCAGTCTTGTCGTCAAGATGCAGTCAATTAGGATTCTAATTGCGTTAACAACCACAAAAGACCTCGAAATGCACCAAATGGATGTCAAGACAACATTTCTCAATGACAACATCGAAGAGGAGTTGTATACCTTCCAACCGGAAGGATTCTAAGTCAAAGGCCAAGAGCACAAAGTGTGCAAGCTGCACAAAGCAATCTATAGTCTGAAACAAGTCACAAGAGCATGGTCCGATAGAATCAACTCTTACCTCATTCAATTGGGATTTGCAAACAATTCAGCTAACTATAATGTTCATTCAAAGCATATAGGCACCAATTCAGTTCACATAGCTCTTTACGTAGATGATACGTTTATTTTGTCTACTGACACTTTTCTTTTGCACACTACTAAGAGTGATCCGTCAAAGGAATTTGACATGACTGATTTAGAAGCTATCCATTCTTTGCTAGAAATTCACATTACTAGAAATAGACTTCGGAAGAAGATCTATCTTAGCCAGCAGGTATATCTAAAAGACAGTTTTAGATAATTTTCATATGTTTGATTGCAAACCAATTGATACTCCAATGGATCCAAGTATAGTATTGAAACCTACTTGTGCTGATTCTGATAGTGAAGTACTCGACATAGCGAAGTACCTTTATCGTTCACTCATAGGATCTTTGATGTATGCAATTCTGTGTACTAGACTAGATTTAGCATACACTATTAGCACGTTAAGTCAATTCATGTCTAATCCTAGGATCTCTCATTGGAAAGCATTAAAGAGAGTGATGAGATATATTCAGGGAAGTTTAGATCAAATTTTATTTTATGATGGAAATACTATCGACCCACTCGTCTTGCGAGGCTACTCCAACTCAAATTGGGGAGAAACAGTCTCTACCAAAAAATCTATCTCCGGGTTCTGTTTCTATCTGGTAGGGGGACTGATTTCGTGGAACTCAAGAAAGCAAAAATCATTCGACTGAGACAGAGTACATCGCAGCATGTCAAGCTTCAAAAGAAGCTGTATGGATCAGGTTATTACTTTATGACCTACATCACACTCAAATCAATGCTACCACCATTTTGTGTGACAACTTGAGCTGTATTTCACTGTCACTGAATCCCAGATTTCATGGCAAATCCTGGTACATAGAAATCTAGTATCATTTTATTCGGGAAGGGCACCATTGCATTTTTTAAGGACAGTGTCGACTTTTTCGCAAAATCTCGAAGAGAGAGAAAAAACTTGACAATCGTCTATTTTCAACGAGGAACGTTAAGCACTTTCCAAAATTTGTGAAGTGAGAGAAAGCCACTTCACGTAATATGCAAAGTGAGAGAATTTGCAGCGTCCTCGTCCGCGTCAACATTCCCTATGGGTTGACCATGTATACGTGTCACACAAGCCAAATACTTCCAAGTACAACGACTTATCTAATTAGGTCACAAATATTTACTATAATTAATACATGGATGAATTCTATAATTGGATCATTCAGGCACACTCTACGCGATGCTCTATCCATGAGATGAATGATTTTGAGCCTCCCAGTTATGCCGTCATTTTGGTTGTAATTGCTATTTTGTTGTGCTTCAGTGTAATATAGCAACAATACGCTTTTCTATCTGTGTATAACGTAGATGAATGTTTGTTGTGACTGTTTAATCACACTTGACTCACTATCATTTTGTTGCATTGTCAATCCATTCAGAATTAAACTTCTTATCAAATCCATTTCCAATAATACCACACTCAAACCATTTCTAATCTCTTCGATGGACTGTACTCATTTTGTTTTTGTGAGTATGAGTTAAACTATAAGATCATGTTAGGCAACCAAACGTTTGAGTTGTGATTACACTTAGCATTAACAATCTATTAGACTATTTCTGCATCTAGCAGCTCATTATAGCGGAAATGTTGTTCCGCAAATATTCCTGCTCTTTGCTCACGTTCTCCATACTCCCTTGTCCCATCATAATACATGAAATTTTTGTTTCACAAGTACTCTGCATTTATTGACTGTTTGTAAACGACGTCATAATTGTAGAATAGCTCAAGAATGAATTTTTTATTTATCTCTCCATCTCCAGATCACCTTGTAGAGAGTTTAGGATATCTGTGTATATACAAATTTTTGAGAGATCCATGTCATTTCAAAGTTGATTCCTGTATATAATGGAGAAATTGCTCCTGGAGTCAACCATAGAAAAAGTGTGAAAATTTGGTCCAACGTGCTTCAATCAACTGTTCCAACCGAGCGCTCCAGCAAATGTTCTACCTGAGTGCCACGACCAAGTGCTCTCACAGAGTTCTACAATCACCTCGACTTCTGCCGAATCTCTTGATCGAGCTTCAACAACATCCTTCAACCAAGGGATTCCCGCTGAAGCAATTACCCAAAGACTCAACCGAAGACATCAAGCGACAGAATAGTCGCATGAGTCCTTCATTCAATGAAAGTCCAATTTGGCTACTATCGAAGATCTAGAGCTAGCAACTGCAAGTTCCTATGTCACCAAATATGCAACAGTGAGATAATGTTCATGAAGAGGAAGTCAGATTCAGACCAGATGAGTAGGACCAGACGAACATCACCTGCCACTTCCTCCAAACAGCTATTGTCATGCCCACGACTGGTCTCGGGTAGCATGTCCATGCTAGGGATCAATTGACCAATAGCCCATAAGTTAATTGTGACTATAAGGGAAGTGGGACCCTTATGTGCATAAGGTCAAAATAATGGTTTTAGGCCTAAACTCATGATGGTGGATTTGTATGGGTCTATCAGTGAGTCATTGCCCAAATAAACATAGCCAATTTGGTAAGATGGCCACTCATTACCAAAATTCCACTATCATGTTTATTGACTGATAGACCCATACAAATCCACCATCATGAGTTTAGGCCTACAACCATTAATTATGACCTTATGCACATAAGACCCCAATTCCCTTATAGTCACAATTAACTTACGAGTTGTTGGTCTACTGATCCCTAGCATGGACACGCTACTCAAGACCAATTGTGGACATGACATTATTCTCCCCTTATTCAAGTTCTATGCTCAAAACTTAAAGCTAGGGAAGTTCTTCCTTAAGCTCCCTTCCTACTACCACGAATTATCATCATTTGTGCGGTTGGCTGGAGGTCGGGGTTAATTAAAAAGCTTTTTTCACTATTTTTAGTGTTTTCCATCTTAGGCTTTAGGGCCGTTTGGCCGTGCGTGCTCTTTTCGCGAAGTGGCACCTTGGCCAAAAAAGTGCAAAAACTGCTAGACATAGATGTCCAATTCTTAGTTGCCCATTTTGCAGTTAATAACGCGAATATATGACTCAAAATCTTTTATTGTGATGAAAGCCTTACGGAATTCCCGCAGGAATTCAGCCTAAATCACGGTTTCCCAGGTAGTTCCCTCCACCACAAGGAGGCCTTTTCCTAAAGAAATAATAAAACTAAAAATAATCACTTTTCCTCTGGGACGTTATGCAAGCCAAAATAGCTTGATTAACGATTTACCCAGTCATCAACAACTTTGGGGCATTTTAAACTTTTGATCGCCGGAAAAAAAATTCCGGTTGGTAGCCCAAATTGTTTTTGAATTAATGATACAAGAACTAAACGATTGAGAAATCATATAGTTACCAAGCATCTGATTCTATGGAAAAGTCGCATAGGCGATGATAATTCGTGGTAAAGGAAGGGAGCTTAAGGAAGAACTTCCCTAGCTTTAAGTTCTAAGGATAGAATTTGAATAAGGGGGGAAGAATGTCATGCCCACGACTGGTCTCGGGTAGCGTGTCCACGCTAGGGATTAGTAGACCAACAGCCCATAATTAACTATAAGTTAATTGTGACTATTAGAGAATTGAGGCCCTTATGTGCATAAGGTCATAATTAATGGTTGTAGGCCTAAACTCATGATGGTGGATTTATACGGGTCTATCAGTGAGTCAGTGGGGAATTGGATGACGTGGCCTAAATAGGCTGCAGAAGTGTTCAATGAGGTGTCACAGTGCAGTACTAGTGGTGCATGGGCCTTGGAGGGTATAAGTATAGCTATTGGGCTTCACTAGTGTATCTTTGATTGTGAGACTAGTAACCGTATTAGGCTCTCACTAGTGTATCTTTGATTGTGAGACTAGTACCCGTATGCTGCTAGTGTGATGCCTCATTCCTCTTTGATATTGATCCATAGCTTGGGGGCTAGATCCATTCGATCTAGGATTGGTTGGGTTGGTTTGTCCACCATCTGTTTCTCTTGTGTTGCTTGTTATTGGCATGCTTAGAATAGTATCATGTGTGTAGGACTTTATAGCTATAGCTGATGGATACTCAGCAGCCACAATCACCACAAGTGCAATCACCTGCTGCTAGCAGATCCAGGTCCCAATCACCCATCGGGACATTACAACTACTAATATCATCCCCTCAATCCAACAAATAGTTGATTCTGTGGTAGCATTCCAACAACCACATTAGGCCACAGATTCAAGGGAGGGAGAAAGAGAGCTGCTTGTAACCACACAAGCAAAAGACACACTTGCAGTTGATCCCACTAAAGAAGACAAAGGCTAAGAAGACAGATGGGCAATCCAAAAGGACTCAATCAGGAAGAGCACCCTAGTCATAAACCTCGGGTTTTGAGCACCAAGGAGATGAAAATCCTTAAGGGAAATTACAAGAATTGGGAAATCACTCTTCTCCTTCAACCACTCCTTCATCCACACCATCCACATTCCCGCCATCTAGTTCTCTTGCCACAACACATGTATCTATTTCCATGTCTGTTATATCATCCACACCATCTATTACAACTTCCATCATCAGAATACCACCACCACCACCACCTTACCTTACATTTTTCTATTATTCCACCATCACACCATTCATCTCTTTTCAAACCCTGGTAGTCTTACCGAGGTAGCTAAAGGTCATTACAGTGTTTTGTGGAAACCAACTACCACCTATATTGGTTGGTTAGCCAGAAAGAATATTTAAGAAAGCAGGTGAAACTGCAAGAAAAGATAATAAAAACTAAAACAGAAAAGAATCAAAGAGATCCAGCTGAAAAGGACAATAAAGGAAAGATCGAGAAACAGACAAAATCTTGGCCAAGTCTCAACAAATGATGGATCAAAAGAAAAAATGAAGATGACACCTGTAGGTCATATTGAGCTCCACACCAAGTAATTGGTGATCAAAGCTCGACACTGCTAAGGTCTTAGGTTGCAACTGTAATATTGTCAGTTCCTTCACCTTCTCACCAAACCCCTCATCATGTTTCCCTACCATCCATCATCAACCTATTTGTCCAAATTTGTTTCTACCACCAATTTCATAACTCTTTGAAGACTGATAACCCAAGGTTTGTGCAATCTACCAATTGAAGGTTCTCCTCTTCTCGTCGAGACAAGAATCTCAATTAGACTGAGACTTTGATTGGGAGAAAAATTGAGGAAACATCCAAAAGCAGAAAGGAGAATACAAAGAGTGCCAAGGCAATCGATGAATATGTGGCAAGACTTACGAGAAAATTGTTCGAGAAATCCAAGGAAAAGATCCAAAGGCAATTTTCAGAGGACAATATACTCAAATGATAGAGACCTGGAATATAAACAAGTTTATACCAGTGATTAGGCCTTATCTGGGATCTATTCTGTTGGGCATAAAAACGAGATTCATCACATTCAAAGATAGGCTACAAGAAGTCTCTTGACAAAAAGAAAGCCAAAAAAGAAAAAGGAAATCTTGAAAATCCATTGTAAATGTTAAAGTTGTTGCTGAGAAGTGCAACGATATTGACAAATAAGTTCTTGGTTTTACACAGACAAATGTTGATTTATGTCTTTCTAAGAATCAAGCGTCAAAGCTGAGGCATTGTAGTGGGACCTGCAACAGTATAGGGGGAGGATAATATTAGCTGATGCCATGGCCCTGACGTGTCGATGAAGTGCCTCATCACCCAAAAAGAGCTTCTAGCAGAGATGAAGTTGAGAGCCGAGTTTGAGAGCACAAGAATTATTAGTGCTAGGCTAAAATGTACAGTTGTGAGCCCCATGGTAATTCCCTAAAGATGGATAGCCATGTGGGAGCTAGCGATTTAGACTCTCTCAACTTGAGTTATGTTTTTTAATAAAGAGGCCTCCTATTATCAAGTAAGAGGTAGAACCCAAATCTTTATAGATTGGGGTTCACTCAGCTGTAAGAGGTGGAATCCAAAATATGATAAAATTGGGTTCACCAGCTCGTGGGTATAGATAGAAGCCTCATCCACGAGTTCCATAGCATGTGTTGTGTATTGTAATGCTGCTAAAATGTTTAATGAACATCCTTCAAACTGCATTCCCTTCCATGCTCCATCTTCATGCATTTAGTTCGGGTACTGATGTATGAGTGTGATTGTTGTTGATTTCTTCTTTTAAGGATTGGTTTGGGTTTAAAATCAAGTAGATGTGTAGGACTTGGAGACTGATCCACCATTCAACTCAATTTTAATGTTTTTCGGTTTTTGGCTCCCTGAGGAGTTCTTCTTACAATTGTTGAGTGATAGTTATAATAAGGACTTTGTAGGATTCTCATTATTTCAGTTTTGATGTTGTGTTGTTGATTCTGTGATTTCAATAGGAGTAGATTCAGTCTAATTCTCTGTTTTTTGTGTAGATTAGATTAGCAATAATCTACAGATTTTAAGAACAAAGAAAGAATTGAAACAATTTGTAGAACCATAGAAAATGAGTTCCTGACAGATCCTATATCTAAGATGAGCTACCATTGCCAATCAAGGATTGAAATCAGGTTGTAGGTGTGTCATATTGACAAGTGGGACACACTACCATTATACTACTGAATAGAAGCGTGACTGAGCCCATTGCCTAATAGATTTGTAGTCACGTGATTCCTGGCCATGATGAAACTCTGTCAGATAGAGAATAAGCGCTAACATCGAGTAGTTGGCCCGTTGAGAAGCATGTTTTGTGCCAAACGGAATCTGTAAACAATGAAAGATTTTGAACAAACATTAAAAAGAGATTCTTCAGCAAGCAATTCAGTATTTTTGTCATAAAATAAAACATGACTGACATAAATATGTTCATAGGATCTAGAATCGGATCAGTCGATATCAATGCCACATTCATCATGTTGAATGGGAAGGTGATAGGCGTATCTAAAGTACAATCAACCATAGGAATGTCGCTCAACTTTGAATTGTTATCTCCTTGACACATGGAGCAGTTACCAATGGTGGTTTTGGTCTTGCTGAACAATCCTTGTAACAATGTCCATAACCGCATTCCCGACAAAATGGAGTAAACTTTTCTTTATTCGGACATTAAGCAATTTTGTGATTTTCACCACATCAAAGCATCCAAGTAGTGCTCTAGCCCACTCTCTAGACTGTTGTTGTTGTGTAGCAGAATATATAGTGTATTGCTCTAAAGAACCAATATCTTTTTCAGTATTGTAATTCCATTGGTCATTACCAACCAAAGATTCTGGTTCCATCATATTTGCAGAAGTAGCATGTTGTACTGGAGGAGCTAGCAAAGCTAATCCAAGGCCATGGGCCTTACCTTCAGGTCCCTTCCAATTTGGATTATCTCTATATTGGAATTTAGCATATCTTTGTTGAATAACCCGAGGATGAAACGAACAAAAAATTATCTCAGACAATAGGTATCCATCATACGTCGTTTCATCATTGTGAACACTTGTTTATGGTTTGCATTATGCTCTTTCAATGCTTTCAACTTTGCATCGAACTAGAATTGCATCTTCTCTAACTGCATTTGCTGCTTCTGGCCAAGCTTTTCAAATTCATCCATCACAAACTCGGCTGTTGCATTGATGTTTATAGATGCAATAGTTGTGGATGTTGTAGTCGTTTGTTTAGCTATATATGACAGCATGCTAACTTTTGGTTCATCATCTGAATCTTCATCCTCTTCGCGTATTGCATCATCCATTGCATTTTGTAATGACGTACAATCAGCTCGTCGTTTAAGTTCCCAGCTAATCCCCTTAGGTAGAACTGCTAAGAACCACATAATCATAATGTCATTATTAATTAGTTCAGAATCACACTCTGATCAGAGATGCTTGACCATTCAATGTAATCTCACACCCTTTCTCTCTTTCCCATATTAATTTTATATAAAAGTCAAAGATCTTCCAATGACTTTCTGTGATCAAATCTGTAAAACTTTATCACTATGAACCAATTCATATTTGTGCACGTTTTATGAATCTTGAGCATTTCTCAACCGTCGCCATGGTAAGTTTGCTGGCATGAGTCTCACAATGACAGAAATTTGCTGCATATATACAAAACTCCAACAGGCTTGCTCATATAATGCTCAATAGATTTTCATGGTCGCAAATTGAGTTCTAAATGCTCAGCCCACCTTTTGATCCATCTCAGTGCCAGTAAGACACTAAATGGTTCGACACCCTCCCTACGCGAGAAAGAAACACGTATGCCACCACTCCCTTAACACTGAATTAACCTCAGTCCTTGTCATCAATCGACATAATTAAAGGTAATTTAAAATCATTAATGATCACCGTCGCAACAGTCCCTTCAGCAGACTTTTTCGAATGGAATAAACCAACTTACTTTAGCTAATATTTTCCACACAACCGAACATTCATTAATTCAAAAATCTGTTTTAATAAACTGCAATCTTATAGTGTCGGGACGTTGCAAAGTTGTAGCACCTCAATGTTCTGGCACCGCAACGTTATGGCACCGCAACGCTATGGGACCGCACCACCATGGCATCGCATCGCCATGGGACTGCATCACCATAGCATCGCATCGCCATGGCATTGCAATAGCACCGCATCGTAGTTAAACTAAAACACAATTTTTTATATCAACATCTAACTATTCTCACATCAAACACACAATTCGGTGATTCCCTTCCAATTTTACACATCATTTTTTCATTATTACTATGACAACATGTATCTGTTAAACCTATCGCACCAACCTATTGAACCATACAATTGTCCTTTTTTTTTTTAAAACACTGCTAACTATCTGTAGTATCTAAAAACAACAATGATGTACATCTGCCATTGATTATCAACGTCATTCTATTCATCATATTCTTATATACAAAAATGATATACAACTATTCTCATAACAGTATGCTTGTACAATTTAATCCTTCGTTCACCACCATCTGCTGGCTGCAAAAAGTACCCCATACAGTATGAATGCTCCCACAAGAAACCACAACAACATGTTGACACCGAACATCTGGCAATCCCTGTTCCAGATTCCAAATTTCTGCATCTCCAGTCGTTCTCTCTGTTGCCTAACTATCATCTGGTGTTGTCTATGCCACAACAATTCTCATGAGTTTACGGGATCGCCAAATTCTCCCCTCGATCATTGCCCATTCTTCTTGATGTGGATGGCATCATCGTCTCCTTGGTACCTTGCTCAGCCATATTTCTGTAGTAAAATTAACAATATCCCGTAATCCAATTACCGTCACTATAATAACATTGCCTTAACTTCTCGCGATATGCAACAACATCCCACAAGATATGAATCCTAATTAAAATAAAACTCAACAACTCCAAAAAACTAGTGACTAACCCGTGTTTCTTGTTTTTTTTTCCCATGATGCAATAACCACACGTGCTACATTATGGTACACACCACCATACAAAGATTCCTTTTCCTGGCTGCCATCATGGTTCTCCAAGCTTATGCTGGTTGAATGTGATGCCCGCCTTTATGATATCAAATAAGGAGTAAATTACTCCTCGATTAACATCGGCTGCAAAAATTCATGCCATGATCCCCCCTTTTCTAATACCTGCTTTGCTGCAAATTAGTCACAAAATCTTGACCTAGAAAAGCAATATTGGATCCCACAATCAAGATCAATAAAAAGCATTGATTAAACATTGAATTTTGACCCCACATGTGTGTGGTACAAACTTCAGTACAACCTATTATCAGAGATTAAGTGAAATCAAGTTTAGATATCAAATCATTCACAAAAACTCCAAACAAAATGTGTAGAAACCTCAAGATTGCCAATGTGCTCCAAAAATTATATCTCCTTACTATGGAATGATGGATTGTATGTACTATAGGGCTCTTCTCTATTGGGTTCTGTAGGTGTGCTTGTTAGCTCTGATACCACCTGTTGGGGGTCATATGTTAGCATTTGAGAAAATAATTTATTAGCTCTGATTGATGAATATGGAATCCAAACAAGAGACAACACAATGTTAAATTATAATAGGATCTACATAAACTGTTGATTCAAACTATTTCTTAGATCAGAGGAATATTTTTGTAGGTGTTTGAGGCAACCATGAAGGCAACGATATAATTAGGCATCTATGACAACCATGCTACCTTCAGGTTAGATATTCTAAATGAGTCATGGGAACGAGTATCAGTAATAGAGAAAGAAATTATCGGAAAGCACTTATCAGTGCAAACACACATAAAGAAATTAGAGAATCTATATATTAGCCTGTTGTAATAACACCAATCAGATCACAATCATGTGTCTGAGAATGGTTCACATTAGTAGTGCACTATGTGTTGTGATCCTATTCTGATGGTTATAGATTGAATAATATCTCTACTTATTGAATTACTTTCACTCTCTCTAATGATCTCTAATTTTGTGGAATTAGATACTCTGATACAATGGAGTTCACGGAGGAACTATGATTCACGCTTCCGCTATTTGATTGACTTTGATTCATCTATGGTGGATATTTCATCATTCTATCTGTTTATGTTATTGTATATATAAATACATCAATTGTGGTGGTCGTGGAGATTACAACTGTACCGTTTAGTGTAAACTATGTAAGTAATAGTCGTGAAGTGGTGCAATAAATGCATAATGTGAAAGATTTCAGATCCTTAAGATCCAATCTACTTGAATGATATTTGGTTAGAAAGAGAAATACACTACCAATTTCACCAATGTAGAAAAATCAGCGTCTACACAATTTGAGATGCAAACACTAATAGAACTTGATCAAACTTGAATGAAATGATTATGTACTGTTGCTGTCCATACAAAACCAGCAAGCTACTGTATTTCACACGTGTGGATCCAAAAATAGCAAATATAGATCATTCTACACATAGAATTGCAAGCAATCACCAAGATAGTGCACCAATGGATAGTAGAACCCAAGAGAACCATGTATAAGCATGAAATGAGATAGAGAAGAGAGAAGATGACTCTCTCCATGAGTTACATCCTTTTATAGCAGGTTCAAACCCTATTTGGCCACTTGGCTTTCCCACCAAAATGCTAACCCTACCAATTTTGGGTCTAGATTCAATGTACCCAACTTATTCAAATTTAATCTACTCAAACTCGCATTCTATCTTTCCCACACTTTCAAAAAGTGTTTATTCAAATGAAATTTAGACTAATGGACTTTGAAAAGTCAACCTCCAAGTCTAAAACAAGTTTTGGCCTCAATATGCCAAATATGAAAATATTGCAAAATGTGATGAAACTAGTTGAATCTTTCACACTCCCTCTTCAACTAGTTTTAGCATAGACTTTGATAATACTCCAAGTGAAGTCCTATGCTTCATGAACAAGTCTTTTTCCCAATGATTTGGTGAAGATATCAGCTACACATTCCCTTGAAGACACATGTTGAAGCTCCACCTCCTTTGCAATGACTCGCTCCCTCACAAAATGATATTGTATCTCAATATGCTTGCTCCTCGCATGAAAGATAGGATTGGATGCCATTCTTTGGGCTGATTGATTGTCACAAAAGATGATTGGGCTCTCTGAAAAATCCAGCAAGTGAAGATCCTTGATCATCCTCTTGATCCATACCATCTCCTTTGTGCAATGTATAAGAGCTTTGTACTCGGCCTCACTAGATGACAATGAGATAGTGGCTTGTTTCTTTGACATCCATGATATAGCTCCATCACCTATGAAAATACAATAAGAACTAATGGATTTCCTATCCATTATATCTCCAGCATAGTCCGAATCTGAAAATCCAAAAAGATTAGGTGATGATCCCTCATACAATATGCCAAAATCTCGAGTTCCAATGATGTACCTCAAAACTCGCTTTCCTAGCTTCCAATGCTCCTAGCATAGTTTTTGCCAATAGAACTTTGATCCATCATAAGAATGATCTCCTTCCTAGGAATATATCTCCTTTCAAGGATCATGTAATTCTCAAAATAGAAACAACCATAATTGATATAGAGAATAGTGTCCACTTGGGATGCTTCGCTATTTCTTACATCAATTTTACATGTAAAAATGTGACTAGAACATGAAGAATCAAATAGAATGTAAATGAAATGATTCCACCATGCTTCCAACTCTGAACTCTCTGGAAAAATACAGCAAACAAACAATAAATGTGAGTGATCAACTTTTGCTTGCATGTCTCCTCCTCCTTTGTCCTTTGTTGCCTTGTATCCACCATGATACTCCATGAATGAGCCTCCATCTTCATCTTGCCACAAGAAACCATCAAACCTTGGAAATCCATGAGTAGGTGAGTACATTAATGATGATTCTATCCATCTCACAACACCTCACACAAATTCTACTATGGATTCTATTCATTCCACGATATCACCACACATCGATTCTATCCATCCCACGACACCTCACATCGATTCTATCCATCCCACATCACCTCACATACCTTGTGTAGAATCTCCTCTTCTTCCTATCCCATCTAGATTTACTCCATTAAAAAAAAGAACACGACTTGGATGCATTTTGACAAGATTTGAAAATGAACAACCAAATTTATGTATTGTTGACTTATCCAAGAATGTTTTAAATTCATTGACTGGGTCTCCCCTTCCTCCCTACCTAGATGCATTGGTTAAGCCCTTTGATAGAAAGAAATATTCATGTTGGCCTGATAGAGTACCACTACCATTATGTGGAACATCATTTTCATATTGGGGTCATATGTACATGATCAAGCCAAGTGAGCACTTTCCTAATGCGGGATTGGGTTTATTTTCTTTGACTAGCATTGATGTCCCCTTGAATAGTGTTGTCACATTAATGCCTTATGCAGGACCTCAATACAATTGGCGTGATTGGCATGCTCTATGTCGTCACCAATGGAGAATATAGGTTTATGGCTTGAATGCCAATGCTTGTTCTTTGGAAGAGCTACATGTGCAAGGAGAGAATGTTTTGAAATCACATCGTATGTACATTGATGGGCGTCTAGAAAAATATGGCAATATTGCTGCATATATAAATAATTCCATTGGGCACCCTTCATTAACTAATTGTGATTTCGAGGAATGCACCAATGGAAAGGAAGAATACTTTTCTAGGAACTCAAAACGTACATACGTAATGGTATGTGCGATAAGGCCCATTGAATGTGGTGAAGAGCTATTCATCATATATAGCTTCAATTGCCCTCTTCCAAGATGTGTACAAAAGGCTTTGAGCCAAACTCAAGCATGTACCTTGTGAATATCAAAATACATTTTATCTATTTAGTGAGAGCAAGTTATGTTGAATGTGAATTAATTGTTTTTTTTATATTTCATATTGCATGCCTTAATTTAAGATATGGTGTTTGATTTGCATGTCTTAATTTTAGTTTTAATTTTCATGAATGACAATCTTATATGTTAATTGATGAATATGTTAATTTGTTTCCCATGTTTGAAAGACTATGGATTGTCATCTAGCTCTAGTGACGATGACAACAACCACTCCATATCCAAAACAAGATTAGCATACGATAAGCCGCACATAAATCAACTATCATGTCGTGAGCGTATGGGATTGAGAGCCATGATGAAAATAGATGGCTTCAGAATCAAGATCAAGTGCTGAAAATGATTTTTGCATTCAAGATGAAGTTGAAATCATGAACAATTTGATAAATAATGTCTATGAGCATCATGATGTGGAAGAACACACTGAACATGATAGTGAATCATTTATTAGTGTCGAGGAAAAAAAATTGAGAGAAGAATCAAACATAGCATTATATCCTAGAGCAAAGACAAGGTGTTACGACACTTTCCAATAATCCCACAATTGCAACGATTGTTTTGTTGCAAGTCTCTTGCAGAACATGTGCGTTGGCATGCTAGTCATCGTTCTTCAGATGAGATCATGAGAGTACCTTCAGACTCTCCTGCATGGAAACACATTGACAAAAAATATCCATGTTTTGCAAGTGAAACAAGAAATATAAGATTTGGACTTGCAACAGACGAGGTTAACCCCCTTGGAAAAATGTCAAGCACATGGTCTACTTGGCCAATGGTGTTGGTCAACTATAACATTCCACCTTGGCTAAGCATTAAAAAAGGACATCTCATGCTAGCACTTCTAAATTCTGGAAAACATAAAGTAAAAAATATGTACATCTACTTTGCACCATTGATTGAAGAACTAGAACTACTATGGAAGGGAGTCCAAGTATATGACATCTCACGTCCACTTCAAGACACAACATTTTTGTTGCATGTGATTTTAATGTGGACTATGCATGACTATCCAGGATTGGGCGATTGTTCAGGTGACTAGAAAATGAAATCACTTGTAATGTTTGTATATTTATTTTTCATGCATGCAATATTTATTCTTTAAAAGAATTCTATTTATAACACGAATTGCATTTGATTCTTTTAGGTTTTACAACTTCTGGATATCATGTGTGTCTCATTTGTGGACCAAATATTGATGCTTGCCACTCACGTCATTTAAACAAAGTTGTGTATGAAAATCATCGCAAGTACTTGCATGATGAAAATCATTCATTTTGAAATGCTCATAGAAGAGGCTTTGGAGGAAGATTAGAAACAAGAATGCCTCCAAAGATAATGTCCGTGGCAAATTGGCACAAACTTTGGATTGAATCCGAGACTAAGCCAATCAATGGTATGAAAAGACTATCCATCTTTCATTGTTTACCATATTGGAATAACCTTTTGATCAATCACTTGCTTGATCCTATGCACATATTACAAAATGTGGGTGAATCAATATGGAAACACTTGGTGGGCGACAAGGACAGTATTTCTGCCAGGCATGATCTACAAGAATAAAAAACAAAAAAAGATTACTACTTCTCTGGTTATGAAAGTACATAAATGACTCCTTGTCATCTTTATTCAGCCATAGTTTAAAAAAGGTTGGTAGTTGCGCCACCTTTTTGAGCGATACAAGATATGAATAATACCTGCGTTCAATAGTTATGAGCATATGCTTCTAAATTCCAATTCAAAAATTACTCACAATTTAATCAGTGTTGAATGAATAGCAAACCTTTAGACCACCCTTTTTGCAGCTCCACGGATGTCTGGCTGTTCCGTCGCACCCTTTGACAACTCCATGTCTTTCTGTATGGCATGGAACATTTTTTTCCGATTCAAAAGTTTGAAATCAGTAAAATACTCCTCCATAGATGCACATCCCTGAATATCCATTGGCCCTAAAAAATGATGCAACATCCAAGTCAATATGAATTCAACTTTGATATATTGTTATGTTAAGGGTGATTTTGGATGTTGGTCCATACTCCAAGAAACTACGCAAACTTTAAGAGTAGCATAAAACTATGAAATGAAAACGACAGTTGTTTTAAAACGACTACTCAGAGCCAAACATTCCTTTAGAACATTGAGGGATGTGTCCTTTAGGTGCTCCAACCATGTCTCCTTCGTCACCCATATCCTAAAATCCTTGTCGCTCTTTGGGATTCTAAACTGCCCAGATATGGGTCCCATGCACCAACCCAGCCATTTACACTTCACCTCATTGGACACTGTGGAGCAACGCAAATGATGCAGCTTTTCCAAGCCAAGGAAGATTCCCATGCCATAATGTTCTGTGCTAGTAACAAGCTCAAACCACTCCTTACCAAGCGATGGGTTGACAACTCCAATTACCTTTTCATTTTCCAATACCACAAAAGCCTTGGATGCCATAGCATGAGCCACTATATCATATGAATCATTCACAACCATTCAACTTTCTCATGTAAAGAAAATTGTGTAATCTGTGAGATAATGGAAGTACCAAACTGTGTGGTCTATGTGGCAATTCAGGTATCAAACCATTATTGTCATGAACAATATCTACTTTTAAGAAATAAAATCATATTTTTGTGGATACATTACAGTTAAAAAATTCAAAGCATAAAACAGAAAATGTATTTTGACACATTTGAGAACCAAATTTTGACTAAGAACATTATCTCAGAATATTTTTTGTAGCTTCCAAACATAGCACACTCAATGAAATAGCAAGATTTTCTTTTTGTAACCTTGAAAGATAGCACGTCGTTGTGCCAAGTGCAACGGAAAAAAAATTGCAATTAAATTTGTATTTGCAACCTCCAAAGATGGCACGCCGGCGTGCTAAGCGAATCAGCCCAAAAATAATAATAAATAAACAAATAAAATGTTGGCTTGATTTGCTTAGCACGCTGGCGTGCCATTTGGAGGCTGAAGAAAAAAATATATTTCAAAATTGTCTTAGTTTGGGATTTTTAACTTTGTACCAAACAACAATTCTTAATAATAAACATTCAAGTAATGTCATAAAAAAGGTAGCACACCTTGTGCTATCTTTTTGTTGAATCAAGACAAGAAAGAAACTCGCAAAAATGAAGTCTAGACACTTGATGGTTTTCAAAACTTATCAGGACTTAAATTTGTATAATAGATCTATCCTTTTGTAGTAGCTGAGACAACCTTAGATGGAATGTGTCGTTATCCACATGGCACTTGCTAGGTGCATTATGTATTGTATGAATAACATTTCCCATAATTGGCTGAAGGGAGTGCAACTCATGTGTAGGATAGTTGTGATTTTCTTAATGTCAAAAGTTGATTATGCTAATTAACATATCCATCTTGTTGATAGTATGCAATGCTTCATGGTATATCATGTGCATGATTTGTAATGAATAGGTGTGAATGCTAATGGGTGATTAGCTTGAGATGTACCACATGAGTACATTTTATGTTTTTCAAAGTTTTTTCTACTCATGAGCAATTAACCTAGAGGGAATAAAGTGCCCTCCCAAAGCCACCTCCCTACCCATGGAATCACAAAATCAAACTTGGGTGCTCATCCCAACTCAAGCACAATACACCAACTCTCCACTTGTGGGATTATGACTATCCATGGCGTTAAGCCCCGCCATCCCAAGGTAAACAACTAGATGCTGTCCTTACCAAACATGAGAATATGCATTCAGAAAAAGCTTTGTAGTGGATTGAAAACACAGTGCTTGGACATTGATTGCCCTCTGGATAAGGGCAAGGAACAAAAGCAATCTCCAACCAATTTTTGACAAGAAGGAAGGATTTTGTGCACGATCCATATAATTTTCAATGTCTTTACAAAATTTAGAACCTCAGCCAAAACAGAAATAATTCAGTGTGGAAGGAGATGGGTGATCGTATACGGTACGATCGAGTATATGGATGATCATGTATGGTGTGGTGTGCAGACGAGAGACGGATGCAGCCAGGAATTTATACATGGTACACATTTGCAGCGATCATGTGCCACGCCTCTAGAGTTTGCAAAATGATGGGCTCACTGCCGTTGTTGAACAGGAAAACATGAGCGTTTTCGTGAGTGGCTAGAGTTGGGTAGACCCGTGAGGTGATGCAGGCTCGGCCGCCCTGCACAAAAGTCTCCACAATGGAGTGATCAACCTGCACAGTGCACCCACACGGATAATCACTTCAATAAGTCAGTGTTACTCAAATCTATTCAAGTTTTGTTTTGCAAGAAGTAATTAATCTACTATCAACAATCATTTAAGCTTTAAGCTTTCATATATTGTAATGCTGGCAATTACAATAAGTCTTAGAGATAAGAAATTCTCGTTCGCCAGCTTCTTGACAGTTGTTCCATAAACTGTGGCGTCAATGCCTTTTGCCAGGGAAGCCCTGTCAATGCACATCCCTTATTTAAATTTCAGATTACATGTACTTTTCTTTTTATCTACAAAGCTACAGATCTCTAACCATTTAAATTTTAGAACAATCCAAATCAGATTTGATGCATTGGCTTAAGAAGACAATTTGAAACTTGGGCTTTCTGGGGAAATTGAAATTCATCAACAGCCAAATTACGAAAGGTACCTGCTATGATCACTACAAACTGTGGTGATCCACTCTCCATTTGGCTGTAGTGCAAGATAGAAAAACACTGCAGTGTGTTCATGTAGATCGTCTGTCGCAAGAACAAGCAATCCAAAAGGTCCAAAAATACCCCTGTGCTCGGCACCTCCTTGTCTGCAGTCATATTGCTCGGTATACGGAAGCACATCTAGCAGGTCTACGTTGGGATACTTGAAAGTGACTTCTACGTCAAGCTGTAGAGTCAGAAGGAGCTTTAATAAAGAGAGTTGCCCAAGTTCGTCATATCAATGTATTTTCTGATAATATCTGAGATATTGCGTATCAATCATTGATCACAGAATCCATACAAGAATTTAATATGTTACATCAGCAAAAGTAAGGTTTCCTCTTACAAATGTCCACTTTACCTGAGCTCCAGAAGCTCCATTCACTTTCACAAGCGCACCACCCTGTAGCACTATATTCTGCTCGGTTACTTTCTCGCCACGAAGAGTCTCAACTTCTTCAATAGGCCACTGTATAAGGTTTGATCCGGTGATGCTGTCAAGTACCAAACTTCTTGGAATCGTCTGCCATGATCGAAACGTAAATCATCAAAAAATCATTGTATGCAGTAAACAACGGACTCGAGGCAAAAAAAAAATGACCATCGGATTGCCCCACTTTCGTTTGCAATTATCAGAACTGATTGTATTGTTAAAAGCTTAACCTGTGTTTGAACAAGAAGTAAACTTGCTACAAATTAAGACGTCCTACCTGCACAGATGCCCAACCTTTGGCAACATCATCTTCCACACTGTCAGACTCATTCGCCCAACCCCACAAGATACGTCTTTGCTTCACTGGGTCATAGAAAGTCTTGGATGCATAGTATTTGCCATAATCATAGCGCAACCCAATCCCCACATCTGTCGTTGGATTATCTGCGGTAAACGTATGAGACTTTGTGGAATAGGTTCCAAGGGCGTAAAAGTCGTGTTTATTGTCGTCCAAGCTTGCCTTCAAAATGTATTTCACTAGTTGATTGGATTGAACTTTTGACGTATCCAATCCATGGTTGTGGATGAGGGAAACAGGGTAGAAATCTACACATTCCCACATGCCTGTGCTGGGAACGTGATGAAGGAGATTCTCTTGCAGAGTCCAGCTGTAAAAGTCGGAGGTTTGATAAATTAAGGCGACTCCTGTCGTCCCTTGCTTGGAACCTATTGCAATCCGCCATAGTCCGTCCGATTCCAACCATGCTGTAGTAGGATCACGGAAATCCTTACTGCCAATACCTGGGGGTGGCACCAGAATGGGGTTCTGAGGAATTTTCATCCACCTACGAAGGAGAGGATCGGTTAATTGCTCTGGAACAGCCATGCTCTGCAACTGCACCGATTCGTTTGATGAACCGGTGTAAAAAATTACAGGTCTTCCGTCAGGAAGAATGGTGGCAGAACCTGACCATACTCCGTCTGCATCGTACCAGTGGTCTGGGACAAGAGCTAAATTCAAATGGAACCAGCGAATCAAGTCAGTTGACACAGAATGCGCCCACGTGATATTGCCCCAAACTGCTGCATCAGGATTGTACTGATAGAAGAAATGATAATAACCTTTGTAGAACATTGGCCCTGCCAAGAAACAAGGATCATCCATTCAGCTGGCTATTCATTAGAATATGTTACAACTACAAGAAGTCGTGCAGTCCTGTAAATTAAATACGAGTTCTTAAAAAGAGCGGCCTTGTGGAAATCGTACCATTTGGATCTGCACCAAGTGATGTCATTTGCGGCAATGTGACAAGGAATTTGCAAACGAAAGCAGAACAAAAGTTCTGTTAGTCGATCATAATAATTCAATTCAATGCAGTCTGATAACAGGTGCCACTAGCCTTCCAACTCATTTCAATCTGATTACAGGTGCAACTATTCTTCCAATTCAAATCAAGTATGATGACAGGTGTTCCAATTCATTTCAATCTGATTACGGTTGCAGCTATTCTTCCAGTTCAATCTAACATCACTCCTGTTATAACAGAGTTAAAATATAGTGATATAATAAAGGGAAACCGAGGGTACATCTTGTTGTTTCATGCAACACATCAAAGCTTAGCACCTACCGTTCATCCAATTCTTTTGGGGCTGAAAATGAAATGCAGTACGCTGCTCCAACAAAAAGGTTGGTGGAGGTGCTTGATGTGGCCAAGATAGTAATGATAGAAGAGCAAGGCACACCACAACTCCAAAGCCACAAAATATAGCTGCCAGGAAAGATAAATGCACTCGGGTACCGTCGCGTTTATTTGCGTTCTCGGTTGAACGTGAGTTAACATCTGGGAGCTGCGAGTAATAGGTGCCGTCATTCCCACTGGCTAGGGGAGTTTCAGTTTGAGCATGCCCAGCTGTTTGATCCTGACTTTCTAGATCTTTAATAGGCTTAGCATCTTCCGCTGCAAACGCCATTGCACCTAATTAGCTCTGTGGCCAGCCGATCGATTCGAATCGCAGAAGCAAGTGAGCTACAAGCATAATAGCGAGCAAGAATCGTCAATGCCACAGCAGCCTAGGTGAAATATTTTTATGCGATAATCATAACCAAATTTTGTATGCAATTGTCATTTTGGATTGAAAACTGTGATTTGATTTCTTTGCATGGCTCAAAGCCCCGAGTAAGTCTATCCCAAGCATGACAAACAATCATCTCTGACAAAGAACCGAGATATGGGATAACCAATTTCAAGTTTTCTCGGAAGACAAGCGGCTCACGGTCAGTCTCGGGACAATATCCTTGTGAAGCTCCAGTATCCAAGCGAGCGTACTCCACCGAACCATAAACGTGTAAACCCTTTGAAGCACTCTGGCTTGAGAAGGCCACCAGAGGCTCGTGGCCTGAAGAGGATGACAGTATATGCAGCAGAGCCTTAAATACCATCGAGGAATTGATCATCGGATTGCCTCTACCACCTTTCCAGCTGAAACATAGCTGCACAAGCTAAAATAAAAGTCATTATAAAATGGAGCACGTTTGCAAGCTGCACGCTGGAGGGCCCGTCCCGGGTGATGTTCTGAGTAGATATAGTTGAAAGCTACTCTTTGTGAGTAATATATTCTAGAATTCTCAACGAAGAAAAATTATTGAGAATTTAAAACTCCTAATGCTTGATCACCAATGGATGATTATTCAACTATTCCGGTGACCTGTCTAATGGTGAAAATTCCTCCTAGCTTATGAGAGACTCAGCTAGTCACTTATAAGATTGCATTCTTGATCGTGCCTTGCAATATTTGATGGTCAAAATTTAGAGATGTCAATATTGTTAATTGCAGAATGTCCACCACGGACAATCCGCCAGTAACTTGAACTTATCTTTCCTCATGCCAGTCCGCCTGTTTGAACTTATCTTTCCTTGCTTATGCATTACAATGCCATGACATAACGCTTCACGTAACTTGTTAGTATATATCATCCTACAGCTCGGAAATAACTTTTCATAGTTCTACTATTAGGCTATCATGGCTAGTGGGCAGTTTAGCAATATGCTTCTAATTTTTTCTTGGATCAGACTTTTCCCTGGCTATTTAAGTAGTAAATCGTGGCAAAGTTTATCATTAGGAAATACAAAATCGAAGTCTGAACTGGCCAGCCTTATTATCGAGAACTGAACTGATATATTTTGAAGGCACTGTTAGGGGTTAATCTACAAACCAAGGTACCTCGAGGCACCGAGGCAGCCGGCCACAGATCAGAGGCGAATTTTTTCTGATCTATATATCCAATCAAATTATTTCAGTAGTTAATCTTTCATCTCATCCCAAGAATTATTGCTGTAGATCACATCCTTCTAGGATCTTCCCCCTCCAATCTTTCATTTCGATCAGATCAGACTCTTCTTGGATCTAACTTGCATTGTTCAGACACACACACGTATCATTGAAACAAATACTCAATCACAATTTACAGCATTCAATTCACAAAATAGGATCAAGCAACTCTTCAAGGATTTTAATTTTCTAGTCAAGAGCAAAACCTTACAATATAAAATTTGGATTCTACATTTGATATTTGAACTTAGACACTCCTTTGATTCCAACCTCATTCAAATATGACGTGTAAACTAGTTTTGATAGAAATGGACCACTGTATATGTCACACACTTTAGGATGACTCTTTGATGGTAATCATATATGGATATCAATTCATATTAACCAAAATTCTACCACTAGACCTATATTATTCTAGAACCATGAGTTCTATTTATGTCAGTGTTATAACTAAAAGCCTAAATCACCATTTCCTATGGAGAAAATCCATAATCATGATCTATAGGCTAAAAGTACATCAAGATATGAGAAGCCACCTACTTGGAGGTCAATTCCACCACCTAGAAGCATAAAGCAAAGAGATCCACCAAAAGGGTGCAAAAAGCAAGAATCCCAACTCCACCTTCTGATTGATGTGAAGCAAGCTCTAATACCACTATAACGATCACCAAGTGAAGATCTTCAATAATCTTGTCACATGCAAACCAAAAGGACACCTGTGGAGCAAAACCACCCAACTAACAGGAAATGGCTAGTCAATACCCTAACCACTTCACCCCCAAGGCAAGGTGAATGGATACAAGAGTAAAGCAAGTTGTCTAGTCAAGCAGCCCTTCATGTAGTCGTAGCTACAAGCTTTCAAGTTGTAGACTTGAAACTCCTTAGAGTTTTATATTTTTGCTCTATAGTTTAACAAACATAACATTATTTTTTAACAATTTTCTTAATGCAGATCCATCCTTAGACTTAGAATGGATCTTGAGCTCTATCACACTCAATTTTCATAGTACTAGAAGATGGGCAATTTAGTTTAAATTATGTACATCTATATGGAAAGATATAAAGCTCAAAATTCATCATTTCAGTTGAGTATAACAATTTACTAGAAGCGTCCATTTTTCTCATTAACTTAGTTTGTAACTATTTAATTTATATGCTTTTTAGTTATTGGTAATTGTAGAGGCAAGGTTGGGGTAGATTAGTGTCATTTTGCCATTGAGTATTAATCCTAACATTGTAAATCTCCTTTGATCATGATTTTTCGACATTGTGATTTTGTTGGCATGTGGGACACCAAACATTATCATGTCTGGGAAATTTATTGATAGTAGACATTTGGGATGTAGTATAGGTTGTCAATCTGGGCCTGATGGGTCTTATTCATGGTCTCAAGTTGTTGTAACAACAACTAAGTGAAAACATCGGATGAGTTTCCATCACCTTGGGCTCTGTGGCTTTGGTCAATAGTAATGGTCCTTGAACGTTGGAGTTGATACTCCTCATTTGAGCCTTCATCTTCTTCTCAGATGGCATCATCCATGGCATCACATAAGGTAGCATAGATTTTTGGTAGTCTAAGTTCACGCCTAATGGATTTTGGAAGGCCATCCATGAACCATATTAGCACGGCTTGATTAGGTGCTAGATGAGCACGACATTCAGTTTTAAGGCATTTGAGGCGTTCAATGTAATCTCGTACCCTCTCATCCTTCCTCATTTTTATCTTACTAAGCAGTGAGAATGGACTCTCCAGGAATTTGATTTTTTAAATCATTTGATGAATGAATCATTGAGGGATTCCCACTCATTTTGTTCATGTCACTCAAGATTGAAATACCATTCTCGAATTGCATCAATGAGAGTCATGCTAAAGAGCTTGAGTTTCTCTTCCGAGGTTGTCTCTCCATAGACTTCACATGCTTCCTCATAAACTTGAAGATAATGTGCGGGGTCGTTGGTACCATCATACTGTGGTAGATCAAGTCCAGGGCTCGTCGATTATGCCAGGATGGCTTCTAGCATTGGTACAACATAGGCGAAAGGATTGGGCATCCTTTGAGCTCTTGGGGCCTCAATTAGTACTGCATTCTCTTGTGGTAGATTAGGATTATTGGCAGCCATGCTAAATTGTTCTTGGAGGTTCCAAGGTGGAAGATGGCTAGTTTAAGGTCCCTGACCTCCAAGTGAACTCTCCTATTCCTTTGAGATCTAGATCTAGTCTTTTGACCTGATCTTAGCTGTATCCAGACAAGGTCCCTTTCTAAGTTGTACCTTAGGAAATTTTTTCTATGGGAGAGCAACAAGGCTACTTAGATTTGGGAATTCAAGATCTAAGTCCTAGGAAACGGGGAATGCAAGAACTCAAGAATATGAAAGTGGGGAATGTGGATCTAGGAATCAACTTGGAAAAATGAAAAGGATATGAAGGTTGGGAATGTTGAAAAGGAGAATTTTAGAAGAGTATCTCAGATCTGGGAACTAGACCTTGGGGACCTGATTATGGGATCCTTGAATAATCAAGTTTGTCTATAATAGTGTTACACCGAAACCTTACCATATAGTGTGTTATATGATCTGCTCCCCATGCACTTCGAACTGCATCCACAAATTCACTGGTTGTTTTCCGTATCATTTGTACATCAAGATTTGAAAATTGATCTTTTCTCAAGTATTTCACCATGTTGTCTAATTTTCCCCAAACTTCTACTTTGAGTGGCCGAGTAAAACCTATTTTTTCAAAATATTGAGTTGTAGATGTGAAAGTACTGTACTTTAGGACCATAAATGGATCTAAAAAAGATCCACAAGAGTGATTGGATGCTTGCTTAACAATCTATCAGAAAACTAGTCATCAAAAAGTTGATCTAGATTGGCAGTTTGACAAACAAGCTTATCAATAGATGGCAAAGTGTCTAAGATGGCAAAATTTTGAACCAAATTTGCAAAGTCATCTCCTAGACCATTAAGAACAATTTGTACAAACTCTCCATCTTGAATCTTCTCTCCAATGGAAGCCAACTCCCTATTTAAAGACTTGATTCTTGTACATAATCATGTGCACTCTATTCACTTCTCTTCATGCTTTGCATAATCTGATTCCTAAGCATGAGAACTCTTGAAGTATTACTAGATTCATAGATTGATTTTAAAGACTCCCAAGCCTCTTTAGCACTAGTACATGCTGATACTTATCTCAATAAAACATTGCTCACATTCATCTTCACACAATGAAGTGCAAGCCTAGATCTCTTCTTGTATCTAGCTAACTCATGTGCACCTAGAGGTTCATCTTCATCCTCAATCAAGAACTCATAATGGTCTTGGAGCACCAAGAGTGACTCCATCCTAACCTTCCAAATAGCATAATTTATAGAATTCAATCTCTCACTAGCTTCTAGAAGGTATGCTCAAAACTCACAAAGGTCTCACGTTTCTAGTGTTTCACTCAAATTTGATTTCTAATCCAACAAATGGAATTATAATCGCAGTTCTATCACTCCCTCACAAAGCTGAAATGAAGATAGGATGAAGTGAAAACTACTTTCAAACAACTCTTGCCAAAAAATGGGTTTGATTGTCTCTAGAAACTCACTAAGGTCTCTCTCTTGTAGTGTTTCACTCAAATTAAATTTATAATCCAACAAATGGACTTATAATCTCAATTCTAGCACTCTCTCACAAATTTGGAATGAAGATAAGATGATGTGAAATCTACTTACAATCAAATCTTGCCAATTTTGGCTATTTTTGGACAATCACATGACTAAATCTCCCTCACACTTTTTGATGCACTTTTAAGACCTATAAAACAAGTTTAGAGGACCTGATTTCAGCCTAGATTAGTTAGATTTCATGACCCTATGTCAAATCTAATCAGTGGCACTCAATTTTGGTAGCTTATCCTAAGATTTCCACCAAAAATCACATCAAAAGCTCTCAAATTGAATTTCTTTGGATCAAATGAATAACATACATTAAATGCAAGTTCAAAGGTGCCCACATTTGTGGATAGTACGGAATTATACCCCTACCAAGTTTGGGATCAAATCTCCTCACCAAAATCAAGATTCTAGCTTGCCTTCTCAATATTAGTTTTTAGCACCAAAACTTGCTAAAAATGGATTTGCATTAGATCAATGGCTTATGCTCTTGTACTTGGCTCTGATACCATGTGAAAGTATTGTACTTGAGGAACATAAATGGATCTACAAAAGATCCACAAGAGTGATTGGATGCTTGCTTAACAATCTATCAGAAAACTAGTCATCAAAAAGTTTATCTAGATTGGCAATTTGACAAACAACAAGCATTAACAATCAAAATCATTGATCAAAATTGAAATATGAGACCACACGTATGTACTACAGGCTTTAGTACGCCCTTCAACCTGAGAAATAAGTAGAAATTGATTTGGTTTCATTTGGATCACAAAAACTCAATGTACATAGTGAACTAGCTTGAGATTGCCAATGAGCTCCAAAAATATTCTATCTTCTCACTATGGGAGCTTGGAATACATAGAAAATTTGACTTCTTGAAGTTAGGTGGATTTCCAACATGTAATAAGGAAGTTAACTCACTCTTCTTGCTCTAAAATGAAACCCTAGCCTAGATCCTAGAGTTATGCTTGGTAATACATCCTCTAATCTGGATATAGCTT
Organism: Diphasiastrum complanatum; assembly: GCA_029204225.1. Lineage (NCBI taxonomy): Eukaryota > Viridiplantae > Streptophyta > Lycopodiopsida > Lycopodiales > Lycopodiaceae > Diphasiastrum > Diphasiastrum complanatum. Next base: position 30,787,143 of record CM055101.1, read on the forward strand.
GTTTTCAAGATGACTCTGGCTCGGTACTCCATGCAAACAAGATGTGAAGATATATTATTTTTTCTACTATACACACCTTTGCATGCAATGTACAAATATGAACACTCTGAATAGGAATTGGTAGTACAAGTTTCTAATTAGGATCTTCTCGATCTCTTGATATTCCTGTACTCATTGTATCCTATTGATCCATATTCATTGCAACATCCAAATTTTCATTCAGTGACTCAATTAATAATCTATGTGTCATGGAAAAAATGGCCTTTTAGGTTATTGTGATAATTTGGAACTCTATAAAATGCACATTCAATGCAAAGAATACATTATTTGGAAGAGGAATTAAGGAAAATATCAAAGGAGTGCGAAGAAAAATTTACAAAATTGAAAACTTGTGAGATGTTCAAGAAGGAGATTCAAACATTAAAATCTTCTTTGCGTCATTTCACAACCAGTAATGATGAGATAAAAATCGCATTTCAATCCATGCATATCTCATATTTGTAAGATATGGATTTGCTCAATAGAAAGGTAAAAAACAACAAGAGAAAAAGACTGGTTACCAAGGATATATGTGATCTATCATCCAAAGGAGGTTATCGAAAAAGATGTTGGATTTATCTCCACTACTCTCCTAAATCCTATTTTAATCTACCTGCATTCATGTTGTATTTTTTACTCATGTTGTCGCACAGTCTGCATATTTACATGTAAAATCTCACACTGACGACACACCCTCTTTCAATTCCAACATGGTATCAGAGCTTCTTTCGTAGCCTGATAAGCTTCCACAGTACAAGACTCTACTATCCGATAGAGTAATTGTCTTCTTGTTCTTTTATTCAGTACCAGATTTTCATACTTAAGTCACTGATAGTTTTTCCTATCACTTAGACTAATCTTCCACATGGATTCCCAAGGGATGCTCCTTGATGGCTGGTCATGAAGGCATCATGATCCACTTCTTGAATAGGCTGTGGAGCTTCTGCAGCTGCATTTGCCACTTGATTCAACTGCCCCTTGTTGTTGTTCTTTGCTTGAAGTATCCGACAATCTTGAATTTTGTGGTTGTTTTGCTTGCAATATCTACAGAACAACTTCTTCTTTGTTTGCGGAGTCGTATAAGCTTGGCAAACAATATTGACACAGATCTGAGTGCAGAACAAAGAGCTGTTATCAGATTAAGTATATCAAATATACATGTCAATAATGCAGTAGCGGATGAAACCACATGCCCTACAAAGCTAATTCAATTTGTAAGAGGAATGAACCTGTTACTGACAATAAAGAATCAATGCACAAGGCATCTACTTCTTCTCTCTCTCTGCTAAGCTTCTGATGCTATTATGTTACACTGACTTGATCTTCAATCTCTTAATCAAGATATCAATCTAAATACGTAGATGATATTCAGTATATATACACAATGTTATTGCTTCTCAATCTATTAAGGCAACGTTTTGGTTGAGAAATTTATTGTCAGACATCAATCTGTATCAGTACAGCCCTACAATTTTATTCTGTGATAATCAAAGTGCTATTGTCTTATCGGCTAACCCTAGATTTCACTCTAGGAGTAAGCACATTGAAATCAGATATCACTACATCAGGGGAAAAGTTCTCAACAAGGAGGTGAGCTTAACGTACTGCAGAACGCAGGACATGGTTGTAGATATATTTACGAAGGCATTAAGTGTTAATGCACACAACCATTCATGCTGCATTTTTTACTCATGTTGTTGCACAGTTTGCATATTTACATGTAAAATAAGACATGCGAAAAATTTGACTGTCTGCATAAATACAAGTAAATTTCCACTGGCAAAAAACGCGACACTGTGTTTTTACACATAATTTGTGATAGGCGAAAAAGGCGACACTGTCTTACAAAATGTCAAAAGTGCTCTAGGAAAAGTGAAGGCACCCTATAAATCAAATCCTAAGGCATTTCGTCAGGGTGTTAGAGTGGCATTTAGAAGAAGAGACCATAAATCTACATACTTTAGCTTTTCCTCTTTGTATCAGATCATATCAGAAATTGACAATTTGGGTAGTGAGCTGGAGATGGTGCTTTGACGACACTTGTTCGACGCTAGAGATAGAGATGGCTTAGGCTTTGTTTCTGAAATGCCACTCCTATTAGTGTTTCCAACTATTGGGAGGAAATATTTCAGCATTTTGAAAATTATACTTTAACTGTGTTTAAGCACCAGTGACGTTTGATGTGACTAGAATAAGGTAGATTTCTTTTTATGGAAAGTAGTGCGGGCAGATGCATAAAGAAGTTAGAAAATGATTTTTTAATTACTTTATTGTTATTTTTCTCTCTCCTACATGGCATGTCTTATAGGGCCCGCTTTGGGCCCATATTTTCTCTAATGAATATGTTTCTAAATCTGTTGTGAAAGTGCCTTCCCAATTTTGTCTATGCCAAGTTAGAAATAAACTGCCAAACAACAAACCAGAGTTCTAGGGAGTGTTTTGAGCCCAAAATCTTAACAGACAGATTCGCCTAATTTACCATGAATTAAGCAGACATTTTTACATAGAATATAATAGGGATGAACTCAGTTTAAAAAAAACCAAGAAATAATTGAAAAAATACTTCCAAAACCTGTTTGCATTCCCCAAGAATGCAAAACTTGCTATCTAAGTTCACCCACTTCAGATTTAGGCCACCATTACCTGCTGAAACTATTGTCTAGAGAGCAAACCTAGACTAGTGACTTCAGCTCCTGAAACCTGGTTTTAAAGTTCTGTATGTTCTTGCCTGTACAGCCTCAGCATTAGTGTATCTTGGTTCACATCCTTCACCATTGAGAGATCCATTTGAGGCCAATATATTGTCCAAAGGGAAAACACATATTCCAAGGATCCATTGTTGTACATTGAAAAGTGTGCAAATCTTAATTTTTTGCACTTCTGCCAACTGTACCTTTGAGTTCCCCCACCTGTCGGTGAGTGATTTTACACGTATTTTACCTACTATGGTCAAGAGGAGTACATACTCCATCAGATCATTTCCCAAGTGCAAGCCAAAAGTCAGATTTGTACATTTTCAGATCTGTACTAGCCTATCAAGTGAGTTTGGAACTTGTACATTCCCCAACTATACTTCTCAAGATTCAATAGAGATCTAGGTTCACCAAGTTGTAGGCTAAATTTCTCATTTATGATGAGCTTAACTTGATCCAGGCGAACCTAAACTCCCATAAGATCAACCTCAAAGTTGTATATTCTCATATACACATTTTTTGGTCTACAAGCTTCAATTTTCAAGATCTAAGTTTGCCACTTTGAGATCTAATATGGATCTTTAATTCCACAAAAGGGTGAACTTAGACTCCCAAGGGATCTTCCAATCTCGCAACATTTCACTCCCAGCATATTGAATTCTCAAAATCTTCTCAATTTCTCAATTTTGGCCATTTGAATTGGCCATCAATGATTTGAACTCATCCATTCAACCCACGACTTCATCGACAACTTCAACAAGTCACTATTTCCAAACAGTCTACATAAATACATTGTCTTTTCAACAGTCTGCAGAAATGAACCGTTTGTCACACAGTTCGCATTTTCTCAAAATGCAACAAAGCAGTCTACTTCAACGATCGACAATTTTAACTACTTCGACAATATTCAAAGTATGCGATAGTTGGTTCTACTTCGAAGTCTGATCATTCCACTACTTCAGGAAATATCCAAAATATGCTAAGTGAGAGACCGACGTATGCAAAAATGTGACAATCTACGACTTCGAGTCATTTGACTGTTATTTACTTATACATATGTCATTGTACATAATTTCACGACCAAGTAAATAGTTTATACTAAACAAGTCTTGTAATTATAGATTAGTTAAACAATTCTTATAATAAACAAGGATGTATATAAATACATCTCCAGCTCTCATTTAGCCGTGTGCAAAAGAGCGGAAGATTTACATCTGAGTTACACCTCCATTTTTCAAGTTGTAACCATTTATGTTGCTCTTTCTCCATGACAAGCATTTTTAGTGTAATATAAGGAAGCAACACTTTTCATATATGTGTCTAACGTAGATATTTTGTGTTGTGATTGATTGTACTTTCATATTTACTTTTCATGCTTGTTCATTCAATCTAATTAAATCACGGACGTCTCCGACTCCTCTGAATTTGATCAGACAATGATTGTCTTTGACGCCTAAGGAACAAGCGCTATTTTGCTGTTCCATTGTTCTGATTTGAATTGAATCTTCACTCAAACTGATTAATAGTAATTCGACGCTCTTCGGTGGATGTGCTCAGACTTGTATCTGAAGACACAATCAATTTAACGTTTCTTAGAATGCACAAAACAGGGGAGTTATTCCACACTTTATTATTCTCTTTAAATCTTCTCTCCATCCGAAGACTTCTATTGCGTTCCCACATTAGCATATGGTCATCGCAAGGAATGGAAAAATCTCATTGGCAAGCAAGAGTGGCATTCCATAAAAGTACATAACATGGTGAGACTAGCACAAAGAACAACTATACATTGTAACTTTTCCAATGGTTTTACAGAAAAGTCCATAATACAATATCAAAGAACTATAGAAAATTTTAAAAAACATGCAAATTTATACAAGCCAATAGGCAATAGACATACATAAAAATTATGTATATTAAATGACAAATATTACAAAGTCTGGTTCTCCAATATCTACTCTACTTCCTGTGAGAGATTTCAACAAGTTTAGTCATATTTTGGTAAATTGTCAATATGAGGCCAAAACTCATTTTATATTTAGAGATAAACTTTTTGAAGTTATATTGGTTTAAAATGCATTCAATAAATACTTTCTGAAAGTGTGGAAAAGTTGGTAGTCGAGTTTGAGAGAGATTCAAATGTGAACTTTGGGTACATTGAATCTAGTCCCAAAAAAGTAGGGTTTTTCATATTGGAGGGAAAGCCAAGTGGCAAAGTAGGATTTGGAGCTGTTATATATTGTTGTAACTCATGGAGAAAGGGATCTTCTCTCTTCTCTCTCTCATTTCATAATTGTACATGATTCTCTTTGGGTTCTACTACTCATTGGTGCACTCTCTTGATGTTATCTTGCAATCATTATACACGATTCTCTTTGGGTTCTACTACTCATTGGTCCACTCTGTTGATGATATCTTGCAATCTTGTGTAGAATGCTCATATTTTGTTATTTTTGGTTCCACAAGTGTGAAATACAGTAGGGTACTTTAATTGTACGGATAGAAACTATATTTTATGTTTTGGTTCATGTTTGATTAGTATCTCTTAGAGTTTGCACCTCATCTTATATGTAGATGCTGATTGGCAGGGTTGTTGGTTTGCTCCTTATTGTAATCAAAGATCAGGGACATGGGTTGGGACTTGAATGATCTGGAATCCTTCACATGGTATCAGACCTATTGTGTTTCAGGTAATGAAAGGATCAACCACATTTATCAAGGATTTGGAGGAGTTACCAATGCTAGAGCATGCTAGATTGTTTCTACTCAAAAATCAGCATTTTTGCGTATGTACAATTGATCTTTTGTATGTCAAAACTCAATATAGGTTTATGTACTTGATCAATTTCGATTTCACACTTGGTTGGCTAGAATTAGCCAATTTTTGGTGCATTAGGAAGGCCTCATTGGAGGCTACAAGATGATATATCAATTTTCTAGAAATTGCATATAGAATTTGAGATATTTGATTTTGTCAAAACTCTAATTTTGATTGGATCTCTAGTTTGTGAGGTTACTGAACTTCACTTGAGTGTGTTTCAATCTTAGGAAGTGGAAAGAATCATTAGATTGAGGATAGATCATAGGTTGATCAAGATTTCACTATTCTATGTGTTGATTTTCTAGTTAGAAGTGCTAGAAGAGATTTGAGAGGTTCCATATCTTTGTGATTTCTTCTTGAGTTAATTTGTTGACATTCAAGAGAGTGCTTTGTGCATTGAAACAGGTTGAAAGAAGAAGATCAGGTCATTGCAACATGGCTACAAGTGGTGGATTCATGTTGGAAGGCAATGATAGGCTTATCTCAAGTAATTATTCATTGTGGAAAGAGGATGGAATCACTTCTTGAGATGAATGATGTTTTGGATATTGTTGTAGGTTTGGAGGAGAGACCAAAAATTCAACAAGATCAAATGAGGTATGATAAGAGGTCTAAAAGGACTCTACACATGATTAAGATGAATGTTACCAATGAACTTCTCAAGGAGATTGGTAAGTGCACATCATCTTTGAAGGCTTGGGAAGCTTTGAAAAAGCTTTATGAATCCAAGTCTACATTAAGAGTGCTTACTCTTAGGAGGCAAATCTTTCAAAGTTTGCAAAAGAAGGAAGAGAGTACTCATGCTTTTGTTTTGAGGATTAAAGCATTCAATGATGAGTTAGCATGTATTGAGGAGAGCATTAAGGAGGTAGAACTTGTTCAAGCTATACTTAATGGCTTGTTGGATGATCATGCTAATCTTGTTCAAAGCTTTGCTATTCAAAAGGCTTTGCCAAGTATTGTGGATTTGCAAGAGACCTTGGTGAATGAGGATTATAGGCTTCAATCAAGAGGAGGTGGATTTACATCAACATCTCATTATGAAGAGGATGCTATGTTCATCAAAGGCAAGTTCAAAGGCAAAGGCAAAGGCAAGTGGTCAAAAGGACAAGATCAAGGTGAGACTTCCTCTTTTGGAAAAAAGAAAGATAAGTCTCAGTTGAAATGCTTCGATTGTGGAATCAAAGGGCATTTTGCTAATGAATGTTTGAAGAAACAAAGAGATGAAGGTAGCAAGCAAATCAAATTTACTACTAATGATGAGGATCTAGATGGTTGTGATTCTCTTTTGATGTGTTCTTCACGTCCAAGGCAAGTTCTTAAAGGCAAGGGAGATCTCATTGGTGAGCTTATTGAGGCCTGTTATGGACTCAAGAAGGCTGGATCTATTAGGCTTGATACTCATCTTCACCTACTCTACTTCATGTTGGATGGAAAGTTTGGAATCTATCTTTTGATTTATGATGGTGCCACCAATGACATTGTTTTCACTAACTTTGTGGAAATTCGAGATCAAGCATTGATGAGATCTTGTTGGATCTAGATCATATGTTTGAGAGGGAGTATTTCAAGAGGTTCAGGTTTAAAGATATTCATATCTTTGATATCTTTGATGTTCAAGAGGAACGTAAGCAAGTGGAAGCGACTCACTTTGCTTTACTCACATGTTTTGGAGAATCTTCTTGTGTAGATGATGCTATGCAAGTGGATATTGGTTCTCAAGGTTTTCATGTTGGAAATTCAAGTAGCGGATTTGAAAAAAAAAATTCAATTTTGATGGTCAAGAGGTCTCAAAGGGCTTCAACAACACAAAAGGAAAGGTGGCAATTTGGAGCTAGTCAAGAGCATCGACAAAGGAGGGTCATTTGGAAAAGAAGTTATGGATATGTTTTTGCAGGTGTTTGAATACTCAATTAAGGTCAAAGGAGTAGCAAGGAAGTGTTGTTCAAGTTTACTTTACTTGTTCTATCTCATGTTTGAGCTATTTCATGTGAATGTGTGCAAATTGTCAAGATGTGGACAAACTAGCTACATTGTCTTGCAATATCTTATTGTTGGAGTTGTACTAGCATTCTTGGCTGGTTTTTCTGATGGAAATGGAGCTATTGGAGGTTCATTATATCACTCATCCATGCCTAATTTCTCAAGTTTTGAACTACTTGGTGCCAATACTTGGAGATTGTCAATTTTGGGTGCATTCATGGTCATTTTCTTATGTCAAGTAGATTTTGAAGATGGACTAGTGCAACCTACTTGGTTTATGGAGTTATGTGGTGCTGGATTTACATCATTGATGAACTCACCTACTCATGGATTTTCAAGGTTTGATGATTTCTTGTGGCAAGATGACAATGGAGGCTCATTCCTGGAGTTTTCATTAGGGCCCTTTTTGAACTCAAAAAGGGCATCTTCCTTGCCTAAACGTGTTTGCTAATTAGGATTAATTAGTTCATTAATTGTCCTACATGGCAGTTCACCTTGGGTTTATCATGGGTTAACTCACACCTCAATAGGCTTCAGTAAGCCTAGTGTAATAAATCAAGGACACATCATCTTAATGTAGCTGTTCTCTCCACTCCAGGCCGCTGGCCCGAGTCAGTGCCCAAACTCCGGAGGCCACCACCCACCCCCATAAAGCCCCCCTCCAAGTCGCTGGCCCGGGTCAGCGCGCAGCGCGCCTGCGCCCCCCACCTCCCTCACTCTATGTGCCTAGGAGGAGGGAGGGGGGCTTTATGGGGGTGGGTGGCGGCCTTCGGAGTTCGCGCACTGACCCGGGCCAGCGGCCCAGAGTGGAGAGAACATGGAGATGGGGGGACACTTCCAAAAAGGCAACAGTTGAAAAATCTACAGAAATACAAGCAAATTATAATAGGCGAAAAATGTGACACTGCATTTTTACATGCATTTTATGACAGATGACACTTGCCTAAAATGTGACCTACATTTTTACACACAATTTATGACAGGCGACACTTGCAAATGTACCCTACAAATGCCGATGGTTGCCCTTAACTAAAGGCAAAGGCCAAAAAAACCAAAGAGTGTTGCGTCGTCCATCTGCGGATTTACAAGGGATTCCAAGTATCAAATCATTACGTCTTCACGCTCCAACAATAAACCGATCTATTGATCAGTTTACCAGCTGTTAACTATCTTGTAATTGTAAAGTTAAGATAGCACAAGATCTTCCAGCTGTTATATATGTAAATGAGCAATTGAAGTAAAAAGAGAGGTGGATCTGCTCAACATTCACGTTCTTCTTGCGGCAGGCAACAACAACTGACATTTCTATGTCAGTGATTCATGTAGTATTATTGTTGTGATGTTTCCGCCTTCCATCACTTATTGTCATGCAGTATTCTATATTGTGGCACACTACTATGAATTCACGTTGTTTTTCTGTAGTAGTTAACAACAGCTGACATTTCTATGTTAGTGATTTATATTTATAGTAGCTGGCGTTTCTACGTCAGTGATTCACACAGCGATATTGCAGTTGTGTACAAATGTATTTTCCATCCAATTTTTTGATACACATATTTTATTGTGCCATTCATTTCTGTTATTGCAAGATGGAGTTTCGCTTCGTTTCGTTTTCGTCTAGATTTTGTCTCGTTTTGTTTCGTTTCGTTGTATATAGAGGCTGATTGATCCAACACGAATTATTCTCGAATAGAAACAATTCAAGTTTCACAAAACTGTTCGCGAATCGTTCAAAATTTTATCAATTTGTCACCAAAGTTTTAGCTGGAATTTGCATTTTCTGAACACACATAAGAGAAGTTCTAAATCCAAAACAGACCCTTTGTAAATATTCTTTTTATATTTTTTCTTAAATTTTTCTTACATATGGACCAATCAAAACACTCAAATTTGAAATCTATGTAACATAACTTTTTGAGTCCACATTTTGATTCCACACTAAAAATGGTATAACTTCTTAGTGGTAAGTCCAAATTTAGCAGAGTTTGGTGCATTGGAAAGCGTTCAACAAGGGCTTTCCAATGATATGTTACATGACATACTTTTGAGATATGATTTAAAAGCTATGGTGAGTCAACAGTATTAGTGTTATAATATTTTAATAATATAAGAGACATCTTGCACGCATTCTTAAAGGGTCTTTTTGGAGCTCAAAACTCCCCTAATATTTTTTGCTTCAGTGGTATCAGAGCCTACCTTCTCATAGTCTGACATAGCTAAAAAGCTATCAGATCCAGGAGGCTAAGCATTTAAACAAACAACTACTAACAAGTGAAAACACAAATTCAGAAGCAATGGCTTCGATCAATAGCATACAATCCAATATCTGTACAGTTCTGGATTCATCGGGATCTAACTTCCTAGCATGGAAGGTAAATACCTCGCTGATGCTAAAGGGTGAAGGATTATTCCCCTAGGTTGATGGCACCGAGGAGATGCCTACAACAATAGACAAGGAGCTACGTGAATGGAGGGAGAAGAATGACAAGGCAGTAGCCTTGCTATCATAATCCATCAAGATAGCCTCACACTTGACTTGGCCACACTCTCTAAGGCAAAAGAAATGTGGGATACACTACTCACGAGATTTTAGACGAAATCATATAGTCAGATAATGATGCTTGAAGATCAGTTGACAAACCTACAGTGGGATGGCAAAGACCTCACTTCCTTTGTTAGGAAGATGAAGGATCTATTCCTTTCACTACACAATTCTGGAGCAAAAAATGCAATGTCAGCACGAAGTAGCTCACTTATCTATTGAGAGCCTTACCAAGATCCTTTTAAACAACCAGGACTCTGCTAGCAAAGGATCCTATAATGACACTCAAAAAGGCAATTGTCGAGATTCGAGAGGAAGTCGAGGCTTGAGAGCACTTTGATCACAAGGATGCTTCTGACAGCCCTCTACAGCAACAAAGAAAAGACAAAGAAACAATCCAAGCCCAAGAGGGAGCCAAATCGAAAGCATGATCGTGATCAACAAGCAGAAGGAAGCAACAAAGGCAAATGGAAGAACAAAGGAAGGTCAAAACAACAAAGTGGAGACAATAAGACTTGCATGAGATGCAGACACAAAGGACACACTGTCAATTCATGTTGGCTCAATCCGAAAATTGAGTATATCCATTACTACAAAAAAGGTCATGCAGCCATGGACTACCGCCTGAACCCAAGAAACAAATCAGCACAAAGCAGACAGGAGAACAATAATAGTTTGACCTATGTCGAGTGTCAAGTCAACACCTAACACATAGGAGGTAATCCTAGACTCAGGAGCTACTTCACACCTCGTAACATCAAGACAAATCATGTCTGATTTTTGAAGTGTTGATCCATCAAGATTCATTGTTCTTGGAGATGGATCCAAACATCAAGTGAACGGTATTGGTTCATTGTGGCTCAACATGAATGGCAGAGACAGATGACTCGAAGATGTTATGTTTGTGCCTACACTATAGCAGGACTTGCTATTAATGACAAGAATAGCTGATGCAGGAATGCGTGTGACGTTCTTAGACAAAACATGCAACCTTATTGATGCAAGTTCCAGTACTCTGATCACCCAAGGTAAAAGAAAAGGCAATTTGTATCACTTAGAGATACGCATGCCTGCAGATCAAGTGCATCAGACTCATGATAATTTGCCAAACACTCTATGGCACAAGAGACTATGCTATATGAATTCAATGGCACTGTACCAAGCAAGCTATCATGGAGCAATCATAGGGGTGAGCATCTCGAATGCGAACAGTTCGACCACCCGTGATGCATATCTGAAGGGTAAGATGTCACGCACTCCATTTGTCAAGGACTCCTACAAAATTACCAAGATTCTGGAGTTAGTGCATTCTGACATCTATGGGCCTTTCAATGTGATCTCAGTAGGAGGCTTGAAATATTACATTACCTTTATTGATGATTATAGTAAATTTGCCAGAGTGTATTTTATTCAAAATAAATCAGAAGCATTTGACAAATTCACAAAGTATGTGAATTGGGCAGAGAAATGCACTGGTAATAAAGTGAAGCAGATCAGAACAGATCGAGGTGGAAAATACATCTCGAATCGATTCTTTGACTTCTACAATGATCATGGTATCATTCACAGAAAGATTGCATCTTACACACCGTAGCACAACAGTGTTGTAGAAAGAAAGAATAGAACTCTGATGGAAGATGCCAGATGCATGATGGCTACTCGAAAGCTCCAAGAGTATTGTGGGCTAAAGCAGTAGCTACAGCTGTTTATATTTAGAACAGGACAGGAAAGTCTAGTGTCCCTCACACGATACCACACGAATTGTGGTGGGGTAGAAAACCCAATCTGACTCACATTAAAATCTTTGGTTGTGCAGCTTATGCACATGTTCCTGATAAGCTTCGAAAGAAGTTTGATGAGAAAGCTGAACAGGGATATCTTGTAGGATATGACAACAATTCGTCATACTATAGAGTCTATATACCAGAGACAAACACTGTGAAGATAGTCAGAGATGTCAAGTTTGATGAGAGCAGTGATCTTGTCAGCTATGAAGTTTTTGAAAGACAGTTTATGATCTGCCAACTGTGACAAAGGGAGAAGAGGATGAACACGAAGACGAAAATATTCGAGTCACTTCACATTCGAGTGACGAATCAGAAGACGAAAGATTCGAGAGACAACCTTTTGTTACAGTACCTGTAAATCGAGATGGTTCTGGACCTAGCAGAGCAGACAAAGACAAAGGCATTGTAACAGGAGGATCTCCTAGAAGCTGCTTGACAAGACAACGAAGAGCGCCAACAAGATATGTGCTAGGCAGATCTGCTTCTACATCAAAAGAGTTCTGTGGATTCAGTGGCAGACCACAGACATTCGAGGAGGCAATTGAATGTTCAGAGAAGGACAAATGGATCCAAGCCATGAATGAGGAGATGGAATCCATGAGAAAGAACCAAGTATGGACGTTGCAGCCATTACCAGATAAGCGAAAGGCTGTAAAATACAAATGGGTGTACAAGCTAAAGTATGGACCAGATGGAGATGTCTCAAAGTATAAGGCAAGACTTGTAGCAAAGGGATTCTCTCAGAGATATGGTATTGACTATTCTGAGACCTTCTCTCCTGTTGCGAAACATTCATCCCTACATTTACTATTTGCATATGCAGTTGCTTATGACCTCAGGATTCACATTGTGGACGAGAAAACAGCCTTCTTGCATGGTGAGCTAGATGAAAAGGTCTACATGGATCAACCCCCCAGATTATGTCTTGAATTCACTTCCTAATTATGCATGTAGAATGCATAGGAGTATCTACGGTTTGAAGCAGTCAGCTCGACAATGGTACAAGAAGAAAGATCAGACCCTGAAATCCTTGGGATTCAAGCCACTAATGGCTGATTCCAATGTCTATGTAAGAATTACAGATGGGAAGATCATCATTGTAGTTGTGTATGTGGATGACACTCTGATACTCTGCAAGAGTGAGAAGCTTATTGCTGAAGCGAAGAATGATATAAAGAAACATTTCGAGATTGTAGATCTGGGAGAAGCCATGTGCTACCTTGTCTTACAGATTGACAAGGACTATAAGGGAGGTAAATTGTACCTTCATCAGTCCAAATATACCCAGAGAATCCTAGAAGATTTCGGGATGCTGAATTGCAAAGGAGCGAATACTCCAATGCTTGTAGAAATAGTACTGACGAACGAAAATTGTTCGAGGACTGAAGAAGAGAAAGAATTAATGTAGTTACACCATACAGAAAACTGATAGGATCGTTGATGTACCTTGCAAATAACACACGCCCTGACATTGCTTATGCAGTGTTCAGGATGAGTCAATTGTGTACAAATCTAGGCTCAATACATTGGAAGATTGCAAAACGAATTTTGCAATATCTTCAATTAGCAAAAGATTTTAGTTTGTGTTATTGTCGTGATGCAGGGTTCGAGATGCTTTCCTATAGTGATGATAGCTAGGCATCCCTCAAGGACAACTGCAGAAGTGTCTTAGGGGGAGGATGCACCATCGCGAGAGGTGCATCAATTCTCTGGGTCAGCAAGAAGCAGACCATTGTGGCTCAGTCATCCTGCGAAGCAGAGTACGTTGCAGTAGCAAAGATGGCCAATGAGATAATTTGGCTCAAACAGTTCCTTGACGAACTGGACGAAACGAGGAATGAACCTCTGGTTTTACAGATGGACAACACACTTGCAATACATCTGACAAAATACCCTTTGTTTCACTCAAGGACAAAACACATGGCGATCAAGTACCACTTGATAAGGGATCTGATTGGGAAGAAGATGTTGCAGACCACTTTCATTGGAATGAAAGACATGGTTGTTGACATTTTCACAAAGGCTTTACACAAAGGTCTATTCGAGAAATAGAGGAGCAGTCTTGGAGTCATCAAGCTATCATGCTTTGAGAGAGAGCTAAAGAAACAAAATGTTTCTAGTGCCAAAGCCTTGCTAGCTCTCCACTCTAATTTTGACAGAAAAGACACAAGAAATGAAATTGTTCACGAACAATTTTGCGAGACACGACACGAAATTGTTTCGCGACACAAAATCATTCTTGCTCCACAAATGGCCAAGAAGATCAGCCAAGTACCATGGGGTACAAATATTTGATCAGATATCGTGACATCAACAGAAGTACTCTAGATCGTGGCTAATCTGCCACTCTTGTAATTCACAATTAGTTGTAGATGTTTAAACTTTCTAATCTAGAAGTTACAATTCAAGTTTCGCAAAACTATTTACGAATCGTTCGAGATTTTATCAGTTTGTCACCGGAGTTCTAGCTGGAATTTTCACTTTAAACAATAGAAACTGATTTACACTTATAGCTAAGTGATCGCGAAGCGAAACACGAAGCGAAAGCATTCACGAACAAAATCAGTTCGTCAAGAATTCAGATATGATTACTGGTCACTGCCGGCTATATCATTCCTACAATCCTTCAGAGTGTAGACAGACACTGCTGAACTACGTTAACATATTAATATAGCATTCAACAATATCAAACCAATGTGCGAAATTGAATAAACAAGTGAATCAGATACACGGATTGTAACAGAGAAAAATACATTCGAGATCATACAATCATACAGAATAATATGTAAATAACAGCTACAATATTATCTATTGATCTTCTTGATTCTTCAAGCACTATGCAAAAGATCAACACAATGCATTGGCATGAAAGAAATACAGTTCTCTCACGAATAATGTCTCGCTTACTAGCGAACTTTTGGATCTACAGATCCTCTACAAAATTGCCTCGCTCACAGGCGGACATATATTCGGTATTTTCGTCTTTCTTTGCCTTCTTGTATTATGCATCAAACAGAAAGCATATAGTTCGCGAACTTTTTTGTGTCACGTCATGTAACTTCCAGATCAGAAAGATTAAACATCTACAACTAATCGCGAATTACAAGAGTGGCAGATTAGCCACGATCTAGAGTACTTCTGCTGATGTCATGATATCTAATCAAATATTTGTACCCCATGGTACTTGGCTGATCTTCTTGGCCGTTCGTGGAGCAAGAATGATTTTGTGTCGCAAAACAATTTTGTGTCGTGTGTCGTGAAATTGTTCGCGAACAATTTCGTTTCTTGTGTCTTTTCTATCAAAATCAGAGTGGAGAGCTAGCAAGGCTTTGGCACTAGAAACATTTTGTTTTTTCATTGACTTGTATATTTTGTTATACTTAATCTAATTACAGCTCTGTCTGTTTCTGCGTTCCTAGATTCATGTCAATATTGCTATGCTTTTCTACGTTCTGCACAAGGCATTGAGGGTTCACCAAAAATGGCAAGTCATCTCTAGCTATGTATTCTTTGTATTCATATATTATGCTACTCCAACCCTTGTGCGCACTCCCCTTGTCACCCCCTTACACAAATTCCAAGAGGTAACTTAGCCCTTCTTGTTTATACCCATAAGGGATTAAATTCCATTATGGTAGTGGTAGACAGGTTTTCCAAGATGGCTCACTTCATCGCAACGACCAAGAAGGTCACAGCTGCACAAGTTGCTGAGTTGTTTATTGAGAATATGCTCGCTCTAATTTTCTCCAACATAATCTTCGATTTGCAAATTAATTATAGGAGTGATGTTATTACAAGAAATGGTTACTCCATTTGCGATCTGAACTTTCATCTTATTAAAAGAATCCAAAGATGCTAAGCCACAACTTTGAAGCGACCGACTATTAAAGAAGTTGTGTGTGCTACCACTATATATTAAGCAAAACACTTTCCTTCTGTTGACTAATGCTTGAACACAGAAGGTTTTATTTGAGTGGGATCCATTGAAAGCATTTAAAGATATGCCCAATAACTCAACTTTTTTATCCTTTCTAATAGATCCATTATGATCCTTTCTAATAGATCCATTTTGCTATATGTGGTCCGACTGATTACGTGGTGATTCTTCTTCAGAGGAGGTATCTTCATTTCTTTCATTACTTTGTGATGGTTCAATATCAACAACATTCTCTTGTCTCATACTATATTTGTCTTTGTCATCTTCAACAATCAAGGAAATACCAGCAAATTTGGCTATGTTGCACTGATGCCCCGATTTGTATCTCTACTTGCAAGTAGATCATAAGCCCTGTTGATGAAGTTGATTAATAAGCTTATAAGCTGCTACAGCAAAATAACTTGCAATCACCATTAAATTTCTCCGATAGTGATTTTTTCCTTGTATTCTCGAGCATCGTTTGAGTGTTCATAAAACCTTGTTTGTTGTGAAAGTCATGGTTCGAACACTTCCTTATCAAATTCATCCTTGACTTCCCTAATTTGATCATAACTCTCTTGATATTGATCCAAATCACAAAAACTTAGTACCTCTAGAGAGATAAGAACAATCTCTATCAAGATATAGAATCAAATCAATGATTGATAGTGATTTGATAGGTCAAATTTATAACAGATCAGATCTAAATTATATTGATGGAAGATAACTAGAAAAAAACTAGAGCTAGAAATCAAGATTTGTCATAACTTCTTGAATACTAATCCAAATGACTTGCCATATGGATTAAATTGAAGCTAAGACAATGCTCTAAAATCTTATGTAAAGAAACTAGAATCAAAAACTCAAATCAAATCTGAAAGTTTCAAACAAAGTGAAAGCCAAATTGTAATCACCTAGTTTGACAACTTTGAAAAAGTTGCAATAACTTTTGCATCTTTCACCCAAATTGCTTGAAAATTGGTGCAAATGAAAGCTAAAACAAAGCTCTAGAAGGCTGTAGAATCAGATTAGAAGTTAAAACACAAAATCATATGACCAAAATTGGTTTGAGCATACCTAAAACTTTATAAGTTAGAAACTAGCAAAAAGAAAGCTACAAAAGCAATAAACTCTTCCAATGAAATGAAAATCATGTTGAACCAAATAATTTTTGGATCTTAAGCTTTGATATCACAAATGTCATGTGCCATACCTCTCAATTCAAGCCAAGAAAGCTAGAAAAGGGAAGCAACCACCACACCGATATTGAAGAGAACTAAAGATGAGCAATAACCACAAGGTACCACAAAGCTCATATGAAGCTCAAAAGGAGACGGATTCCATTATAGAAGATGGAGAGTATGTGGATACATGTGATGGAACACATGAGGTCTAGAAAATGGCAATCCGAAGGCAAACATTCACAAAGGAGAAAGAGGAGATGGAACTCCTAGTTCTCTCAATTGCAAATGAGCCAAAAGATTCTGAAAGTGTTGTCTCTTGTCTACTCATAGACAATCCCCTAACTTGACTAAACATAACTATCTTAGAGGATATTTAGCCTTTGTTAAGGTTTATTAAGAGAATTTGGGCCTTTGTTGGCATATTATCCTTAATTAAGTACTTTGGAGGACCTAAAGAACAAACTGTCTTATTCTTGAGGCTAATAGCTTCTTTTGGGCCTAACAAAGCTCACATTGGATATTATAATGCATTTATAAGTGTTGATGTATTAAAAGTACATGACAAGAGAGAGAGAGAGAGAGAGAGAGAGAGAGAGAGAGAGAGAGAGAGAGAGAGAGAGAGAGAGAAGGGACAAGGATGCTCGACTATGAACTTAAATCATCATTGGGGCTGGTTGAGTAGGTGTGGTTCATGTTCAGGTGCCATGTCATTAGTAGATCTACCTACTCATCTCTAAGTTACCTAATCATTAGGTATGCCGACCAAAGATTGGTAGTTCACCATCCTAATTTTTTTGATTTTAGGAGTTAGGCCCTAGATTTTAGAGATCATGACCAAATGATACATCTAACACCTATGATTCACATCTAACAAACCTAGGCCTATCTTCCCACATGGGAACATCCTCCACACGTGTGGAATCCATGTACATACATATTTACAAGGTAAAACAAGATAGAATTTACCAATTTTAACATCATTTTCTCTCAATGGACCATTCAAGCTACAAATATTCCAGGATATTAAATTTTTTGATGGGGCAAATATTTTGATACTTCGTAGTATACATCCAAGTCCTCATAATCGCAACCATTATCAATGTCATTTAGATCCTCAATAATAGTTAAAGCACGAAAAATATGTTGCCTTAATGTTTTTTGCTTCACTCCCTTGACTTATTGAACCCCATGTTGGTAGGTGTCTACTAACTTTCGTCCAATAGTTATATGCACAAGTGAATCTTTTCTTTTTGTTGAACATGATTAATTGTATGTTGCGCATTTGCAATCAATGTCTCATTCCTTTATAAATAACCTTCACTCACTTTATTTTTTGATGGTGTTCTTTGTATGATTATTTCATCCTCTATTGTTGCGATAGATC
Organism: Diphasiastrum complanatum; assembly: GCA_029204225.1. NCBI lineage: Eukaryota > Viridiplantae > Streptophyta > Lycopodiopsida > Lycopodiales > Lycopodiaceae > Diphasiastrum > Diphasiastrum complanatum. The sequence continues at coordinate 30,805,492 of CM055101.1, forward strand.
ATCATAATTGAGTCTAGCATCTTAACTTGCTCACTATCTAATCTATTCTTGTTTTGAGCATTTGATCTACATGAGGACACACAATGGTCCATTTTCTATACCCGTAGCTTGAAATAGGCAATCATTTAATGTCAAGTTTTTGTACATAGATGTCACCATTCTTGCCTTTTCAAATGGATTGATTTTGGATATCTTTCTCCCACCTCCAAAAAATCAGGATGGGGAAGGTTGATAATAGCTAACCAACTGATACCATGTCAATTTTACTAAATATTCTCATAAAATCACTCATCAAAATGTCAACACCAACTATATTATCAATTGAGAATTCCTCTATGTACTAAGGAAAGAACTAATTTCTTATTTTTTTAGTGTTGAACATTACAAGATAGAAATTGTTCTCAAGGTTCAATGTTCTTAGAAAAGATATGCATGAAGCATCAATACATTTCACAAAAATATCTAATAATGGATCCATATGCAGCCCTTCAATGTAAAGCACTTCTAAAACATAGTTGAGATTATCTTGTTGACTTGTACTGCTACCTTTATTCTTCTTTGTTTTCACACAGCACTCAAGCCATCCTCTTTGCCAGAGTAGAAAAAATTGCCAATATTTCACTTCCAAACTGTTTAGCTATCAATTTTTCCACAAATAGTGATTCAAAGTTTCTTTGTTCCCAGGTTCAAGCCCTCCTTGGAAACAAAGATGCACAAATAATGATTCAAACCTCAAATTGGTTCAATTTGAATCAACTTCTTAGTGCCTACATAAAACAAAATCTTTTTCCTCACTTTCTTGGGAGGGTATGCGAGAAACTTTTAGGGAGTCTGAGAAAGAGGTCACAGCAGGGGACGGAAATATCATAGGATGGCAGAGAGGTTACAGATATGAGAGCCCACCGAGAAGTCATGGACCAGGTGTATCTGCTGCTGCTTGCACTTGTACTAAGTTCTAAGTTCTACCAATCTGTATTTGCTACATACTCTTTAAATAACTTAAATTTTCAATCTTTATATGGCTGATTGTCATTTTTGGAGTGGGAACGAGAACTAGGAATGGGTGTATTATCATATGATATGGCTAGAGCTATGCAGGGAAATACCACGTTTTAAGTATATTGGTACCTTTTTGCATGGGCATGATGTTTCTAAAAGCCATCTAGAACAACCATCATGTTCTTGTACGTGGGATGTTGGTATAAAGTATAAACTCTCAAAGCTTCTCCTTCCTTTTGACTAAATTAAACATTTGCTAGTAGATTTCTCTCAAAGGTTCCATAAATTGGTCATTTTGCTAACATTCAAGAACTTTTCTAATCATTTACATCCAAAGGCGATGATGTTTGTAGAAGAAACATAAATACAGTGCATTTCCACTCTAACATCATGTCTCGAGGAAAAACAAGGTCACCTTGTAATTATGTTAACAACTTTATCTCGACCTTTATGATGTAATACTCATTCAAAATCACCGTTAAGGCACTGTAAAAACTTTTATTTGGAGATACACTCACCGGTTTATGTGCTATAATAAATCAAGAATAGAAGACTCAATAATAGCAAAAGGGTAGGTTGACATCAAGAATTAAGAATACATTCTCACAATAAAATCTCACAAGTATGCTATGGTGCCAGCTGCAATTGTGGCAGTAGTCCACTATGAGCCAAAGGATGATCAACACTGTTGAGGTTGATAAAAGTAAATCCTCTTCACGATTATATCCTTCTTATTTTTCTGATACTGCATTTGCCTCTCGGGCAACTTTGATAAAAACATCCTCTAAAGTTGTGTTTGCAATCCCCCATGCCTGAAATTGGAGCTGAGCTTTGTTAGTGTCAATAACCTTAAAAATGTCAGCAATACTCACCTCTGACTTTGGGAGCTCAAATTTCTGAGTACCCGAAAGACCATAAATCTTCTTTGCTGTTGGAGACAACAATTCAACCAGCTCTATGATTTTGACTTCTTGATCTTGAGGGGTTGTTATAGTCAGAACAAATGACCCACCATATCTTGCTCGCAGCTGCAAAATGCATCAAATTAGTCAGATTTTGTGATTCTATCATGATAAGATTAACATAGAAGAGAACAATCAGGATAAAAGCTTGAATGCTGACCAACAGACAGCAATGCAACATATAGGAACTGCTTAGTTCCTCAATCACAGCAAGAGATAGTAAATTTTGGTTCTTGCAGCACTCACCTCACTGGGATTACCAATACATTGTAACTGTCCATTAACAAAGATGCCAAGACGGTCACAAAGCACATTTGCCTCTTCCATTGAATGGGCTGTGAAACCATGAAATAAAAAACATAAAGACCTTCATATCACAATCTGTCTCTAACAAACAACACAGACAACTTCAAGATTGACCTTTGCCATGCATAGCAACTGCTTACGGTTCTGAATTTTAATGGTCACTATATAAAAGTTGTCTTGAGCTTTCAAGCCATGCTTGACAGGCAGTTAAAGTCAAAGTGGGTGACATGAATACAGGTTGTTTGGCATTGATCCACTATAATGCTTATAAGTTTCCATTTACAGGTGTCACCTACTAATTTACCTGATTCGGTTAAATAGTGGACTATCATTCACAATTAGTGATTAATATAGGAATTAAGATTATTGAAGCTTCCGAAGCTGAAGAATAAGGGCTAGGTCTTTTTTAGTCCTAGTAGAAAACATCTTAGGAAAGGCAAAAGAATATTGAAATGCTATACTTGTAAGGATTATGGCTCGGCCTTGCTTCGCCTGTTTTATGACGCTCCAAAGGTTGCTTCGTGAAGCTGGATCTAGTCCTGTACTTGGCTCATCCATGTATACAACCTGCCATCACCCTCAAAGGATCAAAGAATCACTCAATCTTCATCTATGCTTCATCTTTCTATTTTTACTTCCTACAAGGGGTTGGTTGCATCTATTATTAACCATTTTGATCTTATTAGCTTCTTCAGAAAGAATGTGGTAACATGGAAGCTGAATGACTAGAAGGCCGTCACAAAAAATGCACAGAATCTAGAATGACCTTTGGGTCTCCTATCAGAGAAATAGCAACACTGAGCCTTCGCTTCATGCCTCCACTGTACTTTCCTACTTGTTTGTTTCCTTGCCCTCCATTGAAAAGATTCACACTTTTCAAGGAAGCTTCTACTGCCTGCAAAATGTTAAACTAGAAGATCATCAAAGTTGCCATTCTGAACAGTGTCTACATAGAGGTTAGTACTGCGCATACGCTACATAACTGAGAAGTTACACAGATTTGAACAAGTCTGTACTTATCAAAGTTCCCCACGGCACAGGTGCCGTGGGGTCTAAGTGCCGTGGTACGGCACCTGTATTTTTTATTATTTATTTTTTTCGTTATTTCACTAAAAAAACAGGTGCCGTGGGCGGTACCTGTACGGCACCCACGCCGTACCACGGCACCTGGAACTTTGGCACTTATCAAGGATGTCACAATCCTGCAATTTGCAACAAATTGGTATTGGAGGCCATCAAGGAAGTTAGTCGTAAGAGAGTCTGTGCAGCTATTTATACATTACACACCATTGACTGGATTATAAGGGAGCAGAAGATTTTGGCCGCAGAGGTAAGTATATTGAAGGAAACTTTGCTTTTATCAGACATACAGGTGTAACCACTTCAGGGCACAATAGATCCTCCTCTAACCCTTAAAAACATACTTATAGAGCTTCCCTATAGGCAAGTAAAATACCAACAATCTTTGCAGGGCTGCAAACTGTAAAGGAGAACCTTTAAAGTTTGTTTTTGCACTTTTGGTACAACAGTGAATACTGTATCCCGAAAAATCATGACTTACACTTTCAAGTGCAGCTCCTTCCAAATTTTTCAATCTGCCATAAAATAGTAAATGCTCCCGTCCAGTTAGAGTCTCCCAGATCAAGCTGGTATGCCAACACAAAGAAAACGATTCGATTAAAGTGATCACTCAATCGAGCTGATTATCAACGAGGCAGAATATAAGTAGCTTTATCAGCTCAGATGACTTACTCATGTTGAGGACACACACCCATGCACGTATAGATTTTTTCTATTTCCTTCATAATGTCAAGCCCTTGGATCAATGCCGTTCCTGAGGTGGGAGCCAGAAAACCAGTCATCTGAAATGCACGCAAAAGGATGTTAGAAGTAAATGATCCTGGTTTGCATTTGCAACATCTACAAGGTGAAAACACGAAGACTTAAGGTATATTAAGTCCAGATTCGGAAGTCATCAGAGCATCGAACAAACACAGGTGAATCTGCTAAGCCTACCATGTTGATGCTTGTGGTCTTTCCAGCACCATTGGGACCAAGCATACCAAAACATTCTCCCCGTTGTATAGCAAGTGACAAACCACGAACAGCAAACTTATCTGCATTACCATCTTCTCCAGGATAGACCTTCTTCAGGTTATCACATATAATGGCATAAGCTCCATTTTGTACATTTCTTAAGCCTTCAACAACGTTCCTCTACAAAGATCAAACAAATAATATCAAGTCAGATGGTTCCTCTGGCAGCTTTGGGCAACGCAAAACTGTGACAAATGGATATTCGTTGAACAAGGACCTGCGGAATAGCGAAGTTATGAACTACTGTGCTTTAAGTTGTTACGGACAGCTATTTGGACGTTAATTCATCATTTTCCCAGACCCTTTACAGTGCAAAATAATGGAAATTGGTGTACTACACTATATACATTGTAGAAAAGTTCTTCACTGACCACGCAAACTATTCACATAGCACTCACATGATTTTTACCAACTACAAGAACCCTGAATCTCAGTTAGGGTGGAGCTCATGCACTAATTTCACATGGAAATTCGATACAAGAAAGGTGCCGAAAATCGTGTGGCTGATGCATTATCTCGTATATTGTATCAGATGTCTTTTGCGGTCATTGAAAATGACCGGATTGCTGAGATTAGACAGGCTCAACAAGAGGATCCTCATTTTCAAGGAATTGCGAGAGAGGCAAATCTTGCGCAAGTAAAATCTCAGGATGAGTGTTCTGGTCTCTTTGCTCACACTTACCTTAAATATACCATAGAAGATGGTATGATTAAGAGAAATGGCAAACTTCTCGTTCCAGCTTGTGAGGAGCTGCGTAGGAAGATTGTCCATTTATGTCATGATAGCCCTAGTGCAGGTCATCCTGGCGTGGATAGGACCTATGAGTTGATCTTACGTAACTTTTGGTGGCCTAAATTGAAAAAAGATGTTTACCATTATGTGACGCATTGTTTGAAGTGCCATGTGAATAAGGCTGAAAGGATTAAAACTCCTGGAGTTTTACAGCCACTACCTGTGCCAGGTGGAAGATGGGAGAGTATCTCCATGGATTTTATCACTAACTTGCCTCGTACACAGTCACAGCATGATTCTATCTTGGTCATAGTTGACAAACTCACTAAGATGGCTCATTTTATTCCAATGCGGAAAAGGATTGATGCAGCTGGAGTAACTAATCCTTCCGAATCACCGACACATTCATCAACCGTGGAGCACCTTGAGGTTCTTCCTGCTCCAGCTCCTCGATCTTCATAGGATCTGCCTCCTCAACTTGCAAACTGTAGGTGGTCCGTGAGGGATTGCGAGGACACCCCTTCCACCTATGCCGCCCTAGACAGCCAAAGCAAATGTTCTCTTTCTTTGCCCGCTCCAAGTCCTGTGGTGATAGTGTAGAAAAGGCTGGCCCCCTTGGGCATTGGACGTCCCATACCACCCTTTGCCTTTTAAGGTGCCCGCAACTTTACTCTGTTTAGCACTCTGAATTTGCTCTTGCGAGAATTGACCTTTCCATTTTTTTAAACTTTCTTTTCCCCCAAGGCTGAAACCTTCCTGTAGTAGGGTCTCAGACTCTGCTTGAACTCTTCCGAGTTGTAGGCACTAGATTGTCCTTCTCGATTTTGCGCCACCAGCGTTGTGCAGTCTCTTGTAGTCGATATGTGGCCTCGACAATCTTTTGATCATCATCCTCAATGCGACACATTTGAAAAGCCTTTTCCCACTTTTGTATCCAGTTTTCCACCGCATCAATATTCCGCATAGCAACTGCTCCCGTATATTTCGGCGGTTTCAAATCCTTGATTGTGGGTAATTTCCGCGTCTTTGATGAATGTTCGACTTCTTTTTCAATTGTCACAAGTTCAACAGCTACTATAGTCGTTCCACTGACTCTCTCTGGTTCTTGTGGGGATTTGGTCGACTTCAATTGTTCAAGAATTTGCTGTAGTACTATCTCCATGGCGTCAACCTTGGCTGCCACCTCCTCAATTCTCAGTATCTCGGTGCTAGAACCCTCCAAAAAAATCATGCTTCAAAAAATAAAAATCCTACCCACGTTTTGAAACACAACACTTTTTTATTGAGCATGACAACCTATTAATGCATTATAGATTACAATTTACAACGATCATTGATAATACAATCATGATTCACTGATACAGCCTCATACCAATCAACTTCACCACTTATGCCATTGAATAATTTCAACTATCTAATATAAAACATCAATCATAATTCAAACACGGACAATATCAATGTATCTCAATCACAAACAAAAGACTTAAAAGTTACCGGAATTCTATGAGCATTCATCATGCATGGTGTTAGTCATAACTACTCAGCTAATGACTCATGTCAAATCGAATCAATATTTCGAAACTAGTATGGCCATAAATCAAATCTACCAATCACAAATTGGATTGGAAATGCAGTTGATGAAAGATCATTGTTTGAACCTTTATGGTCTTGATTTTTATGACCCATAAAAACATTGATATTTTCTTCAGCTATTTAGTGTTAATTGGGCCTCAAAACAGGCATGGACCCTCCACCCAACTTAGGTCAGATTGTGGACCGCAAATACTATAACTTATAAGTAGGTCATACAGCCTCATTCTCTTCAGAGATTAGCAGTTCAGTTACTATATCTTTAGATTCAATGGACTCCATTATTGCTTGGTTCAAAATTCAGAGGGTTCTGGAAGGAACTCATTTTACCTCCAATTCACAATAGTGATCAATTTTTTTTGCTTAACAGCATTTCTGTGCTCCTAGAAGCAAATGGCTTAAGGCAAATTAATGAAGTGTTGGATTCTGCAGAGCAGAGATAGTAGGGAGCCATTTCAACAGTTCATCTTTATTAAATAACAAAGAACTTTTTCAAGATAGAACAACTTCATAAGCCATTTTACAACTGATTTTGAAAGTTTCTTGTACAGCTTATCGATTGAACATCCAGAACTTTTCTCATGTATGGACTTTTTGTGTGACTGAGTGGTGTTGAACACCAGACCTTCAAGAAGACTTTCAAAAGTTGAGATACTGAGATTCTTTTTTAGCCAATCATCTTCTTCAATTGCACACATTTTGCATGTTCTGCTTTCAATTCGGGCTCTCCTACAATACATCTTGGGAGGATCCTACTCCAGATTGCATTTGAATACCAAAGTTTCAATCTTGAAGGTTCATTTTTCAGCCCATCATCTTCTTCCTCTGATCTGTAATATTTTTTAGACTCTGGCTTATATCTATGAGTTACTTAGCTAGTGACTACATAATAATATAGTGAACCCAATGTAATCAAATAGTACTAAGAGAACTCAATGAGGCCATAAGTACTAGAATATCAATGAAAACCCTAGGTTATATGTCTATGACTTGCAGTCATTTGCATACTTCAGCACCTTCCAATTTCATCTTTATAAAGCCCATCACCAGCCTTAAGAAATTAGCATGACTTATATGCTTTCAAGTTTTTATTCCTTTCATCAGTTGCAAAACTAGGTGAGCCCACATTCATTTTCTGGCCTTGACACAGCTTTATAACTGGGCGTTGTTCATCCTACATTGCATGTGTTTTAGCTGGCTATTCCTAAAAGTGTTGTCGCCATTCCAATTTCTCTTTGTACAACAGAAAATTGGGCTCTCAATAAAAACAACGAACACAACATATGAAGTAGATGTCACACCTCCTCAATAACGTCAGGTCTGTCCATCTCCACATTGACTTCAGGAACTTGCCTCCTTATGCTCGGAAATCTTCGCAAGGAATTTTTTCTCCCCAAGAAGAAAAGTGGATGTTTTTTCAGACCACTTCCAGATGCAATAACTTGATCGCAATAGTATGCCAACAAAAGAAAAAGAGGCCATTCAACTAGCATGATGCCAAACACTGCTTTTAGACCATTTTCATGATCTTGCAGATTTTTCCAGCGCATACCAGAAGATCCCATGTAGTCACCTGTAAATGCATAAGTGGAAAACTCATAGAGGCCTCTAAACAGGGAAAATCCAGGAAGTAGCTCCATTGCAAATATAAAACTTCCTGCACCCAGAGATTATACCTTTATTAGCATCCGACAAAACAAAACAGATTTGTTAGTGCCCTAATCTTTAAAAGGAAACGATTGATAGCAAGTAAAACTTTGGACTTTAATGATTGGCCAGAAGAGCTTACTTCTAGTTCCATGATCCTCCAGAAAGAACTGAAAAAGGAAATAGCCCAGTAGCCCGAAACCAAACACGTACAGGTATCCACACACTGCAAATCAATACGGGACGCAGCATCACATAAACAGAGTTGCAATCAGACGCTTCCTCTAGATTTTATCCCCGAGCAAACAAATTGAAGCTGTATATCAGCCCGAAACAAACTCTGATGCCATTCTGCATGCAGATTGAGTTTGAGGGAACGTTGAGGGCCGAGGGAGGGAAGAGACAATTTCAAAAGAAAGCAAGAGGACTTGGATCTTCAATAAAAAAATGCTAAATCTGTTAAAGTGAAAGACTATGGAATTTCAATAGAATGAGGTGCAAACTACATCCTCATACTTTGCACTGTGCAGGCCAGTCTTGAGACATTCGCTTATTGGACTTACGTATAGAAATTATGTTTGCAGCACTTCGTTCTTTGCATATAGATTCCTCTAACCAATTAAGCTTCCGAAAATACACCGACTGTTAGAAATTGTTTTTACAGTGATAATCTCCTGGAACCATTCCCAGCACACGATGTTCTTTTTGCAAATGAATATTGGTCGACTAAAAAACACCAGTACCATGATTAAAAAAGATCTTGTAACTCAGAGACAAATAAAAAATATTAGGGAATCAGACCTGTTGCTGTCCTGACGTTAGAAAAGAATGTGGCCACAAAGAATGCCAATGCTATTTGCAAATTGAGGTAGATGACATAGAAAACAAGTTGTATGCTGTAATCATTGAGTCTGAAAATCTTCAACCCTGTAGTCCAGAAGTTGGTCAATCTGTTCAAAAAATATAGCAGATAAAGCAAAACTTGATCAAGTTGGGCATATTAGTTGCAAATATAATATCAAGTTAAATATTGCAAGAAATTGCATACACTTTGTAAAGATGAAGTACATTTTCAATTTGCATCATTACAGATGATAATCACAATTGTTATTGCTGCAGCATCCACTATTTCATCTCTGCTTATGATTGGGCAAGATTAGCCAAGGGTTGTTACTCTCCAAAAGTTGTGAATGGAGTCACGTAATGAATATTTACTGGCTAGGAAGATATGCAGGTGAAAGTGCTATCGATGATCGACTAGTAATAATGGGCAAGAAGGTAACACCTCAGCAAAGCTGCAATGACTTATAAGCCCAACTGAAAAAATTCACAGAAATATTTGGTGATGATTGACACGATAGGTTGACTAGAGAGAGCTTTCCATTGAATTCAAGAGGAGATTTTAGGACTAACATCAGTAGGATTTCGAAGCAGAAAAGTAATTTTTGGAAGTCCTGAGGAAGAACAAGTTAAACCTACATAAACTAGCCCACCTTCAATAGGAAGATTCAAGAGCGGGACTAGCAGCTATAGATTTGAATGTCAAAACTGCTATGGGAGAGAGATATTGTCAAATTTATCATCCTACCAATTTGTACTTACTACTATGACTCTTCGTTGTATCATCTATTACCACAAGCATATTTGCTAGAACGCTTCTTTTTTTTTTTGGCAATATGGGTGTCAAAAAATAGGTCTTTTGATGGGGGATTTGATGGTAATTTGTGCAAATTTTTTTAGTACTAAAGGAGCCTACTTATCCCTGATAATACCTAGGTGTTGCTAATTCATTGACTCATGATGCATTGATTCACTAATTCACTGATTAGTGCATCTGAAATGTTGTCAATTTAGCCACTAATGAAACCGGCACCCTAGACTTGTTGTTTGTGGAGCCTGATTATCTTCCTATTTCAGAGGTCTTGGTTCAGCCGTGTTGATGTCCAGTTCCCGGCGAAAAGGTGTGGAGGGGCTTGACCACCCCCTTGTGTCGCCAGGGGTTCGGGGGTTCGGAGGCAATGCTCCCGAAAATAATTTTTTTGAAAAACATATTCTGAAATGTTGTAATTTATAGTTGATCTGGACCGTTCGTAGATCTGACCATTCATTTTTCGTTTTTCTATTATTTTAATTGGTTCTTAAATGTGTTTGCAGATTTTTTTAAAACTTAAAAGAATTTCGGTTTAATGGCATACAGTCTCAAACAGGTGAAATTAAATTAATTAAGAATATATACATACATATATACATGAAGAAAACATTTATATATGCATTCGAGAAAGTGTTTTGGAATGGGACCCCCCGGAATAGGTTCTGGTGCAAGGGTGTGTGATAAATTGCCTATATTGGCAAATCTAGCCATTTAGTCTAATGTAAATTTTGTACATAACTGGATTCCACACATGTAAGGCCAAGATGCCACGTAGCAATCCACTCCTAATGTAGGTTAGGTCGAGTCAAGAGTGATGGTTGTGTCTATTTGGTAGAGATCCCTACATTATAGGACCTACCCCTTAATTTGTGATGAGAATTGACCAACCATCTACCTACCAAGCATGGCTCTAGGAAATAGACTAGGGTTTCATTTTAGGGTAAAAAGGCTGAGTTAACTTCCTTACTACATGCTGAAAATTCACCTAACTTTACAAAGGAACAAGAGTTGATTAGATACAAGAAGAAATCTAGACTTGCACTTCATTGTGTGAAGATGAATGTAAGCAATGATCTTTGGAGATGAGTATCATCTTGTACTAGTGCTTAAGAGGCTTGGAATTCTTTACAATCAATCTATGAATCAAGCAACACCTCTAGAGTCCTCATGCTTACAAACCAAATTTTGCAAAGTATGAGAAGAAGTGAGGAGAGTGCACAAGACTATGTGCTTAGAATCAAGTCTCTAAATAGGGAGTTGGCTTCCATTGGAGAGAAGATTTAAGATGGAGAGCTTGTACAAATTGCTCTTAATGGTCTAGGAGATGACTTTACAAATTTGGTCCAAAGTTTTGCAATCCAAAACACCTTGCCCACTATAGAAAAACTTCATAGTGTATTAGTGGCTGAAGAGTGTAGGATGTTACACACCAAAGCAAGATTGAACTCATTGTCTTTGCATGATGGTGATGAGAAAGCCAATTTCGCATTCAAGGGCAAAAGGAAGACCAATGGAAAGAAGAAGCATCCAAAGGAGACCAAAGAAGAGGATGATGCATCAAGCTCAAAGGTCAAGATCAAAGACAAGTCAAAGTTCAAATGCTTTTTAAGGCCTTAAGGCTAAAATCTTCTCTACCCAAACCATTTTGGGGTGAGCCAATCACGTGCTAATTTCTTATGCAATAGATTGCTCAACCAAGCCATTGGAGGAATCACACCACATGAAGCTCTATTTGGAGAAAAGCCCAATCTCAAGGATCTCAAGATATTTGGATCCACCTCAAGATGCAAGAACTTCAAGAACTCCAAGAAGATCCACAAGAGAAAGGGCCAAGCCATTGAGGCTCACCTATGATGGCAAAGGTGATCAAAGGGAAGGCACATCATCTTTCACCTCTTACACTTTTCTTACTTCAATGTTAGATGAACCAACATGCTATGAAGATGCTTGTAAATCTAAGAGTTGGATGGATGCTATGCAAGTAGAGTATGATGCTCTCATTGAGAATCATACTTGGAATCTCGTAAATCTTCCTCAAGGAAGAAACCACTTGCTTGCAAAGTGGGTGGATAGATTGAAGTATAACCAAGATGGATCAATAAGTAAGCATAAAGCTAGGCTTGTAGCAAAAGGATTTTTACAAACCAAAGGTATTGACTATGATGAAACTTTTGCTCCTGTGGCTAAGCTTGTTACTATTAGATTGATCATAAGTCTTGCAACTACCTTCAATTGGGAGCTATTCCAACTTGATTTCACAAATGCTTTCCTCAATGGATATTTGGAGGAAGAGATCTACATGAGGCAACCCGAGGGCTTCATCAAGGAAAAGCATGAAAGAAAGGTGTGTTTTTTGAAGAAGAGCCTTTATGGGCTCAAGAAAGCACCTAGAGCATGGTACTCTAGGCTAAACTCTTTTCTTATTTCCATCAACTTTGTGTTGAGTGCTTATGATCCATCATTGTACATAAGATTTCATGACGGCAAGATCATTATTCTTGTATTGTATGTAGATGATATTATTTTGAGTGGTAATGAACTAGATGGAATAAGAGATGTAAAAGTTGCATTGGCAAAAGAGTTTAAAATGGTAGATCTCGACCTATTAAGCTTCATTCTAGGAATAGAAGTCATAAGAGGATGTGATTTTAGTTTCATTTGTCAATCTAAGCATGCTACATCCATCCTAGATAGATTTGGAATGAAGAATTGTAAAGGCATTGAGACTCCAATGGAGCAACATGTACAAGCATCTGAAGCATCCTTTGAGGACATCACTTTATATAGAAGGCTTATAGGCTCCTTAATATATTTGACTATAACTAGACCTGATCTTAGTTATAGTGTTGCAAAGTTGAGCCAATTCATGCAAAGTCCTTTAGTTTCACATTAGAACATGGCCAAAAGAGTTCTTAGATATATCTTATCAACTAAGAATTTGGCATATTGTATAGAGGGACTAATCTTGGCTTACGAGCCTATAGTGACTCGGATTTTGTGGGATTATAACTCAATTATAAGGTATTCCTTTTATGTTGAGGTATATACTACATAAAACCTTACTTGCAAGCACACAAAAACATAGTTCCTCTTTCTAATGGGCAGCAAAAAATTGATCCTATTTTAGAGTTTCACTTAAGAAAATCGATTCAATTATTCATTCCATGAGTGAAGTAGCAAACTCTTTGCTGAAAATGCATTGTGCATAAAACAATTCTTGCTATAGTGCCACAATGAACATTTGGAGAAGACAACTAGGGGGACCAAGTAGCTCTCAAATAATGTTTGCCTCTAGAAACAACACTTTATACTTGAGAATCATTCCCTTCTTATTGATTACAATCTAACTTGTCCATTACTCAAACTAGCAAAATATTCATTACTTTGACTAGATTTTTGGAGAAAGAACTTATTGTCAGTATCCTTCATTATACAAATTCATATGCTTTTCATTTGCTTCCTTGACCTGATTTAGGAACTAACTTAATGAGGACAAGAGGCATCACTTTGACTTCCCCCCCCCTTCTCCTTTTTTTATTCTAACTTAAAAAAATTTACCCCCATTCACCCCTTTTTCCAATTATCTTAAGATGATTTTGTTTTTCGAAATATAACATCATTGATTGTAAGATAATTTGCACCATCCCCTCTCTTTAATTTTAAGTTTTTTTAACACTCCTCTCGCACTCTTTTTTTGGTATTTATGATTTAAAATTTTTAGTTTTATTATACTTGGCTGCCTGAGTTTACAACTCGGGCAACTTACGTGGCAATCCTTATAGGGTCTTTTTTAGAGCTGGAACTCCTCTAATGCTTTGAAAACTTTGATAGGTCATATGGATAGTTTAAAGGACTTGCAGCTTACCCACAACAGAGCCAAAAAGTATAAAGCCGAATATGTACACTAGTGAGAGTGCTAGAAAGTATCCGTATGTGATAAGCCAGTAAGGTCTATCTCCAAGCCCATGCATTTTCATCATAAGACGTAGCTTTTGTTGCCTTTCATAAACAAGGGAAGTCAAAATGACCTGCAAGGGAAGACGGTTCTATCTTTTAGATCTTGCACGCCCACTGGAAAAGGACTAAAATACATGAACTTCTATGAAACCACAGTAAAGTGCATACTGAGATTGAAGGGCAGAAGAAAAATATCCACAGCAGAATCAGGCTGTTTAACTGCATGGTGTACCTCATGACAAAATACTCAATGGATACGTGAGTAATGTTTCATAATGCTGCAGATTCATGTTCCAAATTCAGTAGAAGCGGAAAGAGGACAACTTGCAATGCGTAGCAGCTCAATTGGAGAAGAACCTACCGGAAACAAAAGCTGGATAACCCACATGAAGAATAGAGGACCAAGCAGAGATGAGAAGTCAAGACGAAGCTTCGTCTCTGGCTTTGGCATTTCTTTGATGAACCACAGAGGAAGCTCTGCTGTAGGTCCCTTGATCAACCGTAGAAATGCTTGCACAGCCTGCAGTTTGAAACTCATGGCATATTAGTTCCCTTGGCCTACTAGCCTCCCTCCCCTTCCCTATTACCTCAAATCAATGATGACATATAAACTCTGAAATTTTCAAGGAAAAAATCACCAGCTGACACAAATGACACATGATACTTGAAGCTATGACATGCCACCTAGTTTGGAATAATATCCAAACGATTTGTTGATTTTAGAAGAAAAGTTACCTAAACATACCAGGTTCATCATACGTGGTACTCGTACCACACTAGGTGGCACTCCATTGGTTGTCTTATTCTCGAGGGTTGAGTTAAACCAGATATTCAGATTCAATTTGTCAACGGTGCTATCCAAAAAGTCATATGCTGTTACAAGATAAACCAGTAAATTTTCGATTCGCGAATTAGGTATTTCTTTGACTGACTTGCTGTAGCCACAATAAAAGTGTGCTTACCAGCAGGAATCTCAAACAGATCTCTTTCTGGATTTCCTTTGCGATATCCTTGAAAAAGCTCCTTGTCAATTTCACTAGAGTTGTCTCGCCATAATGTAAGAGTTTCTAGGCAAGTGAATGCTGCATAAAACCAAGCCACCAGATCTATCAAGCATTTCCTCTTATGGAACTGATTGCCCTTCTATCTGCTTATGGACCATTGCCATATTTTACAAGAAGGGATAATAAACAGCAGACTTGATAATCAAATTGATTGCAACCTGACTCATGAGAAGCATTTGATTCTAGATTAATGATTAGGTACTTACGTAGAGAAAAAGAGGGCTGACTATCCAATGAAGGAGCACCAATATTTAAAACATGATCCTTGCATACGTTTTGCAGCACATAGAGTGGTTCATTTGAAACAAATGCAGGCTCGATGTAGTAAGATGACCAGCTTAAAACCTGTGTACCCTGGAATCACACGACCCAATATTATTTGCCAGAGAAGTTTAATATGATTCTTCCACAGCAATAACCTCATGTAAGTTCCAGAAATATTTACTCCATAATCAAGAAAAATCCAGAGGCAGAACATTCTTCAGTACTTTGTAAAATCTCCATTTCATGTCAGGTTGACAATTGTTTGGAAAACTAGCTATTTTGAAGCTTTGACCTAACAAATTGCAAGATAGACAAGTGCGATCGTTAGACAACTTCAAATCGATAGTCATAAGCTTTATGTCTGTCTGCATAAAAAGCTTACTGGAACCAAATCTGATAGCGATGGAAGAGAACCAGACAGATTCGCTGGAACGCGGTTGACCAATAAATTTCCCGCCAAGACTGTATAACACCCATTTATGAACACAGGCAACAGTTAAATTTGCTGCTAAGTTACAAAATCTTTTGCACTTTTTCTCTGGATACAGGTACCAAATCCTTCCTAAAATCATAGAAGAACACTCCACTTGAAACAGCTAAGACAGGTTATGTAGTCGTACTTCTCATAGAATATGATGCTTCCTTCTGGCACTCCGGTACATTCAAATGAAAAAAGGGCTTACCTTCAGCCAGGGTCTGATTTTGCCCTGTATATAGAAATGTTGCAGGACAAGATTTTGTGTCGCGGCATGACGCATCTGGTAGGCCTGGAAACTGTGCGTTGTGGTTGTCAACAGCTCGGTACTGTGGCCTTGGTACTTGCAGCAGTGCAGGCCATTCCGTCGGGGAGAGTATCGCGCAGCTACTTACTTGGTCCTGATCCGAATATTGAATACCGCATCGCTTCTCACAGCCGGCGCTGCCGTTGACAGGTACACATGCGCATCCACAACTGAACTTTGAGCCCCCGATCAGCGAATTAATAAGCAGTTGAATAACGACGAGAACGATACAAAGTTGCAGTGGGAAAACGACTAGGCAAGCATTGGTTCTCCAGTTGCGCTTCTGCAGTCAGCAACACTCATATTAGATAAAAGTCAATAATATGGTTTTCAGCAGATCTGCATAAATTTTACACACATCTGAAGACACGAATTTCCTTTCTATTAAACATCAGTCTGCATTTTCTGTAGAATTTAGAAATGACAACATGTACTTTAGTCTTTATAGCACTATAAAGGTGACAGTTATGGAGATTGCTTTTAGATTGTTTCGAAAGAATTGTCAGAACACTGTCGTTCTTGCTTATATGTCTCATTGTGGAGTCGAAATCTAGATCTGCGGAAAAGGAAGGGAGGTCTTCACCACCATGCCACTTATTGGAGAGCGTAAACCACTGTTTTGTTCAATTCAAAATAGACAAATTTCTTTAATGAAACTATGTTCAATTTATAATGCGTCTTAAACCTCACATCTTAACCGCATAAAATTGCAGCAAGTGATTCAAAACTGTTGAACAAAAAGGCGAAATCACGACCTCTAGAGGTGAATTTGTGTCAAAATAGACCTGGAAAGTGAGATTTTTTCTCAACAGAGCATTCGTCTGTGTTGCAAACGACGTAGAAGTAAAATTCGGCTGGACATCTGTCTCCCGGACAGAAGCTGTTCTCGGTGTCATCTCCATCATTCTCGAGTCTCAGGCAACTTACACCATTCAACTTACACCATTCAGGAAGAGGACGAGTCAACCTCACATATTATACAAAACAACAGATTCGGCCTGACAAAGGAGAAAAAATTTGCAGACAATGGCTTTGCAGAGGAACAATTTACAAGAAACAGACAAACACACTACCTACCTGCTTACTGATCTTCAGTCCGAGGGTGCGCTGCTTCATACTCTAGAGCACCAGCTGTGATAGAAATTTGTCAGAAATAACTAGATACAGAAGAGTTTCGGCTACCCGAAATGAAGTGAAATGAGCCAAGAATCGAAGAAAGAATACGAAAAGCAGAGAATAGCTGAATTGGAGCAAAATGGAGGAAACAGAAAACGAAATATCAGGTCGTTTGATCAAACCGTGGGAGCAGAAGACATAGCAGATCGATCCCAATAATGACGAACCAGAGTGATGGACGTTGTCCTTCTCTCCTGGTGATATATATAACCTACATAGATAGAGCACAAATCCTTAAACGTATTCATTACTTTTAATATTCATATAAAGTTAAGTATTGTCCATAGCAAACCCCTCG
This sequence comes from Diphasiastrum complanatum, assembly GCA_029204225.1. NCBI lineage: Eukaryota > Viridiplantae > Streptophyta > Lycopodiopsida > Lycopodiales > Lycopodiaceae > Diphasiastrum > Diphasiastrum complanatum. Next base: position 30,823,018 of record CM055101.1, read on the forward strand.
TCTCTCGTGTTCCTTAACTTTGTATACCCAAAAAAATGAAGTTGAGTATTGGAAGTTGGAACCAATGAAAAATAAAACAAATATGCCAAGGAGGGCTGCCGCTCTGGGGCGTTCTACGAGAGTTAGGGTTAGGGCCCGCCTCCTGTTGCCTTCTTGCTCTGAGCAAGGTCACATGATAGAGGGTAGAGATATTATTCATGGAATATTCTCTTTTATCTCTGGAGGTAGGCCCTAAGCCCTAACCTCTCAAGGTTCAAAAAGCCAACTTCCGAAGGCAGGCTACTTCAGGAGGTAGGCCCTAAGACCTAACCTCTCAAGGTTAAAAAAGCCAACTTCCAAAGGCAGGCTACTTCCTGCTAATCCCTCCTCTTGGTTGCATGCCCTCTAAAAAATGACACCTATGTTGGAGGTAGGTGCTATCTCCACACCTACCTCCAACATGTGGCTCACCCCCACATTTATTGAGGTTGCCTCTGGACCCTTGCCTCTACCATGCAATTTTTTCTTTTCCCTAGCACACGCTAATTTGATATCTATGGTCAAAAACAAGGAAGCTCACAAGGATGTGCATGCAGGCATCCTCTCGATGGGCCTTAGAAGCACCTTATTAATATGTGTCACATTTTGGGCCCAGCCTAGAGGCCTTGGGGCATGTGGTAGAGATGCCACGACATGTTGTGCAAACAAAAAATGTGCTCATAATATTAATTTTGGGTCCTTGCACAATGAGATTTGATCAACACATGAATACAACCATTAGGACATCATAAGGGTATTGCTTTTGGGTTCATTAGGTGAAAAAATCTTTTGTGGGCACATGAGGTTAGTCTATTACTTTTGGTTTTGATTAAAAAAAAACTTTTGAGGGTTTTATTATGAGATAATGTATGAGGGCTAGGCGACATGATGCTTGGGGCACCCCAATTCTTTTTTAAAAATTGTGGTTTTGGGCAGGCCGAACTCAAGTGCCCAACATGCCTCAAAGATACAAGGTATCTTGATAGTAAAACTCTGAGTCAAGGAGAGTCACGTTCGTGTTCCTATCTAGATGAATTTAGTATAGGGGAAGGCCCCAAGAAAGCCTTCCTAGGATGAGTTCCCCTAGCATAAAGCATCCCTCAAAAAATATTAATAAAAAATGCATTTATTATTAATGAAGTTTAGGAATTTAGAAATTTTTATTTATAATTAATGCACTTTACACATTTGTTGGGTGCACTTTTTGTTTATTTATAGTAAATTCACTTTACAAGTTTGTAAGATGCATTTACTCAACTTTATTTTTATATCTCATTTAAGCATTCTAATTTTTTATAGATTCTAAGGAACTTTTTGACCCATGCTTTACGTGCATCACAATGAGCCTTGTGCTTGTGCACTTAGGGTAGTGGCAACACCACTTCTCACACATTTTCATCTAAATTTTGGTGCTACAAAGCAATTGTGACATCCACATTTCAAACTATATAGGCATTTCTATCTCCTCCATTCGCAAGTTGCATTCTCCACATTAACTAATCGATCGCAATGGGGATGCACAAAAAACACGTATGACAGACCTACATTGCAATGAGATTTGCCACCTCATGTGTCACATGGTCACAACTTGAAGTATTTAGATTAGATGAAGTCAAGAAAATGAGAGATGCACACACAATGAACAAGAGCACACACCCTTCTTTGTTTTCTCTATTACATAATCGAAAGAGTACATTGCTAAAAGTAGAGAATCCTGGCCAAATTAACTATTTACCAAATATTTTTGATCGCAATATACTAAAGTCTAAGCTAAGTAGGAAAGTAATAAAAGGTAACATCGATCATTGCTTTCTAACAATCTCTTAACTATCAAATCACATTGTTTTATGCCTAATGAAGTAAGCTTTTTTTTTAAGCTACTTCTACCTAAAGAATTTGTATATAAATCAGCCACTTAATCTTCTAACATACAAAATACTAGATCAATGGCTTCTTCTCACAATTTCTCTCAAAGAAAGTGGGAAAATATATACATCATTTCATCCCAAATGAGAAAGGTGAGGAAATGTTGCTATAGAGGAAACATAGAATAAATGAGCAAGTGAAGATTACAATAATGCATGCATAATTAAGCAACCCACATGAAACAAAAACTAGCTAAATAGGTGAGCATAAGTAGTTAGAGGTCATTGAAACCAAAGTAGGATCTCCAAGCAGTAAAAGTTAATAATATTAACAAGATATTTTGACAATGAGCATGTGTGAAATGAAGAACCAAAAGGTAAAAGAATGAAGCCAATATACTATGATAATACCAATAGTATAATGTCCTAGGGACTGATATTCCTTATTCATAGCTTCCTTCTAATGATCTAAGTTGGGGACTAATCCATTGGCTTTTGGTAATTTGCATGCTCTTGCGTGAACTAACAAGTTGATTCATTAGTTGGAGTTCTTTCTTGTGGATATTGTTGGACTGACAGGTTCAACTTATTGTGGTTGCTCTTGCTGTCTTTGGTCTTCTTCCTTTGATTCCCTCTCATTTAGGTAAATTTTTGAAGCATTTGCATCAGTATGACTCAAAGGCTGTATTGGCATCTTTCTTTACCCTTAAGGTTCAGAATTAGATCTTCAAGGAAGATTACATCTGCTAAGAAAAATCTCTTGTAATAGGGTTATAAACCAACAAAGGGAGTTTTGATGCCAGAGTTGTCTAGCTTATTTCTTAGCCCATTTGGAATCTAATCATAAGTTTAACAACCAAAAACTCCATAATCTTGACAAATAGTTTCTTTCTAGTCCAAACCTCAGTGGGTGCCTGATTGTTCAGACTTTTTGTAGTGCATCTATTTTGGATATAGGCAGTCGTGGCAAAGACTTTTGCCCAAAATAGTTTGGAGAGAGATGCATGTGCAAAATAAGAGAGACAACTAGCCACTTGGCAACTTTGAATGATGCACAAAAAACTAATATCTTTTGTTGTTGGTAGTAGCATGTAAATTTCTTAATATCTCTAGTACTTAAAAATATACTTTAAAAAAATTATTCTTGAGCTTTGCCAATATCTCTTTGTGAATATCTTGTATTGTTATTTATCAAATCAAAAATACTTGTAACATCGAACAGACTTGATGCTTTTGGTTTTTAATCGTTTACTATTGGCTTAAGATATTAAAAAAACATACAAAGTTCAATATTTGTTTTTGGATTAGCTTGTCCAAGTAGTTTAGACATGAAACTATATGGGGCCCTAAAATTGACATGTTATATGTAGTTAGATACCAAGTCTACTAGTCTTTAGGTTCTTACCTCCAGAATCAAAAGAAAAACTTGAGCAACAAGCATGTCAATTGAGAATTGTTTTTAATATTCATATCATATTATATACATAAGCTTGATCATGCTCAATCTCACCATTGGTGGGACAATCATCATATATTCTTATGCTTAAGTCTTTGTGATTATCTATTTGTGTACTATTTCAAAATTGGGAGATGATATGGTGGAAGTTGAGGAACAAGATTGAATAGAAAATCCCATAGTCAAGATTGTGAATGAGGTCATCACACCACTCATTCCAAGAAGTTTGCTTCATGTTATATTGCATCAAAGAGCACTTGTATGCTAGGAGTAATATCGATGCACTCTTATGTTTACCATCTGAACACAAAATATCGTAGAGCCTTGTTAATTTAAACCTATGTAATTTAAGACTTAAAATCTTAAATACAAGAGTCATAACGATTTGACAACCAAATCCTTCTCAATGGATGTGTCGTTTGCAAACTTTCTCGTTGTCTATACATGTATCTTTCTAAACAATCTATATATACTAAAAGAATTTGAGAGAGAATGGGAGTTGAGTTACAAAGGGATTCTACTAATGTTTCTTCTTGTCATACCTCTACTTTAGGGTTGAATGATTTCGTTTGATGTTATAAGCTCTACAATAAGGAACAAGCTTTTTTTTATATTTTTGTCGAGCAATTCTAGCAGTTTTGTTTTATCATGTTAATTTATACTTCAAATCTAATAAGAAGTCAACATTTTTTTTTCTTAAGAGCTATGATTCAAAATAAAAATCAATTACTCAAACTAGATATTGTAAGGTAAAGAAATCTCTGAATCGGAAGCAAATCTCAAATAGATTTTTCTTATAGTTAATTGATCTTTTCCACAATGATGCCAAAAATTTAGTATATGTCGTAGCATGCTAAACTCAAAAGTGATATAAAAATGTAGTATATAGATTTAGCATTACCCCATAAGAGAAATTGTAGATTAATTTCAAAATCTAAGGAGTTTTAAAAGATTAAATGGATTTGATTGGTCATCAATAGATCTTGGAGTTTCAAATTGGTATAAGTAATGCCAATTGTGTTGGGAAATAGGGGTGTGAGAAACGAAAATAGCTCGAAAAACAACGAACACGAAAAGAAACTAACTCGAAACTCGAAACTCGAAAAAGAAACGAACTTGAATGGAAAGTGTTCGTGCACAATCACATTTGATCTGATTACGTAGCCAAACAAAACATCAGAAAGATAATTTGTCGCAAACGACTAGCCAAATTATTAGTCCCAAATAATTTGCAAAGAGCTAGACTGAGCTCGACTGATAATTAGTCACGAAAGGCAAGACTAAATATTAGTCGAGAACAGCTAGACTAATAATAATTCGCAAAGAACAAACTACCAGATTAAGCAATAAGAGAGTCAAACAGAATGTAGAAAAGCATAGCAATATTGACACAAATCTGAAGGCAAAACAGATAGAGTTGTAATCAGATTAAGTATAGCAAAATATATAGGTCAATAATGTTGGTGAGCAACTTGTGTGCATTAACACTTAATGCCTTTGTGAATATATCTGCAACCATGTCCTGCGTTCTGTAGTACGTTAAGCTTACCTCCTTGTTGAGAACCTTGTCCCTGATGTAGTGATATCTGATCTTAATGTGTTTGCTCCTAGAGTGAAATCTAGGGTTGGCCAATAAGGCAATAGCACTCTGATTATCACAAAATAAAATTGTAGGGCTGTACTGATACAAAATAATGTTTGACAAAAAATTTCTCAACCAAAACGCTTTCTTAATAGATCGAGAAGCAGCAATGTATTCTGCTTCTATAGAAGAAAGAGTGATAAAGGTTTGCTTACGATTGTTCCATGAGATAGGACCACCGTTGATGAAAAATGTAAATCCAGATGTGGACTTACGCTACATCTCCTCCCCAGCTTGCATTGGAATATTCACTGAGCTTATATAGATTGTCATTGCTGACTTCTCCATAGCAGATGCACTGGTCCATGGTAGCTCAAATATACCTCATGACTCTTATGAGAGCTTCCAATGGGTAATGCCAGGATTAGCCATATATTGGCTAAGTGAGCTTACTATGAAAGAGATGTTTGGTCTTGTACAGATCATTACGTACATGAGAGATCCAAGTATCGATCGATAAGGATACTCTCTCATCTGCTTCTCTTCCTGCTTGGTCTGAGGACATTGGTCCTTTGACAAATGCAGGCCTGGATCCATCGGTGAGTGAGCTAAATTACAATTCATTAGATTGGATCTGTTAAGAACATTGTGAAGATACCTTTGTTGAGTGATATAGATCAGTCATTTTGCTCTATCTCTGTGGATCTGAATGCCCAGACAGAAGTGAGCTTCACCCAGATCAATCATGTCGAACTCTAAAAACAACATCTGTTTAGAATCCTTGACCAAATTGGTATTGTTCCTGAAAAAGAACGTATCATCCACGTATAAGGTGATGATAACGAAGGATTGATGCACCAACTTGGAATAGATGTTGCAATGAGTAGTGCTTGGTTGGAATCCTTGTTCAATGAGGAATGTGTTGATCCTCTGAAACCAAGCTCTGACAGACTGTTTCAAGTCATAAAGTGCTTTATGGAGTTTACAGACATGATTCTTCATACCTTCCAAAACGTATCCTTCAGGCTGGATCATGTAGATGTCTTCTTGTATAACTCCATTCAAATAAGCTGTTTGCACATCAAGTTGACGCACTTCAAGGTCGGCAGCTACAGTATATGATAGGAGGGTTCGGATCGACGATGGCTACTGGACTGAAAGTCTCACTGTAGTCGACGTTGGGAATCTGAGTGAATCCTCGTGCTACCAGTCTTGTCTTCCTTCAATCAATTGTTCCATTGGCATTGTACTTGATCTTGAAGATCCACTTGCAATCAATGATATTGCAACCAATAGGAGCTTCGACTAGTGACCACGTCTGGTTCTTGATCAGAGAGGAATACTCTCTGTCCATAGCTTCTCTCCAGAGATCAGCGTTTGGTTGGATGAGTGCCTCTTCGGCTATCGTCGGTTCCTGTATCAAGAGACATGCAAACTCATGAGTATACCTTGTGATCTATGTCTGCACTTGGCTTGATCTTTTGGGAGGATTCGATTGATGAACCACTCATGGGACTTGTTGCTGGGTAGCAGCAATGTCTTCGTCTGATTTGCTGTCAAATAGTGGGTCGACAATGGACATGCTTGAGCCAGAAGCTCGGATTGTCATGTCACTGGCAGGTGATGAAGGTTCTCCTGGAGCAATATCCTTACCTTTGATGTCGACGAACTGATCCTCGATAAAGACTATATCTCGGCTGTACAAGACTTGTTGGGTATCGAGATCATACAACTTGTATGTGTTATCAAATGAGGTATATCCAATCAGGATGGTTTTGAGACCTTGGAAGTCCAATTTATTCCTCGTGGTTATTGAGTCAACCAGGGTACAGTTCCTCCTCTCGACTAAGCCATTCGATTGAGGACTGTAAGGAGTGATGAATTGATGCTCCATGTCTTGGCTTTGGCAGTACTCCTTAAACTCGGTAGAGATATATTCTCCACCATTGTCTGACCTTAGGGCCTTGATCGTCTTTCCAGTCTCCTTTTCTGCATGCTCCTTGAAGATCCTGAAGCAATTGAAAGCTTCTGATTTCTTCTTTATAAAGTACACCATAGTCCTTATGGAAAATTCATCAATAAAAGTTATAAAATACTTTGCATCCTTCAGCGAAGGATTTTTCATCGGGCCACAAATGTCTGAATGTACAACGTCTAACGACCTTCCCGCAGTATGCTGATGGCTTGATTTGAATGGTTTTCTAGTCTTGTACAACAGCATGATTCAAGTGCCCAAGTCTATAATGCCAAAGTAAACTTTTATTTGCATGAATAGAACTACTGAGTGTCTGACTAGAGGCAGAAAAACAATATTATACAAGTATCCATGCCTCTTTTTGAGTGCTAGGATCTTGCCTGTCCTATCAACTACTTTGCACTGATCACATTCGAATTCTACTCTATGTCTTAAATCTGTAATCCTACTTACAAAGAGCAGATTCGTAGATAATTTTGGTACATACAAGACTTTAGAGAGTAGCTTAGATTGATCATTTGCAAAGCTCAATCTCACAGTACCTTCACCTTTAATAGCTTGTGTGCTATTATCGCCAAGGTGAACATATTTGTTGGTACTTTAAGGTGTATAGGACTCGAAACAGCCAATGAGGTTGGTCATGTGCTGAGTGGCATAGAAATCCATGAACCAAGAACTATCGTTGGATGTTCCTTGATGGCTGGTCATGAAGGCATCATGATCTGCTTCTTGAATAGACCGTGGAGCTTCTATAGCTACATTTGCCACTTGATTCGCCTATCCCTTGCTATTGTTCTTTGCTTGCAGTATCCGGTAGTCTTGAATTTCGTGGTTGTTTCACTTGCAGTATCTGTAAAATATCTTTTTTCTTGTCTACGGATTCGACTATCCTTTGTGTTGTGTTAGTTTTTGGTCTGGCTTTGATTGTTTCAGGCCTTTCTTTTTCTTCTGCTTAGTCGTGCTCTTGTCGGTGTACAAGGAGTGAGAATCAGCTGAGGAACTTGAGGTTTCGTTTCTCTGCGTGTCTTCCTGCAACAACATAGTAATGACTCTCGAAAGAGTCAGTTCTGGATGTGTTGTGATGATGATCACCCAGCTGTCGTATGAGCTTGGCAAGCTTGTAAGCAGTTGCATCACTGCATCTTGATCGTCTATGATAGATTTGACAACGGCCATTTGCTTTAGCAGGTTTTTGAATTGGTTGATGTGATTCTGCAGGGAATCAACATTCACCATCTTGAGGGAGTAAAATTTCTTCCTGAGATGTAGCTTGGAAGCTATATTTGGCACTTTGTATAGTTGTGCTCAAGATGTCCCAGACTTCTTTGGATGTCTGGGCCTCGAATACATGGCCGATCTAGGTATCCGAAATGTTGAGGATGACCAGCACGAAAGCATTTCCATCCTTCAGCTTCCATCTAGCGATTGTTGCATCGTCTGTTTCGAGTTTCCCTTCTGCACCTGTAACAACGTGATACAATTACCCTAAATCTCTTATATCATGTCCTCATGTATACCCTTTTTTTAAAATCCTTTAATCTAAACTCTAAACACTAAAGCCCTTTTCAACTGTCTTACTTGTTTTCATGATTTAAAACATTTATCTTTATCAGCTGTAGCATATGCTCTTCACATTATTTTAGAAAGTTTCAATTGAAAGAAAATACCCACAAACAAAGCAACAAGATTTTAATAAAACAAAACAACAATATTTCAACAAAACAAAGAAACAAGATTCACAATAAACAATGCTCACCTTGTCTCCAAAAACTTTGTTTCAAAAGCTTTACCCCAAGAAACTTTACTCCAAACTGAGGATATTGTGATAAAAGTGAGAAGAAAGAGTGTCAATGAGAGAGAGAGAGAGACAGACAGAGACAAAGAGGGAGAGGGAGAGCAAGCTTTACTCCAAGCTTTACTTAAACTACTTTAACTCTAATGAAAGAGAAACAAAAGAGTGCCAATGAGAGAGATAAAAGGATAAAGAGTCATCAGGTTTTCAAAAAACTTACTTTACTCCAAGCCCTACTCCAAGCTTTACACCCTTTTAAATAGCTTTACTCCTTTTGAGAAGCTTTCTTATGCTCTCTTTGAAAAGGTTTACAAGCTTTTAAATAGCTTCACCTCAAGCTTTTGAAAGCTTTTAAAAAGCTTTAACTCTGATGAAAAAAAAAAAAGTGTCAATGAGAGAGAGAAAAGAACATAAACAACAATAAACACAAATGTAACAAAGCAAAACAAGTAAACTTTTGAATGTTGGCTATGGTGCTTAACTTTTTGCTCAAGCCTTGGCTATGGTAAGAAGGTAAAGAGCTTTGGCCGTGACAAAAGAACATAAACAACAATAAACACAAATGTATCAAAGAAAAACAAGTAAACTTTTGAATGTTGGCTATGGTGCTCACCATTTTGTCCAAATCAATCTGATGTGTCTATCAAGAGTTATAAGATCTTAAAGAGGGTAGGGAGAGGTCCAAAATCTGAGTGACCACTTTTTGATTTGATTCAATCTTGCTTGATTCTTAATCCATTGTTTTGAGTATCCTACACAAGAAACTGAAGATCAAGACAAAGTTTGATGTTATTGAACACCTTTGAGCCTTCTAAGAATCATTAGTGATTTCTCTTGAAGCATCTAACATGTGCCAAAAGTAGAATTCAAACTTGTCTAATTGCCTCAATCCATTTTGAGAGACTGATCTAGTTTATCTTGTCTAGTGGAATATTTGAGATCTATCTCAAATACAGTTGCAAGTTTTTCACATAGGAAGGAAGCACATCCTTGAAAATACCTATAGTGAAAGAGAGTGGCAGCATTAAGTCTGATTGGAACAAGCTCATACATATAATTGTCCAATAACTAAGAAGTCTTCACAATATGGCATCTGTGGGAGGATATCTCCTAGAAGCAGGTGAAAGACTAAGTACCTCTAATTACTCAATATGGAAGGTAAGGATGGAGTCTATTTTGATACTCCAGGATGTTATGGACATAGTACTTGGTATTGAGGAGGAGCCTCAAGCACAACTTGAAATACCAAAGTACAAAAAGAGAGCTTAGAATGGCTCTACATTTCATTAAGATGAATGTCTCTAATGAAATTCTGAGAGAAATAGGATCTTGCATCACAACTAAAGATGCTTGGAATGCACTTAAGTCCATCTATGAAGATAAGAATACTTCTAGAATACTCACTCTTAGAAATCATATTTTCCAAAGTTTTCAAAGAAGCGAGGAGAGTGCATCAAATTATGTTCTGAGAGTAAAAGATCTTCATAGGGAGCTTGCTTGTGTTGGTGTCACAATCAATCAAGATGAGCTAGTACAAGTCATTCTAAATGACTTAAAATATGACTATGATAATCTTGTTCAATCCTTTGCCATTAAGGAGAAGTTGCCAAAACTGGAAGCTCTTCAAGGAGTTCTCATCTCTGAAGAAGCTAGGCAAAGTTACAAACTGTCTAGGATGAACAAACTCGAGCATATTGGAAGTGACAAAGCTCTCTTTGTCACAAGGACAAGCATAAAGGAAGGAGCAAGAACCAGTTTTCTCAAGCTTTCAACAAAGACAAAGCCAAAGAAAGAGACAAAGATAGTGAAGAGGATGGCTCATCTCAAATTCCACTTCAAAGACCAAGAAGAAAATAGTCAAGTGTTTCTTTTGTGGCAAGAAGGGGCACTATGCCTTTAATTGCTTCAAAAAGAAAAATCAACTCAAACAAGCAAATCTCTCTAATGAGAAATAAGAAGATTTATTGCAAGTGATGGAGAAGGATCACTCATGGTGTCAAGCTTTTCTTCATCACCCTTCAAGAAAGATGGAGCTTGGTACATCGATAGTGGAACCTCTTCACATATGTGCTATTCAAAGGAGTCCTTTGACTCTATTGTACCTTATAAAGGACTTAAAAGATCTATTTATACTGCAAATGATCGTGAGTACTCTATTGAAGGAATTGGCAACATTCCATTGAAACTTGCTTCTTCTAAACTTCTATCACTTTCCAATGTTCTTTTTGTTCCTAAGCTTACAAAGAACTTGATTAGTGTTGGGGAGTTGCTTGATAGTGGTTGTGATGTAAAATTCAATTCCAATACTTGCTTTATCAAGAAAAATGATGAGATCCTAGCTAATGGATCTAGATATGGTAGAATCTTCAAATTGAATTCTTATAAGAATGCAAACTTTTGTGAAGTTGCTCTTTTGTCTAAGGAGGAGTTATGGCATAGAAGGTTGGGGAATCCAAACTTAAAGTCTATGTTTTCTATGATCAAGAATGATAAGGCTGTTGGCCTTCCAAGATCACTTTCCAAAGATATCAAGCCTTGTGAGGCTTGTGCTATTGCAAAATCACATAGAAAGCCATATCAAAAGTCTTTTATTAAGACTTCTCATCCTTTGGAACTAATTCACTCGGATGTTCATTTTTCTTCCTCAAAAAGTATTGGTGGTGCAACTTGTTTTGTCACCTTTATTGATGATTTTACAAGATATACTTAGTTATATCTACTTTCTTCAAAAGCTATGGTATTTGATCACTTTCTAGTCTTCAAAGCTTATGTTGAGAAATAGTTTTCTTTCAAAGTTAAAACTTTAAGATGTGATGGAGGAGATGAATACATCTCCAACAAGTTCTATGAATATTGTGAGGGTGAAGGGATTAAGAGAGAGTTTTCTTGTGCTTATTTTCCATCTCAAAATGGAGTTGCTAAGAGAAAAAATCGATCTCTATGTGAATGTGCTAAAGCAATCCGAGTTGAACCATGTAGAAATGTTTAATTTATTTGTGTTAAAGTGTAATTATTCACATGTATTGACTTGCACGACATGTAATTTCAGTATTTGTCATTATTTTGGTGTAATGTAGTGTAAATATCATACTATCTACATTGTAATTGACTTTGAATTCTGTCAAAAATTTCTGATAGAACTCTTCAAGGGTAGTGACAGAGGCCTTAGAAGGATTTTTTTACCATCTACTGGCTATTCCTACCAAGGTAGTGGCAAACAACATCAGTCTATGTGTAGGGTTAAAAACTCTATTGATAGACATAAGCATCTCAAAATCATCAATGTGATTGTGTACATCCTCATCACCTGTGCCATGGAATAGGGGTAATGATCCTCGTATTTTTGGTATTGCCTCAGTGTCATCGGGAACAACTATTGGCTCAGTGACTCTTCTCACCCTAGGTGTAGTAGGTCCAAGAATAGGGGTTTGTATTTCGGAAGATATTGTCATCTTCTTTTATAATTATGTTTGTCATATCAGATACTATCTCTTCAAGTTTTTCATCCACCATGGTCTCATCATTGAATATCACAATTTTATTTTCAACTAGTGAACTATTAATCAACTCATCAAGACTCACTTCAAGCTCCTCTTATGTCATAAATACCTCAAAATTGGATTGCAAATTCTCATCCATACATTGTTTTGAAGATTCTTGTATCGATACTTCTAGCCTAATGTCATTCAATTTAGGATCAAAAGGGATCACTCTTTCCATGATGGAATCTGGCTCACTATCAAGTGGCTCAAATTTACTCAACAAGAGTGCTATGGCTAGCAAGAAATTTGACAAGACTCTTACTAGGTCCTCAATGGAAGTTGACTTAATTGATGGACCAAGTATTTGCAATGAAGATTTTATAGGTCCTATAGAATCATCCACTTCTATCTCTGATGGAATATCCTCAAGCGGTAGATCTTGTGTACTTCTTTCTATCACAAGTGTTGATTCATGATCTGGAGAATAAGGTGTTTGTAATGAAAGATCTATAGCTAGGTATAGATCAAATAGAAATTCCTCCAACTCTATAATTGTCTCTATAGCTTGATTTGAATTACTAGATAAGAAAGTCTTTGAAGATTCTTTCAATAATGGCACCATAGACTCTGGACTCTCAATGAATACTATGTGCTTCTCCTAGATGTCTATGGACACTCGGTCAATATCAAGCGATGCACTTAGCTGGTAAAAAGGTGGTTCACTCCACCCGTTTGTCAATGTCTCACTAGTCACACTAGTGGATTGGTCTATCCCGTCAAGGAAGGGACCAGATACGTTGTGGCTCAAGGGGCCCGTCAAAATCTCTGCACTCCCTAGATGATCTGGCATTCCGAATTCATGGTCCATGAGCATTGGGAACATAGCTTCTACACCTATGTATCCAAAATACTCATATAGCAGGCTCTCAACCATGGCTCTTCTTATGTGATAATCATTAGCGGTATATTTTGAGTGCAAGTCTAACTTCAAGTTTGAGGGATCAGTGTTGAATCTCGGCTTTGTCTAGTAGCTTTCAAGCTATCTTGTTTCAACTCCTATCCTATTCTATGCTTTATGTGAAAAACTCAGATCCAAAAGATGCTAAAGTTTCATAAAGATCTTGGCCATGGAAGTTATGCACATCTAGATTGAAAAAATGATAGAAATTGTGATGTTAAGCATACTAAACATCAACTAAACATCAAGATCTGATCATAAGCTTCCACAAACAGAAACTTGCTGTCCCTGTCCGTACTTCAGAGCCTACAACCTGCATTTCACACGTGTGAAGCCATAGCAACAAAGAAATCACGATTCTAGTGGCTAGAATGCAAGATATGAACAAAAAAGTGAGAGAGAAGAAGATGGATCTTCAAAGAGCATAACATTCATTCAATAGAATGAAAATGAGATTTGTACATACTCGTGGAGATGGCTATTTATAGCAGCCATAGTGCCTCTTGGCCACTTGTCTTATGATAGGCTAAAATTGGGGTCCAATAGGATTCACCCATCTACCTAGAAATTTGGTCAAATAGGAATGCACCAAATTATGAGCCAATAGAAGAGCTCCACACTCGACCTCCTCTAATTAATGTGACCTCAAAAGTAGTGTACACATACTTTGGGCCTCTACATACATGTATGAACCTATCTCTAACTTTTATTTGGCCATAGGCCTACAAAATCTCAAGTTAGGAAAATACTACTAGTTGACAATTTTTCACACTCCCTCTTCAACTAGTTTTAGCATAGATTTAGAAAGTACACCAAGACTTGTTCTATGCTTGAAAAATAAGTCCTTTCCCAATGCTTTGGTAAAGATATCAGCCACACATTCCTTTGATGGGACATGTTCAAGCTTGATCTCTTTTGCCAACACTTGTTCTCTCACAAAATGGTAAGCCACCTCGATATGTTTGCTCCTTGCATGGAAAACCGGATTGCTTGCTAGACTTTGGGCTGAAAGGTTGTCACAAAAGATGATTGGACTCTCTGAAAAATCCAGCAAATGAAGCTCCATAATCATCCTCTTGATCCACACCATCTCCTTTGTGCATGATGTCAAAGCTTTGTACTCGGCCTCACTAGAAGAAAGTGATATAGTTGCTTGTTTCTTCGACATCCATGAGATAGCTCCATCACCTATGAAAATAGCATGTGCATTTATGGATTTTCTATCCATAAGGTCTCCTGCAAAATCTGAATCTGAAAAACCAAATAAGTTAGGTGATGAGCCTCTATAAACAATGCCAAAATCTTTTGTTCCCGAGATGTATCTCAAGATCCTCTTTCCTAGTTTCCAATGTTCTATGCTAGGATCTTGCATGAATTGGCTTAATCTACCAACACAATAAGATAAATCAGGTCTTGTGATGGTTAGATATATAAGAGAACCTATTAGCTTCCTATAGAGAGTAATGTCCTCGAAGGATCTTTCATTACCTCTTATAGTTAGCTTTACATGTGATTCCATAGGTGTATCAATAGGATTTGCATCTACCATATGAAATCTATTGAGAATAGAAATAGCATACTTCTCTTGTGAAATAAAAGTGATTTGAGAAGTTCTAATTACTTCTATTCCTAAGATATAGCTCAAAAGACCAAGATCATGCACTTCAAATTCTTTTTTTAGTGCTTTCTTGATATCTTCTATATCTTCCTTGTTCCCTCCACTTAAAATAATGTCATCCACATAAATTAGAAGGATTGTAACATCATTAGCACTAATTCTAAAGTAAAGTGAATGATCATACTCACTCATAGTGAAGTTTTGAGAAAGTAGAAAAGAGTTAAGCCTAGCATACCAACTCCTTGGTGCTTGCTTAAGACCATACAAACTTTTTTGTAGAAAACACACATGATTAGGCTTGCTATGAGAAACATAGCTCTCGGGTTGCTCCATGTAGACTTCCTCTTCAAGATCACCATTCAAGAAAGCATTAGAAATGTCTAATTGCCAAAGATCCCATCCATAAAGAGTTGCAAGGGAAATGATTACTCTTATGCTCACCATCTTTGCCACGGGTGCAAAGGTTTCCTCATAGTCAATGCCATGCTCTTGAGCATAACCTTTAGCCACCAACCTTGCCTTCAACTTGTTGATAGATCCATCTTGATTTGTCTTTACCTTGAAGATCCATTTGCATCCAATTGCACTTTTGCCCTTTGGAAGCTCCACCAATCTCCATGTGTTGTTCTTCATAAGTGCTTCAAACTCAAGATCCATTGCTTGGATCCATTCCTCTTTTTGCCTTGCTTCATCTACACATGAAGGTACATCAAAAGAAGTTAGGAAAGCATAGTTGGATCCATCCACCACTTGCTTACCTTTGCCATCATAAGTGAGCCTTGAGGGTTTCACTTTATGCCTTGGAGTTCTCCTTGGAATTTGACTTGAAGAGGCTTCTTCAACATCCACATCCAATGTGTCATCAACTCCATTGTCATCAAGCACATTAGTTGCAACAACATCATCATCACTTGAAACAACTTTTGGAATGTTACTTTCATCAAAAATGACATCCCTACTTGTGAACACTTTCTTGATTGAAGGAACATAAATCCTATATGCTTTGCTTACTTCACTATAACCAACAAAAATGCCCTTTCTTGAAGATGGATCCTCCTTAGTTCTATCATCAAGAGTAATGTTGAAGTAGCAAATGCATCCAAAAGTTCTTAGAAACTTGACATTAGGCTTCATACCAAACAAAGCTTCAAAAGGGGTTTTTCCTTCCAATACAACACTTGGCCATCTATTGCATAGGAAATTTGCACACAACAAAGCATCACTCCAAAAAGGTTTAGGAAGATTAGCATTCAATCTCATTGCCTTTGCACTCTCACACAAGGTTCTATTCTTCCTCTCGGCCACTCCATTTTGTTGTGGTGTTCTTGGACATGTGTACTCCCTCTTGATCCCATGCTCATCGCAAAAGGCTTTGAATTTGTTAGAAATGTATTCACCACCATTGTCGCTCCTCAAGCATTTGATTTTGGTTGTAAATTGAGTCTCAATAGCAACTTTGAACTTGACAAACACATCAAACACCTCATCCTTGCTCTTTAGTAGATAAACCCAACAAAATCTACTAAAATCATCAATGAAAGTTACATACATCTTAGCACCTCCATTGCTAATTGTAGTAACACCATGAATATCCGAATGCAAGAGAGAAAAAGGCATCTTAGATCTAGATATAGATCTAGTATATGGCAATCTATGTGATTTAGACAAAGCACATTCTTCACAAACATGATTCAAGCAAGTAAGAGACTTGGGAAGTCCCCTTACTACCTCCTTTTTGGCTATTACCTCCAAGGCCTTGTAGTTGAGATGTCCCATCCTTTTATGCCATACCTCTTGAATTGACATTTGTTCATTTGCCATGCATCCAACTTGGTTAGCAACAACACATGCATCAAGCTTGAACAATTTCCCTTGCCTTTTTCCTTTTGCAATGATACTACACCCCTTTTTGATCAAGCAAGCATCACCATCAAACTCAACTTTGAATCCTTTGTCAAGCATTTGGCTTACACTAAGTAAGTTCTTGGTAATGGATGGAATGAGCAAAACATCTTTCAATTCTATATTCCTATTTGTAGAAAGTGAAATAGGAATTGTGCCAATCCCCTTGATTGCACACTCACCATCATTTGCGGTATAGATTACCTTCCTATCACCATCAAATGTCATTAAAGATGAAAAATACTCTTTATGATATGTCATATGAGAAGTGGCTCCACTATCAATCCACCAAGGATCAATGTCTCCATGATTAGCCAACAAGCAAGATGACATAACAAAAGCATCATTTGAAAGAAGCTCATCCCCACCCTCATCAATAGTTAGATTGGTTTGCTTTTCCCCTTGATCCCTCTTTTTCTTGAAACAATCACTAGCAAAATGCCCTTTGACTCCACAATAGAAACATTTTAGCTTAGATCTATCCTTCTTTTTGCCAAAAGTAGAGTGCTCACCTTGGTCTTGCCCTTTAGACCAATTGCTTTTACCTTTGCCCTTGAACTTGCCTTTAGAGAACATTGCCTCCTCTCCTCCTCCTTGAGATGTAGAAGATGCTCCCACTCTTGCTTGCAACCTGAATTCTTCAGCCAACAAGACCTCTTGCAAGTCTCCAACACTTGGTAAACATTTTTGGATAGCATAACTTTGAACAAGATTAGCATGATCATCCAACAAGCCATTGAGAATCACTTGAACAAGCTCCTCATTATTTATGCCATCATTAATGCATGCTAACTCATCATTCAATGCTTTAACTCTCAAAACAAAAGCATGTCCACTCTCACTCTTCTTTTGCATACAAGAAAAGATTTGCCTTCTTAAAGTCAACACTCTAGAAGTAGACTTGGATTCATAAACCTTCTTCAAGGCTTCCCAAGCTTCACTAGATGATGTGCACTTACCAACCTCTTTGATAAGCTCATTTGTCACATTCATCTTGATCATGTGAAGGGCTTTCTTTGCCCTCTTGTCATACCTCAATTGTTCTTGAGGTGCCAAAGGTCTCTCCTCCACACCTACAACAATATCCATCAACTCATTCATCTCAAGCAAAGACTCCATCCTTACTTTCCAAGTAGAATAGTTGAGGGAGGTAAGCCTATCATTGCTTTCCAACATGTAGCCTCCATTTGTAGCCATGTTGCAATGATTGATCTCTGATCTTTGACCTGTTCCAATGCACTAAGCACTCTCTTGAATCAACAAATGAAACACAAGAAGAAATCACAAAGATTTGGAACCTAAAACCTCTCTTTTCCTCACTTTTTCCTTAATTTTAGCCACTAGTTTTATGATTTCTTGATCAAACCAAGACCAAACCTCAATATACTTGCTTTTCCCTCACTCCTAAGATTGAAATACACTCTTGAATCATTCAGCAAACTGAAAATCAGAGGGTTACATCAATTTTGAAGTTTTTGACATGAAGAAGCAAGAAATTGAATCAAAAAACTATATGCTAGAATGGAAAACTAATAGGATCTTGTTGGATCTTGCATCTCCCTCTTTCCAAAACAATTTTTGTCTCCTTATTCTGATAAGTACAGAGGGAATTCGCCCTACTTCAATTGAAATGCATACAAATGATGTTTTGATCACAAAGATCCAATTTCTACACATAAATCAACAAGATTTTTAGCTAGAAACTTGATTGGAATGCTACAAAAGCAAACTCGCCCACAAATCTCTTCTAAATCTGGCAAAACCTGCACATTTGGCCGCCTAATGCTCTGATACCATGTGAAAAACTCAGATCCAAAAGATGCTAAAGTTTCATAAAGATCTTGGCCATGGAAGTTATGCACATCTAGATTGAAAAAATGATAGAAATTGTGATGTTAAGCATACTAAACATCAACTAAACATCAAGATCTGATCATAAGCTTCCACAAACAGAAACTTGCTGTCCCTGTCCGTACTTCAGAGCCTACAACCTGCATTTCACACGTGTGAAGCCATAGCAACAAAGAAATCACAATTCTAGTGGCTAGAATGCAAGATATGAACAAAAAAGTGAGAGAGAAGAAGATGGATCTTCAAAGAGCATAACATTCATTCAATAGAATGAAAATGAGATTTGTACATACTCGTGGAGATGGCTATTTATAGCAGCCATAGTGCCTCTTGGCCACTTGTCTTATGATAGGCTAAAATTGGGGTCCAATAGGATTCACCCATCTACCTAGAAATTTGGTCAAATAGGAATGCACCAAATTATGAGCCAATAGAAGAGCTCCACACTCGACCTCCTCTAATTAATGTGACCTCAAAAGTAGTGTACACATACTTTGGGCCTCTACATACATGTATGAACCTATCTCTAACTTTTATTTGGCCATAGGCCTACAAAATCTCAAGTTAGGAAAATACTACTAGTTGACAATTTTTCACACTTTAGTAGGAGGATTTGTGAGGGTGTTTATTGCTCCAAAACTCTTTGGACCAGTTTTTCGTCCCTCTTTTGAATTCAACAAGTTCAGGTTAGTTTTTCTTTTTTTTAAGGGGTGAGGGTCTCAGTTCGGTCGAGAATTGTGAGAGAGGTAGTATGGATCTGGCTGAGTTGAGAAGAGTTCGATTCTTCCTTTCTGCAATCTCATTTTGTTAAGGTGAATAGGAAGTGGTGAACTATCTTCTAATACCATGTTCAGCCATGTAGTTGGACATCTCGTCAGAGAGGTGTTCGCCGCCACCATCAGTTCGGAGTGCTTTCACTTTTGTCGACGTTTGTGTCTCAGCCATGGCCTTGAATCACTTGAAGCATTCAAAGGCTTTAGATTTGTGCTTAATGAACATAATTGTAGACCATCTAGAATAATCATCTATGAAAGTAATAAAATAGATTGCATCTCCTAAGGACGGAGTTGGCATTAGACCACAAAGATCACTATGTACAAGATCCAATACATGCTTTGTTTTGATGGAATGAGATTTGGGAAACTTGCTTCTAGAGTGTTTGCCATAGACGCATGATTCACAAAAGAAAGATTTCCTATCTAATGAACAAGGGAAATACAATCCATCAACTAAGTTATTACAACGCATATAGGAAAGTGATCTTGTATTCACATGTCCAAATCGACTATGCCACAGAATAGTATTATTGTTTACATTTTCATGAGAGATGCTAGCTATTGCAACAAAATTAGAGAGTACATAAAGATTTTCGACTCTAGTGGATGTAGTCAGAATAGTATATTCTTCGGATATTGTACACTACTCAGATGAGAAAGTAGCAGTGTAGCCCTCATCAGTTATCTTAGAGACTGATAATAGGTTCTTTAATAACTGAGGAACATGAAGGATGTTGGGAACACAAATAGATAGATCGTTATTGAATGTGATCTTGCCTTCAACGCATATGGTGCTTGAATCTTCGAGGTAGATGAATTGATCTCTGTTGTAAGCTGCATACTCGATAAACCATTCCTTGCGAGAGGTTATGTGTTGGGTAGCATCGTTGTCTAGGTACAAGCTATCACAGTCTTTGTTGCTGTTGTTGTAAGCCGTTAACACTGTGTATATCTTGCTCCTTGAATTCTTCGTGTTGGAGGAGTCTGGCTGCTGTTGTTGTTGCATCTTCATCTCGTTGTAGATCCAGATATGACACTCCTTAATCTTGTGATTGGCTCTCTTGTAATATCTACAGAAAAGCTTCTTTCGTGATCCACTAATCTCACCTTGAGTATGAGGCTTCTGTTGTTGCTGCTGCACTTGATTCTTGCCCTTGGAATAGTCTTTCTTCTTGGTGTATAGAGCCATGGATTTGTCTTTGATAGACAGGCTGCTAGTCTTTCCCCGCATTTCTTCTTGAAGTAGCTGACCAATCACCTTTTGAAGAGTGAGGTCGGATTGTGTGGAGATCATCAGCACAAAATGTTCATACGACTTTGGAAGAGAAGAAAGCAAAGTCATAATGACATCATCATTTTGAATAGAACATCCTACAGCTGATAACTGATCCAATAAAGACTTGAAGCTGTTGATGTGAGAAGTGATGGCAGTAGAATCAGACATGCTAAGAGTAAAGAACTTTCTTCTAAGATGTAATCTAGTGGTTACATCATGAGTCTCATAGATATTTGATAACAAATCTAATGCATCCTTAGATGTTTTGCATGTGGTAATGTGAGATATTTGGGAGTCGGGTAGATTGAGTGTGATACTTGCTAAGGCCTTTTGATCTTTGATCTTCCATGCCTTTGCTTGATCACCATCTTCTGGTTTCAGGTCAGCACCTTCTATGACATCCCAAAGATCTCTATCTATCAACATCATCCGGAGTTTTAACTTCCATATGTAGAAGTTAGAACCATTGAACTTGTCAATGATTCTAGCTTCGTTGGATGATGAAGACGAAGAACTACCTATATGAGACATACTAATAGTAATACAAATAGAACACAATCTCTCGATTTATATGAGCTACGCTCTGATACCAATCTGATGGGGCAAGGTAGATATAAGAACGTGAATGGAGAAGAGAGCAGGAATATTGCGGAACAGCTCTCCCATTACAATCGGCTGCCAGATGCAAAACCGTTCTAATAGAAAGCTTATGCTAAAATATATTCACAACTTTAAGTGTTCTAATTGCCCAATAGGATCTTAAAAATTGATTCATACTCACAAAAACAAGAGTACAGTCCACCGAAGAGATTAGAAATGGTTTGTATGTGGTATTACTGAAAAATGAATTCAATGTGAAGTTTGGTTCTGAAATAGATGGAAAGAGCAGTATGATATCGCGAGTTCCTCAGGCGTCAAAGATAGCCATCATCTGATCAGAAGCAAAGGAGTCGTAGACGTCCGTATTCAGATCAGAGTGAGTAAACAAGCACAATTAAACAACAATAAAGTGCATTCAATCACAACAAGCATTCATCTACGTTATACACCGATAGAAAAGCATGCTGCTGTTATATTACACTGAAGCACAATAAAATAGCAATTATAACCAAAAATGACGGCGTAACTGGGAGGCTCAAATAATATGTCTCATGGACAGAGAATCAAGTAATCTGTGCTGGGATAATCTATTTATAGATTGCATCCATGTATTAACTACATTAAATGTTTGTCACCTAATTAGGTAAGCCGTTGTACTTGGAAGTATATGGCTTTTGTGACAACTATACATGGTATATACGGTCAACGAATTAGGAATGTTGACACGGACGAGGACGTCGAAAACTCTCTCACTTCACATTTTACGTGAAGTGGTTTTCTCTCAGTTCACAAATTTCGAGAAGTGGCTGGGAACGTCCTTTGTTCAAAATAGATGACCTTGTTGGATTTATTTCCTCTCCTAAATCCCATTTTAATCTGCCTCTATTCATGTTGCATTTTTACTCACGTTGTCACGCAGTCTGCATATTTACATGTAAATTCTCACAGATGAGAAAAAGACGAACAAACGCGACACTGTATATTTACACATGTTTTCGTGATAGGCGAAAAAGGGACACTGCCGTACAAAATGCCAAAGGCGCCCTAGGAAGCAAAGACACCCTGTAAATCAAATTCTAAGACAATTTATCAAATTGACGTATTTGTCGCATCTTCACCAATGTTCACTTCAGCAAAGGCTGACGTTGCACCCTTTTCATGCTCTCCTCATGCAACTACGCTAACAGACTTGACAATAACTACAACCACCCACGATCTCCTACAGACAACACATCCACTCTGTACTTTCTTCATCTGCACACCTGTAACAATATGTATATATACTGAATACCATTTGCATATTCAGATTGATCGTTGATTAAGAGATTGAAGATCAAGTTTGTGTAAATTTAGCATAAGAAGCTTATCAGAGATAGATGAAGTAGATGCATTGTGCATTGATTCTTTATTGTCAGTAATAGGTTTCATTCCTTTACAGATTGAATTATCCTTGTAGAGCATGCGGTTTCATCCTCTATTGTCTTGTGCCCTACCGCATTATTGACATGTATATTTGATATACTTAATATGATAACAGCTCTTTTGTTCTGCGTTCAGATCTGTGTCAATATTGATATGCTCATTTTCATTCTATCTGACTTTTCTAAATGCTCAATTTGGTAATCAGTCTGTAGACGACTAATATTTAGTCTTGTCGTTCGCGAATCATTCGTGACTGATTATCAGTCAAGCTCAGTCTCTCTCTTTGCGAATCATTCTCCTGCAATTTGGACTATCAAACCAATGGTTCAAAAAGAAGATAATGATTCATCAACAACGGATCATACTGTGACCGACCAGAGAAAAATTTGGGAGTTCACTACGATTCTCAAATGAATACCATCAACTAGAATGAAGCCCTTGCAACGATTGATTGTACAGCAAGACATATGTGTCAACAAGATAATCAGTTAGATTTGAGCGAGATTTTATTATTGGATCAAACCTTGGATACACCAATTACTTTTCCATTGAATGTGCAGAATGTAGCTTGGATATCAACGGAACCTATACTAGATCTGACTGAAGATAACCTCATATCTGTGATTCATGTCTTGACTTATAATGACAATGCAGAACTTATGGATGAGTAGATTCTCAATCATATGGATCTGACTAGATTTGGAGCGTGTAATGTTCTTGATGAACCAACAATAAAACCGCCCAAAGCAGTTATATTGAAGGAAGCCAAGATCACAGGGTCAATGACGAAGAAACAAGCCAAGCAACATTATAATACGGTCCTGAAATGGGAAAATCCTCCTCAAAAGATTGATTCAGCGAATGTGCCACCCTTACTAGATAAAGGCAAAGAGAAAGTCGAGGATGATTATACAAGTCAGAATTCTAGCAAGACATCATCGTCTCCGAAAACCTCCACGATCAATTCTTGCTAAGAAGGCTAAGCGAAGATCCAAGACAAATCCTTTCAAAAAGGAACAAGCAGATGTAGTCCAACACGATATGCCCAAATATTTTAAACGTTATACACTGGATGATGTGGTTATCATGTTATCTAAAGCACATCGTGAACTCGAAAAACACGTGTCAGACTCGAAAGATATTTACAATGGCTCAGCTAGGACACAACCAATGAATCTTGCTGAACCAAGAAAACCAAAAAAGATTGTACAAGTTGGATCACAACTTAATCCTGAACAGTATCAAGCACTCCGCATGTTACTTATTAAGTATCAAGATTGCTTTGCATGGACTTATCAAGATCTGAAGGGTATTCCAACATCAGCTATTGAACACACCATACCTTTAGTACCTGATGCAGTTCCAAAGGTTACAAAGTTCTATCGTTGTAATCCTAATGCTGCGGATTTGATAAAGAAAGAACTGCATAGATTGCTTGACACCGATTTCATTTATGAGATCGAGCATATTAAATGGATCTCATCGATTGTCACTGTTCCTAAGAAAAATGGGAAATTGAGAATCTGTGTGAATCTTAAGGCTTTGAACAAAGTGACACGGAGGGATCACTTTTCGTTACCTTTTACTGAAAGCATTTTGGATCGCCTTGCTGGAGCAGAAGCTTATAGTTACAACCAGGTTAAGATTGCACCTGCCGACTGCCACAAAACAGCTTTTTCACTAGAATGGAGCACCTATGCTTACAAAGTAATGTCGTTTGGACTCTGTAATGCACCAAGTTCATTCCAAAAAGTAATGCAATTTGCTTTTAAAGATTATCTGTAGAAATTCCTTGAGATTTACTTGGATGATCTGGGAGTCCATAGTACAGACACAAACCACTTGGATCGATTGGAGAAAGTATTTGAAAGATGTCGCAAATATCAAATTTCTCTAAATCTAGAAAAATGCCAGATATGGGTTTCCCACGGAATTGTGCTTGGGCATGTGATATCGAGACATGGTATTGCCACAGATTATTCTAAAATCAAGATTATTGTGGAATTGCCACTACCAACAACAATTCGTGGAGTTTATGTGTTTATGGGTCATGCGAACTACTATCAAATTTTTATTATCTTCTTTGCGGATTTAGCAAGACCTATATACAAACTGACTATTGTTCTTATTTGGACAATAGAGGCGTTAGAAGCCTTTGAAAAATTGAAAAAAACATTAGCTTCAGCACCAATACTGCGGTTTTCAGATTGGATGATTGAATTTCATATTCACACGGATGTCTCGAAATATGCCATTGGATCAGTTTTGACATAGCCAGGTGATTATAAGAAAGATTATCCTATACGATTTGCAAGCAGACAGCTTACAGATCCGGAGAAGGATTAAGCGTTAGCCATGATTTTTTTTGTTCAAAAATTTCATCACTACCTCATGGAAACGCACTTTGCATTTTATACGAATCACCAACTATTGTTTTATTTGGTAAACAAGACATGCAATATTGGACGTATTGCAGGATGATTACTATTATTGACTGAATTTGACTATCGAATTGTGGTTCTTAAGGGCAAACAAATTGTCTAGCCGATCATGTTTCGCAAATCGAATCTGCACCAGTTAATACTGAAGTGGATGATGAATTACCAGATCCTGCATTGTTCTATGTCGAAGCAGTACCTGAGTGGGTAGCGAATATTGTTGAGTACCTAATGCTAGGACAACCGAATGACTCTTTGACAAAAGTACAGTAGAGACAATTGATTCATAAGGCTCAACCTTATCAATTGATTGATGGACAATTGTATCATCGTGGATTAGACAATATTCTACGAAGATGTATTTTACCGCATGAAATCCCAGATTTAATTATGTTTTCACATGATGACATGGGCGAAAGACATTTTTCTACAGATATTACTGTTCGCAAACTTTTGCAATCAGGTTGTTGGTGGCCTACGCTTCATAAGGACACAGAAAATTATATTCAGACATGTGATGTTTGCCAGCGCGCATGATGACTTGCTAGACAGAACTATGGACACTTGCATCTGGTTTTATCGCAAGCACCATTTGAAAAATGGGGACTAGATTATGTTGGTCCTATTCATCCTGTCGTGCAAGGATCTCAGGCCCAATACATTATCGTAGCAACTGATTATATGACCACGTGGGTTGAAGCCAAAGCTGTCAAAGTTGCTAATGCGAAATCTACGGCCAAGTTTCTCTATGAAAATATTATAATCAGATTTGGATGTCCGATTGAAATTGTCAGTGACCGGGGTACACACTTTGTTAATCAAACAATAAAGTATTTACTAGAAGACTTTTTTGTTATACACAGATTTAGTACTCCTTACTATCCCAGAGGGAATGGCCAAGCTAAATCTTCCAATAAGATTCTCTGCACTATTATAACAAAGATAATTGAAGCAAGTCGGTATGATTGGGTACATAAATTGTATGCAGTGTTATGGGCATTCAGAACTGCTTACAAAAATAGTACCAATCAAACACCCTTTCAACTAGTTTATGGTCAAGATGTTGTCATGCCGATTGAATTTTTAATTCCATCTTTACGCATAGCGACAACAGAACGGTTAAATGATGATAACTCTTTACAATTACATCATGAAGTGTTGCACAAATTATGTGAAACCCGATTGATGGCGGTTCATGCATTAGCAGTAGAGAAAGCCCACCGAAAGGCATGGCACGATCGTCAATTGCACAAAAAGGATCCGAAAGCAGGAGATCTTGCACTAATGTACAAAACCAAGCTGATCAAGGGAAAATTGAAGTTTACCGGTGAAGGCCCGTATAAAGTGAAGGAAATTTTGAACTATGGCGTAGTAATTCTTGAACACTTGGATGGAAAACGATTTGATACTCCAGTGAATGACAGCCGATTACGCAAGATTTGGTAGCCTCCTCTGCCAGTTCAACAAGCTTGATTCCAGCGATTTTTAATTTTATTTGTTTTTCACTTTTTTGTTTTCAATATTTGATTGTTCAGATGTTTTGTGAAAAGACAGTAAAAAAAATAAATTAAAAAAAACAAAAAAAAACAAAAAAAAAATGAGAAAAGACTGATGAGCAAAAGTCATGGAAGTCATCAGCATGGAAAAAAAGAAAGACACTCTTTTTTTTATGGAAAATGACTTATAAAATCACTTCAGTCAGGTGATGCCTATACAGTCTCCAGACTGTATATCCACTTCATATCTATCTAAATTGAGGTGGGTGAAGGTTCTTTTGCAGGAGAAATCCATTTTTTGAGTCAGACGAATGATCAACAATATGCCATTTTGGGAACCTTCGTCGAGCACCTTATCCTCATTATGAACCTTCGCTGACATGCTAGATGGTCTTAAAATGTCAAAATTAGGTTGGCCATAGTCTCAGATCTTGAAAAATGCATTTATGACAGTACTTGGCGAAGGACCCTCCTGGGCGAAGGTTCATCCTTCGCCAGCCCTGAAAAACGTTTGCCGGGTAGGTTCGAATCCCAGAAACCTTTACCGAGATTTTTATAGCCTATTTTCATAGTACTATACATGCCAGCAAATTTTTGTTCAGAACTGACCAGCCAAACTAGTATACCCTCCAAATTCACCTATAAGTTGGTTGAATTCGATTCATTCCTCACTTGTACTAGCGAAGCTTTTGCAAATTTTTTTCGCAACCAAAGCCTTCTAAACATTTTGAACTGCTTTTTGATATACATTTGCGCATCTTACTTTTCGTTCTGATCATCATGTCTTTTACAGATACATCCTAGTCTCCATATTATACTATTCATCATGATGTCCCATCTGCAACAGATATCATGATCCTTCCTAGCACAAGCATGGTCATTTAGTGGATGACCCTTGCGAAGCCTCTGCTTACTGCAATGGGTATTCATGAGAGAGTCTTTTTTGGAAAATCAACATGGATGTCATCACTCTTGTCTTCAGTACGTGGAAGAAAGAGAAATCCAAGTTTTATATCACCTTTTAGGAAGCCACACATAAGGTGCGCGTGACTAAGGCCGCCCTTGCTACCATAGGCATAGCGTTTGGAACCCAAGCCTCACCCAACTATAAACATGCCAAATAGGCTATTAAGTCTTACATTGGCCTCACAAATGATATGCATTGGACTAATGACGGCTATCTCCTCGATGCCATCATTGAACCTGCCATACACGTTGCTGCCCAGCTCCTGAATACTTTTCTGATGGTTGGCAACCTTAGGAAAGACTGCATCACTTCACAGATCCTACATAGGATAGTCGAGTCCTATGTCAAGATAGCTAAGGCCCCTCTTGAACCATATAATTGGTTCAAGGCTGTTTCTGGTGAGCTCAAACAAGCTATTAAGAGTAATACCAAGCAACAATTTGCTGCTGGCTCCCTATTATCTCTTCTAGCGGCCTTCCACCTTGAAAAAAAAGTCCATGGCTTCCACCTGGATTCTGTGCTTCTGGTCTATGAAGAAGCACCGGTCGAGTCATCCCACCAGGCCTCCAGTTCACATAGTCGATGTTGTCCACACAGCGAGATCGTCATTCTTGACTCGCCTTCCACATTATGACGTCGTACTAGGTATACATCGTCAACTGCGCTTTCACCCCCTGCTACTACTCGCACTGAACTTTCGATTTCCCCTACCTCTGATGCTTCCCTTGTCTCTGCTTCCATTTAAGGACAGTTTGTGACTATTGGGCCTACCATTCCCATCATAGCTACCCAAGTTGCCTCACCCCTACACACCGAAGCTATTTCACCAAACACACAGTACTTTATGGATATGTTCGATGATCTCGACCCCCTTGGGACCTCTGAAGCTTTTGAAATGCCCCAGAGCCCTACGCCCTTTGAACTCCAATCCTCTGAAAGAAAATTCAAACAAATCCGTGATACTACTATTGATGTTGAAGATTCATGCCAACCACTTCAAGTTGGAGACAGCCTAACCACAATTCGGGTCGACCAAGCTGTGAAATGACCGAAGCAGTTTGACGCGACCGTGCCGGAGGGCTTTGAAGAAGATGATGTTTTTGAAGAAAAAGAAGTACCGACACCTATTTCATGCCAGCCAAGGATGGTACCATCAGGTCCTGTTGCTGCTGCCACCTCGACGATAGTAGATTCTAGTGATGCTCTTGGTTTGGTCTCAAGGCTTGCGCAAGTGATCCATTCTATGCTGGATAAGAAAAAAGAAATGGAACAGAGAATTTTTGACATGGGATCCAAAAACACTCTTATCAGCCAGAAGATTGTTCAGTTGGATCGAGAATTGAAGATCACCAAGCAACATGAAGAAAAGTCTGAAGCTGAAGAGAGATGGCATAGCAACAGGCTGATCGTCTCGAAGGATACGTTAGCTCCCTGTAAAATGCCCTAACAACCGCACAAGATCAGATGGACAAGGCCGTGCAGGATGCAAAGCAACAGGTGCAACTGCTACAAGGTGAACTGTAGATGGCGGAGCAGGATCACACACATCTCCAAGGTGAATTGGATGCGACCACCCTTGAGCATGATGTGTATCTTTAGACGCAAATACCATATCATTTGGTAATTTTGAAGGAGATCGCATATTTGTTCAAGAAAGTGGAAACGTACAAAGTGGCCCTTCAAGAATTCCAAGGTCGCTTTGACATGTTCAAAGGAGCAGCTTCAGCTGAGTTGGCAAAGGCTAAGGCAACTATCAATGACTATGAAAAAGCCGTCGCTTAGGTGTTGGAAGCCGGACCACAAATCCCAGTTCCGATCATGCCGCAATTCTCCCTTTGCACCAAATTGTAGTTCCAATGGATACATGGCTGGATTCGGGCATGGACCAGGGGGAGCTCCAAAAATAGAAGAACAATCGCCAGTTGTACAGGCAGTGCCAGTGGGTCCATCCTCATCAAGAACCACACCGTTATTCAGAAGGCCCATTAGTGTTGAGGACCAGATCCAGAGTTTCTTATCGCAACATCCACATGAGTCCTCGCGTGGTGGTTGGGTCCTTAAGTTCAAGACCTCGGAGATAGAAGCCGACAAAGAACTGGACAAAATACCTGCATTGGGAGAGCAGCAGACATGGAGAGTTACCGTTTTTGAGAAAACTCCGGAATCAATCAAGAGTTATGTGGCCAGCCCTCGCCAATTGCGGGTAGATCCCTATTATGTGCCAATGTCGAGAAGGAATAAATGGAAGGATTTGGAATTGGCTATGGACAAAATCACAATCCAGACGTCCAATTGGCCAATCATCCACTGAGCCATATCAATGGACGATATCAGTGGATTTCCACTGGGCCTTACAAGCATACCAGTGGAAGTATATCCACTCTCCCGATCCGACAATGCGACAATCGACAATGTTTGTAGAAAATTTAACTCTGTTGGCCTCAGTGGCAACCAGATGAGATGATTGCCTTCTGTAGGGTCGTAGCTCCTTCGTAGTATAGTCCTCTCGCCTGTCAACAAGGGGGGATACTTTGATAGTAATTCATTTATTTTCTCCTCCACGGACTTTGGTCTTCGAAAGGCCCGACTGGCAAGTATATTTGAATTAACTCATTTTCTATGCACAAAAATCATATGTAGCAATCTCTTATGCTCAATCAAATATATATGGTGCGCGAACCTCTGGATGATGTGGCTTGTCCTTCCTCTTGGCTTTAGCTGGTACCTGTACCTTGGCCTTGGTCTCGCATCTCAGCACCCGTGTCTGTTGGTCCTTGGTCTTGGCCTTCGGACCCTTGATCTTGACTAGATCCCCCTACTGCTTGCTGGCTTTGGTCCTGGCTTGTACTGGCATGTGCAGCGTCAAAAATAGGTGGCGGTGGAATCACCATGGGGGTGGGATGGGCCTTCTTCTGCATGAACTGTTGGCAAGCCTTGAGGGCTTGTTTGGCTTGGGCGAGCTCATGAGTTGCGCTTGTCCGATATTTATTGAACTCTGTCTGGTAGCTGTTTAAGGTTTGGCTATAGACCTACACCTGACGTCAAAAGAGATTCATCTCTGATTCAGATAACGGCCTTGAGTCTGGTGTAGGTTGAGCTAACCAGACGAGCTTTTCACTTTGTAGGGCCTTGACTTCCGCCCCCAGGCACGTATTCTCTACTTCCAATATTTGTAATTGCACCTGGATGGGAGCAAGCCGTTGGGACGCTTTGGATTAAAGCTCCTGCACCTTCATGGAGGCCTCTGTCAGTGCTTTGGAGAGGCTTTGGATATATAGATTGAGGCCCTCCTCCTTCTGCTGCAGCTTGGCAATCTCTCGGTGCCCTTCTTGCTCATGTTGGTGCGTTAGGATCAGCTCGTGCTACAACTTGGTGAGTTCCGCTCGCAACTGTGTGTTGCTTGTGGCCAGGTGTAGTACCCTGCTTTCCAAAATTGCTTTGGTTGCTACCGCTCTAGGATGTATTTGCCCAGAGTCTGGTATATCGTCGTTAGATCGGTGGGAGCAGACGGTACACTGGCACTGGTAGGGGCTTGTGTTGTATTGGCCTTGATGACTTGTGGAGTTCCGTCATCATCTTCTTCAATCAGGTTCTCATTGGACTTGATGCCATCTGGGGCGGTGGGATCAACCCGATCTGGCAATGGTATGAAAATTGTTTGAACAAATGCGTCATCAGACAATGGTTGGTTGCCCTCGGCAACCTTTGATGGCAAAGCAGGTGGAATTTTATAAACAACTGTGGAAACGGG
Organism: Diphasiastrum complanatum; assembly: GCA_029204225.1. Lineage (NCBI taxonomy): Eukaryota > Viridiplantae > Streptophyta > Lycopodiopsida > Lycopodiales > Lycopodiaceae > Diphasiastrum > Diphasiastrum complanatum. Next base: position 30,854,243 of record CM055101.1, read on the forward strand.
GGTGATGACGGTTTGTCCAAACGAGAGGATGGGAGGAACAGAGGGGAATTGAAGGGTGGTGTGGAGTATGGAAGAAGGTGAGGATGGAGCAAAAAGGGTCTAACGTGGGGGTGAAAAATTGATGACTTGCATCCATGCCAGAGTGTCGGGAGACAACTAAGAATCAGAGGGACTAAACGTGAGGGGAGTAACGGTGGCGGCAGGAGTGATGGAGGATGTGATGGTGATGGATGGAGTAGTGGATAATAGAACAGAAATGGAAGTGGTATCAACAGAGAAAACGAGAATGGACACAAAAATAGTTGTGGATGGAACAGAAAGAGAGGTAGTGACAACAGAGATCGGAGGAAAAGGTTGCACGGAAGAAGAAGTGGCGGTGGCTGATGGAGTGGTTAGTGCGGTGATGATGGAGCATCTTCAGGTAGTGGGTGGAGATGAAGATGAAGAGACAGCACCACGCATTCGTTTGTTGGCCATTGTATCAGTAATTGCAAGTTGGGAGGAGGTGGATGTCTGAGATGGCGGATAGATGTTAGTGTGCGGCACAATGGAAGACAAAAGGGTTGAGTGGTGGAAGTTGCGCACTTTTGCCTCGAGAAGTGCGTAGGCAAAGTTACACAACAGGGGGCCTGCTGCGATACGGTCACGGTTGTTGGGTTTGATAGAGGTGGTTAGTTCACAAATGAAAAAGCTATGCCATTCGTATGACACAACTAAGGGGCCAAGGAATTCCAGAAAGGATTCTACTATCTGACTCAGCAGCTTGGACTAGATTTTGTCTTTGCAAAATGCTGAAATAACCAAAAAGTTATTCAACAAATGTGCAACCGTCTGAATGACGGGTTCCGTGATAACATCTATCAAGTAACCATTATTAGTCTGGATTGGAATTTCTGGTGCAGTTTGGCTGATGAAAGGTTTGATCAGAGTTTTGGCTTGATGATGGGAGATGGGTTGGTGATCACCGAACATAATGCCAATGGTGACCATCGAGTCTATGTTAATCTTGACCTTGTAAGTGGTACCTTTGTACAAGAAGTGGAAGCGTGTCTTTTGCGCATCCCAAGTGGCATAAGCGTGAAGGGCAAGGCCCATGTTAATCTTAGAATGAAAAAACGCCGGGTAAAAATCCATTGCCTCTAGAAGTGGGCTGGCTGTCTGTAGCCATGGTTGGATCAGAGCGTTAGAGGGTAAGGGCCAAATATGTGTGGCCTCAAGGATTTCATGCTGGATCACCTGCTTGGTGCCAAAGTCTTCAGAGGATGAGGAGGCCATGTTAGCAGTGATGATTAAAGAACAAAAAAGTAGAAAAAATGGTGGAAAGGTAAAAGGTGTGGAAACGACAAAAATTGTGAATTCCGAGTATCGGATGGCAAGAATTATAGTTCAGAGCACATATCTGGATTTAGTATGAGCAGATGATACCTTGTAGAAAATTTGGTCACAAACAGAGAACTTGGTAATTTCAGTGTAAATTTTGATAGAGCTTTGCTAGCAAAGCTAACAAATGACTGGAATTCAGCCATTATATAGCGGAATTTAGAGTGCGTATTAGGTGAAATCCACTTTCCCTTGCTCAATTCAACCCAAAATTTGGCAGGGACCTTCTCAAAATTCTAAGACCTTAGGGAAGTCTGCGAGAGTTCAGAAGGTGATTTGACTGCCATGCGAAGGTTCTACGAGGGTTCAGACTGTCTGCGAGGGTTCAACTCTCGTAGGGAGTCATCTCTCACACAACATGTTCTTGTGATTGTATTTTCAAGATCAAACCATATAGACAGGCTAATTTCACTGCTCTGATTCCATTTAGACACCTTGAGAGAGTTGGTAAGATGATCTTGATGCTCTGTGAGAGTTCTGAAGATTCAGCTTCTAGGAATCCTCGCACACACTAAAAAATGATGATTCTGCCATCAGGAACTCTTGTAGAGATTTTTATGGATGCATCTAGGTCAGATCTAGTGACTGTCCAAGTTTCAAGAGCTATCTCCTAGGGGATCTCCAAAAATCATGAAAAAAGTACTCTTTTAGAGTGTTTTACGAGATTTTGAGATTTTCTGATTTTGAGCTTTTGCAATCTGGCAATCAGCTTCATCCATGCTTGATCTGACGGTTGGTAGTTCTCTGGAAGTTTTGATGGATAATTGGTAGTAGATCCACCAGTTCTGGTTGAATTTTGTCCTTAATTTGACATAGTTACTGAGATCAAGGTCTCTGATCTGCAAATTTAGGGGACTTATTGGCATAATCTGATGATCTGCTTCCTCCTTGATCCCATCTGGATCTGGATCTAGATATCTCTTGGATTCTGATGGATTTCTCCCATCTTGCCAGATCTGGCCGAATCTTGATGGATCTAGCTTGATTTGGCTTGATCTTCCTATATCTAGCGGTGATGGTTTAGGAGAATAGCTTTTCGTAATGTTCTACCACCAATCTGGATCTATCTTACTGTGGTGGCCAATACTTGTGCAACCGGCTACCGTTGATGGGTGTGTCGAATGGCATCCCATCTAGCTTCTCTAAATTCACAGCTCCATGATTAAGAATTTCCTTGATCCGATGAGGACCTTCGCCTGTGAATTTTAATTTTCCTTGATCACCTTGGTTTTATACATCAGGACCAAATCTCGGAACAAAGATCCTTCTTTTGTAACCTACAATAATGCCATGCTTTGCATCTTTCTTTTTCAGCTGCCAGTGCATGCACAGCTAGTAGGCGTGTTTCACAGAGTTTATGCAGAGCTTCATGGCGTAGTTGTAGAGATTTGGACTCATTAAGACATTGCGTGCTAGCAATCCTTAATGAAAGAACTAGAAACTCTACTGGCATTACAACATCCTGACCATATACCAATTGGAAGGGTGTTTGATCAGTGCTTCCTTTATATGTTGTCCTAAATGCCCACAGAGCAACATGCAACTTATGTTCCCAATCTGATCTGCTAGCTTCAACTGTTTTCGTGAGCACGCTACACAGGATCTTATTAGATGATTATACTTGCCCATTACCATGAGGATAATAAGGCATACTAGTTCTATGGATCACGAAGAATTCTTCCAACAGGACCTTGATGGTCTCATTGATGAAATGACTTTCGCAATCGCTGACTAGCTCCACCGTGCATCCAATGCGTAAAATGATATTTTCATAAAGGTACTTGGCAGTGGTCCTAGCATCAGCTACTCTTACTGCCTTGGCTTCAACCCACTTGGTGAGATAGTCTATGGCTACGATTATGTATCTAGCCTGGGAACTCCTTGCTGCAAGGTGAATTGGACCAATATAATCCAATCCCCACTTTTTGAATGGCGCTTGGGCTAAGACCGGGTGCAGTAGGTCATAATTCAATCTCATTGATCTTTTTGCCCTTTGGCACACATCGCACTTTCTCAAGTATTCCTCCGTATCCTTATGAATCGTTGGCCACCAACATCCTGATTGTAAGATTTTGCGAACTGTAATGTCGGATGCAAAATGGCCTCCACCCATGCCTTCATGTGAAAGCACAATTATCTGGGTGGCCTCATGAGGGAGAATACACCACCCAAGAATTCCATCTGGTACTCTTTGATACAACTGGTCGGCAATCAACTGATAAGGTCTAGCCTTCAAGATCAATTTCCGCTGATCTACCTTTGGTAGTGACTTGTCTAGTTGGCCCCGCATCAGATATTCAACAATGTCGGTGACCCATTCTAGTACTGTGTCTACGTAAAACAAGGTAGCATCAACCAGCTCATCATTGGGTTGGGTTGCAATCTCCTTTTCCTTGATTCGAGACACATGATCTGCCATGTAGTGTTGTTTTTCCTTGCGAACTACTATCCGAAAATCAAATTCCAACAACAGAAGTAGCCATCTGGTGATTCTCCTGGTGTTGCAAGTTTTATTAACAAGATAGAGCAAGGGTTGATGGTCCGTATAAAAAGCAAAATGTGTGGCCATTACGTAGTGTCAAAATTTTTTAACTGCATAGATCATTGCCAGTGCTTTTCGCTCTGTGATTGAATAATTTATTTCTATATCACTGAGCTGTCGGCTTGCAAATCAGATTGGAAAATCCTTTTTGTGTTCACCTGGCTTAGTTAAGATTGCTCCAACTGCATACTTCGATGCATCCGTATGCACGTGAAACTCAATGGACCAATTGGGTGGGCGTAAGCTTGGTGCTGAAACCAATGCATCCTTAAGCTTTTGGAAAGCCTTTAGGGCTTCCTCGTTCCAATGTGGATCCATTGTGAGCTTGTAAATTAGTCGGGCTAACTCCACAAAATCAAGAATGAAGATCCTATAATAGTTAGCATGACCCATGAAGATGTATACTTCGCAGATCGTCCCCGGTGGTGATAGATCAACAATGATCCTGATCTTTGATAGGTCTGTGGTAATCCCGTGTCTTGACACTATATGGCCAAGAATCAAGCCATGTGTCACCCAAAATTGCATCTCATTTTGTGTGCAGATACTGAATTTTTTCTACATTGGTGAAATTGTTAGAGTATCTTCTTTTGTGATCCAAGATCAGAGACATGGATTGGATCATAAATTATCTGAAATCCTTCACATGGTATCAGATCTTGTGTTTCAGGTTATGAAGGAGAAAATCATATCTATCAATGATTTGGTGAATATATCAAGGCTTGAGCATGCTAGAGGGAATTCTACACCAAAATCGAGTTTTTTTGTTTTTGTAGATTGGATCTTTTGTTGATCAAAATCCTATATAGGCTCACAAACTTGATCAATTATGATTTCTGATCTCAAATACTAGATTTGGCCAATTTGTGGATCATTTGATCAGTCTAAGTGGTGGCTAATAGATTGCATATCAAATTTTCAGCATTTGCATGTAGATTTGGAATAGTCAATCTTTTGTGATTTTGTCAAAACCCTAATTTTGATTGGATCTCTAGATAGTGAGGTTGTTGGACTTCATTTGAGTGTGTTTTAATTTTATTTTAGATTGAGGATAGATCATAGGTTGATCAAGATTCCATGATTCTATATGTTGATTTGTTTGGTATAAGTGCTAAAAGAGAATTGTTGAGATAGTTTCAAATATTTGTGATTTCTTTTGAAAACATCTGTTTTTGTTCAAAGGAGTGCTTTGTGCATAGAAATAGGTTGAAAGAGAAGATCAGGTCATTGCTGCGTGACAGCCTCAATTGGAGTCATGTTGGAAGCCAATGACAGACTTACATCAAGTAACTATTCATTGTGGAAAGTGAGGATGGAATCACTTCTTGAGATAAATGATGTTTTGGATATTGTTGTAGTTTAGAGGAGAGACCAACAACACAACAAGATCAAAGGGAGGTATGGCAAGAGGGCCAATAAGACTCTACACATGATAAAGATGAATGTTACCAATGAGCTTCTCAAGGAAGTTGGTAAGTGTACTTCATCTAAGGATGCTTGGGATTCATTGAAGAAGATTTGTGAATCTAAGTCTACTTCTAGAGTTTTGACTCTAAGAAGGCAAATCTTTTCTTGTTTGCAAAAGAATGAAGAAAGTCCAACTACCTTTGTCTTGAGGATGAAAGCATTGAATGATGAGTTGGCTTGCATTGATAAAACCATTAAGGAAGGAGAGCTTGTTCAAGTGATTCTCAACAGCTTGTTGGATGCTCATGCTAACATTGTTCAAAGTATTGCTATTCAGAAGACTTTGCCAAGTTTGATGGATCTTCAAAAGATCTTGATCAATGAAGAATATAGACTTCAAGCAAGAGGTGGATCTACATCGACACTTCAAGAGGAGGCTATCTTCACACAGGGCAAAACCAAAAGTAAGTGGTATAAAGGGCAAGATCATGTGGAGCTTCTTCAAATGGCAAAAAGAAGGATAGATCAATGCTCAAGTGCTTCTATTGTGGCATCAAAGGACACTTTTCAAGTGAGTGCTACAAGAAGAAGAGAGATGAAAGTAGCAAGCAAATCATTTTTACTACTAATGATGAGGATCTAGGTGGTGGTGATTCTCTTTTGATGTGTTGTTCAAGACTAATCTCAAGTGAAGGTGACAAATATTCATGGTGGATTGATAGTGGAGCTAGTTCACACATGAATAGTCACAAGGAGTACTTTACTTCTTTGGTCACTTATGATGGAGCCAAGAAAGCAATTCACATGGCCAATGGTGCTGAGTGTGTGATTGAAGGTATTGGTTCAATTCCTATTTGTCTTTCTACTAATAGGAAAGCAAGACTTCATGGTGTTCTTTACATTCCTTCACTTTCAAAGAATTTTCTAAGTGTTGGTCAAATGATAGAGAAAGGATACATGGTAAAGTTTGGTGGCGATGCTTGTTTCATTACAAAGGAAGGAATCTTGGTTGCTAGGGGCAATAGACAAGGTAGACTTTTCAAACTTGATGATTTTGTTATGGCTAACAAAAAGGATGGAATGGAAAAGGAGATTGGTCTCAACTTTCCAAAGTTACCTTTTAGCATCAATAAGATTGGTGGATCTTATGCAAAGTCTAAAAGCTTCCTTATGCTAGATCTAGGTCAAGATCTAATATGCTTCTTGGAGATGTTCATCTTTGTGCTAACTTGGCTAGTCTTGAGGATAATGATGGTGTTTCAACGGTTCTTCATGGCAAGTACAAGCATGCAAAAGATAAGGAAAGAGCTAACTTCATCAATGGAGAAGGTGAAGGTTCTTCCTTGGAAAAGGTTGTTGCTTATGATTTCTTTGATCACATGGAAAGAGATGTTGCTAGGTGCATGCATGAAGGAGGTGGTTCTTCTACATTCTTTTGTGATGAGTCCAAGAAAGTCATTTTTGCAGCAAGTGGAGTCACATGTCTTCATAAAGAGAGTAGATCAAATGGTTCTGTCAAGATACTTGGTGATGGAGATAGTCAGAAGTCAAGAAAAAGAGAAGTATGTGAAGAGTTCAAAGTAGGATGTACTTTGAATGATGTCATTGTGAATGATAGTGAGGAAGAATCATTATCAAATGAGTCATTACCTAAATCATTGAGTAGAAGTTCTTGTTTGAAAAAAGAGAGTACTTCAATAATCCTTATGTTGAAGGTACTAATCATTTTTTTCTTGGCTTCTAATGTCTTTGAGATTTCTACTTTTTATGATGCAATAATTAAGAGGGAGTCTTATGAAGGAAAGAGCAATGGAAGAGTGGTTCTTGGGAAGATCCAAGGCATGGATCTCACATCTCTTCATCAACTCAAAGAATGATTGTGAATTGATCACTCATGATCAAGATGGCAAAAGGTTGGTTGGAGAAGACTACATGGAGAAAATCGAGAGGCAATTTCTTCAAGTAAAGGGTCATTGGTGAGCTTATTGAGGTTTTTTATGGACTCAAGAGGGCTGGATTTATTATTTTTGATACTCATCTTCACCTACTCTACTTCATGTTGGATGGAAAGTTTGGAATCTATCTTTTGATTTATGATGGTGGCATTGTTTTCACTAATCTTTGTGGAAATTTGAGATCAAGCATTGATTAGATCTTGTTGGATCTAGACCGTATGTTTGAGAGGGAGTATTTCCAGAGGTTTAGGTTTGAAGATATTCATATCTTTGATGATCAAGAGAAAGGTAAGCAAGTGGAAGAGACTCACTTTGCTTTATGGAGGATATTCTTGTGTAGATGATGCTATGCAAGTGGATGGATGTTATCTTGCTGTAAAATCAAGTAATGGATCTGGAAAAAAAAATTTGTTCAATGACTTTGATTTTCAAGTTGATGATCAAGAGGTTGATCTCAAAGGGCTTCAAAAAGGCAAAAAGGAAGTTGGAATTTTGGAGCTAGTCAAGAGAATTAAAGGAGAGGTAATTGGCAAAGACGTTATGGATCTATTTTTTCAGCTTATTGAAGACTCAAGTAAGGTCAAATGAGAAACAAGGAAGTGTTGTACAAGTCTATTTTACTTGTACTATCTCATGTTTGAGCATTTTTATGTGGATGTGTGCAAATTGTCAAGATATGGTCAAACTAGCTACATTGGTGAGCATCATTTTGATGTTGGATTTGTACTAGCATTCTTGGCTGGTTTTGTTGATGGAAATGAATTTATTGGAGGCTCATTATATCACTCATCCATGGCTAAGTTCTCAAGTGTTGAGCTACTTAGTGCCAATGTTTGGAGATTGTCAATTTTTGGTGAATTCATGGTCATTTTCTTGTGTCAAGTAGATCTTCTTGAGGTGCAAGCATGTTGAGGTGCAACAACATTTTGTGACGGAGCAAGTCATTGCAAAGGAGGTGGAGTTTCAACATGTGTCCTCAAGGGAATGTTAGCTGGTACATTCACCAAAGCATTGGGAAAAGACTTGTTCATGGAGCATAGGACATCATTTGGAGTGTTATCAAAGTCTATGCTAAAACTAGTTGAAGAGGAAGTGTGAAAGATTCAAGTAGTTTGATCATATTTGCTATATTTTCATGTTTGGCAAATTAAGGCCAACTTTATTTTTAGACTTAGAGATTGACTTTTCAAAGTTCATTAGTCTAAATTTCATTTGAATAATCACTTTTTGAAAGTGTGGGAAAGGCGAGTTTGAGTAGATTCAAATTTAAATGTTGGGTACTTTAAATCTAGACCCAAAAATAGTAGGGTTAGCATTTTGGAGGGGAAAACCAAATGGCCAAATAGGTTTCAGACCTGTTATAAAAGGAGGAAGCTCGTGGAGAGACACATCTTCTCTCTTCTCTATCTCATTTCATGCTTATACATGGTTCTCTTGGGTTCTACTATCCATTGGTGCACTATACTTGTGATTGCATGCAATTCTATGTGTAGAATGATCTATATTTGTTATTTTTGGATCTACACATGTAAAATATAGTAGCTTGCTAGTTTTGTATAGATGACAACAATACTTTATCATCTGATACATGTTTGATCAAGTTCTATTAGAGTTTGCATTTCATTTTGTGTGTAGATGCTGATTTTTTCTACAATGGTGAAATTGGTAGAGTATCTTCTTTTGTAACCCAAGATCAAGGACATGGATTGGATCATAAATGATTTGAAATCCCTTCACAAACCATACTCTGGATGATTGTTTCAAACCATACAAAGCTTTATGGAGTTTGCATACCTGATCTTCTTTATCATTGAGAATATAGCCTTCTAGCTGGATCATGTAAATGTCCTCCTTGATAACTCCATTGAGGAATGTTGTTTGCACATCCATCTAGTGTACCTCAAGATCCGCTACAACAGCATATGACAGTAGCAATCGAATAGAAGTGTGCTTGACAACCGGACTGAAAATTTCGAAGTAGTCCATATTGGAAAATTTTGAAAATCCCCTTACCAAGAGTCGAGCTTTCCTTCTGTCAATACTGCTGTCTACTTTGTATTTGATCTTAAAGATCCATTTGCAGTCGATTACTTTATTGTGTACTGGCAACTTGGTGATAGTCCATTTATTGTTCCTTAGCACTGAGTTGTACTCCTTGTCCATTGCTTCCTTCTAGAGATTTGAATCGGCCTATGACATAGCTTCCTCAACTGTGGTTGGCTCCTGAATAGAATAGTGAGCAAACTCATCAGTGTCATGTGTCGTATGTAATTAGCCCATGAGCTCACCAATGAACTGCCAAAAATAGCCATGGAGGTAAATTAGACTAGAACTAGTCATTAGGCTCAAGCAACCACGACATATTTGTATTGGTGGGAATTGTAATAATGGTTGTAAGGCCCAAATTAAGGTAATAAGGCCCCAAATATTAATTAGAGGCATAAAGGCCTACTATAAATAGATGAGGTTGTGCTATTTGGAGGCTATTCTACTTTTATGATTTTTGAACTTTTGGTGATCTTGAAGCTTCTCTTTGAGAGTTTTCTTCAAATTATTTGTGGTTCATGTGCCTACAATCACATAAGAGCTATGATCATGCTCTAGTTTCAGGCCTTATCTTATGAATGATCAATAATCATGTATAATGGAATCCAACTTTGTCTATTTTGGTGAAGGTTTGCTATCTTTGTCTAGTTTCTTGATTTCTTGAGTATTTCCTTGATTTCTTGCTTTTTCATTATAGTTTGATGTTAAAGAATGGATTAGATGTTTGAATACTAAGGTTGGCACATGAAAATTTTGGTAACAGAGCCTTAGATCCTTTCCCCATATGATTTGGTGGTTTTTGTTAAGCTTGGTAGAGTTTCTTCTTCTAGTTTTTTTGTTTTTTCAGTTTTCAGCAAGTTTGATTCAATTTTTGACCATTTAATCTTCATTTTTTGTGTAGTTTCTTGTTGTAGTTCAGTAGGTCTTTTTCTTAGCTTTCTAGAGGTACTGAGATTTTTTGATTTTCTATAATGACCAAGTTATGGCCATTTTAGTCATTTCTTTCCAATTTTAGTTACTTGTAGTTTTTGGAGTCTATTTTTTTTCCATTTTTTGATGTACTTTTGGCTGAATTTTGTGACTATGATTATCTGAGCCAATTTCCAGCCACTTTGAAGTGACAAAGTTATGGCAATTCTTATGAGAGAGCTCAAAATTTAGATTTGGTAAGATTTTTGGAAGAGAAGGACTTCAACATTTCATTGTTAATTTTTTGTCAGATTTTCATTTTCAAGTTTGTTTTTAAAAAAAACTTGCCACACGTGTGAGCGCTCACCCCCTTCCTCCAAACTCGCACAACCTAGGTTTTAAAACTTGCACGTCATTAACCCACGCTCACGGCATCCCCCCCCCTCCCACACATTCTCTCCTCTCTCTCTTTCTCTCCATGGCCTATTCCTACGGATCAGTTGTGAGCCAAATGCCTTGAATATTCCTTATTTCCTGAAATATTCTCAACCACCCATCTGGTGCCTGTCGAAAGAGGGAAAAAAATTTCGATTCTTTTGTATATTTTTTTTCCTCGATCTTCATATGTTTTACAGCCACATGGCATTTTCATCCAAGTAACCAAAAGAAAACAAAATACCGCCAAATTCCAAGTTCTTTATGGTTTTCTTTTCCTTACGGTCCAATGCTCCAAAGGAATCCAATTTTTTTTTTTTCCATGAGGCCTTAAATTACACTCAACTCAACACTCTCTTTGCCTATAACTTTTCTATATGAAGTTGAAACTCACTGGTGTAAAAACAAAAATTGACCGGTTCATTGTGTTGAGAATAGTGAGCAACGTTTCCGTCATCATTACTTTTGTTTTTTTTATTCTTTATAGCACTCCTTTTTCTCAAGTTATTCACATCTTACGTTTTAAATCTTTGAACTATCATATTTTCTCCATTTGACCTCGGATTGCGATGCAGTAAAAAGCAAAAGTGACCATTATATTGAGTTCAATAAAATCCACCAAAAAAAACAAGAAATATTGAAGAAATTCCTACTATTAACAATACAGTTAGAACAGAGGAAATATTAACCAAAGTTTTAACTGCTATACAAGACACCACCGATGTGAATAAACAAGCATGGCAACAAATGCAGGAAAGCTCGGAGCGACATTGGAAGAAGATGTTAGAGATGATGATGTCACGTTTTGAATCTGTGATGAGTACTACTCTACAAAAACAAGATATTTATCAAGGTCATAGTCCTTCGTCATTCCTGAATGCTTCAACATCCGAAAATCCGGGTCAAGGTAGTTATAATCATTTGGAAACATTGCGAAACAATAAGGAAAAGCAACAAGTATGTGATGATGAACCTATTTGGTTGCAACCAACTATTCCAACACCAAACGATTTTCCACTTCAACCTCTTGGACTTCAATTTTCTGGACTTCATCTTGCTGGTGTGGCTATTGGTGAGGCTACCTAGGAACCACAACAATGGATGATGCTCGAGTCATACAACAAACTACCACCTCACTATAGAAATGTTGTAAATTTTAATACTCAAATGAGTATTATGGATTGCGCGCAAAAGAATCAAGAATTTAGGAGGGATGGTAACAATTTTAAAGATATAATCTTCATGCCTAACTTCAGTGGGATCACAGATACTATAGAGGTGGAAGAATGGTTACACAAACTGGACAAATATTTCTAGTTATTTCCCAGGACTGATCAAGCGAAGATTGCTTATGTTTCGCTACCTTTTGAGGGTCCGGCTTATGTTTGCTGGAAGAAAGTCGAGGCTGATCCACATGATCAACCGATGATCTATAATTTGTTGCAGTTCAAGCAATTATGTACTAAGGTTTTCTTGAATCCATTTCAGGAGAAAATGTTCTTCCAACGTTGGTGTTCAGTGCAACAAACTGGCTTGATCCAAGATTATAATCATGAATATTGGCAATTGACACTCAAGGTCAAACTGGATGAGAGTGCACACTTACATCGTTATGTCCATGGATTACAACCACAAATTAGGGATGACGTGGAAGCAACTAGATGTACAAGTTTAGAGTCAACAATGCAATTAGCTTTGATCCACAAACAAAAATACCCTTCAATGGCTAAACAATTCCATAAACAAGGGATGACTACAATCAACACATCTTATAACTGGCTTTCTAAGACATGTACCTAGATATTCTACCAATCAGAAAAACAATCCAAGTAATAATTAGAATTCAATAAGTTCAATTCAATTCTTTATAATAGTCATTGTTTTTCTTTGTTTGGTGAGAACTCATACATCCCACAAGGCGTCTAGTTCAGAGCTCTAAGCATCCAACATGGTGGTATCAGAGGTTTCAAATTCATCAACACTTTAGGACCTGTAAGAATGCTTTGTGGGCCTCTAGGTCTCTATGAGGGCATGCAAAGCCTAGCATGCATTTTTTAAAACTTACCTCTAGAAAAGTGTGTCCTTCTACTTGAATTTCAGTCGTTCTATATTCACACATGTGAAGCTAAGTTGGTAGGATGACAAAACACTTATTTAAAAAACATGCCAACCCTTTGTTGAGAATTGTGCGTTGCTCTCATACGACTGATGAGAATTGTGAGAAGAAAATTCACGAAACATTTGCGACTCTCTTTTGAGATTCGGATGGAGTTCAGATGCGTTCGTTGGGCACTGCCAACTGAAACACTCCTACAATCCTCCAGAGAGTAGTTTGTTACTACTGATCTATGTTCATAAAATTAATATAGCATTTGACTTTATTTCAACCAAGGTGCGGAATTCAAAGGGAACAAGAAAACTCAGACATATGAAAAATAGACAGCATAAGCATTCAACATCCAAGGTCATACACAACCAGAAAAAAAATAATCTATATTGATTTTCTCTGATTTCTTCAGGGCACTGCATACGAATCCACGTAGTGCGTTGGCGTGAGAGAAGCACGGTTCTCTCACGAGTAGTAGTCTTGCTTCACTAGCGGACAATTGGATCTTCTGATCCTAGACAAAATTATCTTATTGCACACAGACGGAGCTTCTGTCTGTGTTCGTCTTGATTGCTTACTAGCATCAGACTTCTTCAGTGTCTCTTCTCTTAGTTACACTTTGTGTATCCTGTTCTGATATGTGTCAAGTATTATCTAGTAAGTACGGTCTCTCTATGTAAACCTAAGATTAGAGTGATTATACATCTACAACTAATCAAGGAATTACAAGAGTGGCAGATTAGCCACGACCTAAGAAGTATCTGCTGATGTCATGCGTCAGATCTCTGTACTTTTGGGTACTTGCATGATCTCTGGTGATACTCCTTGGAGCGCGAGGACAAAATGGGTTTTTTTTCCACCGTTGGTTTCGCTTACCTCGTCTGCCTTTCTCTCTTGTTGGACCGCAAAGGAACCTCGTTCGTGGATCGTTCGTGTTCGCGAACCATTCATGTTTGCAAACTGTTCGTCTTCGTCACCATTGACTTTCGTGTTTGCGAAACTCTTTGTGTTTCATGTCTCTAGATGTTCGAGTTCGCAAACATCTTCGTCAAGTGAAGGACTGAAAGCTAGCAAGGCTCTATAATCGGAAATACTTTGTTTCTTCAGCTCCCTTTCAAAGCATGGTAGCTTTATGGTCCCGAGACTACTCCTTTGCCTCTCAAAGGGCCCTTTGTCCAGAGCTTTAGTGAAGATGTCAACAACCATATCTTTCATTCTTATGAAGGTAGTCTGCATCATCTTCCTTTCAATCAGATCCTTGATCAAGTGATACTTGATCGCAATGTGCTTCATTCTTGAGTGGAACACATGATCTTTTGTTAGGTGTATCACAGAGGTGTTCTCGTTTCTTGTTTAGCCCAATTCATCCAAGAACTACCTTAGCCAAATTATTTTGTTGGCCATCTTCGCTGCTGCTACGTACTCTGCATCGCAGGATGACTGGGCTACAATGGTCTGCTTCTTGCTGACCCGGAGAACTGCTGCTCCTGATGCGATGGTGCATCCTCCTAAGACGCTTTTACAATCGTCCCTGAGAGATGCCCAGCTAGCATCGTTGTAGGAAAGTATCCTAAAACCTGAACCACGACAATAACACAAGCCATAATCCCTCGTTAATTGAAGATATTGCAAAATTTGTTTTGCAATCTTCCAATGTGTCGAGCCTGGATTCATACAGAATTGGCTCATCCTGAATACTGCATAAGAAATATCAGGACGTATGTTGTTTGCAAGGTACATCAGTAAACCTATCAGCCTCCTATAGGGTGTGAGTTGCGTCTATTCCTTTTCTTCCTCAGTATTTGGATAGTTGTCATTTGTTAGCACCGTCCCTGCGAGCATTGGAGTGTTCGCTCCTTTGCTATTTAGCATGCCAAAGTCCTCTAGGATCTTCTGGGTGTATCTAGACTGGTGAAGGTATAATTTGCCTCCCTCGTAGTCCCTTTCAATTTGTAAGCCTAGATAACACTTGGCTTCTCCCAGATCCACTATCTCAAAATATTTCGAGTTGTCTGTCTTTACTTCAGCAATTAGCTGCTCACTCTTGCAAAGTATCAGAGTGTCGTCCACATAAATAGCCACTATGATGATCTGCCCATCTGTAACTCTGACATACACATTGGAGTCAGCCAACAGAGGCTTGAATCTTAATGATTTCAGGGCCTCATCCTTCTTCTTGTACCATTGTCGGACTGATTGCTTTAGACCTGTAGATGCTTCTATGCATTCTACATACATAGTCAGGAAGTGAATTCGAGACAAATCTTGGGGGTTGATCCATGTAGACCTGTTCCTCTAATTCGCCATGAAAGAAGGTTGTCTTCTCATCCACAATAGGTCATAAGCTGCTGCATATGCAAACAACAGATGTAGGGACGAATGTTTGACGACAGGAGAGAAAGTTTTAGAATAGTCAATATCGTATCTCTGAGATAAATCCTTCGCTACCAGTCTTGCCTTGTATTTCGTCACACTCCCGTCTAGTCCATATTTGAGTTTGAAAATCCATTTGCATTTGACAGTCTTGCGTTTATGAGGTAATGGCTCCAACGTCCATACCTGGTTCTTCCTCATGGACTCCATCTCTTTGTTCATGGCTTGGATCCATTTGTCCTTTTCTGGACCGTCAATCACATCCTTGAATGTCTGTGGTTCTCCACTGAACCCGTAGAATTCTTCTGATGTGGAAGTTGAGCTGCCTGTCACAAATCTTGCTGGCACTCTTTGTGGTCTTGTTGACCTTTTGGGAGATCCTCCCGGAACAGCTATGCCTTTGCCCTTGTCTGCTCTGCTCGGTCTAGAACCATTTTGGTTTACAGGAACTGCGGCGGCAGGTTGCCTCTCAAATCTTTCTTCGTCTGATTCATCACTCGAATGGGACACGACTCAAAAATCTTTGTTTTCGTGTTCGTCCTCTGCTCCCTCTGACATTGGCGACAGGTCATAGTATTGTCTTTTCAGAACTTCATAGCTAACAAGGTCTTCGTTGGCCATTGTCCTTCTCTCGTCGAATTTGACATCCCTCACTGTTTTCACAATGTTCGTGTCTGGCATGTAGATTCTGTAGTATGACGAATCGCCTTTCTCATCAAGCTTCTTGTGAAGCTTATCAGGAATATGTGCATATGCTGCACAACCAAATATTCTAACATGAGACAGGTTGGGTTTTCTACTCGACCATAGCTCATGTGGTGTCGTGTGAGAAACACCAAATTTACTTGTCCTGTTCTGGATGTATGCGGCTGTAGCTACTGCTTTAGCCCACAGTGCCCTTGGAGCTTTCGAATAGGCCATCATGCATCTGACTGCTTCCATTAGGGTCATGTTCTTTCATTCAACAACACCATTGTGCTGTGGTGTGTAGGTTGCAGTTCTTCTGTGAATGATGCCACGATCATTGCAAAAGTTAGTGAAGCAATTCGAGATATATTCGCCACCTCAATCTGTTCTGATCTGCTTCACCTTGCTGCCTGTGTATCTCTCAGTCCAATTCACATATTCTGTGAATTTATCGAGTGCTTCAGATTTATTTTGAATAAAATACACTCTGGCAAACTTGCTATAATCATCAATGAAGGTTATATAGTATTTTGAATCTCCACTGAGATCACGTTGAATGGACCGCAGATGTCAGAGTGCACCAGCTCCAGAATCTTTGTCGTTCTGTAGGAGTCTTTGACGAATGGTGTGCGTGACATCTTGCCTTTCAAAAATGCATCACAGCTGGTTGAACTGGTTGCATTCGAGATGCTGGCCCCTGTTAATGCTCCATGATGACTTGCTTGTTAGAGTGCCATTGAGTACATGTGGTAGAGTCTTCTGTGCCACAAAGTGTCTGGCGAGTCGTCATGGGTCTGATGCATTTGATCTTCAGGTAGGTGCACCTTTAGATGATATAGGTTGCCCTTCCTTCTGCCTTGAGCAATGAGAGTGCTGGTGCTGGCATCAATCACATTGCATGCTTTGTTAGAAAACGTCACACGCATCCCTGCATCTACTATTCTTGCTATAGAGAGCAAGTCTTGCTACAGAGTTGGCACGAACAAAACGTCTTCGAGTCATCTGTCTCTACCGTTGGTGTTGAGCCAGAGTGAACCAATATTGTTCACTTGATGTCTGGATACATCTCTAAGAACTATGAATCTTGAGGGATCTACACTTCTGAGATCATACATGATTCGTCTTGATGTCATGAAGTGCGAGGTGGCTCTTGAATCCAAGATCACCTCGTGTGTGTCAGATGTTGATGTTGCACACACATCTTCACAGATGTAGGCGGTCGAACAATTTTTGTTCGTTCTTTCTTCGCCCATCTTTGCGCTCTCGGGCTCCCCGACATAGGAATAATTATTATCGTTCTCATGTTTGTTCTATGCTTATCTGTTTCTTGGGTTCTGGCGGCAATCCATGGCTGCATGACCCTTCTTATGGCAATGGATACACTCAATATTAGGATTGAGCTAGCATGTATCTATTGTATGCCCGTCTCTTCTGCATCTCATGCAGGTCTTCTTGTCGGCATCTTGTCGTTTCGACCTCCCTTTGGTCTTCCAATTGCTTTTGCTGGTCCCCTCTACTTGCTGGTCATGATCCTGCCTCTGATTCGACTCCCTCTTAGGCTTGAACTATTTTTTTGATTTTTCTCTGTTATCGTAGAGTGCCTGGTCAGAACCATCTTTGTGATCAAGATGCTCTCTGGCCTCGACTTCCTCTCGAATCTCGACAATCGCCTTTTTGAGGTTCATAGTAGGATCTTTCACGAGCAAGGTTTGTGTCATCTGGAAAGATCTGGGTATGGCTCTCAACAGATATGTGAGCTGCTTCTCAGCTGATACTGCATTATCTGCTCCTGAGTTGTGTAGTGATAGAAACAAATCCTTCATCTTTCTTACGAAAGAGGTGAGGTCTTTTCCATCCCACTGCAGATTCGTCAGCTGATCTTCCAGCACCATAATTTGACTTCTTGATTTCGTCTGAAATCTTGTGAGCAGTGCATCCCACATCTCCTTAGCTTTGGAGAGTGTAGCCAGGTCAAGTGTAAGGCTATCTTCGATGGAAGATGATAGCAAGGCTACTTTCTTGTCATTTTTCTCCCTCCATTCACGTAGCTCCTTGCCTATTGTCATAGGCATTTCTTCTGTGCCATCCACCCAGGGAAAGAGGCCTTTGCCCTTGAGTATCAAAGATGTCTTAACTTTCCAGACTAGAAAGTTAGATCCTGAAGAATTAAGTATAGGGCAGATCTTGTTCTGCATGCTGTTGATTGAAGCCATTGCTTCTGAAGTCTGTTTTCTTGTCGTTTGGTTGATTGTCTGAATGCTTGGCCTCCTGGATCTGCTAGCTTCTTGGCTATGTCAGAATATGACAAGGTGGCTTTGATACCACTGTTGAGAATCATGCATTGCTCTCATACGACTGATGAGAATCGTGAGAAAAAAATTCACAAAACATTCGCTACTCTCTTTCGAGATTTGGATGGAGTTCAGATGTGTTTGCTGGGCACTACCAACTAAAACACTCCTACAATCCTCTAGAGAGTAGTCAGTTACTACTGATCTATGTTCATAATATTAATACAACATTCGACTTAATTTCAACCAAGGTGCGGAATTCAAGAACAAGAAAATTCAGACATATGAAAAATACATAGCATAAGCATTCGACATCCAAGATCAGACACAACCAGAAAAAAAATAATCTATATTGATTTTCTCTGATTTCTTCAGGGCACTGCATACGAATCCACGTAGTGCGTTGGCGTGAGAGAAGCACGGTTCTCTCACGAGTAGTAGTCTTGCTTCACTAGCGGACAATTGGATCTTCTGATCCTAGACAAAATTATCTTATTGCACACAGACGGAGCTTCTGTCTGTGTTCGTCTTGATTGCTTACTAGCATCAGACTTCTTCAGTGTCTCTTCTCTTAGTTACACTTTGTGTATCCTGTTCTGATATATGTCAAGTATTATCTAGTAAGTACGGTCTCTCTATGTAAACCTAAGATTAGAGTGATTATACATCTACAACTAATCAAGGAATTACAAGAGTGGCAGATTAGCCACGACCTAAGAAGTATCTGCTGACGCCATGCGTCAGATCTCTGTACTTTTGGGTACTTGCATGATCTCTGGTGATACTCCTTGGAGCGCGAGGACAAAATGGGTTTTTTTTTCACCGTTGGTTTCGCTTACCTCGTCTGCCTTTCTCTCTTGTTGGACCGCAAAGGAACCTCGTTCGTGGATCCTTTGTGTTCGTGAACCGTTCGTCTTCATCTTCGTTGACTTTCTATTCACGAAGCTCTTCGTGTTTCATGTCTCCAGATGTTCAAGTTTGCAAACATCTTTGTCAAGTGAAGTACTGAAAGCTAGCAAGGCTTTGTAATCAGAAACACTTTGTTTTGAAACAAATTGCAACACAAACTAGACTTCACTAGCTTTCTAGCAAGCTATCACACAAACCAATTTTGGATCAACCTTGGAGATGCACCAACAAGTCAAAGTTGATTGATCCTACACATGCAAGTAGTGAAGTCCATACAGTATCCAGCATGGATATATTGAATGTGATTTAGATTCTTTTTAATCTAAAAACCTCCTTAATAGCTACCGAGATTCAACTACAGTCTTGAAAGCTAGATTTCAAGCCAAAAATCTCATCACACTTGATAGATACAATCCAATATTAAGTAGGCTCTTATACCATATGTACTTTTTGTTGGATTTCAATGCTCAGGACCAAATCCATTGAGTAATGAGCATTCTGAAAGACTCAGCCGAAGTCGACTCCATCGATTTCAAAGTCATCGAAGTGTTTGAAGTCCAACTTCATCAACTTTGACTTATCCATGTATATAATCAAATGTTAATCTCCGAAGTGTCCGACATCGAAGTCATCAACTTCTCCTGTGTATACTCATCTGATATATGCAACATCTACTTACCCAAAATCGAAGTCATCGACTACATCGACTTTGACTTGTCATGTATATACCCATCAACCTAATTCATCTCCATCAACTGAATCAGTCGACATGTCCGACTTCGTTGACTTAACCAAATTTGTCAGCCTACACTATTATGATGTTGGACCCTTTTAGTGCCTCCCTAATCGGTGTGATCAAGAGGGCAAGGAAGGAGCTTGGATTCCCATCCAGGTGAGTATCGATGTAGTATCGGATTTCGATCCAAAGGGGAGAGGGATAAACTACAAGCTAAAGATGGAATCTAAGCCTACTAAGAGTGTCAATCTTAGTGTTGGATCTAAAGGTGGAATGGCTTAGATTTGGGTTGAAATTCTTTCTTCTTCCGTTCACTTTTTGAGATTTTTGGGTTAGTTGATCCTCTTCTTGGATCTTGGTTTCTTGGCTTATCTAGGCATCTTTGGCTCTAGATCTTCTCCTCTTGAGGTTGATCTTCTCAAGGGAGGTGGACGATGGAAGAGAAATTTACCTAATGGATCCTAATGATCACTCCAAAGGGGATTATCTAATACCTACTTTGCTTGAGTGTGATTTTGTGGATTAGTTGGATGAAAGCAAGTGATAATGATTATTTAAGAATGTGATAATATGATTAGCAACAACAAAGAAGCCTTCATCATCCACAATCAATCACACACAAAGAAAATAAGTGGCCTTTGCAAAAAAAACAAGAATGGTTGGAGGAGATTCTCTCTCTCTCTCTCTCTCTCTCTATCTCTCTCTCTCTCTCTCTCTCTCTCTCTCTCTCTCTCTCTCTCTCTCTCTCTCTCTCTCTCTCTCTCTCTCTCTCTCTCTCTCTCTCTCTCTCTCTCTCTCTCTCTCTCTCTCTCTCTCTCTCTCTCTCTCTCTCTCTCTCTCTCTCTCTCTCTCTCTCTCTCTCATGCCCATGACTGGTCTCGAGTAGCGTGTCCATGCTAGGGACCGGTAGGCCAACAACCCGTAAGTTAATTGTGACTATAAGGGAATTGGGGCCCCTATATGTACATGGTCATAATTAATGGTTGCAGGCCTAAAACACTTGATAGTGGATTTGTATGGGTCTATCAGTGAGTCACTGGGGAACTGGATGACATGGCCCAGATAGGCTGTAGAGGTGTCCAGTGAGGTGTCACAGTGCACTACTAGTGGTGCATGGACCATGGAGGGTATAAGTATACATGTTGGGCTCTCACTAGTGGATGCATGATAGCATGACTGGTGGTGGGATGCTGCTGCTCTGATAGCCCCGAAGTTGTTGATGACTGGATAAATTGTTGGCCAAGCTACTTTAGCTTGCGCAACATCCCAGAATAAAAAAAAGTGAATTTTGTCAATTTTTTGCTTTGGATAAGGACTCCTTGTGGTGGAGGACGCAACCCATAGAATTGTGATTGGGTTGAATTCCTGGAGGAATTTTGTAAGGCTTTTTCACAATTGACGAAATGAATATGCGCTTAATTAACTGCAACAGACATGAATTCTTGGATTGAGGACTTTATATTGGGTCTACGTGAAGGAGAGCATCTTGGATCTGGAGATCAGTTGGACTTGTTGGATGAATCATCGGGTGTATCTCGTCTTGAACTCGAAAAGATCTTGGATACAAGAACTAAACAATTAAAAAATCGTATAGTTACCGAGTATCTGGTTCGATGGAAGGGATGTACAGACGATGATGATTCTTGGTAACAGGAAGGAAGCTTAAGGAGAAACTTTTCCAGTTTTAAGTTCTGAGGACAGAACTTGAATAAGGGGGGAAGAATGTCATGCCCATGACTGGTCTTGGGTAGCGTCTCCATGCTAGGGACCGGTAGACCAACAACTCGTAAGTTAATTGTGACTATAAGGGAATTGGGGCCATTATATGTACATGGTCATAATTAATGGTTGTAGGCCTAAAACACTTGATGGTGGATTTGTATGGGCCTATCAGTGAGTTATTGGGGATCTGGATGGATGATGTGGCCCAGATAGGCTGTAGAGGTGTCCAGTGAGGTGTCACAGTGCACTACTAGTTGTGCATGGGCCTTGGAGGGTATAAGTATACCTGCTGGGCTCTCACTAGTGGATGCTTGATAGCATGACTGGTGGCAGGATGCTGCTGGTGTGATGCTATACTCCTCTTTGTGATTGATCCATAGCTTGGGGGCTAGATCCATTCGATCTAGGTTTGGTTGGGTTGGTTTGTCCACCATCCATTTTTCTTTTGTTGCTTGTGATTGGCATGCTTAGAATAGGATCCTTGGATTAGGACTTTATACTCTCTCTCTCTCTCTCTCTCTCTCTCTCTCTCTCTCTCTCTCTCTCTCTCTCTCTCTCTCTCTCTCTCTCTCTCTCTCTCTCTCTCTCTCTCTCTCTCTCTCTCTCTCTCTCTCTCTCTCTCTCTCTCTCTCTCTCTCGTTTCAAAAATGGTACTTTACCTATTACGGATTCAGGTAGTGGTATGGCATGGATTTGCCCCTTATCTAAGTACTGATCCATGCTATCTCTCGTTTGCTAATGGCAACCTATATAGCACAATTATTTTTCAAATACATATGCCTTGTATAGGGTTTTTTTTTTCTTAAATTTGATATGGACTAGTACCATAAAATTGATCAGAATGGCGGAATGCCCTGATACAGTAATAATATGGGAAAGCTTATCGTTATTTATGATGTTTTACATAAGGAAGATTAGACTACATTTCTTCATCAAATATTTTAAGTTGTTAAGCTGCTAAGCTTATTTTGGACATGGATAACAACTAACATTCAGCGTTGACACTTGTCTTCCTCATTGTGTTAACTTGTGCAGTTTTGTGCAGTGGGATGGTGGCAGGTACCAGCTGGATGGTGGAAGGTACCAGCTGGATGTCTTGAAATTTGTTTCGCTTTACGGTGCTTTTCTTTGAAGTATTGTATGCTTTCAACTATGTTTTACCTTGTTGGGTTATGAATAAAGATTTCAAAAGGTTTGGTCTTGCTTTGGCAAGAAGAGCTATGTGTCATTAATCTCTCTCTATGCATCCTTGTGGTGTAAATCCGATATCCTTTGGTTAGGATAGTATCAAACCTTTATCTTACGTGGATTCATAGGCTAACAAACGTTTTTTTTCATGGTTTAGTACTCAGGTTGGTTTCAAGATGTTGTTGATCTTGGTTATGGGGAGCCCCTTCCTCCCCCTAATCGTTTCATTGAAACTTTGATCTATTGTAAGGAAAGAGCTGTGATGTTGCATACTTTTACTATTGAAACTGATCGTGCTACTTGTAATGTCGTTGGGCCAGAGGATAAAGTGCTCTGCATTATTGATCTCTTTGATACCTTATATTGGGTTAAAATCTATATGGATTATGGAAAAAATTGTATTGACTCTTTGGGAATTGTGGAAAATTTTGCTACTGATTTAGCCAGTCTTGTTGATAAGTATGAGGATGAAGAAATATTTTTTAACCAAAATATCAAAAAAGTCTTTTCCTGTCTTGAAAAAAAAATGACTTCTTGTCCACTGAACCTATTCTTCCATTCCTTATACACCCCTTTCTCCACATCCTCTTGTCTTTTTAGATGAGTTGGATGAACATAGCACTTCACAACTTGAAATCTTTTCGCAAGACATCTGTGACATCGGAGATCAATCTACCTTTGAGTTCTGTCAAGCAAAAAACTGCTAGATTCTCATGGTCCCTAGTCATACTCTTGAGTTTAAATCTACTCGCACTGCTTTTAAACTTTGGAGCTTATCCACTATGAGCTTTTGTGCCCCAATACCTATTGAACTCTGGATATTACTTGCACATATGATTGAAAAAGAGGTACAAACCTACAAACTTGTTGTCCTGAACAAGAATATCTCTTTGAGATGCCCATCACCTTTGACAATATCATTCGCATGAACTTGTTTGGACCTTCTCGTTGCCCTTCCGAGCAAACCTGGGCCCGAGTCCGTGGACACTTTGACACCAGTTTTAGTAGAATGAATATGCACCAAGCTAGAATCTGAAACTAGAAGAGACCTTTATTCAAATGTAGATGTGGGGACAAGAATAACTCTACTATTGTATGGTTCAACATTTGGTTCATGATGAACAATCTGAATAAATTCTTCCCTGGGGCATCCTTCTAAAATCAGATGAACGTCTTTTTCCTGTGGCTAGATGTTGTCAAGTCAAACCTCACTTTCCTATTTATACACCAACACATGATTGATGCATCTATGGAACTTGCTGCGAACCCGTCTGCCAAACTCCTTGCCAACCTAGGAGATGCCGAAAACATCAGAGAGATTGAACGCCTCCTCAAAAGACCAAGTTTTTCTATCCTCCAAGATAAATTCTTCCAAAACTCAAATAAAAGCTTGGCTCTTTCAACCTAAACAATCCAAGTTCGGTGGTTTCTGGACAAAATATGAGAAAAAGAAAGAAGTTTACAACATACAAAGGAAAGGAAGGACAAGGCAGTGGTACAAAAAAAGACTTACCAGTTAAAATACTGAACTTTTATAGGGATTGACTGGCTCGCAGGATGACGAGGATTTGGATAGAAGAACTCTTACTAGGAATGCGGTGGATCGACTTTGACTTCAGCTTAGCACGCACAAGGACAAGACAAAGATCTTTTTACATTTACGCTAATGTAATAAGATGTTTGAGACCATTCTTGTGAGACACTTTTACACTCGCATTTTATTACAGATCTTTTGCCTTATACACGAGTCCTTTCATGATATTGTGTCTGCTTGGTCATACATGCCTAATATCAAAAGTGAATGGTATTTTCTATTTGATGTTTTTTGCAATTTTGATATTGAAAATCTACCTTCATGTTCTTGCTCTTCTCTGAAACGTTTCAAAAATTTTATTTCAGAAAAATTTGAACATGTACTTACAACGGACTGCAAAATTATTAGAAGTAAGTACCTCAAAAAATCCATAGAAAAAAGTTTTAATCATATCACTTTGAAACATTCATGCATACACAATGTTGCTAATGAACTATATGATGGTTGGATGAAGCTTATGAGACTTTTAACCTGTTTATGCAATGATGGACAAAGATACAGTTCTAAAAGATGCTGATATATGTAGACTTGCCGCTATTGAGTTCTTAAAAGAAAAAAAATGGATTCAAGGAAAACATTGCAAAAAAAGATTGATGCCAATAATGAACATCAATGGCTAACCAAATATCTATATGTCGATGGTGTTGATAAAACACAACATAATCCATGCTTCATTTGTATTCATCTTGTTAGAAAGCTTGCAATTGAAAGGCTTGATAGTCAAGAATTTGAACCTTTTCCTGACAAATCAAACAATTATGTTCAGTACTCTATAGAACATATAAAAGCTACCATGGAAAATGTACTACCCAATGATTTCATTTATTCTAGTGAACTTCCCTATCTTTTATGCACTTTCAAAGCTCATAGAAATTCTCTCAGATGGATCACAAACGCCCATGAGTGCTATTTTTCTAGACTCGCTAAATCCCTAACAGGGGTTCTTAGTATGCTGTATCCTTTCATGATGAAAGGAGTAGGCCTTAAGGCAAAAACATACAAGAGCTACCTAAATGGAGATACAATTTTACTTTGGCAATGTGACTCCTCTGTCGATTTCTATCTCAATATATCCAAGGACATTTGCTGCATAAAAGCCATGGACATCTCCAAATGCTACGAAAATATACCCTTGGATGGACTGGATGGTCTTAAGACTGTCATAAATAAACTGATCATGTTTGCCTTCAATTTTACAAAGGAAAAAACTCTTCATTATAAATGGATAGCAAGAGTCAGAGATTTTCAATGGACCTGGAACAAGAAAAATTCAGCAGAATAGAATGCTATTGACATGGAAACGATTTGTGAATGGAATTCCATGCTGATAGACAATTGCATTGTCAAACTTGGAAATCATACTTGGAGACAAATTAGGATAATTCCCATGGGTTTCTCTTGCTCATTGTTATGGTGTAACTGGTATCTCTCATATTTTGAAATGCGGCTTATCAAAAGGTCAATAGCAAAATTGAAGCAAACACAATTTATGAATGATTTCAAATATTCATTCAGATATATTGATGACATATGCTTTATCAACAACCCCCTTATAAGGAAATTCCTAGACAAAACACAACCTAGAATGCCGACGGATAATCCTTTCTGGATTTATCCATTAGAATATCTTGATATCAATGAAAGCGAAATGGCCAACAATATGGTAAACTTTTTGAATAATAACCATTGCTTTTGACCCTATAAATGGTGCAATACTCCTTTCTAAATATGACAAAAGGATTTACCTTTCCGTTGTTTACAATACATACATTTGGCCTCCAATAAACCAATTTATAATTCCTATAAGATCATTGTTTCCCAAGTTATTGTAGCTATGTATTGTTGTAATAAACAACAAATGTTTTTGAAAGAGGTTAAGACTTTATGTGAAGCATTCCAAAAAATGGTTTTTTGAAAGACAAGTATGTTTGATCATCGATAAACTACTCACACAAGAAACTTTTCCTTGACTATCTTTTGATTTGCCTACAAATATTTACTCTTCCTTGGTGGGCAGTTAGCTTTCCCTTAGGGGGAGCTTGAGGGATTCACTGACTGCGGGTTTGGTTGGTGGATTCTCTCTCTCTCTCTCTCTCTCTCTCTCTCTCTCTCTCTCTCTCTCTCTCTCTCTCTCTCTCTCTCTCTCTCTCTCTCTCTCTCTCTCTCTCTCTCTCTCTCTCTCTCTCTCTCTCTCTCTCTCTCTCTCTCTCTCTCTCTCTCTCTCTCTCTCTCTCTCTCTCTCTCTCTCTCTCACACACACACACACACACACACACATGGGCTCTGTTGCATACATATACTACTTTATTTGCTCCATGAGTTTTTGCAGGTAGCATTTGTCTTGTACAAACCAAATTCATAGAGGTGCCTGAAAATGCTTTACTATGTTGGACCCCACACAAATAAAAGTTTTTCTTTTTTAAATGGTGGAAAAATTGGAAATCCTTCGATGGCCATGATTTATGCACATTATGGACATTCAATCTAATGGTGAGCAATAATCTGCACTTAGTGCACGTAAGTGTGCTCTGGTTTCTATACATAAGAAGATTACACAACACCCTATTCTTTTACTCTTCCTGCTCTCTTGCTCTCTCTATCCCTTGCTCTTGCTCTCTCAGTTTTTTTCTCTACTGTGATTGTTGATGATTGGAGAAGAGAAGGCTTGTGAATGTCCTTGAAGAGTAATCATGTGAACGATACTGTAAACAAAGGTAAGCATATTATCCATGACTTGGTATAATAGTAACTCGCTGTTAAAGGTAGGAATTTGCTAAGCTTTGTTGTGTAGAAAGAATGCTCATAGTTTGCTATGAATATTGTGGTTTAATAGCAAATTCTGGCTTGCAAACTTTTGTTGGAAACTTTACAATCAAGCACTGACTCAAAGAGTAGGAGTGGGTACATGTATTATACAAACCTTTTCATGCTTAAGGTAGGTGATGGCTAGCACATGATGATAATCATTACGTTTTTGTGTACACATATGATAATGGAGTGGTTGCTGGCCAGTGCCTTCTCTGATGAGAGATTGGCCGTTGGCCAGTGCTTTTTGATGACCAATAGATCGCGATACTACCTGCAATTCATAATGGCTATGATTATATGCAATGCTCCACACATTTTTCAGGGTTGGTGGCCATAAAAAATGCGAGGGACCACTCTCCTTTCATGTGGTTTTCTAAAAACCAAAAGTAATAGCATTTGATGATGTACATGCTATCTCTATACTCGATTGGCTCCAGTTGTATGCTTGGTTAGTATGATAAACCTATGATGATATCTGCTATTGATAACTGATAATATTACGGTGATGATTAAGGAAGCTGTATGAAGAATGCTTTATTCTCTTGAGAAGACATGTGTTTACAATAACTGATAATCAATAAATGTTGGGTACTATAAAGTAAGGAATGCTCACGAAGAATAGCAACTGCGTCATGAATCTTCGAGAAAACAATCAACTAACTATTGATGAAGACATTATAAGGTTTAAAGAATACGATTAATGCATATAAGTACGAATTACACATGACCACTTTCTGAAAATGAATGGCACGGTAATTGACCCAATACTTTTGGTTTGAATGCTTTAGCATGTAGGTGATTCGTTTAAACAACTGAAGATGGATAGCTCGCAGAAAATGACCTCACCTCTCATTCGGGTATGATACTTTATGGAATATCATCGACACGGAGGATAGCCTAACTCATTACTATGGTCTGACTCATACATGCATGAGAAACTTCAAGAGTTGCTTTTAATAATTCTTAAGTAATGATTCTAGAAAATGCTGATCCAGCATGTGTATAAGTTGATAAGGGTTTGTGTTATCGCAAAAAAAAAAAGTTTTCCTACATGTTAATCTAGTTGTTATAAGTAATGCCATGGACTTATATGGAGCTCGACTATGGTACACTTGAATGGCATGGATTTGCCCAAGTCGTTCAGTGCTTGGACTCCCAAATGTTTTTTATGGGAAATCTATGGGGCTAGTATAGCACAAATCTGACCAAAAACCTGCTCTTAGTTAGTAAAATCACAGATTTGGGTCAGAGGGTCGAATTTGATAGACATGGCTACACTATTTTTGACAAATCTAGAAAAGTTATTGCTTTCAGTAGAAGGTGTGGCAATTTGTACAAAATCAGTCACTCCTATTCTACTAGTCATTATTCTCCTTCCTACTAATCGACTAATCGATTTTAATCTTTGTCCATTTGTTTATCTAGTTCTGTGGAATTTTTCTGCGTTTTTATACAGTCTACAAAATTACAAGTGTTTTTACACAGTCTGTAGAAATACATGGAGTTTGACAACAGTGTCGGGTCTTCTCTCTCTACAAAAACCCCGACAGTTTCGTCTTTTCACCACAATCAATCAACACTGTGAAAAATACAAAAAAATAGTGTCATATTTTTTGCATTTTTTGCTTGTCAAGAATCTCATGTATTTATTACAGTGTCATGTTTTTTGTATTTTTTGCCTGTCAGAAATCTCGTGTAAAAATGTAGTGTCATTTTTTTCGCATTTTTCGCTTGTCAGGAATTACGAGTAAAAATAAAGTGTCACATTTTTTGCCTATCTTAGTTTACGTTCATTTATACAGAGTGACAGTATACGTTCATTTATACAGATAGACTGTTTATGGCCAATTGTCACCACTTATCAGCAATCAATTTCTGAGAAGGAATTGGATGAATGCCAACGAACTCCAGCCAACTGGCAATCACATTTGATGACCTAAATACTTAGTATAAATCAATTGTTCATACATTTCACAATAACAACGGAAATTCTGTAGAAATCGTGATCGTGAAGAAGTGGAGTGTTCTTACACAACGCTTCTTGCACTCTCATCAAGCAGATCGTTCACGATCAGAAGTATTGTAGTTAGCTCTCTATCAAGCTTTCAAGCTTGAACTCTCTTGAGCATTCTAGCTCAGTCTTTTGGACATTATTTTAGAGTTGCTATTGTGCTACTACTTATCAGCAAAGTCGCTTATTATCAGACTTATTCTCAGTTACTCAGAGATATTTTAGAGTGCGCGGTATCTATCCGCTATTGTTTTGCACTCATTAGCATCTAATCTTGTTTTTCAGAATCAATATTATCTTCTTATTGCGTTCAGTATGTGTCAGAATGCATACATCTCTGTAATGTTTTGTAACTGATAAAAATTGTTTGAGAATTCAATACTTTATGTTTGGCTACGTAATCACTTAGTATCTAGCGATTTCAAAGTTAGTTGCTAAAGATTGAATGTGATTTCCATCACCATAGTTTTGTTCAATGTTGATAGGCGTAGTCATGCATTAGAAGTAGGAAAAGTTTTTTGTTTCTGCTATACACTTTGTGTCCTATTTTCGACATGGTATCAGAGCATACCTACATAGTATCAGAACATACTATCATAGTATCAGTGCTAATCACTACTTCTTTATCTGAACCATTATGGTATCAGACTTGTGATCTCTATCAGGGCCTAATACTATTTCAATATTAGAGCAAAAAACTCTAATACTTGATATCTTTCGCGATATCAAATTAATATCATAGTCTTCAGTTCCTTTTACCCTTTTAGTATCAGAGAATTGATTTCATGTTGTTGGCATCACTACATCTTAGCGTCATCGATACAATTGAGAGTAGACTAACTTCCAGATGAATTCTCAGAGTAAAGTTGGTCTTATCGCAGACAAGTTGAATGGATCCAATTATCATTTGTGGAGATTTAAGATGAAGACCTTGCTAATTGCCAACGAGATATGGGATGTTGTTATAGGTATCAAAGTGAAACTTGAAGACGACATTGAAGACTCAAAGGAAATAGAAGGATGGTAAACTTTTGCACTTATTATCCTCCATATATCAGATACTCAAATTGGACACATAGCTGAAGCCAAAACTTCAAAAGAAGTTTGGGACAACCTGAGCTCACTATATGGCGTGAGGGACGTAACTACCAAGTTACACCTACGAAGGAAATTCTTCACACTCAAGATGTCAAATGGTGATTCTCTTTAGAGTCACATCAACCAGTTTAAGAATATCTTGCGACAGATGGCCACTATCAGATCAGTCATAGACGATCAAGACACAATCATGACATGGCTTTCAAGCTTGCCCTCTACATATGAGAATTGGGTGATGATCATATCGACACACTCAGACTTAACTCTTACTAACTAGAGTTATCACTATGTTGCTGCAAGAAGATAATCAAAGAAGTCAAGACACTTTGTCTAGCTTGTTGGCTGATTCTGATGAATCCCCAAGATACTCGGACAAAGCAACTCAAGAGCACCTCTCACCTTAGACTGAGGAGGTCTCTGAGAAAACGAGATGAACGAAGACTGAGAGCTGAGTATGAGAGCCGAGAAATGCTAGTTAAAAATGACAAGCAAGAACTGTGTAAGCCTCATGGTGAATCCCGAAAGGTGGAATGACCATGTAGGAACTAGTATTTCTAGGCAAATGTAATAAATGCAAGTAGACTCTTCTTAAAGAAAGTAGAGGGAGCCACATTTTGATGGTGACCTCTAGTGGGGAGCATTATTCCACTTGTGATTTGTGAAATGTGGAAATTCCACTAGAATGCCACCTAAGGAGCTCTCTTGCTTATTTAAGAGACTCTCTCTTTGTGAATTGTATCAACTCCATACTGAAATGAGAAGAGCCTTCATGAGTTGGTGCAACCCTTGGGCTCCTTGATCATGCTTGTTTCTTGAGTGATGCATTTATGATCTTGCTCTTCCCTCCTTTTGTGTGTGGTTGTGGACTGTAGAGTGGATTTGTTGCTTTTGTAGAGTGGATTAGATTTC
Source organism: Diphasiastrum complanatum (assembly GCA_029204225.1). Classification (NCBI taxonomy): domain Eukaryota; kingdom Viridiplantae; phylum Streptophyta; class Lycopodiopsida; order Lycopodiales; family Lycopodiaceae; genus Diphasiastrum; species Diphasiastrum complanatum. The sequence goes on from CM055101.1 coordinate 30,885,350, forward strand.
ATGTTTTCTTGTGGAATAATGTAGGAGCCAGCATTCAAGTAAACTAAATAGGTTGGATCTGTGGCGTGATTCTTGCATATCTCTGTACAATCTAGTTCTTGATGTTCTTGGGATGTCCAAGAATCAATAGACTGGTTGGTTTCTTCTAACATGCTGTAGTTTAGCTTTGTTTCTTGTTTTTGTCAAGCTATGCAAGGTAGCTCAGTGTTAATGTAGTGTAGGCTCTGATTTCAGTCCGTTTTAAGTGTAGGTAGCTGTAGAAAACTACTGAACGTTCATTGGTTTGCATGTTGGTCTGTGAATGAGCGTTCTAGGCTTGCATCTTAATGTAGAATGTAAGTGCATTCAAGAGTGACATCCCCGAGTAGTCCTCTGACAGGCAGGACATAAAGAAAATACTACAATGAAACTTTGTTTCCTTCTGTCTAGGTTGGCATCGTAAAATCAAGAAACCATCTAACGACTGCCATGAAGCCTGATAACAGGCAGAAACGGTTCTGTAAGCCAGAAGCAGAAAACTAAACAACAGGTCCTCTAGAGCAGGGGATATGTCAACATTTGGTGCCATTGCCCATTGAACTCCAACACCTTCTACATCAAAATCCCGAAACCTTGTCCACGTTCAGATCTCTGCAACAACATTCCAATTCTTTAAAGAAATCTAAGTTTCTACACATTGACCAGAGCCACATCATTGGCTACATCATTCCCAAATCCACGAGCTATTAGCCTCGCCAATCACTTGTCAACAAACACACTCACAGACTTGGATTCGATTCTATTCAAGCTCACGCTCCTCCCGTTATGCACGTTGAAATCTCAACCGGAGCCCAAGCTTTGAATCTCAACCAGAGCACAACGCCCATCTCAATCGGTGCACCTCTTGAAATCTCAACCGGAGGGCCTCATCAGATCTCAACCGAAGCCCAATGCTGAAATCTCAACCGAAGCCCAGCTTAAAGTCTCAACTGGAGCTCTCTGTAAATTCTCAACCGGAGCTCTCTGTGAAATCTCAACCGGAGCACCGCTTCAGATCTCAACCGGAGCATCTAACTCAATTCTCAACCAAAGGCCTCACTTAAATCTCAACCGAAGGCACACCTGGAATCTCAACAGGAGCTCACGCTTCAGATCTCAACCGAAGCACCGCTTCAGATCTCAATCGGAGCACTCTGCTCACAGCTCAACCGGAGCTCACGCTTCAAATCTCAACCAGAGCTCCAGGTCCTAGCTCAACCGGAGCTCACGCTTCAAATCTCAACTGAAGTCTAGCTTCAAAACTCAACCGGAGCTCCAGCTCACAACTCAACTAGAGCTCATGCATTAATTCTCAACTGAAGAACTCTGTTGCCTCTGCCCTCCAACCGCATCACATCGCCTTCCATCGAAGGTCCAACCATCGCAACAATCGAAACCCTTCATCCACACTCCACTGCAACACCCGCATTCAATCGCACCAATTCGCACTCTCCCCACCTTACAGGCCACCTCCATCTCCATCTGCATTAACCCCAACACCCGCATTTCCCAGTTGCAAGCTCCTTCCACCGTTGCAACCACATGCCATCGCATTCACAGACCTTCTGCACTCCATCATCAAAACTACCCTCCCATGACATATCATCAAAATTGCCATCGGACCACTATCCACTTCCGCAGCATTCCATCGCACACAATCGCAAACGGACCACCTTCACCTCCATCCGTTTCCGTCGCATTACCCCGCATTCACCCTGAAACGAAACCATCGCAATCACCGTTCATCCATATTACCACTGCAACCACAGCTTCTACCTTTGCCCATCACAGCCACATCAGACCATAATCAAACAACCCTACGACTGCCATCGGACACCCTCACCGCAATACCCAAACTCCCATCTGTCCGTCGCACCCGCAATCCACCGCAATTCGACCTTCAACGGTCCCGCCATTTTTGACCACACTTCACCTTGACCAGTCGTACCCGCTTTGGGCCATTGCGACCGCATTCGATTATAAACGACCGCATCCCATTCGTCGTCACCACACATTCCTCCACACAGACCTTCATGGTCCGTCCATTCCCTCATGCTCAAATCTCAACCGGAGCAGACAACCATTCGTCAAATCTCGACCGGAGCAAGAGCCACTGTCAAATCTCAACCGAAACTCAGAAAAATCTCGACCGGAGCATTCTGCTGAAATCTCGACCGGAGCTCCAACGCAAATCTCAACCGGAGCTCCCGTTTCAAATCTCAACCGAAGCTCAGAGCACCCTACTCACAGCTCAACCGAAGCTCCCGCTTCAAATCTCAACCGAAGCTCAGAGCACCCTACTCACAGCTCAACTGGAGCTCACACTGTCAAATCTCAACCGGAGCTCTCTGTCAATTCTCAACCGGAGCCATCTAAGCAATCTCAACCGGAATGAGCTGTTAGATCTCAACCGACAGAATTCACTCCAGCTCAACCAACGGAACCCGCACTCCATCCTAGCTTCCCATCCACTCGCACTCCGCCGTTGTCACCGTCCACAACCACATTCGCCCACTTTCCTCACCTCCGCATCAGACCACAATCAAACAACCCTTCGATTGCCCACGGCCGCCTTCAACCACCTTACAGACCACCTCAACATCCATCCGTAATCACCCGTCACAACTGCCCTCCCACAACATCTCATCGCCATTGGACCACTGTCCACTTCCGCAGCATTCCATCGCAACCTCCCCACATCACGACCACCGCAAGCATCCACATTACACAGTTACACCTACCTTCACCCGTCGCAACCATCTCACACCGCAATACTACGAGCATACGACTACCCATAGCCCCTTCAATCCAAACGGATCGCACTCCCATCGTATTCACCAACACACTCCCTCCACCGTCAGGACCGCAATCCAGGCCCATCCTTCCTTCACCCGTATTTCAATCTCCCCCATCTTTACCCCGTCATAACCGACATTTACCGCAACTCACACTTACCACCACATTCGCACTGCACCAAACACCATTACCACCGTAGCTGACCATTTCTCCACCGCCACAATAGCTTTGCACCTGTCACATCCGCATCCAACCGCATTTACATCGCCCTACGACTACATTCATCCGCCCCTGATCGCAACAGACCGCCACAACCTGTAACTGATCGCACTAACCGCACGAATTCCGACTGTTCACTAAACCCGTAACGGACCACATTTACACCACCTCCGCTGACACCGCTAACAACGTCATCTATAGTTGCCACCACAACCACATCCGTTGAAACCGCAAGTTACAACCGCAAACTGCAATCCACCGTAACCGTAAACTGTAACCGTAGGAACTGCAAAAATTCAAAAAAAAAAAAAAACAAATCAGAAAATCCAAACAACAATAAAAAACTAACCAGTACCCAATGGACCAACAAAACGATCCTCAAGTCCCAGACGATTATCCATACGAGATCAGGTCCCCTGTAGCTGAACAAATCAGACGTCATAGGGTCTACCGAATGAGAGCCGAACTCCCAAACTTGCTGCTCAATCAAGAAGTTTCTTGTAAACTTCTATATCACCGTCCAATACACCAGCTCCATAATGCAAAAAGACAATATGCAATGAGTCCTTGTCGAAAGAAAGTCAAGCCGATATTCCGTTACTTGCTACCATGTCCGACTATGAGCAACCTCCACAGGGAATTGACAGTTTTTCTCCCCTTCTACAACCTCAAATCTATTTGTCTTTCCACATGCTGATAAGATTTCCAATGTGCCAATACACAATATTTCTCGGATTCGGAAATCTAGATAGAAATTTGGTTTCGTTGTTCACAGAGGTCCTCAGGACAGTACCTCAATGATACTTGCATCTCAAGCTATATCTTACAATATCTACTATCAATGATGGTAGATTTTAGTGTCACCAACCCTGTCTTATTTTGACAAGGGCATATCTGACTAAGTCACATTACTCTACAAAGCAGCTGAAATATTGCAACTATCAAGGTGAATTATCAATGTCGATGAATACAAGTTTTGTTCGACAATGTTATATAGTTGTCACTCTCTGTAACATTTGTTTATTTCTTTGTTTCTCTTCACTTATTTTATGTGATTGATTTTTGCATGAGGAATAGCTACTACAAGAGAGTCTTCTGTAGAGCATCTCCAGAACACATTTTCATTCATCTATCCATCTTCACATTACCTTGTACAATAGTTTAGGACTTTTGAGAAATATCAGAAATCCGTGTATAGTCAGAGTTCACTCCTGCATCTCATTGCCATATTAATCTTTGAGTCAACTACAGCAAGATCGAAACAAATTTAGTTAAAAAATTTTCAATCTTCAATGCATATATGAAGACGCTAGAGTCTTCAATCTCACCCTCATCGACAAGGTTACCTGCTTGTTTTGGTTTTCCCTTGCCTTGTTCCGCCAGGAATTTGCGACATTCACTCTTCCAATGGCCCTTTTTATCACAATGGAAGCACTTGTCTTTCTTCTTAGTTTTACTGGAAGATCCCTCATCCTCCTGAGACTTGGCAAATTGCTGCTTAGACTTCTTCTTGCCCTTGCCCTTGCCTTGTTTTTGACATGTTGCAAGTGCCTGGTCGTCAGTATTTTGACGTCTAGCTTTCACCATTTCTCGTCGTTGCTCTTCTTGCATCGAGATTCCTGTGAGCTCGTCAAAGGTTGGCAATCTTTCTCTTGATGCTATTCCGCTCACAAAAATCTGATAGAGTTCTGCAATGCTGCACAATGCATTGTGCACCAACTCCACATCACGTATGCGCTCACCAATAAAATGCAGTTCATCTCTCATAGTCTTGATTCTGGTCATGTACGTCTGAATGTACTCTCCTTGCTCCATGCAGGCACTATTCAACTTTGACTTCACAAACATGATTCTTGATGGATTTGATGTCTCGAACTGCTCCTTTAACACATCCCATGCCTGTCTGGGTGTAACAGCATCACAAATGTGGGTAATGATGTGATCCTTCACTGACAAGTTAATGAAGGTCAAAGCTTTCCTCATCTTTTTGTCGAACACTTTGATATCTACTTCATTTGGTGGCCTTCTTTCATCACTTGTGACGACTTCCCACATGTCTTTCTCCATCAGTATGTTTTTCATTTTGAATTTCCACACTGCATAGTTGGAAATCCCGTCCAATTTGCTATTTTCACTCAAAATGGACTCTCCCATGTTTGCCATCGCAAAAATGCTTAAAACTTCTGCCTTAGGCTAAGAACAGTATGCCGAGGCCAACAGTAATGTCAGAAGTTGAAAATAATGACCTGCACTTTTTTCCTTACCAAGCCACTCGCCGCTTTTCCACCAATTTGAAAGCCAAATTGGCGTCGCCTTCCGAAATACACTCAGTCGTCAACTCCCAACAACGTGCCCAGTGGAATAGTGAAATCAGTTCTGGCGTACTCCGAACACTTTCTCCACTGCAATCACTCTATTTTGTTGTACCGTACTTGCAGGTACAGTGCCCTTCGTTTGGAGGTTATAGCCTTTCGTTTGGGTCAAAACGTGCAAAGGACCCAAAAATAGGGACTTTTCTGGTTTTTGAACTGTTTCTTCACCTTGAAGAAACTTTACTCTTCACTTGTGAAGGGACCCAACTCTAATTTCAGTATAAATTTTTTTAATGAAGTTGAAGGCCAAAATGCACTTCACTTCTTCAGGGCCCTGTTCAAAGCCCATCCAATGGCTAAACCAAATCTTGTGGTCCACGTTTCTCTCCCATCACAAGTTCTGGACCGTCAATGCATCTGACACCTCATCCAAAGGTCCAAACTGCATCTGGGCGTTGCACCGCTCTCCTACAATCGCTATGGCCTTCCAGACGCTACACTCTCACCCTGGTTCCATGTGCGAACAGCCTGCGACCTCCATGTTTGTGATCGCCCCACACTCAAATTTTCTTGATCTAATTCGAAAGCGAATTGATTTGAGCACAATCTGAGGCCTGGAGCAGGGTCGTCCTACTGATTCCAAGACTGTAGAGTGTTCACTCAAGAAATTCCGTGGAGAAACGATGATTTTAGCTCAACTTGACAAAGTGGTTTTTTTCACCTTTTTACCACAAATCTGCTAGGTTAACTGTCTGGAGATAAATCTCTGACATAAACCTCGAAATCTCTCCATGCTGGTTGAGAAGGTGATTAGCTTTCTTCCTGTCCTTACGACATCCAAAACAGTGCACAAACAGCAAAGAAATCACCAGTTATGTATAAAAACCGTAACCCCAAGCCCGGTTTCAATTTTTAGCTGGCTTCAAAATTGTCAATTTTTCACCAAATTTTTCCCTGACTGATGCTATGCACAGGCTAATAATCCCTCTGCTGAGCCTCTATAAACTAGAAATCGTGCACCAGTGCTTCTCTTTCCGTCTTCAACCCGTCGTAAACCCCGAATTCTCAGAAGACAGTTCTCCCGAAGCTCTCTTCAACGGCGATGTTGTACTGTGTACACTCCCTGTACGGCTTTGATACTAGCTTAGAATTTGCTTTGCACAGGAACACAGATCATGCTACACAGTAACACAGATAGAAAATACTCTCCACAGCAAGCTCACATAGCAACTATATTTCTCAAAATGAAATTACACTGTACATATAGTTGTTCACTCATGCAACCCATGCATGACCCAGGTTGCCGTTGGCGGGACGCGTGTCCCATCAACTTGCCTCGTGGCGAGGCCAACTGATCCTTATCCACTGATAGTTCCCACAGTATAGTAACATAGTGATTCTACTTTAATTCTAACTAGCTGAACATGGTATTAGAAGGCAGTTCACCACTTCCTATTCACCTCAACAAAACGGGATTGCAGAAAGGAAGAACCGAACTCCTCTCAACTCAGCCAGATCCATGCAACATCAATCACATCTACCTGCAAAGTTCTGGATAGAAGCTACTGCCACAACCTGTTACATGCAGAACAGATCCAACACCAAAGTCGTCAACAACAAAACTCCTTATGAAGTTTGGCATGGGCACAAGCCTAGTGTCAGCCATTTAAAAATCTTCAATTGTATATGTTTTGTTCACATTCCTAAACAGCTTAGGAATAAGCTGGATCATAGGACAAATAAATGTATTTTCATTGGCTATCCTAATGAACATAAAGCTTATAAAGTTCATGATCTATCCACCAATGTAGTATTTGTCTCTAGGGATGTAATATCTCAAGAACATACATACTATGATTTCAAACAACCATCGATAAACGATGCTATGTCATTTCATCTTATTTTACGTAGCATGAAATCTTCCAACGATAATGTTTCTTCTATAGAACCTGCAGCTACAGCTACAGCTATAGAAGCCGAGCAACTGACAGTAGTTGTCATCAGACTAGACCAAGCTAGCTCGAGCAGATCTGGAGAAATTCAAGAAGAAGCATCATCGCATCCTGGTCAACCAAACGTCCGCAGATCCTCACGGACTCGGACAGTTCTTGAGAGGTACACACCTCAATCATTCTGGACTTCATCAGAAGAACCAGAGAGCCTAGCCAAAGCAATTAACTCCAAGGATGTTGTGAAGTGACAAGAAGCTATGGAAAGCGAGTACAACTCACTTTTGACGAACCAAACCTGGACACTGGTCAACTTCCCCACTCAAAAGAGAGTTATAGACAACAAGTGGATCTTCAAGAAGAAGATCAACTCTGATGGTTCCATTGGTAAATGAAAAGCACGGCTGGTGGCTAAAGGATTCACTCAAGTCCTTCAAGGAGTGGATTATCAAGAAATTTTCAGTCCTGTCATCAAGATCAGTCAATCAGGACTTTGATTGTCTTAGCAGCTGCAGAAGACCTCGAAATACACCAAATGGATGTCAAGACAACATTTCTCAATGGCAATGTTGAAGAGGAGTTGTATACCTTCCAGTTTTGTCTTTTTTCCCACAGCCAATCAATATTGTAAAAAATACAAGTAAAAATTATAGTGTCGGATTTTTCGCATTTTTTGTCTGTCAGGAATTTCGTGTAAAAATAGCCAATTGTCACCGCTTATCAGCAATCAATTTTTGAGAAGGAACTGGATGAATGCCAGCAAACTCCAGCCAACTGGCAATCGCATTTGATGACCTAAATACTTAGTATATATCAGTTGTTCATACATTTCACAATAACAACGGAAGTCCTGTAGAAATCGTGATCGTGAAAGAGTGGAGTCTTCTTACACAACGCTTCCTATGCTCTCATCAAGCAGATCATTCATAATCCGAAGTATTCTAGTTAACTCTCTATCAAGCTTTCAAACTTGAACTCAGCAAAAGGTCGATCTTCATCAGCTATTCCTCAGACCATCAGACATACAAGCTCTTTAATTTGGACTCTCAGAAGACCTTCATGAGAAGAAATGTCATTTTTGTGGAAGATCAGTTTATCGCCACAAAGGGAAAGCTACTTCGAATTCAAATCCTAGAAACGACACCAACAACTTCAAACAACTCAGGACTGATCAAAGGATTGACACTACCATTGACACTGACACTGACTTTGACAACAAGGCAGTCCCTCAGCAAAACGAATCGCATCAAAGGATCAAAGTTCAACCCAGAAGATTGAATCGATCAAGACAAGATTACGGATGATTCGGCTTTCTACTTTGTGCAGGAATAAAACGTTGTTTCAGAGGCAATGTCAACCTCTGATGCTGATCAAGAGAAGATCAATGCATCTTTTAACGAGAATGGTTTTATTCCAAACTCGACAGACTCGAATTTTTATTTTTAGTATGTATCGAATCCCTTTATAATCATTACCTTTTATGTAGATGATTTGTTATTATTTGGTAGCAATCTGATTTTATTGAATGATTCAAAATGCATGTTAGATCTATCAAATGAGCATCATCTCAGATTTAACGATATGTTAAAATTGAAGTTCAAAGCTTTTTCAGGATCCAGATTAAGGGGGAGTGTTATATTTCTTATGCTCAGCCTTAACAAATTGTTCAAGTAATGAGCATCCTGAAACCAGCCGAAGGCCGACAACATATTTCGGACCTTCGCATTTTTCCAAACTTCGTTTTTCCTTTAAAAAAGATTCGTTTTAAGGCAATGTCGTCTTTTTCGCACTTCGGGTTAAAGCGACACTGTCGAATTTTTTTCCTTTTTCCGCACCTTAGGGATTTTTGTGCCTTGATTGTTTTAAGGCACCTGCGCCTTTTTTGCACTGTCGGAAAAAAGCGACACTGTCAAATTTTTTTCCTTTTTCTGCACCTTAGAGATTTTTGTGCCTTAATCGTTTTTAGGCACCTTTGCCTTTTTTGCACTATCGAAAAAAGCGACACTATGAACAAAATTCAATTTAAAGGCACTGTCGGATTTCGCATTTTCACACCTTCAGAAAAAATGTGACACTGTGAGCAAAATCCATTTTAAAGACACTGTCAGGTTTTTTGCATTTCTCTGTCTTCGCTTTAAAGGCACCTTCGGGATTTACATGCTTTATGTGTTCAAGGGCACCTTCATGTTTTTCGGGTTTTTCCAACAGTGGCAGACCGACATCGCCAACTTATCATCAACCCTAAAACTAGCTGGACCGCCAAATATCCCAAGGGCAGTTACCCACTTTGTACATATACAAAGACTGGCATAAATAGCATTCAATGCTTGTCAGATATTTTTCGAAGACACTTGTAAATATATACTACTAGTTGAATCAAGCAATGTAAGTGTTTTTAACATTATAATCAGAGTTCTTCTCTAGCCAGCGTTATTACGCTCAGCAAGCTAAAGTTATCACTACAAGCTATTGTACTCGCTATTGATATTAATCAGAGTGCAATTTTTGTCTCACTACTGTATTGTTCATTTGCACAATTCTGTATGAATGATTCATCTTGAATATTTCTACTGCTAGCTGTTGTGTTTCCATTCCTACACGCCTATGCTCAAGCTTCCGCTGCCAGTCATCCCCACGTTTTACGACATAAAGATGCAATTATTCCTTACATTTCGGATTCAAAAGGACCCAAAGAAGCTTGGGATATGTTGACGACATTGTTTGAAACCACAAACATATTTCGAGTGCTATTTCTGAAGATGAAGTTGCACACATTACGAATGGATAATGCTTCTTCGCTTCGTTGTGTCAGAGAACTAAAAAGACATGAAAATCAAAGACTTTTATGTGAAAAAAGTACAAAAAGTACCAAGAGTGGATCCTAATCTAATCCTCAAGAGGGATTGGTTGTAGATTACTTGATCTATCAATCTACTTGAGATTAAGATCAATCTAGATCAATTCTAGACACAAAATCCTAACAAGAACAATCATTAATTGAAGGTAGGTGTACTTTCTGGTTTCTCACGTGTGAAACACTGTCTGAGGACGGACTCCAACCTGAAAATCAAGTACACATTGATGGAACCTCAAAACAATCAAAACCAATGTAGACAAATGGAGAGAATCACTCAAAATTGCTCCCAAAACCAAGATTGGTGTCTCACAATGATTATGGCCAAATGTGGCTCTATATATACAATAAGTGGGAGCTCATGGTATCGATCATCCCTCTGATCTCACATGTGTGAAGGTGCTTTGTGATATGATGATTCATCATGCAAAACTGACACTTGGACAAAACCTTCTATTTTGAGCACTTTTGGTCCATTTTCCTTCTATATGGAGATCTACTTGGAAATCTTCTAGAAGTCAAAATTCGCCTACTTCAGCTTATTCCACACGTGTGAGCTTTCCTCTACACATGGTATATGACACCTAGCCAAAGGATGTGGCTCATGCAATCAATAGATTGATGCCATGTGTCATATGTCTAGAAAACTAGTCTTTGGCCATTTTAGCCACTAGAACTTGAATTAAATCATATGTACAACATATATGATTATGGTACATGACAAGTACACTAGTTTCACATGTGGGAACAGGCTCCACAAATGTGTGTTTATCTATATACAAGTTTTTTGGCTTCTACCAAGCTTATTTTTGCATTTTTCACACTCCTCAAAAATCTAGCTTGGTAAATCTAGCTTGATGGAAAACATGATGATCTTGAACTTGACTCCATGGGCTGAATTGGTCTTTGCTGGTTCAAAAGGTGTGAAGATCAGCCAATGAGCTTGATGTTGATCTGAAATCACCATATCCATGATAGTGCTTCTTTGATGTTGACATCTTTGATGAGCTTGAGAGCTTTGCACCATCCTAGCACCTCCAAAATTGATTCCTTCCAATTTTCATGTAGATGCTTGACCTTGAGGCCTGCTCCTTCTTCATGTGCATGCTCCTTCATGAGAAAATAAAGATTTCTTCTTGATTTATAGGATCACAAAGATCTAACATCATGTTACCACGATCTAGAGAATTAGACTCATCCAAATTGGCAAGACTATGCATGCTATAATAACAAAGTGTTTGCATCATATCTTCATGCTTGTTTACCATGCTAATCTCTGATCCAATGAGGCTAAATACTTCATTATGGAGATAAGTGTCTTTAGAAGATGATTCACTTACTCTCATAAAGAGTTTACAATTTGCCTCAATACAAATTTTCAAACTATGAGTGAACAAATCACTTTTGCTCTTACATGACTTAAGAGCATACATTTGATGAAATAACCATTTGCTTTCTAATTGATTTAAAATCAATTTCAACCTTTTAAGAACATCATCTATGTTCTCAAGAGAGACGTCATACTCAACTAGTATGGCTTTACTCCAATTTTGAGATGCAATGATCTCACTAAAGCAAATTGATTTATCAAATGACATAAGAGAAGTAAGTATATGATGTATACCATATGAGATGTGCTCCTCTTTCCCTTGAAATGTGAGCCACATGGACTCAAACATATTTCTTGAGTTTTTTTTTGGAATCACAATTTGAGAAGGTCTCTCCTTCTCAGTCCTTGGCACACTTGATCCTTGAGAAGGATTCTCCTCCTCAATCCTTGGCACATTTGAACCTTGAGATGACTCCTTAAGATCCTCTTCATGGTGCTCCTTTTTTATGAAAATCCGAGACCTCCATGTCTCATAATGATCACAATAGGTATGACCATTCAATATGCACTTCCTATGATTATCAAGATTACTTATGCTAGAAACATAAGTCCAAAAATCACCACAACTTGGCATGATTTTTCAAATATTAAAATCAAAAGGTATTTCCATCTCAATAAGGCTAATTACTTGCTTATGGATATAAGTGTCCACTTTGGATGCTTCACTTATTCTCATAAGAAGTTTACAACTTGTCTTTAAGATTGAAAACTTACAATTTTCATCTTTATGAATGAACACATCATTCATGATCTTATTGAAACCAAAAGATCTTACATTATGAAGATATTTCCATTTCCTTGACTTCATAACTAATGTAAGCTCACAAGGAAAACATATTTTGCCATCTTTTAAGGCATCACACTCAACTAGTATTGCCTTAATCCACCTTTGAGATACAAAAATCTCTTCAAAGCAAAATGGTTCTTCATAAGTTGACATGAGAGCATAAATGAAACTATTTTCATTTTGTGATTGCTCCTTATTCTTGATTGATTTCTCTTGGATAATAACAATAAGTTTGAACTTATCTAAAGTTCCAAACAAAATACTTTCCAAGGACATAGAATAAATCCAAGTTACTTTCATGAAAGTGACATCTATCTTTGCATCTTGAACCAAACAATGCACTTCCAAATGAAAAATTTCAAAAGATTTGACATGTATTGTGATGGACTCTTGAAGACAAATCTTGCAAGTCCTTGTGAGACTCCAAGACTCATTTACCTTTCCACAAAGGAAGCACCTTCCTTGGACTTGTCCTTCTTGTATTTGCATTTTGAACTTGAAGCTCCATCCTTCACCTCGGCCCCCTTGCTGTGGTTCTCCTTGGATGGAATGGTCTTCTTTTTGTAGCATCTTGAGAAAAAATATCCTCCCTTGCCACAAAGGTTGCACTCAAGATCCTTTCTTTCCTTCAATAGGATGCCACCTATTGATGCCATGTGAATAAAAACCTGTGATATGATTCTACAAATGTAATTTGTGACTTTCAAGAGATTAGATTTGAGCATCTTCAACAATCTAGAAGGATCTACAAAAGATCTAGCTCACAAACTTAAGAATCAATCTTCACAATAATGACTAGTCACTTGGAAACTTTGCTTTGATCACTAAGACAAAAGCACACAATATTTGAATCAATCACTAAAGAAATCAGATCCAATCTCCTATTGGACTCATCAAATGCCAATGACTCTTTCTTTTGAAAATTGAAATGGATATGAAAATATTTGACACCTAGATTTTCCTTTTCACTTGACTAGTTCTCTCAGCACTTGAGATTCTTGAACAAAAGATGGGTTTTGTTTCAAATACATGAGAATCAAACTTAATCACTTCTTTTGAACTCACTCTTGACCCAAATAATCTCACACTTGAGATTTAGAATGAATTTGATTTGATTTGAAAACAAACTATACCACCAATTTTTCACATAGCTTAAAAATTAAACAACTAGAGATTCACAAAGATCTCAACCATGCATGAATACTCAAATATGGACTCTTCCTCATTCTAGACATCCAATGGGATCACAAATTGGCCCTCACTCTCTCACAAAGAAAGTTGAATAGAACTAATTTGAGTTTCATACATACTATGTCAATTTTTGCACAACAAATTGAATTCAATCACTCCTATTGGATTCCACCAATTACTCTACCTTTTAAGACTTGGAATGAAATTCAAAATAAAAAATTGTGATTTTTCTCACTAAGATATTGTGCTTCAAAGATCTAATACCACTTAGAAAGATTTGATCACTTAGGAGAATACAAATTCTCCACCAATAACAACACAAAATGAGCTTCTAGATCTTGCCTTCTACAAAGGAAGGAACTCTTAGAAAATTGGATCTCTCTACACATTTTCCATAGACACCTTAATGACTCTTTTCAAACCTTACAATCACTCAAACAAATTGAGTAGGGTTGAACAATGTGACTTGGATCTCAATCTCTTTTCTAGAACTCTCAATATGTCAAATTCTACAAAAGATTTGCATAGATGCTCTATATGCACTAGAAACTCTCAAAGGTTTCACTTGGAGGACAGATCCAAGGATGTTTTCTAGCAAATTGATGCTTCTAAACTTGACCCTATCACTCTTGAACAAATCTAGAGTGATGGTACAATGGATTTCAACCTCTCACCTTGCATATCACTCCTTAATCTATGATTTCTAGCAAAATCTCTCTCAACTTCAACATGCACTCAAAAGAGCAGAGATAATCAATTAATGCACCTAATTCAAGCTTCAATTTTAATTTTTTGGCTGATCTAATCCAAGAACTAATCAAGGGATTAGATTTACTATAGAAAATGCTTGATTTTGCACCAAAAATCACTCAAATTGGGTATGTGAGTCAAATCCTTCAAATTTTTGAAATTTCTTAGTCAAAACCGGAGCTGTACGGCCTCACTCATGTGAAAAGGATTCCTACAACCCACAACAAGATCTGGACCAAAAATTTTGAGGATAGCTATTAAATCCAACTCGCTACACAGAATTTGACTAGTTTCCAAAAAACTACTAATTTTGGCTTTGATTTGGATTAACCCTATCAATTTCAACAAAACCTCTTGTACTAGGCTCTGATACCATGTGCAAAGAGTACAAAAAGGACCAAGAATGGATCCTAATCTGATCCTCAAGAGGGATTGGTTGTTAGATTACTTGATCTATCAATCTACTTGAGATTAAGATCAATCTAGATGAATTCTAGACACAAAATCCTAACAAGAACAATCATTAATTGAAGATAGGTGTACTTTCTGGTTTCACACGTGTGAAACACTGTCTGAGGACGGACTCCAACCTGAAAATCAAGTACACATTGATGGAACCTCAAAACAATCAAAACAAATGTAGACAAATGGAGAGAATCACTCAAAATTGCTCCCAAAACCAAGATTGGTGTCTCACAATGATTATGGCCAAATGTGGCTCTATATATACAATAAGTGGGAGCTCGTAATATCGATCATCCCTCTGATCCCACATGTGTGAAGGTGCTTTGTCATATGATGATTCATCATGCAAAACTGACACTTGGACAAAACCATCTATTTTGAGCACTTTTGGTCCATTTTCCTTCTATATGGAGATCTACTTGGAAATCTTCTAGAAGTCAAAATTCGCCTACTTCAGCTTATTCCACACGTGTGAGCTGTCCTCTACACATGGGATATGACACCTAACCAAAGGATGTGGCTCATGCAATCAATAGATTGATGTCATGTGCCATATGTCTAGAAAACTAGTTTTTGGCCATTTTAGCGACTAGAACTTGAAATAAATCATATGTACAACATATATGATTATGGTACATGACAAGTACATTAGTTTCACACGTGGGAACAGGCTCCACACATGTGTGTTTATCTATATACAAGATTTTTGGCTTCTACGGCCTCAAAACTTAGAATGAGACAACAAAGCATCCTCATGATGGGGCCATGTTCACTCGCACATGGAGTGTGAAGGGCTAAAAATGGCATTTCAACTTCACCCAACCAGTGCTCGGGAAAATCGACAAAGTATAGGAATGGAACCGACAAGGTTTTTGAAAAATCGATATCATAAAATATCTGACGGTTTTTTATACAAGCATATATGCTCTTTTATGAGTAAAAGTCTTCAAAAAACCAAGAAGCTATCTAGAATGCAGTTTTTGAGGATAAGTCCAAGGAGGGTTCCCAGCATGAGACAATGGAACACCTTCATGCTCACTCTCATATGGACTCGGAAAGGTTAGGAGATGAGACCTACAAACCTCTCTCTGCACAAGTGTCAACCGCTACTTGATGAGGCCTGCAAACCTCTATCCACATGCATATCTTCTATAGAGATGAGTGACATGACATTTAGCTCCACCTGGGCCAGAAAGCTTAGCTTAGTTTATGTCAAGGGCCCTCTCATATAAGTCCAAAATGGCATTTAAAGGTCATGAAGTTTGCAGGTCATGGTTAAATTTCAACACTGTCCCACAAACTCTCCATCTAGAATAATAAGCTGACTATTTTATAGCTCACTTACTGTAGATTTCTCAGCTCTCATTCTGATTTAGATTTAGATTCTGATTCTAATTCGAGGTCGTGCGTGTTAATAATTCAATATCTTTGCACCAGGAATGGATCCTAAATTATGGAGACTTTTAATATCTTCTGCACCAGGAATGGATGGATGGACCATCTTAACATTATCAAGGGTTTTAGGAGTGACTTGATGGTACACACAATTATTGACTTTTGTGTCCAGATCTGAATTTTACACACATGCTGTACTCTTGTTGTGAACAAAAAACGCCTGAGAATGTTGTTCTTTTTGCCTTGTTTATTGCGTGAGAAATTTTCAATATTGCTGTTGTTTTTCTGTCTTGTATATCCTCATTTGTGGAGCCGATTGGAGTTGAGCTCCAGGTCTTGAGTATAGAAACGAAGTATTTACCGACTTGCCACTTATTGAAAAATTTGTTTGGTTGATTGCGTTTCTTTCAAGCCATCTGTTCAATCAAACTCAGTTTGACTTTCATCTCAAGTAGCTCTCAGGTAGACTGTAGCAATTAATTATTTCACCTGGTGGTTTCTACCGCAGTCAAGGAAAGAGAAACCAGAGCCAAGACGAACGGATGTCGAAGATAAGGCTTGATTTTCTTTGATCTGGTGGTCGTTCATCATCGACTTTCTCTCAAGTCTCACTGTTACTGCTATGGTGATAGCCTGGTGCAGCAGAATGAATCATCATACCCAAAGCAACTATATTGTTCTAAATGGTGGCTGGCACATGTTTTTTTGGCTTTTTAGCACTTGTACATAGTCTTTAGAAGGAATGACTGGAATATTTTGCAGAGTTTCTAATTACGATCATCGAGCAAGTTAATTGCATCGCTTGACTTCAGAACTGCGTACTTTTATTGACAACGTCGAAGGTCCATACGTTTATTATAGAATTGAATAGATACCTCCTCAGTATTTGCTGATCCAGCAGTGAAATGTTTTTGCAGCAGGAACTACTTGTTGCAACAAGTATGGAATATGTGGAATGACATCACGTATACAACGATGCTCCTTCTACGAGTTCTCGGAGGACTGTAAATCTTCACAGATGTTTGTGGACATCAAGTAGGAAATCCATAATTGAAATTTGAGCTTTATCATTACAATATTGAGTTCGTTGTCCTTGTCGTAGTAACCCCTGGAGCATGTGCGGAAGGGTGTTTTCTGTCACGACTCCGGCATGGGTAAAAGATCATAGTTTCTGAGGTTTAGGGAAACAAGATCAACATGTGGAAACTTATGGATGCGAGGAATTTTTGGTCTCGCAGCCTTTTTAGACGCAAAGAAGCACCGAAAAAACTTTCAAAGAAAAGCAGTACATTCCGAATAAGGCTACTTGTCACCTGCTGTTTTTTGTTCGCCATATTAACAACTCCGATTTTGTTTCTCTCCTATCAGGTAGCATATTTTGTGAAAATTCGAAATCTTGGCAATTGATTCTTAGTATACTAGTATTACTTTTTAACAAGCAGATATCATGAAACGAACACTAGGCTTACGGGTTTTTTCTAATTTGCCGCAGTCGTGGATTACCAAAACTATGGTGGGAGATAACCTGGATCCAACACCTTGGCATCCATTTGCTAAGCCTAAGCTTACATATATAAAACAACGGCCTCGCGCCCCAAAGATTCTGCAGTGTACCTATCTGTCTTGCAGTCTGTCTCTGCATAATCTCTTCAAGCCACAAAAGCCACAAAAGCCTCAATTCAACGCAGCCAATCCGAAATCTTGTCCCTCCTATTTTCAGTGGATACACGAAGATCTGGCACCTTGGAGGAAAACCGGCATAACTCTAAACACCATTGAAGAAGCAAGGAATATGGCAGCTTTTCGGGTTGTCATCGTTGATGGACGGATCTACACAGAATTTTACTACCATTGTGTGCAAACGCGAACTATGTTCACTCTGTGGGGTTTAGTGATGCTATTGGAAAGATATCCAGGACTGATGCCCGACGTGGATCTAATGTTTGATTGCATGGACCGTCCGCGGGTGAGGAGAAAGGACTACATAAACACAACATGGCCTCCGCCTCCACTCTTCGGTTACTGCACAAACGGATATCATTTTGACATTCCTTTCCCTGATTGGTCATACTGGGGATGGTAAGTCTACTCCATTTTGTGAGCCACATAGTGTTATAAGTTCTCAATCTCTTCTACTGAATATTTAATCAAGAACGGAAAAGGTATTTCACCTCTCTGATTAAGTTCTCTTTTGGTGAGTTTGACCGTTCCTTTCGTCTTTTTTTACATCAATACCGTGTTTTCAGTTATTGCACATAAGCCAGGAAGAAATTTGGCTTCTGACCCCAGCCGGCCTTAAAACCATCTCAGGAGCATATGAAACATAGAATTTAGATCGGAATCAGGAACTAACATACAAAGACGCCAACAATAGAAGCTATTAGAATCAGTTTCTGGAGTAAAAGTTCACGTTCACCTTAAAAGCTTAACCTAGTAAGTAACAAGCCCTTCTGTCCACACATCAAGCATATATTGGTCACTTAGAGGGTAAATTAGTCTTGGTCTAACCAGCGAAGCTGTTCTGATCGCCTATTCTTCTTCTACTGGAGTCTGGAATCATATAAAACCTAAAAGATATCTGCCAAAACGAATTTATCCAGGGAAGAGGTGAACATTAAGCCTTGGGACCAGCAAATGCATCACATTTTCAAAGGATCTCAGAAACTTAATTGGAGCCGGCGGCTACCAATTGCATACTGGAAAGGGAACCCAAACGTGGGCGCAATGGTCCGCACTGAGCTCCTCAACTGCAACAGTACCGAGAAATTCAATGCCCAGATCCTGCAGCAGGTGCTTTCATGACGTTTCGTACCCTGCTACGTATTTCACGAGCTTAACATTTCAGTGTAGTACATCTGTATGAAGTAGTCTCCTATCTCAAGCAATAAGGTCCAATTTACAACCTTTGCAGGATTGGAAAGCTGAGGTAGCTGCTGGCTTCAAAGCTTCCGATCTTGCTAAGCAATACGGCCACAGGTATCACATTCTATCTTTTTGAGCTACTTCACAAGTTCGTCCCATTTACTCCATGCTCCATGTGTTGCACGTCAAAAGTGTAGGTGGGATTGCATCTAAGGCTCAAAAAAGAACAAAAGCTTTTAACCCACATGGATGGCTCCCATAGTTTTCAAAATGCTCCACGCTAAAATGCTCGACACTTTATAAAACGAGATTTTGCCCCATAATCAAAGGCTAAAGATTTCAAATAGTGTGTGTGTACATGTGTGTGTGTGTGTGTGTTAAAACTTCGAGAAACTCTCTTAAGCTCATGAAAGTGCGAGGTTGAGGGCTAGTGACTAGCAAATTTGAGTTTTGTGTGCTTGAAACATCAAATCCTCGAGCGATTTGCATATGTGTATCAACACGTGGTGAATTTCCACTAATCATTTACACCCTACCCCAAAGGAAATTAAATCCTTGAAGTCCAAACAAATCACCACACATAACACCTTTTAAAAAATATACAAATTATTTCTTGACATTTTTTAGAATATCAAGTCCATCAGAATTTATGATTTTATTTCATGTGCATTGCTAGACAAAGTAGTTGCAATGATAAAATTCTTTTGAAGGACATTAGAATTGTAACTTAAGAATAAGGTATCCAACGTTCTTAACCTAGCCATTTTTTGTAGATACAAAATTTATGCCGAGGGTTATGCATGGTCAGTAAGCTTCAAGTACATTTTGGCATGTGGATCAACTGTATTGCTTATTGATCCAGAATATCTTGACTTCTTCATGCGAGGCTTGCAACCACTCGTACAATATTGGCCCATACGACGCACCAAGCTTTGTTCATCAATAAAATTTGTTGTTGAATGGGGAAACAATCAAACAAAAAGAGTAATGTTTTCTACTTCATGAGGTTTACATACAATTTTGTCTTTTATTTCAAGATCTATGTTATCTCAACTATTATTTAGAGTCTTCTAAATATCTAAGTGCCTAAAGTGCTAGAGTGCCTACTTCTACTTTGATGTGCTCATTCTTTAGGGTTACATTTGCATGCAGAGTGAGGCTATAGGCAAACAAGGGCAAGAATTCCTAAAGGACCAGTTGGGGATGCATAATGTCTATGACTACATGTTACACCTTCTCCAAGAATATTCTCGATTGCAAAAATTCTCACCAATGGTTCCCTCCAATGCTCATGAAATTTGTCGAGATTCTATTCTTTGTTTTGCTAAACCTTCTCAAAGGATTTTGTTGCAACAGTCAGATACTCATAATCTTAACATACCACCACCTTGTTCCATGCCACTTCATAAACATGATTTTATCAAGGCTATCCTTAATCAACAAAGAATGGGTCACATAAAGGTTGAAACATGGGAATCCAATGACAAGTTATGATACCTTAAGTTACTATGAAAATCTTGTAGATGATCCGGCGTGTTGGATATCATATACTCAAGTGAATAATTTATATTCTAAGTCAAAAGTCACATGAAGAGCCACCAATTTGTCTACAAGCTCAAGACATCACTCATGGATGTCGAGCTTCAAGTGGGTTGGTCAATCTAGCATCAATTGAGATGTAGATCTTTAAATTTAATGTGCATTTTTTAATTATATAATTAGATACATTGGTCATCAATATGGATTATTAGATTGCAAATCGCATTTTGATTGGTGATAAGAATTCGTAAAACTCAAATTCGTCCTTTGATTAGGAGTTCTGGATGCGAGTGTGAAGCGAAATGCCAATTTATTTTAGGTATAGATTCCCCCAAAGGTAGATATAAAATAGCCTTTGCCAAAAAATAGTGTATCTTTTTTGTTTACAAGCTTCATTATGCAAATATTTTAAATTTGAATTCATGATGCGAAGTATCGTTGAAAAAAAACAACACTTAAATAATTGAAAATTACAAATATTAAATTTATGCAATTTGCTGGTACAAAAAAATGTCTAGATTTGCAAAATATATATTTTTGGATATTTTGCAAAAATATGAAATTTGAAAGAGATTAACAGCTGTTTTTAAAACTTGTTTGCATTTTGGTTTACAGTTTTAGCATTTGAAACAATGTTACAAAACATAAAATCTAAATAGACTTAGTACTTCAATCATATACATTTACTTACCATCTTGTTAAATAACACAACCATATTTTAAATTTATGTTTTAAGAGATAAAAAATATAAATTAGCAACAAAGACATTTAATTTTCAAAAAGTTCAATAATGTTTGCAAAAATAATTCTATTAGATATATTTGAATTACAAAAAAAAAAAAATTCAACCAATTCATTTGGATTAGGCCTAGTTTGTTTGCCACTGTTTATATCTATCTGTTAAGGCAACCTTTGCATCTTGAGTAACTATATCTATAGTGACATTGTACATTACAAGCAAAAGGTGGAGGCACTTCTAGTCATGGAGGAGAAGAGGCACTCTTCTCAAATGGCAAGTTCAAAGGCAAAGGCAAAGGGTCCAAGAAAGGTAACTTGGATCATGGTGAGACTTCTTCTTTTGGTGGATTGATAGTCAATCAAGCTCACATGACAAGGCAAAAGGTGTACTTCTCATCCTTGATGACTTATGAAGGTGAAAACAAGATCATCTATTGGATTATTCTCCTACTAATCGACTAATTGACATTTTAATCTTCGTCCAATTTTTATCCAGACTTGCATCTTTCTTCGTGTTTTTACACATTTTGCATAATTAATCAGAAACGGCTCACAGTGTCAGGATTTTGGGATTTTCGTCTTTCGGCATTTTCGCTCACTTTGGTTTTTTTTGCAAAATGTCAGATGCCTCAAATGTTAAGGAAATAACATTGGCAAAGACCTTCGCATTTTTCGCATGATAGTTTACCTTCAAATCTGCAAACAGACTATTTACAACCAAAGCCACTGGCTTGCATTAATTTATCAGCAAGTAATTTCTAAGAAGTCCCAATTGGATGGATGCCAGCACATCACAACCAACTGGATGACGCATTTGATGACCTAATTTCTTAGTATAAATAGTTGATCATGTTTTCATTAGTTTAAGAATGAGAAGTGACAATCTTCTTCCTCAAGTAAGAAGTATGCAAGTATTGAGTTAGCGTTCTCTCTCAAGCCTACGAGCTTGGATACTCTTGAGCATTCTAGCTCATTTCTTTAGAGTTGATTACAGATTGCTATTGTGCTTCTGCTTATCAGTAGTTCGCTTAATTCAGACTTAAATTTAGTCGCTCAGAGATAGCTTAGAGTACGCAGCTTTGATCCACAACTTGTTGTACTCATTTACATTTGTTTCATTTTTCATACTGAATCAATCTATCTTCTTATTGTGTTCAGTTTTGTATCAGAATGTATTCATCTCTGTAGTTCTTCGTGACTGATTATTTGTCTGATTAATTCAATGCTTGGCTATGTAATCACTGTGTTCAATGATTTCAAAAGTTAGTTACTATAAGATCGAACGTGATTTCTATCACTATTGTTTTGTTCGAAATTGATAGGCATAGTCATGCATTGAGAAAGAGAAAGATAGTTTATTCCGTTGCGCACGATAAGTTTTAATTCTTGTCATTCGAATTCTTTTATTGGAATCTTATTCAGCCTATTTTTTCATACCTCTTTCCAACATGATATTAGAATGTTGATTCTTCAAGGCCTAATGCTATTACTATATCAGAGCGCAAGCTCTAAAACTTGATATCTTTCGCGATATCAAATTCTTCAGTTTGAATCAATTTATTTCGGTATCAGATTATTGATTCTTACAGCATGGTATCTCTCATAACGTTGACAGACTAAAGTTCTAGATGGATTCTCAAAGTAAAGTCGGTCTTATCCTAGACAAGCTGAATGGATCCAATTATTATTCATGAAAATTTAACATGAAGACCTTGCTAACAAGTTGTGGAATGTTGTTATAGGTTCAGAGATGAAGCTCGAAGACGACTCGAAATGGAAATGGGATGGTAAAGCTTTCGCGCTTATTATCCTCAATATATCAGATACTCAAATTGGCCATATAGTTGAAGCTAAAACTTTGAAAGAAGTTTGGGACATCTTGAGATCACTATATGATGTGAGAGATGTAACTACCAAGTTACATCTTCAAAGGAAATTCTTCACACTCAAGATGTCAAATAATGATTCTCTTCAGAATCACATTAACTAATTCAAGAATCTCTTGCAACAGATGGCCATTGTCGGATCAGTCATAGACGATCAAGTCGCAATTATGACATTGCTTTCAAGCCTACCCTCTACCTATGAGAACTGGGTGATGATCATCACGACACACTCAGATTTAACTCTTACACAAGCTACAAAGGAAGCAATTTGGTTGAGGAACTTACTGTCAGATATCGATCTGAATCAATACGCCTCGACATTATTATTTTGTGATAATCAAAGTGCCATTGCCTTGTCAGCCAGCCCTAAGTTTCATTCTAGGAGTAAGCACATTGAAATTAAGTATTACTATGTCAGAAGCAAAGTTCTCGACAAAGAAGTCGAATTGGAATATTGTCGAACGCAAGATATGACAGTAGATATTTTCACCAAAGCATTGAGCTTGGATGCACACATAAAGTTTTGTGCAGAACTAAGTTTAAAGGTCAAGGCATTCCTGGATTTAGATTAAGGGGGAGTATTAGATTATTCTCCTACTAATCGACTAATCGACATTTTAATCTTCGTCTAGTTTTTATCCAAACCTGCAGCTTTCTTCGTATTTTTACACAGTTTGCATAATTACTCGGAAACAGCTCACAATGTTGGCATTTTTGGGACTTTCATCTTTCGACATTTTATCTCACTTCGGTATTTTTTGCAAAACGTTGGATGCCTCAAATGTTAAGGAAATAACGTTGGCAAAGACCTTCATGTTTTTTGCACGACAGTTTACGTTCAAATCTACAGACATATTTTTTACAGCCGAAGCCACTGACTTGCATTAATTTGTCAACAAGTAATTTTTGAGAAGTCCTAACTGGATGGATGCCAACACATCACAGCCAACTGGATGACGTATTTGACAACCTAATTTCTTAGTATCAATAGCTGATCAATTTTTCATTAGTTTAAGAATGAGAAGTGACAATCTTCTTTCTCAAGTAAAAAGTATGCAAGTATTGAATAGTTAGCATTCTCTCTCAAGCCTGCAAGCTTGGATACTCTTGAGCATTCTAGCTCATTTCTTTAGAGTTGATTAGAGATTTCTATTGTGCCTCTGCTTATTAGTAGTTGCGCTTAATTCAGACTTATATTTAGTCGCTTAGAGTACGCGGCTTTGATCCGCAACTTGTTGTACTCCTTTACATTTGTTTCATTTTTCTTATTGAATCAATCTATCTTCTTATTGCGTTCAGGTTTGTATCAAAATGTATGCATCTCTCTACGTCTTCGCGACTGATTATTTGTCTGATTAATTCGATTCTTGGCTACGTAATCACTGTAGTACTAATGGTTTCAAGGTTAGTTAATATACGATCGAATGTGATTTCTATCACAGTTGTTTTGTTCAAAATTGATAGGCGTAGTCATGCATAGAGAAAGAGAAAAATAGTTTATTCCGCTGTGCACGATAAGTTTTAGTTCTGGTCGTTCGAATTATTTTTATTCAAATCTTATTCGACCTATCTTTTTGTACCTCTTTCCAACATCATCTACATGGCCAATGATGGTGAATGTGCCATAAAGGGCATTGAAACTATTCTTCTCTCTACAAATAAGATTGCAAAGTTGGAGAATGTATTGTTCATTCCTTCCATTACTAAGAATCTTGTTAGTGTGCATCCAATGATTTACAAGAGTCTAGAAGTTGAGTTTCTTGGTGATGCTTGCTTATTAAGTGAAAGAGAAACTTTGATTTCCAAAGGCAAGAGACAAGGAAAACTTTACAAGATTGATGCATGTGTTATTGCTACCTTGGTGAATTTTGTGGCAAAGGGCATGTGGCACAAGAGGTTGGGACATCCAATTTCAAAGCATTGGAGGTAATGGCAAAAAGGGAAGTTGTTCTTGGCCTTCCAAAGTCTCTTTCTAGTGAACAAAGTGCACTTTGCTACTGCTGCATTACTATTAATCTGATCAACATTATGCTATTCAAGTATGGTGTATCAACAAAAAGAAATATTAATTCCTAAAGTAAGGCTAGGATGAAACATCTTTAGCAGCTATTAAAATTTAGAAATCAATGACTTACATATCGGCTTTGCATAGAACTCAAGTAGTATTCTCACTCAATAAGAGGTATGCCTTATTGTTATGGCCATATCCAACTCAAAGAATTTGGAATAGCCTTAATATGGTAGACCGGCTCTCTAGTGTTTGAGATTGTTGGTTATGTCTCGATTTAATTCCAGGTAAAGGCTAGTTTGTAACCAATAAGCTTGAGAGAACCCAGACACTCCTATTGAGACATGTGGAGCAATGCATGGGATATGTGACCGATGTTTAGATGGACTGCATCGGAGGTTGCATGGGTGCATGCATAGGTCTGTGCTTCCAATGGTACTGTAGTGGAACATCGATTTCTTCCAATACTTGCAAGAGGCCTTGGTGGTTGAAGAGCATAGGTTACAAGCAAAAGGTGGAGGCACTTCTAGTCATGGAGGAGGAGAAGATGCACTCTTCTAAAAGGGCAAGTTCAAAGACAAAGACAAAGGGTCCAAGAAAGGTAACTTGGATCATGGTGAGACTTCTTCTTTTGATGGTAAAATGAGAGGTAGGTCCAAGATAAAGTATTTTTATTGTGGCATAAAAGGACGCTTTGCTAGTGGGTTTTTTAAAGGGAAAAAAGGGAAATAAATGAAGCAAGGAAATCTTACTTTAGATGAGGATGAACAAAGTGTTTGTGATTTTTTTTTTTCAAATCTTCTAACTTATAAACCAATGATGGAAGCAAGCTCACATGACAAGGCACAAGGTGTACTTCTCATCCTTGATGACTTATGAAGGTGAAAACAAGGTCATCTACATAGCCAATGATGATGAATGTGCCATAAAGGGCATTGAATCTATTCCTCTCTCTACAAATAGGATTGCAAAGTTGGAGAATGTATTGCTCATTCCATCCATTACTAATAATCTTGTTAGTCTAAGTCAAACGATTGACAAGGGTCTAGAAGTTGAGTTTGTTGGTGATGCTTGTTTATTAAGTGAAAGAGAAACTTTGATTTCCAAAGGCAAGAGACAAGGAAAACTTTACAAGATTGATGCATGTGTTATTGCTACCTTGGTGAATTTTGTGGCAAAGGAGCATGTGGCACAAGAGGTTGAGACATCCAATTTCAAAGCATTGGAGGTAATGGCAGAAAGGGAAGTTGTTCTTGGCCTTCCAAAGTCTCTTTCTAGCATCAACAAAGTTCATAAACAAAGTGCATTGTCAAAGTCACATATACAAGGTCTAGTCAATCAATACATTTGGATATTCATTCTACTAGTACACCTAGCAATGGAGGAGCAAAGATATATGTGACTTTTATTGATGATTTTAATAGATATACTTGGGTTTATCCTCTTAAAAACAAAGATGAAATCTTTGATGTATTTGTCAAATTTAAGAATGGTATAAAAAATCGATTCAACACCACAATAAAATTCTTGAGGTTGGATAATGGAGGTGAATATATCTCAACCAAGTTCAAAAGGCTTTTGTGGAGCACATGGATTCAAGAGGGAGCTTTCAAGCCCAAGGACACCACAACAACATGGAGTGGCAGAGAGGAAGCATTGAATTTTATGTGAAAGAGCTAAAGCCATGAGATTCAATGCTAATCATTCTGAATCATTTTGTACTAATTTTTTTTTGCAATAGGTAGCCATGTGGACCATTGGATGGTAAGACTCTATATGAGGCTCTCTTTGGTAAGAGGTAGACTGTCAAGTATTTGAAAATCTTTGGTTGTACTTGCTATGTCAACATGACTCTTGATGATAGGACTAAAGAAGATCCTTCATCTAAGAACGTATATTTGTTGGCTATAGTGAAGTAAAGCTTTCAAAGTTAACATTCCTTCTGCAAGAAAGGCAACCATACCTAGGGATGTTATCTTTGATGAAGGCCCGCCAAAGCTACATGATGATGTTGCTCCTAACGTTTGGGATTGTGATTTTGTATTTGGATATTCTTGTACAATTTGCGACAACTATAGTTCCAATAGAAGATTGCGTGAGAATCTGCTAACAAAGACTTGCAAGAGATCTTGGTGGCTAAAGAACATAGGCTATAAGCAAAAGGTGGAGGCACTTTGTTACGTCCATGTCCAGTATGAGGGATTCGAAATAATTCCTGACATGGATAGTCGGTTTCTATTAGTTATACCTCGTCATTCTAGGCT
This sequence comes from Diphasiastrum complanatum, assembly GCA_029204225.1. NCBI lineage: Eukaryota > Viridiplantae > Streptophyta > Lycopodiopsida > Lycopodiales > Lycopodiaceae > Diphasiastrum > Diphasiastrum complanatum. The sequence goes on from CM055101.1 coordinate 30,912,773, forward strand.
TGGCCGGTAAAGTAATTAATAATCATATGAGGGCCCAGACCTATAATTGGACATAAGAGCACTTGCATGGTGTTGACTACTATAATGCAAGAATAGAAGGTTAGTTGCTTATTCAGGTTGCATGGGGATTCTAAGAGGAATATTTTCTCCCATGAGGAGAGAATATATACTATGAAAACTCTCCCATCACCCTATTGGATTTTTTGATCTATGAAGCCAGGATCCCCTCCTCTCTTGCATTCATTCACCATGGCATGGGGGTGAAGTGGTTAGGGTATTGACTAGCCATTTCTTGTTGCTTGGGTGGTTTTGCTCCACATGTGTCCTTAAAATTGGATGCAACAAGATCTATTCAGATCTTCACTTGGTGATTCTTAGAGTGGTATCAGAGAAAGGTAGACCTGTATGCATGATTGGATGCATGGTACATGGGTGTTCAATAGATTGGTTAGAGAAAATTTCATGCACAAAGCTATTTTTAACAATTTTAGCTCAAAAGACTAATTTCCCAGTTACTAGGCAATTTACGTAAAAAGTTGATTTGTTTTTAGAAATCACTGCATGTCATGTCTGATGCATCCGGATGTTTCGAAATCTTTTTCGAATGAGATGGCAACTGTGAAACTGCCAAGCTGACGTTTTAGATCGATTTTCAAGTTTAGGTCCATATCGAATGGAATTGGAAAATCCCAGTTAAGTAAAGTTTTGAATGAACCATGGATGTTTTGGATTTGTTCAAATTTGTTGCTTATTGATTAAACATAAATTTCCTATAAAGTGAATGACCTTACTATATTGAGGTCAGTCAATTTTATAAGGTCACTATACCTTCACTTTTGGTTGAAGATTTTGGAATTTGTCAATTATTAGGAGCAATTTCTGTTTTATGTAATCAATAAAGACCAAGAATAATACAAATTTGGTTAGAATGGTTTTTGCCTATCTATTCCTGAAGTATATGTGATAGCAAGTGAGAATACAATTGGGAATCAATTTTAAAACTGCCTCTAGGAATTTGGATTCCCTTTCCCTAGTGTAATTAGAATTTGAGAAATCGGAAGAATTTGCTTACTGTAGTAGATAAAGTTCTACTACAAATTGTAGTCAAGGAATGCTTGTGTACTATTTTCAGCCTAAATCTCCAGTTAATTAGGAGATAGACAAATGTATCAAGATTGTATGGTTTCTATTTTCTTGCATGAGGTGCTAGGAATAGAGCACTTAACTCAAGAAAGTATTTAGAGTACTCAGGATTGAGTTAAAAATCATTTTATCTTGATGGATCTCCTAAGAGATTTTGGTAGGATGAATTGTTATATCTTAATTTGTTTTTAAATCTAAGTGTATTTGTACCAAGAAGCATTTACGACAGGTCTACAAGAAATTGTGGATAGTCTTGGACTATAATTATTTGTTTCTTTAACTTTTGAACATTGATTTCCAATGTAAGGTGACATTTCTCCCAATGTTTTGTGGAGAATTGATAAAGATTATCTATGTTAGATATAGGGGTCTTATGTATTTTACATCAAGCATCTAGGTGTAGGATGTTGATAGGAACAAATTTGGCATAGATGGCAAATTATGCATTTCCACTTGTAATGCCACTATTGAGCCAAAATAGAGTAAGAGGCTAAACTCGTGCCAAATAGAGTGTAGACAAGTGTAATGCCTTTGTTTGATGAATTCTAAGAGGTCCAATAGGATTTAGAGGTGGAACCATGTGAGGTCCAATAGGAATCTGAGGTGTGCTTGAATATAGTCCAATAGAATTAAGAGGTGCATGGATCAATGGTCCAGTAGGATAAAGAGGTGACAAAGTGTGGTCCAATCATAGTTAAGCATAGTGGTAGCTCGTGGATCTACTAGTATCATTGCACTCCTCATTTTGGATCTAATTGATTTGGTGATTGTGTGGATTTTGAGTGTTATTGGATTTCTAGCTTTCTCTCTCTACCCTGAGAGCTCATGATGCTTTTTCTCTCTCTACCCAAGGAGAGCAGCTTGTTTTTACTTAGAATAATTTTTTAATACTTCCCACACGTGTGAGTGAGAGTTGGAAGTGATTGAATGCATGTAGTAGTGTGTTTTTGCCATAGGATCCAAGACTGATCTTGAATCTCAATCTAGTCTTGATCTTGGTGCATCTACACACCTTAGGAGATCACAAGCACATGTTGTGGACAATCCACACGTGTGAAATCAACATGGTATCAGAGCCTACCTAAGGTTACCATGCATTTTGATCCATTTAAGTGAGAACTATTCATCAATCTTGAGCTAGAAATTGTCAAGGTCCATTTTCCTAGCTATCTTGTTCAATTTTGGATCAAAAGAAATCAAAAGGACATTGATTGGGTCTGACCTAGTATTGTACGGAATCAGGTGCTCAGACACGTGTGAGGAACATCCAATTTCAGTTTGGAAGTTCTCTCTCATGCTTGATCCATTTATCTTGCTTGATAGCTTATTTTGAAGCTATTTTTGTCTAGTTTCTGATGCAATCAGTTTCATTCCATTTGGTTGAGCCAATCAAAAGTTATAAGCTTTTGAAGAGGGTTAGGTAGGGCACCTAGACCTGGGTGGACACATTTGGTTTGTCAAGAGATTTCTTGTTTGATCCAAAATCACAGTTGAATGCTTACCAATCTCATCTACATGTGATCTAGGCACTGTTTTGAGATCTTAGCCATTTTGTTTCGTGCAATATCATTGTATTTGGGTCAAATTTGGTTTCTTATTGTATTTCACACGTGCTAAGAGTGTTTGATACTAACTTTGCCTACACTCCATCATTTGATGTGAAATAGATCTTGTTTTAGAGAGATTTGTGTAGCTAGTGAGAATCAATTCACAAATAGTTGCAAGATCTTTCATAGGAGGAGATAGTACTCTATTATTGGATCCTATTGAGAGTGTGTAGCAACATTTATTGTTCATCATTTGAGTTTACTTCAATTCAAATGTCCTTGTTGGAACCAAGTGAAAGATTGTCCACTTCAAACTATTCAATTTGGAAAATGAGGATGGAGTCCATCTTGATCCTTGAAGACGTGATGGACATAGTTCTTGGCCTTGAAGAAGAACCACAAGTTCTTCAAGAGGTTCAAAAATACAAAAAGAGAGCTAGGATGGCTCTCCACTACATTAAGATGAATGTCTCTAATGAGATATTGAGGGAGATAGGTACTTGTACAATAGCCAAAGAAGCTTGGGATTGTCTCAAGACCATATATGAGGCTAAGAATACCTCTAGGCTTCTCACTCTTAGGAATCAAATCTTTCAAAGTAGCCAAAAGAGTGATGAGAGTGCATCTAGTTATGTTTTGAGAGTAAAAGATATTCATAAAGAACTTGCTTGTATTGGTGATTCCATCAATCAAAATGAGCTAGTTCAAGTCATTTTTCAATGGCTTGAGAAGTGGATTTGATAACCTTGTCCAATCCTATGCCATTAAGGAGGAGCTACCAAGTTTGGAGGCTCTCGAAAGTGTGCTAATTTCCAAAGAATCAAGACAATAGTACAAGCTCTTGAGGATGGACAAGCTCTTTCTCACTCATAATGATGGCAAAGCTCTCTTTGCCAAAGCTCTCTTTGCCAAGGATAAGCACAAAGGAAGGAGCAAGAAACAACATCAACAATCCTCAAGCAAGGACAAAGTCAAATCCAAAGACAAAGATGAGGAGGAAGATGATTCCTCTAATGCTTGATCATCCAAGCTCAAGAAGAAGAAGATCAAGTGCTTTTATTATGGCAAGAAAGGCCATTATGCAACCAATTGCTTCAAGAAGAAGAATCAACTCAAGCAAGCCAACATTACCAATGAGAAGGAAGACACTATTGCAAGTGATGGAGAGGGAACTCTTATGGTCTCTAGTTTCTCATCTACTCCTTTCAAGAAGGACGGCCTATGGTATATTGATAGTGGAGCCTCTTCACATATGTGTAGCTCCAAGGACACTTTCTCTTATATTGCACCTTATGATGGAGTCAAGAAATCAATATACACTGCAAATGATTTTGAATGTCCTATTGAAGGCATAGGGAATATTCCCTTGAAGCTTGCATCCTCTAAAGTTCTTTCTCTCTCTAAAGTTCTTTATGTACCTAAGCTTACTAAGAATCTTATTAGTGTTGGCCAATTGCGTGATAATGGCCTTGATGTAAAATTCAATGTTGATACTTGCACTATCAAAAAGAATGATGAGATACTTGCATTAGGATCTAGATTTGGAGGCATCTATAAACTAGATCCAAATGAGTATGTGAATGCTTGTAATGTTGCTCTTGTGAACAAGCTCTCTATGGAGGAATTATGGCATAGGAGGTTGGGACATCCCAACTACAAATCCATGCTCTCTATGATCAAAGAAGCCAAAGCTATTGGCTTGCCAAAGTCATTCTCCAAGAAGATCAAGCCTTGTGAGGCTTGTGCTATTGCTAAATCTCACAAAAAGTCATTTACAAGATGTTCTATCAAAAGCAAGCATCCTTTGGAGTTAATCCACTTGGATGTGCATTTCTCATCAACTACAAGCAAGGGAGGAGCCACTTGTTTTGTTACTTTCATTGATGATTTCACAAGATTCACTTGGATATATCTTCTTGCTTCTAAATCTATGGTGTTTGATCATTTCCTTATTTTCAAAGCTTATGTAGAGAAGAAATTCTCATTCAAGATTAAAGCTCTTAGAAGTGATGGAGGTGGTGAATATATCTCCAATAAATTTCAAGATTTTTGTGAGCTTGAAGGCATCAAAAGAGAGTTCTCTTGTGCCTACTCTCCATCTCAAAATGGAGTGGCCAAGAGAAAGAATAGATCTCTATGTGAATGTGCAAAATCTATGAGAATTGAGGCATCTTTTCCCAAAGATTTTTGGGAAGAAGCCATTTATTGTGCAGATTATCTTTGCAATAGGCTCCCACATATAGCTCTTGGAGGAAAATCACCATATGAAATCTTATATTTGAAGAAGCCTAAGGTTGATCACCTTAGAGTTTTTGGATGCATATGCTTTGTCCATATTTCCTTGGAAACAAGGAAGAATGAAGATCCTAGTGCATGCAAAGGGATCATGGTTGGATACTCATCCACCAAGAAGGCCTATAGAGTCTGTATACTCTCTACTTCTCAAGTTATTGAAAGTAGAGATGTTGACTTTCATGAAGATCAACACTCATCTTTTGAAGAGGCCGAGATCAAGAAGTCTATGGATGCATCACCAATTATTGATTTTGAAGACAATCATGATGTGATGGGGTCGAGATTTGAAGAAGACTCTCCTCGAATTTTCTCACCAAGAAGATCCATGAGAGATAGATCCGAGCCTAAGAGGCTCTCATATGTTGACAAAGGCAAACAAGTGGATCCTGATTCCACTAATTATGTTTTTTATGTCTCTCATGAAGAGCCAAAGAATGTACAAGAGGCACTTAATACCAAGGAGTGGTATGATGCCATGAAGCAAGAATATGATACATTGATCACCAAAAATACTTGGGAGCTTGTGGATCCTCCATCCAACAAGCATGTGATTGGTTGCAAGTGGGTATTTCGGATCAAGTTCAATCATGATGGCACCATCAACAAGCATAAAGCAAGATTATGTGCCAAAGGATTTGCTCAAATCCATGGCCTTGATTATGAGGAGACCTTTGCACCCGTTGCAAAGATGGTGACAATAAGAATTCTTATTTCTCTTGCTTGTTTCTTTAAGTGGAAGGTGTTCCAATTAGATGTATCCAATGCTTTTCTAAATGGTTATCTTGAGGAGGAGATCTATATGAAACAACCTCAAGGATTCATCAAGGATGAGTCCAAAGTGTGCTTGCTCTTCAAAAGTCTTTATGGTCTCAAGCAAGCACCAAGATTATGGTATTCAAGACTTAATTATTTTCTTATCTCACTAGGATTTACTCTTAGTGACTATGATCCTTCCATGTATCTAAAGTTTGTTGATAGCAATATTGTCATTCTTCTAATTTATGTTGATGACATTTTTCTTTGTGGAAGTTGTATCAAGCTAGTTGATGAAACTAAGCTAGCACTTGGATGTGAGTTTAAAATGCAAGATCTAGGAGAGATTCATTACATCCTAGGCCTAGAAATTGATTTTTATGAAAATCATGTCTTTATATGCCAATCTAGATATTCTCACTCTATGTTGAAAAATTTCCATATGGAAAATTCTAAGAGCATAGATACTCCAATGGAGCAAATTGTAAAAGATTGTAATAAAGGTGATGAAAGATCCTTTGAGGACATCACACCTTTTAGGAGTCTTGTAGGCTCCTTGGTTTGGCTTACCATTACTAGGCCCGATCTAAGTTTTTGTGTGTACAAATTGAGTCAATTTGTGCAAGATCCTAAGATCCATCATTGGAAGATGGCCAAGAGGATTCTGAGATATGTATCTTCATCTTGTGATTATGGTCTACTTTATAAAAGTGAAGATCTATCCATTGTTGGCTACTCGGATTCGGACTTTGCAAGTGACAAGATGGATCGAAAATCTATTAGTGCATACACTATCTTTCTTGGAGGCAATCTAATATCTTGGCTTTCCAAAAAGCAAGATACTATATCTCTCTCTTCATGTGAGGCCGAGTACAAAGCACTCACTACAACTACCAAAGAGGTGCTTTGGATCAAGAGGTTACTAATGGAGCTAAAGTGCATCAAGGAAGATCATCTACCAATGATCATGTGTGATAACATCTCGGCCCAAGCTCTTGCCAATAATCCCATATTTCATGCAAGAAACAAGCACATAGAAGTGGCACACCATTTTGTGAGAGAAAAGCTTATTGGAGGAGAAATCTATTTGGAGCATGTCAACTCGTCCTCTTGTATTGCCGATCTACTCACCAAGCCTTTGAGCAAAAGTGTTTTCATCAAGCATAGATCTAATCTTGGAGTTATATCAAGATCAATGCTCAAATCTTCATAGATAATTTTTTAGGAGTGTGGAGAAGTGAAAAAGATTATCTATGTTAGATATAGGGGTCTTATGTTTTTTACATCAAGCATCTAGGTGTAGGATGTTGATAGGAACAAATTTGGCATAGATGGCAAATTATGCATTTCCACTTGTAATGCCACTATTGAGCCAAAATAGAGTAAGAGGCTAAACTCGTGCCAAATAGAGTGTAGACAAGTGTAATGCCTTTGTTTGATGAATTCTAAGAGGTCCAATAGGATTTAGAGGTGGAACCATGTGAGGTCCAATAGGAATCTGAAGTGTGCTTGAATATAGTCCAATAGAATTAAGAGGTGCATGGATCAATGGTCCAGTAGGATAAAGAGGTGACAAAGTGTGGTCCAATCATAGTTAAGCATAGTGGTAGCTCGTGGATCTACTAGTATCATTGCACTCCTCATTTTGGATTTAATTGATTTGGTGATTGTGTGGATTTTGAGTGTTATTGGATTTCTAGCTTTCTCTCTCTACCCTGAGAGCTCATGATGTTTTTTCTCTCTCTACCCAAGGAGAGCAGCTTGTTTTTACTTAGAATAATTTTTTAATACTTCCCACACGTGTGAGTGAGAGTTGGAAGTGATTGAATGCATGTAGTAGTGTGTTTTTGCCATAGGATCCAAGATTGATCTTGAATCTCAATCTAGTCTTGATCTTGGTGCATCTACACACCTTAGGAGATCACAAGTACATGTTGTGGACAATCCACACGTGTGAAATCAACATGTTTCATGTAAATTGAGGTTACATGAAGGTGGCGTTACTAGATTGGAGAGAATCAAACCCAATAGAAAAATTTATCGCTTAGTGTACTTCTAAAAGCAGACGTAGTACTTCAGTGCAGAGATAGATAATTAGAGAATTATACCATCTCTGAGTACTTATTTGATTATTGAAGTCAGACTAAGGATAATGATTTTCAGGATAAATGTGAAAGTTAAAAGACTGATTTGTTATATTTTGAACTTGATCTTTATGATTAGTCAAATGTGTTGGATTTATCTCCTTTACCCTCCTAAATCCTATGTTAATCTGCCTCCATTCATGCTGCTGCATTTTTACATGTTGTTGTATTTTTACTCATGTTGTCGCACAGTCTGTATATTTACATATAAAATAAGACAGACAAATAAAACGTGATTGTCTTCATAAATACAAGTAAATTTACATAGGCGAAAAAGGCACGACACTGTGTTTTTACACGTGATTTGTGGCAGGCGAAAAAGGCAACACTACCCTACAAATGCTGAAGGTGCCCTAATGGAAAAGCGAAGGTACCTTGTAAATCAAATTTTAAGGCATTTGTCAGAGTGTCGCATAATTCGCATTTTCACCAACGTTCATTTTAGCAAAGGCTGACGTCGAGGCCTTCTCACGCTCATCCATGCAACTGTGCAAACAGATTTTACAATGACAACAACCACTCACGATCTCCCACAGACAACACATCCACTTTGTACTTTCTTCATCTGCACACCTGTAAAAATATGTATATATCGAATACCATCTGCGTATTCACTAACATAACAAATGGAAGAGAAACAAGCAACAAGATGATAGCATCAGAAGCTTATCAGAGATAGATAAAGTAGATGCTTTCGTGCATCGATTTTTTGTATTGTCAATAATAGGTTTATTCCTTTCACAGATTGGATTAGCTTTGTGGAGCACGTGGTTTCGTCCGCTATTGTCTTATGCTCAACAACATTATTGACCTGTATATTTTGCTATACTTAATCTGATAATAGCTCTATTTGTTCTACATTTAGATTTGTGTCAATATTGTTATGCTTTTCTACATTCTGTCTGACTCTCTTATTGCTTAATCTGGTAGTCTGTTTTTAGCGAATTATTATAAGTCTAGCTCTTCGCGACTAATATTTAGTTTAGCCTTTTGCGACTAATTCGCGACTAATTATCAGTCGAACTCAGTCTAACCCTTCGTGAATTATTCATGACTAATACTTTGTCGAGTTGTTCGCAATAAAGTATCTTTTTGATGTGTTGCTGCTGAATGTTGGGCTACGTAATCGGATCAAATGTGATTTCTATCACTAACATTCAGTTCAAGTTTGATAGGCGTAGTCATGCTTGTCAATTTTCAGATAAAAAGGACAATTATGATTGTACTTATCAATCATTAAGAGTTATTGATTACTCAATCCAAATATCTATCAAGTTCTAGGTGTTAGATCTTGATCTAGATGCTTTACACTATGATTTAGGCAAGAGCAATGGATCAAATGATTAAAAACATGGATGAGCGGCCTCACACGTGTGGAGGACAATACCAGTACGGCCTATTCACAGAGAGTAAAGTACTCAATCTTAGAAATGCATTTCAATCACAAAGACACAAGACAAATGTGGAAAATACAAGCAAGACTAGAATTTGCCAATGTCACATCAACTTCTCATTGATTTGGTTGATCCCTTTATAGATCAAGTACATCCACAAGCTGTATACTATCTAGCAAGCCTTCACATGTCTGAAGAGTGCCTACTCATCCAGATCCACCAATGGGAGCCATATGTGCTCATTTTCCAAAGTTGACTATTCTCTTTGGCTAGAAAACAAAAAGCTAGTTTTCCACATTTATAGAAATATTCTCTATAAAATAGGATCTAATAGAATCTTCTTATCTTATCATCTAGAAGCTTATCCACACGTGTGAATGGTATCTTGACATGTGTGAGTAATAACTCATTCACATGGAAGTCCAATCTATTTACATAAAGTTTGACCAATTTGACCATTTTCAAAATTCTACTCAAAGGTCAATTTCACACTAGTGTAGATCAAGCTAAAATCAATCTAACTTTATAAAAGTGACTTATGTACATTCTTTCACATGTGGGAACAGACTCCACACGTATGAGATCCTATCAAGATCAATTATCTTAAGATCTACAAGGTACATCAAGTTGGAAGTGATATTTTTAACACTCCTCCTCACTTCTAACTTGGCAAGAGTAATCTATCTACAACTCCAAGAGCATCTGTTAACTTGAAAAATGAATCTTTAGCAAAAGGTTTGGTTAAGATATCAGCTATGCACTCGGATGATGGCACATGATGAAGTTGAACCTCCTTGGATTGCACCTTCTCCCTGACAAAGTGATGAGCTATCTCAATATGCTTTGTTATAGCATGGAAGATCGGATTGGTAGCAATTTGTTGATTGTCACAATAGATGCAAGGAATCTCCTTGGCCTTTACCACTTGAAGCTCCACCAAAAGTCTTCCTAGCTATAGGAGTTCTTTGGTTGTTGAAGTAAATGCCTTGTACTCGACTTCACAAGAGGAAAGAGAACTTGTATCTTGCTTTTTGGAAAGCCAAGATATCACTCCTCCACAAAGAAAAGTGACAAATGCACTTATGGATCTTCTCTTGTCTCCTGCAAAATCTGAATTCGAAAATGCTCTCAAGTACAAGTTAGATCCTTGATAAAGAATGCCAAAAAATCTAGTAGAAGAGACATATCTAAGCACTCTCTTGGCACTTTTCCAATGATGCATCAAAGGACCTTGCATATATTGACTTAACTTGCTTACACTATAGCTCAAATATGGTCTAGCGATTGTCAAATAGATTAAGGAGCCTATTAGCTTTCTAAAGAGTGTGATGTCCTCAAAGGATGCTTCATCCCAATCATTAGTAGCTTTACAAACTTGCGCCATGGGGGTGTCAATTCCCTTACAATCTTTCATGCCTGACCTTTCATGGAAGTAGCATACTTTGATTGACTTATAAAAGCACATTCACAAGGACTCCTATTTTTCCTCTCGGCCACCCCATTTTGTTGGGGGTGTGTAAGGACAAGTGAGCTCTCTCTTAATGCCATTTATCTCACAAAAGTCTCTCATCTTGTTGGAGATATACTCTCCTCCATTATCACATCTTAGAACTTAATGCAAGAACTAAGTTGTTTTTCCACTAGAGTCTTGAACTTTACAAAAGCTTCATATACGAGGCTTTTATTAGGCAATAATACAATCCAAGTGTTTCTAGTACAATCATCTATAAAGGTCACATACATTAAAGCACCTCCATTACTTTCATGAGAAAATGCATGTACATCCGAATGGATAAGATCTAAAGGTGAGGTAGATCTTGTTAAAGATCTCTTATAGGAAGCTTTGTGTGACTTTGCAAGGCCACATGCCTCACACACTTTGCCACACTTCTTGAAAGCTTTTGGTAGGCCGAGAGCTAGATCTATTGATTGAAGATTAGGATGGCCCAATCTTTTGTGCCAAAGCTCCACTTGAGTCAACTCCTCCCTAACCATATTCACACTTTCAATAGCCACATTAGCATCCAACTTAAAGGGCCTTCCTTGCTTAATGCCACTAGCTATGCACTTATCATTTTTCAAGATGGAACACACTCCATTCTTGAAATGTACATCTAGTCAATTGACCAACACTAAGCAGGTTTTTTGTAATAGATGGAACATACAAAACATTATCAAGATCTATCCTCTTAGTTGATCCTAAGCATAATGGAATAGATCTTATGCCATCTATCTTGCATTCTTGATCACTAGCAGTGTAGATTGACTTCTTAGAATCATTACAAGAAAGTAGATTAGAAAAATAATGCTTGTTGAATGACATGTGGGAACTAGCCCCACTATCAATCCACCATGTCTCTTGGCTTGATCTTGGTGTAGATGCTACCATCAAGGATGTGTTGAAGCCATCCTCTTCCTCCTCCCCTTGTGCAAGTTTGCCTTGATCTTCACTCCCTTGTGCATTCTTCTTCTTATAACATTCGGAAGCAAAGTGTTTTTTTTTCCCATAAAAGAAACACTTTAACTTGGCTTTGTTCTTTTGCTTCCCTTTGGAGGTAGATCCTCCATCCTTTGCCTCGTCCTCCTTGCCTTGGATCTTCTTGAAAGGATGAGTCTTCTTTCTGCCTTTAGATGTGAAGTTTGCTTTCTCATCACCATTATGTAGTGATAATGACCCCATTCTTGTTTTGAGGTGTAGAAGCCTACTCTCCTCGGCCACAAGAACATTATGCAATTTTTCAATTGATGGAAGTTGGTCTTGAATAGCAAAGGATTGGACTAGATTAGAGAACTCATCTCCTAATCCATTCAATATTACTTCTACTAGTTCATTGTCTTGGATCTTCTCTCCTATAGATTCCAATTCTTTGTTCAAAGATTTTATCCTTATTAGGACATATTCTTGTCCATTTTCTCCACTTCCCCTCATGCTTTGAAAGATCAAGTTTCTTATCATAAGAACTCTTGAAGTTTTATTGGATTCATAAACGCTCTTTAGTGAATCCCAAGCCTCTTTTGATGTGGTACAAGAAGCCACCTCCTTCAAGAGATCATTGCTTACATTCAACTTTAAGCAATGTAGGGCTAATCTAATCCTCTTCTTGTATTTTTGTTGTTCTTGGCTAGCTTGAGGCTCTTCCTCAACTCCTAAAACAATTTCAAAGAGGTCATGAACCAAAGTAGTGATTCCATCCTTACTTTCCAAATGGAATGGTTTGCAGAAGTCAGTTTCTCACTAGATTCTAACATATATCCACCCATGGATGACATTGTGAATGAAAGCCTATGAGATACACAAAAGATCTCTTGATAAAGAGTGTTCTAAGACATATTTCTAGCTTTCAAAAAGCTTCTAATCTTGGCCCAATCAATCCTAGTTCAACTTCGATGATGGTATAATAGATCTACTACAAATATCCTAGCAAATCACTCCTCCAAAAAATTGATTCTAGTTCAATTTTGTTTGATATTTCACACACACTTAAGATCTGAATAAATCAGCCTTATAGATCTGATCTAATTCTTCAAAATGAATCGCTTCAATGACTCAAATCACTATTTGATCATTAGCATTCAATAGATTGAACCTAGATCTAGACAATGCACTAAAAACCTTGAATTTTGGACTAATATGCACATTTTTGGGTCAAAAACACTAATGGAAGTTAATTTGAAGGTTGTTGTATGGTTTTACACGTGTGGACAGTACTTCTGTAGCCCACAAATCGATCTTGACCAAAAATAATGATGATACCTCTCTCCTTGAACTCGCCCTCTCAAGTAAAACTCAAAAACAACACATTGTCAATGATTTCACAAGAACTATTAATCATTTAGATCACTTTTAAAATTGGCTCTGATACCAAGTCAATTTTCAGCGAAAAAGAACAATTATTGTACTTATCAATCATTAAGAGTTATTGATTGCTTAATCCAAAGATCTATCAAGTTCTAGGTGTTAGATCTTGATCTAGATGCTTTACACTATGATTTAAGCAAGAGCAATGGATCAAATGATTAAAAACATGGATGAGCGGCCTCACACTTGTGGAGGACAGTACCAGAACGACCTATTCACAGAGAGTAAAGTACTCAAGCTTATAAATGCATTTCAATCACAAAAACACAAGACAAATGTGGAAAATACAAGCAAGACTAGAATTTGCCAATGTCACATCAACTTCTCATTGATTTGGTTGATTCCTTTATAGATCAAATACATTCATGAGCTATGTACTGTCCAGCAAGCCTTCACACGTGTGAAGAGTGCCTAGTCATCCAGATCCACCAATGCGAGCCATACGTGCTCATTTCCCAAAGTTGACTATTCTCTTTGGCTAGAAAACAAAAAGCTAGTCTTCCACATTTATAGGGATATTCTCTATAAAATAGGATCTAATGGAATCTTCTTATCTTATCATCTAGAAGCTTATCCATACGTGTGAATGGTATTTTGACGCGTGTGAGTAATAACTCATTCACATGGAAGTCCAATCTATTTACATAAAGTTTGACCAATTTGACTATTTTCAAGATTCTACTCAAAGGTCAATTTCACACTAGTGTAGATCAAGCTAAAATCAATCTAACTTTTTTAAAGTGACTTATGTACATACTTTCACACGTGGGAACAGACTCCACATGTGTGAGATCCTATCAAGATCAATTATCTTAAGATCTACAAGGCACATCAAGTTGGAAGTGATATTTTTAACAATGCTTAGGGAAAGAGTGATATAGTCCATTCCGCTGCACATGAACACTTTCCGTTCGAGTTTGTTTCTCGTTCAACTTTCGAGTTCACTTCTTTTCGTGTTCGTTTCTTTTCGAGCTATTTTCGTTTCTCACACTCACACACCTTCTTTCTCCAACAAACTGCTCATTCAGTGTATCATGTAGACTTAGTTTATATGATGATGATAGTTTGATATATTGAAGATTTTACTCATTTGGAGGACTTATCGCTCGATGTACACAAGTCAAAATTGAACTAAGAATCTTCTTAGTGTGAGTCAAATGATTGACAATGTGCCTAGAGGTTGAGTTTGTTGGTGATGCTGCTTAATAAGTGAAAGAGAAACCTTGACTGCCAAAGGCAAGAGACAAGGCAAGCTTTACAAAATTAATGCTTGTGTTATTGCTAATAAAAAAAAATTGTGCAAAGAAGCAAATGAAAAGTCAAGAGATGTGGACATCCCAATTTCAAAGCATTGGACATAATGGCAAAAAAAGAGGTTGGTCTTGGCCTTCCAAAATCTCTTTCTGGCATAAAAAAATGTTTGTGATCATTGCGCACAGTCATAGTCACATAGACAAGTCCATACACTAGATATAGCTCAAGATCTAGTATACCTCTTCAACTAGTACATTCAGGTATTCATTCTACTAGTACACTTAGCAATAGAGTAGCAAAATTTTATGTGACTTTTATTCACTGATGTAGTGTAAAATACTTGGGTTCTTCTAAAAACCAAGAATTAAATCTTTGATGTGTTTGTCAAATTCAAGATTGCATTGTAAAATCAATTCAACACTAGATCAAATACTTGAGGTCGAATAGTGGAGGTGAATACATCTCAACCAAGTTCGAAGATTTTTGTGAATCACCTGGGAGTAAGGGCCATAAGGTTGAATGCTAATCTTTCTAAATTTGTTTGTGGTGAAGCCTTGATTTGTGCTAACTATCCTTGCAATATGTGGCTAAGTGAATCATTGGATGTTAATCCTCCTTATGAGGTTCTTTCTAGTAAGAGGCCAAGTGCCAAGTATTTGAAGATCTTTGGTTGTACTTGCTATGTCAACAAAACTCTTGATGATAGGAATAAGGAAGATTCTCCATCTAAGAAGGGCATATTTGTTGAATATATTGAAGTAAGTAAAGCTTTCATAGTATACATTCCTTCAACAAGAAAGGTGATCATAAGCAGGGACGTTATCTTTGATGAAGAAAATATGCCGAAACTTGATATTGATGATGTTTCTTCTAACAATTTTGATGGTGGTGGTGGATATTCAAATCTAAAAAGGACATCAAGAGAAAGAGCAAAGTCATCAAGAACCTATGATGAGAAGGGTAAGCATGTTGTGGAAGGTACATACCTTACTTTTCTGACATATTTTAATGAACATTCTTGTGTAAAAGATGTAATGCAAAAGGAGGAATGGATCCAAGCAATGGATCATGAGTATCAAGCTCTAAGAAAGAAGAAAACCTAGAGGTTGATGAAGTTGCCAAATGACAAGAAGACAATTTGTTGTAAATGGATATTCAAGGTGAAGACAAAGTAACCAAGATCCATTAATCTGGTTCAAAGAAGAATTATATTCAAAAAAGCAAATCTCCACACTTAGATTTTAGACAACATCTACTTATTTCTCTCATTTTTTGGTTGCTTTTGCAGGCCCCTCGAACTTTGGATACACTGATTACTTTCCCATTGAATGTGTTGAACGTAGCTTGGATATCAATGGAACCCATAGTAGATCCAATTGAGGATGAAGTTATTCATGTGAGTCACGTCTTGACTTATGATGACAATGCAGAACTTGCTGATGAGCAGGTTCTAAATCACATGGACTCTACCAGATTTGGAGTACGTGATATTCTCCATGAACCAACAATAAAACCACCAAAAGCAGTTATATTGAAGGAAGAAAAGATCACATGATCAATGACGAAGAAACAAGCTAAGCAACATTATAGTACGGTCTGAAATGGAAAAATCCACCTCAAAAGATTGATTCCAAGAATGTGCCACCTTAATTGGATAAAGGAAAAGAAAAAGTTGACGAAAATTCTTCAAGTTTAAGTTCTAGCAAGATATCACCATCTAGGAGGTCTTCACCTTTTAAGAAGAGTCTATCTTCTCGGAATTCATCGCCTCCACTATTGATTCTTGCTAAGAAAACTAAGCGAAGATCCAAGACTAATCCTTTTGACAAAGAACAATCAGAGGAAGTCTAGCATGATATGCCAGAGCATTTCAAACGCTATACTCTAGATGATGTGGTTATCATGTTACCTAAAGCACATCGTGAACTTGAAGAACAAGTTCCAGAATCAAAAGATGTTTAAGATGGCCCAACTAAACCCTAAACCTATGAATCTTGCTGCACCAGAAGAACCAGAAAAGATTGTCCAAGTTGGAGCACAACTCACTCCTGAACAGTTTCAAGAGCTACGGACATTGCTTATCAAGTATCAAGATTGCTTTGCTTGTACTTATAAAAATCTCAAAGGGATTCCGACGTCAGTTATTAAACATACCATACCCTTAATACCTGATGCAGTTCCAAAGGTCACAAGATTCTATCAATGTAATCCTAATGTTATGGATTTGATAAAGAAAGAGCTACAAAGATTGCTTGAAGCTGATTTCATTTATGAGATCGAGCACACTGAATAGGTTTCACCAATTGTCATTGTTTCTAAGAAGAGTGGAAAATTGAGAATTTGTTTGAATCTCAAAGCTTTGAACAAAGTTACGCGATAGGATCACTTTTCGTTACCTTTTACCAAAAGCATTTTGGATCGCCCTGCTGGAGCAGAAGCTTACAATTTTTTGGATTGATTTAGTGGATACAACCAAGTCAAAATTGCACCTGCAGATCATCATAAAACAACTTTTGCAACAAAATAAAAGACCTATGCTTATAAAGTAATGCCTTTTGGACTCTGTAATGCACTTAGTTCATTCCAAAGAGTGATGCAGTTTGCTTTCAAATATTATCTACAGAAATTCCTTGAAATTTACTTGGATGACCTCGGAGTCCATAGCACAAATCGGTTGGAAAAAGTATTTGAATATTGTCGCAAGTACCAGATTTTCTTAAATCTAGAGAAGTGTCAAATATGGGTTTCTCACGGAGTTGTTCTCGGGCATGTGGTATCTAGACATGGCATTGCGATGGACTATTCCAAAATCAAAGTCATTATGGAATTACCACCGCCAGGAACAATTCGCAGAGTTTATGTTTTTATGGGACATGCGAATTCTTATCGAATATTCATTATATTCTTTGCTAATTTGGCGAGACCTATATATAAACTGACCATTATTCCTATTTGGACAGTTGAGGCATTAGAAGCCTTCAAAAAATTGAAAAAAAACATTAGCTTTGGCACTGATACTACGTTCTTCAGATTGGACGATTGAATTTTATATTCACACTGATGTCTCAAAATATGCTATTGGATCAGTTTTGACGCAGCCAGGTGAATACAAGAAAGACTATCCCATATAATTTGCAAGCAGACAACTTACAGATTCAGAGAAAAATTATTCAACAATGGAACATGAAGCGTTGGCCATGATTTTTTCTATAAAGAAATTTCGATATTATCTTTTGGAAACACACTTTGCATTTTATACGAATCACGAGCCGTTGCTGTATTTGGTAAACAAGATGTGTAATACAGGGCATATTGCAAGATGGTTGCTTCTATTGACCAAATTCAACTTTCGAATTGTGGTTCGCAAAGGTAAACGACATTATCTCGCTGACCATATTTCACGAATTGAATCCACACCAGTTAATACTGAAGTGGATGATGAATTGCTAGATGCTGCATTATTCTACGTTGAAGCAGTACTTGAGTGGGCAGTGGATGTAGGAAAGGTTCTGCGAAATTGTTAGAAAGGTTCTACGAATTCTTCCTTAGAGAACGCGATTAGAGATTGAACAAATCACACCAATATCCACGTTTTTAATCATGCCTGAATCTAATCTATGTACTAATAGAGCAGTTCTATTATAATTAAATTATGCATGAGGAAATATGGGTGCGTAAATTGAAAATATATGCGCGAATGTGATAGACAATTAGATAATCAGATGATCAGAAAATGAATTTTATAATTCTGAGTTTGAATCAATGTACATTTTTTTGGTTGCCTTGTGGTATCTCTTTTACGAAGAGTACGTAAGTGCGCAAGTGCATAAGTAAATAAGTCTGTCTGAGTCTAAGTCTGAGCTTGAATCTGAGAGTATGTTATTACTATAAGTGCACGTGTATTTATATTGTTATAGGATAGGTCCTTTGGCCTTTTTCCTTCTGTAATAGAATCCAATTCGTTTTGACGGTTGATATTCAACAACGTTCTGGTTTTTAGAGTCGAATAGATTCTATTCGCAAATATTTCATGACAGTCTGTCTCTTCGTTTCAGCTTTGTGTTTTGCGAATTGTTCACAACACTTGTCTCTTCGTGACACTTTTGTCATTCGCGAATCGTTCGCGACAAATGACAATTCTTGAGCTTGAAGGAGGCTAGAATATTTTATGAACTGTTCGAGATAGTTTCGCGACAGGTGAGCTTGAAGAACAGTCCAGAAGATTTCGCGAATTATTTGCGACAATTTTGTGACATTTGAGACTTGAACAAGAAATAAAAAAATTTTGCGACAAGATTCTGTTCGCGAATCTTTCGAGCTTCAACGAGAAAGCCACGAGCTTCCACAAGACACTGTTTCGCGAATCTTTGACTCCTTGACAAAAGTACAAAAGAGACAATTGATTCATAAGGCTCAACCTTAGCAATTGATTGCGGGACAACTGTATCGTCGCAGAATGGATAATATTGTTCGTATATGTGTTTTACTGCATAAAAAACCTGATTTAATCATGTCTTCACATAATGGCATGGGTGGAGGACATTTCTCTATGGATATTATTGTTTGCAAGCTTTTGTAGTCAGGTGTTGGTGGCCTACACTTCATAAAGACACCGAAAACTATATTCAGTCATGTGATGTTTGCCAACGAGCACGACGTCCTACGTGATAGAATTGTGAACCCTTACATCCTCAGGGGTAATGGCCAAGCCGAATCTTCCAATAAGATTCTTTGCACTATTATGACAAAAATGGTTGAAGCGAGTCGTTCTAACTGGGAACATAAATTGCATGTAGCATTATGGGCATTCAGAACTGCTTAGAAAGGGAACACGAATCAAACACCGTTTCAACTAGTTTATGCTCAAAATGTTGTTATGCCGATTGAATTTTTAGTACCATCTCGACGCATAGCAGCAACATAGCGATTGGATTATGACAAATCCTTACAACTATGCCATGAAGCTTTGCACAAATTATGTGAAACCAGATTGATGCCAGTTCATGCGTTAGCAGCATAGAAAGCCGGTCGCAAGGCATGGCACGATCGTCGATACACAAAAAAAATCTAAAAGGAGGAGATCTAGCACTGATGTATAAAACCAAGTTGATCAAGGAAAAATTGGCAGCATACTCTTCCAGTTCACTTAGCATGATCGCAAACTATGCTTTTATTTTTCCAAGGGGACAAGCCACTAGAGCTAAGTCCTAGAATTGATACATAGTGATCTGTGTGGCCCTATGAGTACCCCCTCTCTGGGCTCAGCACTATATTTTATCACTTTTATCGATGATTATTTGAGATTTACTAGCATTATGTTCATTAAGAACAAGTCTGAGGCATTCAACTATTTCAAAGACTTCAAACAGTTTGCTG
This sequence comes from Diphasiastrum complanatum, assembly GCA_029204225.1. Taxonomy (NCBI): domain Eukaryota; kingdom Viridiplantae; phylum Streptophyta; class Lycopodiopsida; order Lycopodiales; family Lycopodiaceae; genus Diphasiastrum; species Diphasiastrum complanatum. The sequence goes on from CM055101.1 coordinate 30,932,538, forward strand.
ACACACAGACTGATCAATGACTCAAGACCCTTCGTACAGACAATGGTGGAGAGTTTCTGTCAGACGAAATGTCCGACTACCTGGCACCATTTGGCATTCATCATCAGTTCACCACCAGCTACACACCATAGCAGAATGGAGTAGCCAAAAGAGAAAACTGAACATTACTAAATGTAGCACGATCAATGAGGCAAATGCTCAGCTCACCAAGAATTTTTGGACTGAAGCTGTTTCAACAACTTGCTATCTACAGAACTATTTGAGTACCAAAGCAGTCAACTCAAAGACTCCCTTCGAAGCTTTCTATGGCTACAAACTGAGTCTAAAACACCTTCGAATGTTTGGCTGTCTTTGCTATGTACACATTCCCTCTGATCTGAGAAAGAGACTTGACCCTATCAGTTGCAGGAGTATCTTCATTGGATACTCAACATCACACAAAGCATATCAAATTTTTGATGTCAAATCAAATCTCAGTTAGTCGAGATGTCGTCTTTCTCGAAGATAAATTCTTCGACTTCAAGCAGAAACAACCAATGCAAGAGTTCGTTCCAATGACTCCCATCACCATCGACAGGCCTCAACCTACGACTGTTTCGATGAACATCGAAGATATCTCTATCGCACAGCAAGGATATTGATGCACGCATGGATCATCTTGAGAGTTGTATTGATCGTGTTCTTTCTAGCCTTGAGACTATACTACCACGAGGGGATACCACCCCATATCTTGGAAAATTGGTTCTCTGAATTAGAGACCTATTTTCTTATGTATTCCAAGACTGACACCCAGAAAGTGCAGTTGGTTGCATTACATTTAGATGGTCGAGCTCAAACTTGGTGGCTTGTCTATCGCTCTGAGCCTACTCATGAGACATTACATATATGGCCTACTTTTCGTCATGATCTTCATATGGCTATGATTGACCCACAGTGGTTTGTTCGCCAACGTAATCTGTTTTGTAGCCTTTGCCATACTAGTGATTTGACTGCTTATATTGATCAGTTTACTGAGCTTTCTTATCTTTTTACTGATCTTCATCCTACAGAGCTTATTTCACATTTTATTGCCGGTCTTAGAGGCTCCTTACGATATGATGTCTCATCTTTTCAGCCTCCTACTCTCTCAGATGCTATCTCCTTGGCTACTACCTTGCAGCATAAGTATCCTGAGTTATCCACTTCTTCTAGTTTTTCTCGCTCTCATTCCACTGCTTCTCCTACTTTGGATTCTTCTACTATCGTTCCTCCTTGCCCTCCTACACCCCGCCTTGCCTTTATTCGACATTATTCAGTTGTAGAGTTCATTGAGATTCAGCAGAAGCGCCTCTGTTATCATTGTAGGAGTCCAGATCATCTAGCACGTGATTGCCGACAGTCTCCTGGTCCTCCTACCGTTGTTTTTTACCATGAGGCTCTTACTCTTGATAATTCTGATGTTTTATATCAGATTCTTGATACTCTTGACCCACATTCTATTGATGAACCGGCTAACCCACTTCCTGATGACCCTACTTTCACCGCTTGCCATGCAAAGCTTGCTTATGCTACTTGGGCTGGGCATCCTGGTCCTCATTCTATCCGGTTATGTGTCCGCATTTTGGGACAAGAATATATTGCTTTGGTGGATACTGGTAGCAGACATTCATTTATTAACAGTTACATTTCCACCAGGATTTGTGCTACACCTATTTCTGCTACACAGTCTCTCAGTGTCGAGGTTGCTAGCTCACATTCTTTTATCAACTCTCAGATGTTTTAGGGCTTGGACTATAGCATTGGTGACTTCTCTAGATAGGCAGATTTCTATACTATTTCTTTGGAGCGCTATGAAATTATTCTTGGTGCAGATTGGTTTTCTTCACTTGGTATTGTTGTTGTGGATCTTTCTCAGCAGACATTGTCTTTTACCCATGCTGGTCAACATCATTTACTTTCTAGTATTGATTCCCATGGTGACTATCAGTTGGTGACCGAGAAGTAGTTTATGCATAGTCTGCCAAAGGCTCAGGGTGCAGCTCTTCTTATCATTCAAAGTACATCAGTTGCTATTCCTCCGACTCCATCCAAGGGTCCTCTTCCTCAACTTTTGTCAATTCCTGCTCTCCCTATCGAACTCTTATCTTTATCGAAAGTTTGTTGACAAGTTTACATTCGAATCCAAGCAGACAAAATTATATTCGAATATGGACAGACAGAATTCTATTCGAATCTGGACAGACAGAATTCTATTCGAATCCAGACAGACAGCGATGGCCCTGTGCCCTAGTGTAGATGTGTCTTTCCTCTCTATCGACACTTATCACAAACTATCATAAACTTATAGATTCGGCTGTCAGACAAACAAACATTCGACCATCAGACAAATATTTTTTCTACTGAAGAAATGTTCGAGCTGACCAGTCAAATTCACAATGATGTACTGTGAAAGATTCAACTAGTTTCATCACATTTTGCAATATTTCCATATTTGGCATATTGAGGCCAAAACTTGTTTTAGACTTAGAGGTTGACTTCTCAAAGTTCATTAGTCTAAATTTCATTTGAATAAACTTTTTTTGAAAGTGTGGGAAAGATAGAATGCGAGTTTGAGTAGATTCAATTTGAATAAGTTGTGTACATTGAATCTAGACCCAAAATTGGTAGGGTTAGCATTTTGGTGGGAAAGCCAAGTGGCCAAATAGGGTTTGGACCTGTTATAAAAGGATGTAACTCATGGAGAGAGTCATCTTCTCTCTTCTCTATCTCATTTCATGCTTATACATGGTTTTCTTGGGTTCTACTATCCATTGGTGCACTATCTTGGTGATTGCTTGCAATTCTATGTGTAGAATGATCTATATTTGTTATTTTTTGATCCACACGTGTGAAATACAGTAGCTTGCTGATTTTGTACGGACAGCAACAATACATAATCATTTCATTCAAGTTTGATCAAGCTCTATTAGTGTTTGCATCTCAAATTGTGTGTAGATGCTGATTTTTCTACATTGGTGAAATTGGTAGTGTATTTCTCTTTCTAACCAAAGATCATTCAAGTAGATTGGATCTTAAGGATCTGAAATCTTTCACATGGTATCAGAGCTTGTGTTTCAGGTTATGAAGGAGGAAATCAGATCTATCAATGATTTGGTGAAGATATCAAGTCTAGAGCATGCTAGAGAGGATTCTACACCAAAATCGGATTTTTTTGCTTTTGTAGATTGGATCTTTTGTAGATCAAAACACTAAAAAGGTGAATATACTTTTTCAATTTCGTTTTTTGAATTCACGTGCTGGATTTGGCCAATTTTTGCATCATTGGTTCAGCCTAAGTGGTGGCTTATAGATTGCATATCAAATTTTCAGCATTTGCATGTAGATTTGGAATAGTCAATTTTTTGTGATTTTGTCAAAACCCTAATTTTGATTGGATCTCTAGATAGTGAGGTTGTTGGACTTCATTTGAGTGTGTTTCAATCTTAGGAAGTGGCAAAAGTCATTAGATTGAGGATAGATCATAGGTTGATCAAGATTCCATGATTCTATGTGTTGATTTGCTTGGATAAGTGCTAGAAGAGAATTTGTGAGATAATTTCAAATCTTGGTGATTTCTTTTGGAAACATTTGTTGTTGTTCAAAGGAGTGCTTTGTGCATTGAAGCAGGTTGAAAGAGAAGATCAGGTCATTGCTACATGGCAACCTCAATTGGAGTCATGTTGGAAGCCAATGATAGGCTTACCTCAAGTAACTATTCATTATGGAAAGTGAGGATGGAGTCACTTCTTAAGATGAATGATGTTTTGGATATTGTTGTAGGTCTGGAGGAGAGACCAGAAACACAACAAGATCAATTGAGGTATGACAAGAGGGCCAAGAAGGCTCTACACATGATAAAGATGAATGTTACCAATGAACTTCTCAAGGAAGTTGGTAAGTGCACATCATCTTTGGAAGCTTGGAATTCATTGAAGAAGCTTTATGAATCCAAGTCTACTTCTAGAGTGTTGACTCTAAGAAGGCAAATCTTTTCTTGTTTGCAAAAGAATGAAGAAAGTCCAACTACTTTTGTTTTGAGAATGAAAGCATTGAATGATGAGTTAGCTTGCATAGATGAAAGCATTAAGAAAGGAGAGCTTATTCAAGTGATTCTTAATGGCTTGTTGGATGCTCATGCTAACATTGTTCAAAGTATTGCTATTCAAAAGACTTTGCCAAGTTTGATGGATCTTCAAGAGATCTTGATCAATGAGGAATATAGGCTTCAAGCAAGAGGTGGATCTACATCGACACTTCAAGAGGATGCTATGTTCACAAAGGGCAAATTCAAGGGCAAAACCAAAAGCAAGTGGTCTAAAGGGCAAGATCAAGTGGATGCTTCTTCAAGTGGCAAAAAGAAGGATAGATCAAAGCTCAAGTGCTTCTATTGTGGCATCAAAGGACACTTTGCAAGTGAGTGCTACAAGAAGAAGAGAGATCAAGGAGACAAGCAAGGTAATCTTACTCTTGATGAGGATGGTTTGGATGTGCAAGATGCAAATGATGATGCTTTTGTGATGTCTTCATGTATGCTTGCTAATGATGGAGATCTAGATCCTTGGTGGATTGATAGTGGAGCAAGTTCACACATGACCTTTCACAAAGAGTACTTCACTTCTTTGTTGGCATATGGAGATGACAAGAGGGTGATCTACGACCAATGATGGTGAGTGTGCAATCAAAGGGATTGGCACAATTCCTATTTCTCTCTCTACAAATAGGAATGTTCATTTGGAGGATGTCTTGTTTATTCCATCTATTACCAAGAATTTGCTTAGTGTGAGTCAAATGCTAAGTAAGGGCCTCAAGGTGGAGTTTGATGGAGATGCTTGTTTGATCAAAAGGAAGGATGTCTTGATTGGAAAAGTTAAAAGGCAGGGAAGTTGTTCAAACTTGATGCTTGTGTTATTGCTAACCAAGTTGGATGTGTTGCAAGGGAGCAAATTTCTATTCAAGAGGTTTGCACAAAAGGATGGGACACCTCAACTTCAAGTCATTGGAGGTAATGGCAAGGAAGAAGGTTGTGATTGGTCTTTCAAGTTCCTTAAGTAATGACAAGCATGTTTGTGAGTCTTGTGCTTTGTCTAAGTCACATAGACTACCTTATACTAGATCTATTTCTAGATCTACAAAGCCTTTTCAACTTGTACATTCGGATATTCATGGATTTACTACAATTAGCAATAGTGGAGCTAAGATGTATGTAACATTCATTGATGATTTTAGTAGATTTTGTTGGATCTATCTACTAAAGAACAAGGATGAAGTGTATGATGTCTCTGTCAAGTTCAAGAATGCAAGGGAGAACCAATTTTTCACAAAGATCAAGTGCTTGAGAGGTGACAATGGTGGTGAGTACATATCTAACAAGTTCAAGGCCTTTTGCGATGAGCATGGGATCAAGAGGGAGTATACAACATCAAGGACCTCACAACAAAATGGAGTGGCTGAAAGGAAGAATAGAACTTTATGTGAAAGTGCTAAAGCTATGAGGTTAAGTGCTAATCTTGACAAACCATTTTGGGATCAAGCTTTGTTGTGTGCCAATTTCTTGTGCAATAGGTGGCCGAGTGCTATTTTGGATGGAAGGACAGCTTTTGAGATGCTATTCAAGAGGAGCGAGTGTCAACTTTCTAAGAACCTTTGGATGCACATGCTATGTCAACATTACTCTTGATGATAGGACCAAGGAGGATCCATCTTCAAGAAGAGGTATTTTTGTTGGATATAGTGAGGTGAGTAAAGCCTACAAGGTTTACATTCCTTCTACTAACAAAGTGATTGCTGGTAGAGATGTCATTTTTTATGAGGGAAACATTCCAAAGGTGTCTTCAAGCATGATTGATGGTAAAGTAGATGGTTCTAACATTCTTGATGTTGATGAGAAGGATCCTACTTTGGATGGTGGTGATGATGGACCTTCATCAAGTCAAAAGCCAAGGAGAACATCAAGAGAAAGACAAGTACCTTCAAGGCTCACATATGACTAAAAGGGTAAACAAGTAGTTTCTGGAAATTATGCTGCTTTCCTAACCTCTTTGGATGAGCCTACAAGTATAGATCAAGCAAGGAAATAAGAGGAGTGGATCCAACCAATGGATCTTGAGTATCGATCTCTTATGAAGAGTGGAACATCTTTTGGAGGATCTTCTTGTGTACATGGAGCTATGCAAGTGGATGGATGTTATCTTGCTGTAAAATCCAGTAATGGATCTGAAAAACAAATTTTGCTCAATGACTTTGATGGTCAAGTTGAAGATCAAGAGGTTGATCTCAAAGGGCTTCAACTAGTCAAAAGGGAAGTTGGCAATTTGGAGCTAGTCAAGAGCATCAAAGGAGAGGTAATTGGCAAAGGTGTTATGGATCTGTTTTTGCAGCATATTGAAGACTCAAGTAAGGTCAAAGGAGCAACAAGGAAGTGTTGTTCAAGTTTACTTTACTTGTTCTATCTCATGTTTGAGCAATTTCATGTGGATGTGTGCAAATTGTCAAGATATGGTAAAACTAGCTACATTGGTAAGCATTCTTTTGATGTTGGATTTGTACTAGCATTCTTGGCTGATTTTGCTGATGGAAATGAAGCTATTGGAGGTTTACGTCACTCATCCATGGCTAAGTTTTCAAGTGTTGAGCTACTTGGTGCCAATACTTGGAGATTGTCAATTTTTGGTGAATTCATGGTCATTTTCTTGTGTCAAGTAGATCTTGAAGATGGACTAGTGCAAACTACTTGGTTTATGGAGTCATGTGGTGCTGGATTTGCATCATTTATGTACTCACCTACTCATGGATTTCCAAGGTTTGATGGTTTCTTGTGGCAAGATGAAGATGGAGGCTCATTCATGGAGTATCCTGGTGGATACAAGGCAACAAAGGACAAAGGAGGAGACATGCAAGCAAAAGTTGATCACTCACATTTATTGTTTGTTTGCTGTATTTTTCCAGAGAGTTCAGAGTTGGAAGCATGGTGGAATCATCTCACTTACATTCTATTTGATTCTTCATGTTCTAGTCACATTTTTACATGTAAAATTGATGTAAGAAATAGTGAAGCATCCCAAGTGGACACTATTCTCTATATCAATTATGGTTGTTTCTATTTTGAGCATTACATGATCATTGAAAGAAGGTCTATTCTTAGGAAGAAGATCATTCTTATGATGGATCAAAGTTCTATTGTCAAAAACTATGCTAGGAGCAAGCATATTGAGATACAATATCATTTTGTGAGGGAGCGAGTCATTGCAAAGGAGGTGGAGCTTCAACATGTGTCTTCAAGGGAATGTGTAGCTGATATCTTCACCAAAGCATTGGGAAAAGACTTGCTCATGAATCATAGGACTTCACTTGGAGTATTATCAAAGTCTATGCTAAAACTAGCTGAAGAGGGAGTGTGAAAGATTCAACTAGTTTCATCACATTTTGCAATATTTCCATATTTGGCATATTGAGGCCAAAACTTGTTTTAGACTTAGAGGTTGACTTTTCAAAGTTCATTAGTGTAAATAAACACTTTTTGAAAGTGTGGGAAAGATAGAATGCGAGTTTGAGTAGATTCAATTTGAATAAATTGGGTACATTGAATCTAGACCCAAAATTGGTAGGGTTAGCATTTTGGTGGGAAAGCCAAGTGGCCAAATAGGGTTTGGACCTGTTATAAAAGGATGTAACTCGTGGAGAGAGTCATCTTCTCTCTTCTCTATCTCATTTCATGCTTATACATGGTTCTCTTGGGTTCTACTATCCATTGGTGCACTATCTTGGTGATTGCTTGCAATTCTATGTGTAGAATGATCTATATTTGCTATTTTTGGATCCACACGTGTGAAATATAGTAGCTTGCTGGTTTTGTACGGACAGTAATAGTACATAATCATTTCATTCAAGTTTGATCAAGTTCTATTAGTGTTTGCATCTCAAATTGTGTGTAGATGCTGATTTTTCTACATTGGTGAAATTGGTAGTGTATTTCTCTTTCTAACCAAAGATCATTCAAGTAGATTGGATCTTAAGGATCTGAAATCTTTCACAGCCACGTGTAACCTTTCTATAGTCTGCACAAGGCTGGACACATAACGTACATCATCTTCCTAATGAAGTTTGAAGCATGTCTAATACCTATTGAAGGGCAACTTTGTGAAGAACCATTGACGTGAAGTTCCCACCATTAGTCTCCAGAATAGTATGTTTATTTCCATATGGCAGAGGCAGTGTTTCTTACCAAACTTTCTCTACGTGGCAACAAACCGTTACATACCTCACCAAACATGACGTTTTAGATCTTTCGGTGTTCTATTTAGTTTTTCAAACACACATATAGCAGAGCCCACACTCATTCTAATTAATTCATTCATTGTTATGCATGGTAGAAAGCAGTGCTTGTTGTTTTCTCTTTTGTCTGAGCTATTATGGTAGAATAAAATATTGTCTATTGTCTTCGTCGGCTTGAATCAATGTAGTGATACGCCAACCTTGTATATGTAGTCTGTATTTTCATAAGAATCTGAAGGAGTGGGTGACAGACACTTTCGGTTTTTCAAAAACGTTATATTGCATTTCAGTTTCTTGTGGAATGAATCACACCCCTGTTGTCATTGTCTATTCTGACTGATCCTAGGAAATTCATGGTGATTCTTCAAAATAATGGATTCTATGCTATGTATGGATTTATAATTAGAACAGAGCCCAGTAATTAATTGATCTATGTTGTTTTTGGAACTGCTTTATCAGAATAAGTGAGTAGCAAGTTTATGAATATTGAGGGTCGACATAGCCAATTGCAAGCATTGCCTGCAGCAATCGTTTGGCCTTGTGGCATTCTTGTTTTGGCTAAGTTCAGATCTAAACGGTGAAGCATGTGATCTTAATATTGTGGAGATGTCTAATCATTTCGAGTTCTTACTCATCTCTGGAATCTGGATTTCTTGGTTGAATGGTCGGAATATTTTTCTTGGTGTTTATTTGTACCATTCTCAATGGCGGTACTGGCCGCCTACCCAGAAATGTCATTAGACAACCAGCCTTACATTTCCATTTCGGTGGACTTCAAAGATAAATCTTTTGTTAATTATTGTGAAGTGAAAGAGCTATCCAATTGGTTCCAATTTGTTCTATGCTATTTGTAGAGGATTTCTTTGTATACAAGGAACCAGAATATCTCAACAGAAGTTGCAGCTCTTGTATTTGCTATATATTTTCGGAAGTAATTATGGCCAAACTATGTTTCAACAAGGTTGCAGTTCATATTTTGTCGGTTGCTGATATTGTGAAGTTGTGGCATTTCAGATACTTTCATCCACCTTGATGAAAGGGGGTAAAATTCTTTCTTTATTTGTTTTCTATATTTGTTTTACACTTTTTTATTAATGTCAATAAAATTTTGGTTTCCAGTAAGCAAATGCCATATTTATGCTTTTCCAAAATTTGTTTTTTTCTCTATTCCTTGTTTTATTTTATTTATAGATCCTCAGTGTTTCATTATTTGATTCAAATGGTGCTTAGATGCTGTCAAGGTTATACTGTGGTGCTTATCCAATTTATGATGCTACATTTAATGGTGTTGTCCCTGGTGCTGCTATATTTATTCCAAGGAATATAGGCATGTTTATTCCAAGGAATCTGCCTATATTTATTTCTGATGCTGACTATCTAATGCTCTGACCAAGAATATATGGGAGACAGTTTTCATTTTGAAGTTTGAAGTTGCATTCATATTGTCAGTGTTTGTGAGGACGCTGCACAATTGAGGGGGAGGCTATGTGGTATACTATTTTCTATAATGATCAAATTTATCGTCAATTTATCATAAAGTCAGTGATACTTGATGTAGTACTTGGCGAAGTTGGCACTTATTTACGTTATTATTGGCCATAGTATTATGTCGAGCTGTGGCAAGGCTTATGTGTTTTGTCGGAGGCGTTTTTTGGTTTGCCTATATGTGGTGTCCATCTATAGTTATGGGTGGAGACCATTAATTGTGGAAGAGGCCTAAAGCTTTTTGTCCAAGTTGCAAAATATATATATATCTATGATATGCCCATGTTTGAAGGGATTATGTTCGAGCTACCTCGAATTGAATCTCTTCGAGCACACCTGGCATTCAAACCAGCGTTCAGTCATATATTCATCCGGCAGTTATCATGTTCATACCCTTCACTCTACCGGGCTATAGCAGTTGTGAGGAGTCATATCGAACACATGGCATCATCCGGTTGGATATGAAGAGCCACGTTCTGAGTCATAGCAAAGATTTGAAAACACAATTAATCTGCACTGTTGGATCACAACTGCTATGTCTGGTATTTGTGATGCGACGGTAGGCTACTGCTGTAGCCACTCTCGCCACTCCAGCGGCTCGGAGTGCTATAGCCGGTGGCCCACCTCATCACCAATACCTAGTCCATTGTGGTTCTTATTTCTTGAAGGCCCCTATGTATTCGAAGGGCCCGAACTATAGAACTTTACGCATTCGGAGCCTGTTGTTTATTCGAATATAGAACCTTCGACTTCTTCCTATTTTCGAAGGCCTCTTTAGGCGTCTCTCCCTTGCTATTCGAAGAACTCTTCTCTCTCTTCGAACGACAGATTTTCTCTCTTCGAAGGCAGCCAGCGCATTGATTATCCACGCAGGCTCATCACTCATATATCTGAGAGCGGTCATCACTGAAGTAGTTCGAGCAGATTTCTAGCAGCGCATCAATGTATCAGGGCAGATTTGATAACGATTATCAAATGGCACACATCTTTGAGAATCTATGGCGACATTCCAGTGGATGTATCTTTTTCAAAACGATCGGCATTCCAGATTATATATATATATATATATATATATATATATAAAAACTGCCAATAAAAACTGCCAGCGCACGTAGTTATTCTTCTCTCTCTCTTATGAAAAATAGCGTGCTCATCCATCATGAGCGCAAGCCCACAATGTCTCTCAACGTGTTCCTGCACGGAAGCAGATATTCGAATGTTCAGATGAACTATCTGTTCTTCTTTCTCTCTACGGGCAGTTGCTAATGTCAATTTCTTCACTGTCGGACCTGCACAGCAAAGCGTCTATCGGATATTTGTTTTATCGACCTACCTACACTCGCGCCAGTACAACGCTCATTCTTTTTATTTTGACAACACTATACTCTCTCTTCCATATCAGATAGGGCAGTGCCCTCTCCTTCAAGCATTTTCTTCGAGTTTACACTGCGCATTGTTGAAGGCAACTCCAGTCATCAGGTGGCGGTTTATCAGTGGGCAGACCTCAATCCCGTTCTATGCCGCGTCTCTGTAGTGGTTATCTCTCAGTGTCGTCTACTTGTGGATATTCGTGACTCTCTCTCTCCTCGAATGGCAGATTTACATCTCTTTGTATTCGAATGTTGAACATTCGAGCACCTTCCATGCCAGGCATCGGATTTGAGCCTGCGTACTTCATGCAGATTTGAGACAATTAGAATGGCCAACATTATCCTTCATCGATCTCTGGCAGTTTCAGCGACAGACTTGATGCTCACTCAGATAGATCTAGAAGCGCTCATCAATAAATGCATAGTCTAGAAGCGACAATTATAAATGCTTTCCCAACCAGCGCTTCTTCAATGTCCGAAGTGGCAGTCTTCGACGACAAATCTATGACGGCACACCTATAAGCGATCCATGTCAATGCATTATAAGCAGCTGTTTGCAAGTTATACACGGTTGCTGCTGTCTGAACGATTGGAAAGAAGCACTAGTTATCAAGAGTTGGCAGACTACACTCTCTTCAGATACCAAGCGGCAGTTGTAGTGACTTATTTCTATTTATAAAGGTTATGAAAGGCAATAGCTATGTTGTTGAAGAGTTCCGAACAGTCGAATGCTGCAGGGAGCGAGTAGTCTCGCCTTTCTCACTTATTCGAAATTACGAGGCTGCTTGTGTTGTTAGTTTCTGCTCTCCCTATCGAACTCTTATCTCTATCGGAAGTTTGTAGACAAGTTTACATTCGAATCCAGGCAGACAGAATTATATTTGAATCTAGACAGACAAAATTCTATTCGAATCCAGACAGATTATTCGAATCCAAACAGACATAATTCTATTTAAATCCAGGCAGACAGCGATGGCCCTGTGCCTTCCTAGTGCACATGTGTCTTTCCTCTCTATCGACCCTTATCACCAACTATCAGAAACTTAGACAAACAAACATTCGACCATCATCACACAAATAGTTGTTCTACCAAAGAAATGTTCGAGCTGACCAGTCAACATTCACAATGACCTACGTGGCAGGAGATTGGCCACGTGTAACCTTTCTATGGTTTGCACAAGGTTGGACAATGAAGTTTGAACCCTCTCTAATACCTATTGAAGGGCAACTTTGTGAAGAACCATTGACGTGAAGTTCCCACCATTAGTCTCCAGAACAACATGCTTATTTCCATATGGCAGAGGCAGCTTTTCGTACCGAACTTTCTCTACGTGGTAGCAAACCGTTTTCAGACAACCAGCTTTACATTTCCATTTTGTTGGACTTCAAAGATAAATCTTTTTATCTCACCATTAATGACAGAATACCTCTTTATGATGCTCCCCATGGGAACGATAGTCATTTATACTACACTTTTACTGACATTTTGGTTCGTTAAGTTGCCACAATCATTCTCCTTTGACCCCAAAAGGGCTGGTACCAGGGGACAAGGATATTGTGTCTACAATGAGCTTATATGTGGGTGATCTTTTAGTCTTTATTTACTTATGGGATGAATGCACTCTTTTTGGTGCCTTTACAGAAGCAGCCGCTTTGTGCATAGCTTGCATCCTCCAACACTTTCCTCCTCTAACTCTCATGTTTTCTTTGGATTTGCTAATTGTTGGATTTGATGCTCATTGAGATTGATCATTCTTATGCTTTTTGTGAGAGAGAAAGGGAAAGAGAGAAGAGTAAGTCTCTATCATTGTTGTGGATCTAGTGTTAATGGATGCAGTGTTAATTGCTAGTGTAAATGGATCTTAGTGTTAGATATGAATCATATGCATTGGCTAGATTATGAACTATGATATCGCTCTCATGGGAACGAATCTCCGCGTGACAACTAGTTAATCCTCTTCTTCTCCTTGATGTTTGTGTGCTTGGATATAGGGTTGACGGTGGATAGGAAATACCCGCTACACATTGTAGGCAAGAATTCCTTTCGGTTTAAGCCTTGGAACCCAAGGAGGCCAAAAGCATTGAAGGGTACGAGGCCCACAAACAACCATGACATATTTGGGATAGATTTAATTTAGGTTTTCGAGTTTTCTAGGATTCTTTGGTAGTTTAATCCTCTGAAAGAGCGTAGCATGGAAGCAGCTTGACAAACTACCACTCCCTCGTTCATAGAGATGTAGTTTTGCTTTTAGATCACACTTTCTCCATAGGATCGATTCCCGACCTCCCTATACTACAACGGTGTCAATCCCTCCTTTCTTTTGCCCATTGCACTCATACAGAAATGAAATATGTAGGATAGGTGGCAAAAATAAGGGTAATATGAAATTTTGGCACCATTGTTAGAGAATAGGCTATTGAGTAGGAAAACTTGTCACTTTTAAAAAAAAATTACTCTTTTTTAGTTAGTTATTTTCTTAATAGGTGTAGTTTGTCTATTGGGCCTTGCATTTTGTTTATACTTGGTCAACATCCCGTTTTTAATGATTTTTGGCAAGGGGCACACTTAGTGTGAGCCTTTTTTTCAACAAACAAGTGCTTAGCACTCTGTAGCGGGCATTTCTAGAAACAATCACCAACAACCTAAAACACTCACCTACTGGACAAATTTTTGAAGAAAAATTTTGTTAGGTGGTTGAGTGTTTTGTGTTTAGCCATCCATTTCTGGATTCTTGCAAATACTCGACCCCACACGTATGAAGGAGAGCATTTTTCAGAATCCCTTGTTTTACCTTTTAAAAGTTTCAGTAGATGAACTAAACACTTGTTTGTTGGTTTTTTGTTAAGTAGAGCTAGTCGTTTTTCAACACTTGCCACTCATGGGGAAGTGCTTGACTCACATTTGCCAATGTGTCCAGAGTATTATAGCCCTTGACAAGAGCTCTCTATGGAGGTATGGGCGAGTATTTTCCTTGAGATCTACAAACACTTACCACACACATGTCAAGGCGAGTATTTACAATTCCTCATAGAAACATTTGCCTACTTCTCAACAAGTTTCTAACAAAGTTACCCATATCCTAAAAACTTGGCGAACATTTCTCCGAGGTCTACAGCCTCATGGACTAGCTTTTGTACTAACCCTTTTTGTGCAAGTACTACTCAAGGTCAACAACTACATTTTATTTTTTTTGAGTTAAGACTAGTTCCACTTAAAACGCTTGTGCCACACATGTGAGTGGGAAGAAATATTCACCAACAAGTTCAAAAGATAGCATTTCATCTGAGTTTCATATAGAGAGCTCAACAAATGTTTTTGCCCATATCTACAAACACGCATTTCATAATGTGAAGGCGAGTATTCGCATTCGGCTCTTCTTGAGTAGGGGACACTTGTTAATCCCATTCAGAACTAGGGAACATCAATCAAAAAGTGAAGAGTCTATCCTAGGGTACATCTATAGTTTTTGTTTTTCTTTTTTATTGTTTTGTCCAATGATCAAGACTTAGGTTTACCTTAATTAGACGAATTCAATCAGTGACATTTGCGGGGGCTTTGCGATGACTAAACTCTTATAATCTAAAGTCAATTTGAGACCTTGATCTAGAACCCATTCTAGTGTGACTGAGATAGACAAATTTAGATCATTGACTGTGCGAGGGCTAGGCAGTGATCTATTTTTTTCTTTTCAAGTCTCCTAGGATATGACATTGTTTTGTATGCATCATTACTTGTTTCTGGAGGGTGGTAGATGCAATATATTAACATGCTAGGAGTAGCATTATGATTAGTTTGGGTTGTGTACTAACCAGCCATTTGTGACCCAAGCATCAGATCTACCTTGATAACAATCAACTTGGATATCAAGAGAAGCTGATTACAATGCACCCACCATCCACTTATGTTGTTTTACATTTTCCAATCAATACTTTTCATGGATGTTGAAGCAATTGAAAACTTTAGTAGGGGGGATATTCATCCTTCGAACCAGATTTGATCGTTGAGTAACCATCAAATCCAGATCGATTGATGAATACCCAACATAGTATCTAGATTCTCCTCAAGTTTAGTATATATACTTTCAATTGCTATTACACCTTTCAATTTTGTATTCTATTATTGCCTAAGTTCTATTTTTTCTTATCGAGGATAATCACATTGTTGGATCCTTTCAGTGCCTCCCTAATCGTCACAATCAAGAGGGCAAAGTAAGGGTTTGGATCTCCAACCGAGTGAGTTGTCGTGTAGTACGGGCTTTGATCCAATGGGAACACTACAGATCTAAACGTGATCTAAGCCTACCAAGGGCGTCAATCTTGGCATAAGATCTAGATGTGGAATGGCTTAGATGAGGGGTGTGATGCTTGACTCTCTTCTTGACTCTTTTTGGGTTTTAGGTTTTCCTTGGATGCTCTTCTTGGATCTTGGCCTTTTGGTAAATCTAGGCTTCTTGAACACTAGATCTTCTCCTCTTGAGAGCTGGAGTTCCTAGTAGTCGAAGGTGGAGGCGGATTCAATGAAGGAAAAGTTAGAGATTTGGCATGGATGGCGGATGGACGGATCTTGGACAATGGCGTTATAATGTGCCAAGGCCACATTGTAACAAACGATGAGCATGTCGGGGTGGTACTGGTGGCATTCGTGGTAAAGGGCTTTGATCTCATTATAGGTGAGACGTAGAGTAGCAAGGAGGGTGGCGACAGTGGTATGGCAGTGCTTTATATGCTCTGTGAGGGCATCAGTCGGTTGGTACTCTGGCGCGTACCGTACCTGTTGGTGTTGTGAAAGTGAAAGGGATGAACAAGGGTGGAATGAAGAGAGGGGGTTGATTCATGTGATCTAGCTCCAATTGAAAGCATCGATCTTGTGAAAAATTGATGATGGCGCAAAGGCCTGCTACAAAACGAAACAAAGGACTTTCAAAAATGTTGCAAAAGTAGCTGAAATCTTTAACTTGGAGAAAGCCAGTAAGGATGACAAAAACAAAGATGTTTTTATTGGCCTCCGATGCGATCTGATAAATATGAACGGGATCTGAATTAGAGAGAGGAGGAGCCAGGATAGGCAGAGAAATATAATAGAAAATTAGTCTAATGAGATATTGAAAAATGAAAGATAGATTATTATCTAGAGCAGTGAAAAACTAGAACAACGGTGAACTGCTTCTTGAGATTTTGCAGCTGGCCTTATGCTTCCTTGAGTGTGTGTTCATCTTATTGGAGCATGGCGTGTAGGGTGGCTAGCTCGGTATCCTTTGTTACGAGCATCACATCATAAAGTTTTCTCTGGTCCTGATAGGTCTGTAGCACTCGAGCAGAGTGATCATTGTAGTATTCGGCACGCTTCCTTTAAAGTTTTTAGATAGCCGATGTCTCTTCTTCTGTCGTTGCTACCATTTGATCGGGCGCAGCTTGGATGCCCTGCACTTGTTGTCAGCTTGGACTTTTAGCTCCAAGGCCGCCTGTTGGGTGGTGAAGTTGGTCTGGGCTCTATGCAACACCGTCTTTTCCTTGGAAACATTTCGCTCCAGTTGGTAGATGTAGTCCTTGAGCAATCTCTTGTTGGTTCTGATAGATTCACGCTCCTCCAAATGCTGACAGTTAGATTGGTATGTTTTTCGTGCGGTCTTCTCTTGGTCGAGCTCGGTTTGAAGTCTGAACACGAGCTGTTGGTGATGCTGAGCTGCTTTCTCTGCTTTCTTCACCTGGCCTATCAACTGGTGGCTCTCAATCCTCTCTTTTTCTTGTTTTTGTTTTCAATTACATGACTTGATCAGTCAAGGTCTATAGTGTTTGCCCTGCCACCAATTGGCTACGAGACTGCTCAGTAGCTCTTTAAAAGATCATCTGGTAGAGTTGTTGCTAGAGGCCCATTAAGGCAATCCAACAACTCAGAGTCTAAGTGTCCCAAGTGGTCGAAGATGGCAGAGTTAGTATGGGTGGACTGCCAGTCGAGTTACAACTGGCTTATGAGCACCCATAGAAAGCCCAAACAATCGCCAGCAAGCCTCACTCGCAAAGAAATATCGAGCATTCAAAAATTGCCCTATCTCATTAACTGGTGCAAAATGTTTGACCACCACCCTCCACAACCGTTGCCGTAATCATATCTGGTCCCTTGTACATGTACTTGTACAAATACGTCACGCTATGTATATGTACACATATCTCTACGTTGATGTGACACTGAAAATGTAGTGTCAACCATCTGTTGTACCATACTACCCACCTATTATCTAATTCTATTTCGTGCGACTTCACCTTCACTCTGTTGTCCCTACGCCTATATGAAAGATATCCATTCACTACCGTTGTTTCATCAATGAAATTCCTTGGATAGTTCTTCGAGCATTTTCCATCCTTCATGCACGGTGCATTTGGAAAAGATGTTCCACATGGGCCGTGCATCATACAGGTCCTCACTATCTCGTCAATACCGGATCATCCCCCCTCATAGGAATCTCTGCACATACGATACGATCGTAATCTCCAACAATTATGGGTTTGCTCCGCTCCTCCAATATAATCAATAGGTGGGCATGGGGCAATCCTCTCTTCTGAAACTCCACAACATGAAGCCTTCCTATAATGCGCCCAAATATCCCATCATTCTTCAACAAATCAATTAAGTGTTGAAGCTTCACGACACCAAATCGGGCCTATCTACAGGTGTCTGTTGAAATCTCAACTCCCTCCTCATTTCTAACCAATTTGGGTTCGTTGTCATAGTGATAAACAAATCGGGAGAAAACAAAGGTCTATCTAAGGGCAACAAACCACCAATATGATGATACAATCAGCCAGACACTCTAAATGTATATGCGCCGCCTACGGAGTTGGCAGTGGATCTATCTAGATTCACCCCAAGAGAGGCAAAGGCTAAGGAGTTATTATAACTCCGAACTTGTTTTCTAAAATGAGCTCCCACGTCATCAGAAGACGTGTAGAAATTAAGGAGATAAAGAGGCGATGATGGCATCAAAGACAAACGCACCTTGCCTTTCATGCAACAGAAAGAGCTATTTCTTTCTGCTTTCCATCGCATGGCTAAACAACAACTACACACAAACTCCATCCCCCCCAAATCATGACACGTTGGTCTATCAAGCAATCTGGCCACCTCAAACAACCTCCCTACAGAATGTGCAGGCAAAGTCCTACCCAAAAATCTTCATTTCGCATTCATTCTATGCTTCATCCTTCTAGATCTCGCAGATCTAGACTCTGCCTCAGGGGTCCTATACGAAGGGTGGCTACGCACTTCCTCAGGTGCACCAAACTCCACTGACCTCAGTACAACTCTATCAATTTCCTCTCTATCTCTCACTGTCGCACATACTCTATCCCAATATCTCCTGTTAGCAACATATCTACGTCTCTCTCTTCTAACCTTGGCCAATCTTGACTCCTCTTTAGGGGTCCTATACAATGAATGTTTACGCACCTCTACGGGTGTAACATACATAATAGATATCGAATCTACTCCCTCAAATGATTCTCTACCTCGGGCATAAAACCATCTCTATAATGTCAGTATTGGACATCGTATCCAATGGGATAGACGAAGTCGCAGCCACATCTATAGACGTCAAACAAATCCTTGCACCTACTTCTAGACCTCTTGTCGAAGAATCGACATGTGTGATGGACCTTGTTCCGAATGTAGTCAACAGGACATCCTCATGTAAACCCAATCCCCCTACTAACACACACTATCACTATCCAAAAAATTACATGAAAAGCTAGAAAGTGATGAAAGCATATCTAAAGATTGATTCAGAAGTTGTACTGTGAGTCCTTCATTGAGCAGGTTGACATAAGCAGGAGACCAACTTAAGTGGTAGCTATCTTGAACTCTCATGCTACTTCTGTGGGCAAGAGTTCCAGTTATTGGCTGCGTTCCAGTCACGATTGTCGTGATCCAAAAATGAGAGAGTCATGAGAGAGCTTCAGCGACTGGTCACAATCCCCCATAGAGAGAGAGAGAGAGAGAGAGAGAGAGAGAGAGAGAGAGAGAGAGAGAGAGAGAGAGAGAGAGAGAGAGAGAGAGAGAGAGAGAGAGAGAGAGAGAGAGAGAGAGAGAGAGAGAGAGCTAAAGATATTCATTAGCAGACCATGCAAACCATTCTATAAGAAATATGAATTACGAATTGGCCTGTTAATTAGAAAGAGAGATATGTAGTTGTAAAACTCTTTCAAACGTGGACAATGGGTGTGCCAACTTGACAGCCCATTTAATTGAATTCTCTCTATATTTTTCATCTTTCAAAATCCTAACATGCTAATCACATTATAGCCTTTTAAAAAAAAATTATCTTTCACAACTGACTGGCAATTTTTTATTTTGCCATTCATAGGACTTATAATCAATATATATTATCTTTCACATTTGAAGGGTACATTTTTTATCCACACTTATTTGACATTTAAATGGGCCCTTGACTGCATTGCAACTTGCAAATACCAAGGTATGCATGGGTGTGGGGAGAAGGATGCATGGGGACCCATGCATCCTCCTACTCCATGCATAGGCACAAACGTGACACACAAATATCTTTAGAAGAAGGGAAAGAGTGTGGGAGGATGCATACATGCATGGGGCATTCTACTCCCACGCATGCATGTAAAACTTTTAGTTAGTTTTCTAAAAAACTTGACTTGATAGTACAAAGAGTCATTCCATCATTCGGAAAAAACTCAAGTTGACAGTTCGATCCTTCGAAAAATTCGAGTCTTTGAAAAAATTCGATCCTTTAGAAAAATTCGAGTCTTCAAAAAAATTTGAGTCGTTCCAAAAATTCAGTTGTTCCAAAAAATTCGAAAATTCTAGTCATTCCTAAAAATTTCAAAAAATTAAAGTCATTCCAAGAATTTGAGACTTCGAAAAATTTGAGGCTTCAGAAAAATTCGAGTCTTCAGAAAAATTTGAGTCATCGGAAAAATTCGAATCTTTGAAAAAATTCAAGTCTTTGAAATTTCGATCCTTTCAAAAAATTCGATCGTTTTGAAAAATTCTTGTCTTTCCAAAAAATTGAGTCTTTGGAAAGATTCAATTCATTGAAAAAATTTGAGATCTTCGAAAAATTCAAGTCTTTCCAAAACATCGAGACTTTCTAAAAATTCGAATTTTGAAAAATTCGAGTCGCTAAAAAAAATCGAGTTTTAAAAAATTTGAATCTTTTAAAAAAAATCGAGTCTTCAAAAAAATCCGAGTCTTTCAAAAAAAATTGATCGTCTGAAAAAATTTGAGTTATCGAAAAAAATTTAGTCATAAGAAAATTTGAGTCTTTCCAAAAATTCAATACTTTGAAAAATTCGAGACTTCAGAAAAATTCGAGTCATCTGAAATATTTGAGTTTTCAAAAAGTCAATCCTTTTAAAAAATTCGATCCTTTGAAAAATTTCGAATCGTTGAAAAATTTGATTCTTTGAAAAATTCCATCCATGGAAAAATTTGAGTCGACGAAAAAATTTGAGTCACCGAAAAAATACGAGTCATTGCAAAATTAAAGTCATCGAAAAAATTTGAGTCATTGAAAAAAATCAATCCTTTGGAGAAATTCGAGTCTTTTGAAAAATTTGAGTCTTTGGAAAAATTCGAGTCGTTCGATAAATTTGATGCATTGAAAAAATTTGAGCCTTTTGCAAAATTCAAATTTTTCAAAAAATTCGAGTCTCTAAAAATTTAAATAACTCTCGAGTCTCAAAAATTCGAGTCTTTGAAAAAAATCAAGTCTTTGAAAAAAATCAAGTCTTTCGAAAAAATCGACCATTTGAAAAAATTCGAGTCTTTTCAAAAATTTGAGACTTCAAAAAAAATAGACACTTTAGAAAAAATCGAGTCTTGGATAAATTCAAATCATGGAAAAATTCGAATCTTGGGTCAGATCGGGATTTTCTGACCCTTGGTCATTTCAAGTCGAAATTTTCCGACCCTTGGTTGGGTCGGTTCGAGTCGAAATTTTCCAATCCAATGGTAAAAAATCCAACCTTTGTTCGAGTCGAGTCAGGTCGGGTCGGGTCAAAATTTTCCGACAGGTCGAAATTTTTCTGACCCAATGGTAAAAAATCCGACTAGTCGGGTCGGGTCGGGTTGGGTCGAAATTTTCTGACCCCTTGCAATCACATGATTTTGTTTGAGTTTTGTGAACAAAAATTAGCTACAATTTGGTCCATTTGCAATACAGAGACGAAAACATTACCATAAACAAAATTCAACTTCAACTATCATACACAATGCGTTTGTGATCAACTTCACTTTTTTATTTGAAGACAAAAATCAACGTCCTCTCCTCTAGAATACGTTTATGAACTACGAAGAAATTTTTATAATAGTTCTCTATTCCTTAAGCATAAAGATAGTGGAAACTGGATTTCAAACAAAATTCACAATTTGATGGATGAAAATTAGGTGAATATTGTAATAGTAGACAATTTTTGAGCAAGCTGATTCTATAGTTGATAAGTGCTAGCCCCAGAATCATAATATTCTTAGTATCGGGAGCCATGGGGACTACGCCTTGTTCAATGAGGCAAGGTAGATACAACGCAAGAGCAAGACATAAAGATGTCAAAGGATAAAATACATATAGTAGAATCTTAAAGTTGTTATCTGTATCCTGAGAGCATAAAACATAGAAATTGCTGATAATACACAACGGAGGAGAAGCAAAACTCCATCTCTTCTTTTATATATAAAAGATATGTACATCCCAAAATTGCTAAGAGAATTACTACTACTATCAATCTCCCTATAACACCTCTCGACTGATGATTTTTGCCAGTAGGTGCAGCAGAAAAGCCTGCACACAGAACACCAAAAAGTAAGTCTGACAGTGGGCATTCCATCTAAAATTTTCATTTGCACCAGTTGTATACAGGAAACTTCTATTGTAGATGTATCAAAACATCAAACAAAGAGTAAAATGCTTGTAACAAAGACCTTCTTTGAATCTGCCATCAATGCATTTTCAACCAATGTTGTGTGGGTATAGAGGTGCCCGGCTGGTATCAACAATGGTTTCGTAAACTCATACCCGTCTGGTATATGATTTTTTGATACTACGGTCTATACCCGACCCAGGCTAGTTTTAGCCAGTCAATGCACATATTAATACCCGGATTAGGGGCAAAAATTTGAATTTAGCATGGTATCAATATAGTATCCATTATTAGTTAGTTTTCAAAATTTACATATGTGATAAATATTATTCATGGTGTCCCAAAGACATTGGTGGGCACCAACAAAATATTGGCCTTTAAAATCATATGCATATTACATTAAAAAATGACATATTTTTCATTAAATGCATACTACCCTTTATAAAATGGCTAATTTTAGAAAAAAAAATTATATACTCATACGTAGGTTTATACTCAGCTGGTATCACCCCTGCAATACCCAGGTTGGTTGATACCAGCCACCAATTTACAAAACATGTTGATATTGATATCCGATTGGTATCAAACTTTTCAAAAAATTGTAATACTAGGACCCGGCTGGTATTATAAATATCAATACCTACCCAACACTGGTGTCAACCACCTGTTGTGTAGTACAACCCACTTGTTATCTAGCTCTAATCCATGTGAATGCACTGTCACTCCGTTCTCCCTTCGCCTATATGAAACATACCCCTTCACCATCGATGTTTCATCAATGAAATTCCTTGGATAGTTCTTCGAGCATTTTTCATCCTTCACGCACTGGGCATTTAGAAAGGATGTTCTGCATGGACCATGCATCATATATTTCATCACTATCTCATACAACTCCGGATCTTCCTCCTTCACAAGAATCTCTGCACACACAATACGATCGTAATCTCCAACCATGATGGGTTTGTTCTGCTCCTCCAATATAATCAAAAGGTAGGCGTGAGGCAATCCTCTCTTTTGTAATTCCACAACATGCAGCCTCCCTATAATGTGCCCAAAAATACCAGCAAATACATCAGCTATGCCAAAACCACCATCAAATCTCATAAGGACCAGTAGGGTGGCGCATCTCTTGCAGTTGGGACTACGTTGATCTGATGTGCATTGTAGACTGGCACCTCAGAAGTGTGCTTCAGAAGCACGCTTTAGGCAGTCAAGCAAGCACGTAAGGAAGCTAAGCTGTTGGTGAGTGTGCATTAGAGGCGAATGTCAGAGATGCGTGTCAGAATGCACTGTTGTTACAATAAGTAATTCTTTTTCTTGGGATAAGGATACCAATTGTCTAGTCATGCTTGGCCTTTTCATATCTTCATGTAATTGCAGTGTGAGTAGTAGATCAGGTTCTCAGGTCTTGTCCACAGGACTCGAGGTTGTGGAGCATGCGCGCTTTGGCTTTAGCTTCCACTGATGAATCTGTTTGCTTGAGGCCTTGATGTTATCTTGTCTTGTGTTCTAATAATGGTTCGATTCTTACAATAAGAGTATTTCTTCATTGAGCTTGTTGTAGTGAGTGATTTTGGTTTTGGCATGTTATTTGTTAGACCATTCTTTGTGAGGCTTTCAAAAAGCTTATATGAATGTACTATTATACGTCATGAGCATATGTAGGATGGTAGAAATCTTGAAGGCTCAAACTTCAGCTACATCGCAACATTTTCTCTCAATATGGGTCAGATCGAAGCTGCATCCAACATGTGTGGGACAGCTCATTGTACTCATCCATATCCACTTTGGATAAGATCTATGTAATTTGCCACATCATCCATTTGTGGTTTGTGTTGACCTTCTAGATTCCTACAATCTAGGACCTAACTCCTTTATTTTAAGTGATTCCATATTTGACTCAAATAAATTTTTTTTTTACAATGGATCTGAACTTTATGATTGACATTTCACACACGGGAGACCACTCCTATTCATGTGATATAGCATTTTCTACCACTAGAATGGTGCCAAGTTGCCTAACACTACTAAACTAGTTTTTGGCCAATTTAACCACTAGTTTCCAAATTAAATGATATGTACAAACTATATGATCTATCTAAATGACTTGGGCATAGATTTCACACGTGGGAACAGGATCCACACATGTCTAATGATGATAGGTACAAGTCATTATGATATTTACAATATTTGATCAAGTTAGCTTTTGCAAATTTTAACACTCCTCCTCAAAACTAACTTGATAAAAGCATGATGATCTTAAGCTTGACTCCATGGGCTGAATTAGTTTTCAAAGATGGATCCTTGCCAATGAGTTTGATGAAGATCCGAGATCACCATATCCATGATACTGCCTCCTTGATGTTGGCTCCTTTGATGAACTTTGGAGCTTTGCACCATCCTAGCCTTCTTGCCTTTGATTTCTTCCAAGCTTAAAGAAGATATTTCAGTTGCAAGCTCCTCCTCCTCCTCCTCCTTCCAGTGGGTTATGACATCGGCCTGGTAGAGCCATGGTCGTCCTAATAATACTTTATACGATGATTCTCTTGTAGTCCTTAATATAATATTAGTTGGATTTTCATGAAGGAAATCCGAGGCTACCATGCCTCACAATGGCTATGAAAAACAAGAGCTTGAGATAGATACATGTGTAGATTACCAAGATTTTGCATACTAGTTTAACTAGTCGATGATTCACTTGATCTCATATGAAGTTTACACATTCCCTCAACAAATGAGAAAACACAACTATTGACAATGTGAATGAACAAATCATTCTTGCTCTTATTAGATTCAAGAGCATACATTTGATAAGATAACAAATCGCTTAAAATCAATTTCAAACTATTGAGAATACTACATATGCCTTCAAAAAAGGCTTCATGCTCATCTAGTATTACTTTATTACAACCTTGAGATGCAAAGATCTCATCAAAGCAAAATGTCTTATCAAAGATCATATGAGAAGCAAGCATGAATGTATTGAAGTGTGTACCACCTGAAATTTGCTTCTCTTCCTCATGAAATGTGAGCCTTATTGACTCGGCCTTGTCTTTTGAGAATCTCCATGGAAGCATTAGTTGAGAAGACTCCTCCTCAAGCTTTAACCAATCTTTATCATTACCTTGGATTGTAGGTAGATATGGAGATCATACCATCATCCTTTTGATTGAAATTGGATTCTCCTCATTACTTATTTGCAAAAGAATGTAAACAAACCAAATGGATCTCAAGATCCCACAATCACTTTTGATAAGAGATACATCCTAGCATCACCATATGATACAAGAGACAAGAGATGTGCATTTGAATGAATGATTTCCTCCTTTTTTTAATGGCAACATTAGCATCTAATCTAAACAATCTTCCTTGCTTAAATCCTCTTGCTATGCATACATCATTCTTCAATATGGAACAAACTCCATGCTTGAAGTGAACATCTAATCCATTACCCACTAGTTGTCCAACACTTAGTAAATTCCTAGTGATTGATGGAACGTAAAGCACATTTCTTAGATCTATCCTTTTAGTAGATCCAAGACATAAGGGAATGGTACCAATACCATCTATTCTACATTCTTGATTACTTGATGTAAAGACAAACTTTCTAGCATCATTATAATAGTGTAGAGTTGAGTAAGAATCCCTTAGAAATGTCATGTGGGAGCTTGCCCCACTATCAATCCACCATGCCTCACTAGAATTGCTCTTGCTTGTTGATGTGGATGTAGATGCCATCAAAGATGAGATTTCCTCATCTTCTTCCTCTTCATATGCAAGGCTCCCTTGTTTGCTCTCTTCTTGTGCACTTTGCCTTTTGTAGCATTCGAATGCTATATGCTCCTTCTTCCCACAAAAGAAGCATGTGAGTTTGGATTTGTCTCTCTTCCATGAGCTTGATGCTTGATCCTCCACCTTGGCCTCCTTGACTTGGATCTTCATGGATGCATTGGTCTTCTTCTTGCCTTTTAATGAGAAGTTGGCCTTCTCATCTCCATCTTGTAAAGATAAGGAACTCATCCTAGTCTTTAAATGTAGAACTCTACTCTCCTCGGCCACAAGCACACTATGTAGCTTGTCAATAGAAGGTAGGCTCTCTTGAATGGCACAACTTTGGACCAAATTGGAGTATTCATCTCCAAGTCCATTTAGGATTACTTGAACAAGTTCATTATCATGAATTCCCTCACTTATGATGGAAAATTCTTTATTGAGAGACTTTATTCTGAAGACATACTCTTGAGCACTCTCATCACTCCCTCTAATGCTTTGAAGAACTCTATTTCTTAGCATAAGCACTCTAGAGATATTTTTGGACTCATAAATCCCTTTCAAGGAGTCCCAAGCCTCCTTGGCCGAGGTACAAGATGCCACTTCTTTTAGAAGTTCATTACTAACACTCATTTTTAGGCAATGTAATGCTAGTCTAGCTCTTTTTGTGTACCTCACTTGATCTTGTCCTCCTTGAGGCTCTTCCTCCTCACCAATAACAAGATCATACATATCTTGGAGCACTAGTAGTGATTCCATTCTTACTTTCCAAGTTGAATACTTATTAGAATTAAGCCTTTCACTAGCCTCAAGAAGATAGGCTCCAATTGAACTCATTCTTTATAGTAACAAGTACAACAACCAAAAAGAAAGAAGAAGGTAACCTTAGCAAACAACCGGCTTGAACATCATGCAATATATAATATTTATGAAACATTCAGTCATTATCATTCTCAAGGACATGAAACAAATAGTCTCTTGTCAATCACTTTTGTGCACACCTAATTAATCAACAAACGAGTCAAAAAATTTAGCAAAGAGTTTTACAATCAGGCAGTTTGGGTAAATATTAAATTAGTAAATATTAAATCAAACTAAGCCAAGATCTCATATTCACAACAAACACTACATTGGCAAAAGATGTTTGTACAACAAATTGATTTGAAGATGAAGCATCATATTTGGTTGAAGAAAAACACGAATTGACATAACATACACGACAAATATGCCGCTTTAGTGATAGAAATCGATTGCAAAGGCCATTTTTCTTCGAATAAAAGACATCAAAATGACACTGCACATCATGTTTAAGCGGAAGCACTTCAGTCAAGCATAATATTATGAAATGGATTGGAACCAGCACAAACAGACATAATAGACAAAACAAATATGTTGCTTCATGACAAAAATCGATTGTGATGGCCATTTCTTTACAGATAAGAGCCTTCAAATGGAAATGTCATGTTCTAAGCAAAGGCCCTTAGATCAAGCATAATATTATGAAATGTTGGAGGTGGAGCAAGTGCGCGCGCGCGCGGGCGCAAGAGAGAGAGAGAGAGAGAGAGAGAGAGAGAGAGAGAGAGAGAGAGAGAGAGAGAGAGAGAGAGAGAGAGAGAGAGAATTTAGGTTTTTTTATGGTGACATGGTTTTTTTATTTTCTATTTTTTTAATGATGACGTCGAATTTTCTCCATCCAAAGAGCTTTAAAATGGGTATTAGCTGGCTTTGTAAAAATTGTAGGGCATTATGTTCCATAGCTAGCCTATGAAGGCATTATGGTCATCATAGCCTGAGCAGGCTACTTGGGTAGAGCATTATGCTCATAAAAGCTTGGATAAACAAAAGACATCGAGAGTTTATGTTGGGAAGCCTTGTAGTTTGACGGTTTAATAAACCATTTGATTTACAAATTTGAAATGACAGATGGGTATGAATTTCAAAGATGAGCCTCAAAGTTGGAAGGGTTGCAAGTTGAATCCTCAATGCAAAAGTTTGTTCTAATGTGTTTTTGAAGTTTCAAGTGATGTGTATAATATATTTATTCTAAATCTATACCAGTAAAAAATCAAAGGCAAGCATGTATTTTATGGTCAAAATGGCTTTTGACGGTCAATACAACCTTCAAACTGCCAGGCTGACATTGTTGGGTAAGGCAGTGGCTTTATGCCTCATGGGGGCATCTAATCTTTGAAGGTTTAGCTGGTTACCTGAATAGGTGACATCATTTAGCATGAGCTTTGCATTAGCTCAAAAAAAAAGACCTAAATTTTAAACTAGCATCAAAATAAATAAGATTGTTGTGAAACGGAGAAGAGAAATTAGGGCTTGAGAGGGGGCAACAGACCCCTTCGTTTTTCTCCGATCAAGGAATTTTACTAGCGCCTAGCCAGATTAGATTAGATTAGATTATATAATCAAAGTAGTTGGGGAGAAGGATCAAACGGTCGGGTGCTGGTGAAAACGCAGCAGCGTCGTCTTTAATGGCTCGAACGCCTTTGGTTCTTCGCGATGGCATGGCCCCTGGCGCCGGGGCCGGAGCCGGGGCTGAGGCCTTGCCCTCACGCTCTAGCTGCGTCACAGAAACCGTTAATGGATCGCATGATTTCACCATTACCGGATACTCTCTGGCAAAGGGCATGGGGGTAGGCAAGTACATTTTCAGCGACATGTTTACAGTGGGGGGGTATCAATGGGCCATCTACTTTTATCCGGATGGAAAGAATGCAGAGGACAATTCGCTTTATGTGTCGGTGTTCATTGCCCTGGCAAGCGAGGGTCAAGATGTTAGGGCTCTTTTTGAGTTAACTTTGCTGGATCAGAGTGGCAAGGGCAAACACAAAATTCACAGCCATTTTGACCGATCGCTTGAAGGAGGCCCGTATACCCTCAAGTACCGCGGAAGCATGTGGTAAACCCTTCTAAAACCATTTATATTTTTATTCATTTCCTTTCAGGATTTATCTACCCCTGAATAATCACAAAGTCAGTCCCTAGGATTGGTCTGTCCGTTCCCCTTTTTTGTTCTATTAGCATTACTTGCCCTCAAAAAGGGCTTTAAATCCTTCAGTTGCTGTAATATTAACCTTTTAGTGGCAGCAGGAAGGATGTCGTATGTGGGAATTATGGTACCTCTAAAGGATCACATAGTCAAAGCCAAAACCTAGGTTTAGTCTGGTCCTGCAATTGTTTTTCTTAGCATAAGTTGCTTTCAAAGAGGGGTTTATAAATCCTTCAGTTTCATTATTATTGATATCTTCGTAATGGGAGGATGTCTTAGGCAGGGATTATGTAACCATAGAGAATCAAATAGTTGAAGCCCAACCCTAGGTTCAGTTTGGCTGTGCTTAAATTTTTTTTATCATTCTCTGCTCTCAAAGAGGTCTTTACATCCTCCACGTGCAATAGTATTAACCTATTATTAGTGGCAGAATGTCATATACATGATTATTAGGTTTTATGTTCAAACCTGCAACTGTGTCTGTACAATGCAGGGGTTTCAAGCAATTTTATTTTGAATATTTTTTTTCTTTGATCCCAGAGAGGACTTTGAATCCTCCATTTGCATTAATATTGACCTACTAGTATTGGCAGAATGTTATATGCCCGATTATTAGGCTTTGAGCTCAACTTGCTATCCTGTTGGTACAATGCAGGGGTTACAAGCGATTTTACCGAAGAGCTGTGCTAGAAACTTCAGACTATTTGAAGAATGATAGCCTCTCTATAGCTTGCACTGTTGGTGTGGTTACCTCTGCAACACAAGGTCCTAAACTGTATTCCATTAACATTCCGGAACCAGAGTTAGGGCAACATTTTGGTGCACTATTTGATAGTGGCGAAGAGGCAGACGTCTCATTTGAGGTGGATGGAATGATAATTAAAGCACACAAGCTTGTGCTTGCAGCACGTTCGCCTGTATTTAAAGCGCAACTGTTTGGACCAATTGCCGAACATGGAACTAACGTCTTACAAATTAAGGAAATGGATGCACCAGTCTTCAAGGTGAATCTTGCAATCTTGTGAAAGTTTGTTAGGAAGAAATTAGGTTGATGATGAGGCCATTTACATTTGGGAGATGTGCCAAGGGTCATTTGAGATGTTATTGGCAAGCCCATTACAGAGAGACGTAGTTCTGAATATTACCAGAATTACCAACAAAAATATCTAGAAAGATCATCTGCCTACACAAGAATTGACTGAATTCTTGACCAATTCAATCTTAAGATGGGCAGTAAAATTTTCAGGCATCCTTCTATACAATTAGTTGATTCCTAACACATAGTTAGAAGTCTTTATGGGCCTTCAAAGTCACGTATACATGGTGATGATGGACTTTTTGTTCTGTATCAGGCAGAACATCTTGTGGACTGAATTTTTTTAACGTGGAATAAATTTCTATTATGGTTCAAAGAATTTGACGTGAACTGTTAGTTCTTTGTAACATTCCCATAATGGCTGGCTTCATTTATGCAGGCATTACTTCAGTTCATCTACAAGGACAAGCTGCCAGATGCAGATGGTTTTTATGGCACATCCTCTGCATCTGCTTCCACAATGATGGCTCAACATTTACTAGCTGCTGCAGACCGTTATGGCCTGGACCGTTTAAGAATAGTCTGCGAGGCCAAGTTGTGTGAGGACATCACTGTAGACACTGTGGCTACTACACTAGCCCTTGCAGAGCAACATAATGCAACACAGCTGAAAGCTGTCTGTTTGAAGTTTGCTGCTGCAAATCTTGCAGGTAAGTTATTTCAGCTGCAAATGAGGCCTTCCAGATGCATTTCATGTGTCTTATGCTGGTGGTGTTCGTTCATCAGGGAGTTGTCTATGAGTTCGAGAAACTGAAGCTAAACACAAGCTGATTGTTTTTGACAAAGTGACAAACTTGTGATATTTCTGCTTATGTAGATAGGTTGTTTGACTGCAATATAATTTGCACTGCTTTTCTTTCATGTTTTTATCTACCAATATTCAATTAGCGAGCATGATTGGACATAAGCTGGAATTTTTCAATCATTTGTAAATCTGCCTTTTGAAATTGTTAAGCATTTTCTTTGTCGTTTGATTGTTCTTTGACAGCTGTGATGCAATCAGAGGGTTTTGAGCATTTGAGAGAAAACTTTCCTTCACTACTATCAGAGCTTTTAAAAACAGTTGCCCAAGTTGATGAAGATGGAAGCAGGAACCGAAGTGCATGGGGACAGTTTTCCGATGGAACTGACGTCAATGGCAGAAGAGTGCGACAAAGAAGTTAGATATTCAAGGTCTGATTAGGACAGCAGCAAGCTTTTGTTCCACATCATAACATTTTGGGTTTGATATTTCAGTAGAGGCTTGGAGAGCTTATTTTTTGTTAAGGATCTTGTAGCTTGTAGATCTGTGCCTGCATGTTCATTTCCTATTTAAATTTTATACCAAGTAAACTAATGCCTGCATTAGAGCATAAATAGAAATCCTCAGCCCTTAATCTTTGAAGTGTTAGCTCAGCAATCATTAGGAAGTTGCTGGCACAAAGAATATGTCAGATAAATATTCTGTAGCTCTTAGTATCAAATCTGAGTAATTGATGGCACTTCCCAGGAAGTGGCCGGCAGAAAAGTACACACTGGATGATTTACCTTAGATTTTGATAACAATTCTTGAGTTTATGTGGTTGAAAGATGGTCTTGCTCAAATCTTCCAAGAGTTGCTACTAGGAGTTGAAAGCTTAAAAAGTGGTGCTGAAAATGTTATTTGACATGATTTGTGGGGCACACATCATACAAAGTAGACATAAAGGGTGAAGCATCCAGACTCGTGGACATCAAGAAAATAAAACTAGCCTTCCCTGACAACATTATTCAAAGTTCATGAGCGACGTGTAGGACTCTAGTTATTTTGTCACTGATGTTTCTCAGAATCGTAGACTTCAAGGTTGCATTGAACCGCGGTTCGAACCGTTCGGAGCCGGTTTGAACCGGGAAAAAAAAAAAAACCCCAAAAAGCCAAAAAAAAAAATTTGGAATTTTTTTTTTCGGTTCGAACCGTTTTCTGATTTGAACCTGGCCTGACAGTTCGAATCGGAAAGAATCGGCCGGTTCGAATCGGGGTGTAACCTTGGATGTAGTCAAAAATAGTTTACAAAGCTATTATTATAGTTAACTAGGAAGCATAGTTGCACTTA
This sequence comes from Diphasiastrum complanatum, assembly GCA_029204225.1. NCBI lineage: Eukaryota > Viridiplantae > Streptophyta > Lycopodiopsida > Lycopodiales > Lycopodiaceae > Diphasiastrum > Diphasiastrum complanatum. The sequence goes on from CM055101.1 coordinate 30,964,500, forward strand.
TGAATCGCTGTCTGCGACAGCGATTGAATCACGACCCCTGATTCGCTTGTGGGTCGCAACTCTTGAATTTTTTTTTTGGTAAATACATTCAATATGTATGGGTATCAGTAGAAAGAGAAAACATAGAGGATTAAGAGCAAATGCATTTCCAGTAGTTTCAGCCTACTTTCAGGTTCAATTTCAGCATATTATATGTCCAATTCCAGTACATTTTAGGTCTAAGGATTAAGAGTAAATGCATTTATGGTAGTGTCAGCCGACTTTCAGGTTCAATTTCAGCATATTATATGTCCAATTCCAGTACATTTCAGGTCAAATAAAGTTGTAAGAAGCGATTTCATTTTTTTGGCCGATTCGCTGAACCGAATCGTGAAATCAGCAAATCACGATTCGGTGCATCTATGCTAAGAAGTACATGTATATTTGCCTATCCAGAAATCTATTTCAAGGCAGCAATAAAGCAAGCTTAAATTTCCCATATCCAATCAATGTGAAAGATTTATTTGACTTTAACAATAAGATTCTTATTGCTACCAATGATGACTTAAAATTTGGCAAATCCTTTTGAGCATGCTTCTAGCATACTCAACACTAGAGCTATTTTTCCACTTGGCTACACCATTTGTTGTGGTGTGTGACATGTGTGGAGCGGCAAATTGTTTCTTGAACAATAGCTTGTTTCTCCCTTTTACCTTAAAAAGTTTATTGAACTGAACGTAAATGTACTCACCACCCTTGTTCGATCTGAGTATCTTTATCCTCTTGCTTATTTGATTCTCTACAAGAGATTTGAAGTGCCTGAAGTATTTAATAATTTCACACGCACGCGCGCGCACACACATACACACACACACACACACACACACACACACACACAGAGTTAGAAGCCAAGAACACTCCTCTCCCCAAGCTAGCCGCTGTGTACAATCCAGCTCCTCCCATCCATAGGCAAGCCTCTAAGCCCACTGACTGCTATTCTGGTCCGAGGGCACTTGGTGCTCATGTGGGTGATCAGTCCACTTGGCCTACCAAGTCTATGCCTACTGACCCAAGAATACAATGTTCTAATGCTATGCCAGTGGCCACCCCCATGCTTGTCGTACACATGCGGGTATAAGACCACACCGGTCACTTATCAGCTAACCCTAGTCACTGCCCCCCAAATTATGGGTTAACTTGGTTAGTTGTACGTTGGCTCTACCAATGCAAGTACACCGGGTTGCAATTGCAACACACCTAGTCTCGACTGGCCTTAGGTGCGTTTGTTTCGGAGTCATCGACCATCTCAAACTGGTCCTATGACCTATGGAACTACTGCTCTTGTCGGAATATGTTGGATCCAATGACTGGATTCTAACACTCTCCCTCAAGAATGTCATCGCTCCTCGATGACAAACTTAGGATAGGACCTCTTTAGCTGGATCTGACTCTCCCATGTTGCTTTCGACAATGGTAAGCCTTTCCAAGCTACCAAAAACTCCGAGATCAAAGGATTTCTTTGTTGTTCTTGTCTCCGCTCTAAGATACGCTTAGGTCCATGATCTATCATATCTTGTTCTTGTAGGGCTACAATGTCGCCCACTAGGCTATCGCCTCCATGCAAGCATTTCTTTAAACGACTTACATGAAAAATTGGATGCACTTTGCATATCTTAGGTAGTTGCAACTTACAAGCTACCTCAATGACCTTTTTAATAATTTGCCATGGTGCACAATACCTTGGTGATAATAGCTTTGCACACTTACCAGTTCGCAACACCTTAGATTTAGGTGGCACTAGCAAAAGGAACATACGACCTCTCTCGAACTCGCTGTACGAGTGATTTTCACGTAGATAAGTCTCCATTATGGCTTGAGCCTGGAAAGACTTTGACACGCTAAATCCAACTTAGCCTGCATCTAAGTCAAGGACTTTGCAATTGAGCTCAAATGGGCTCATCCCTGTGGACACATGCTTTTTGTCATTATACGCATACTCTACTGGTGGCAACAATTAGTCTGCGTTTCATTAACATATATATTCTAACTTCTAAGCATATCCTCTAGGACCTGGTTGAGTCTCTCAGTTTGCCCATCCGTTTGTGGGTGTTCACTACTCATCGGCAATTGTTTTCCAACTTGGCAAACCCCGCTTTCCATAATGTTGCTGTGAACTTGGGATTCTTGTCCGAGACAATGGACTTCGAAAGTCCATGCAAATCTCACTACATGATCAATGAACAATTCTGGGACTTGCGGAGCTATCACTTTCTTGCTAGTGGCAATAAAATGAGCCATCTTAGGGAACCTATCCACAATTATCAAGATTGACTCCATCAGATTTTGAGTCCTCGGTAGTCTGACAATAACCATAGAGATGCTCTCCCAACGACTGTGGGGTATCTCCAATAAATGGGGTAAATCGGGTGGACTTACGTGGGCCCTGCGCTGGTTGCTAGCTAGCGGGCGTGCAACCAGCTGGGTGCGCATGTGTCTGGAGGTGGCTGAATGGCTGCTGGCAGGATTGCCGTGTGGCAAGGTTTGGTTGCAGGGATCTTGTTCCCTGTGACACTCAGGATGGTGGTATTACCACCTAACTACTTCTCCCTCTTTAGTAGGCTACATATCTTAGTGGCAGCCATGGACAATACCACTATCTTTGTATGTATCTTGCAACTTCGAGAGTGAGAGTTTTTTATCGAGCTGAAGGTGTATCCTTCTTCTCTATGCCTTGTATATTCTTCTTCACACGTGAGACATGGATCCTAGTCCCTCCACTCAGCATGCATCTCCTCCTACCGAAACTATGATAGCTGCTTCTACGTTGGATTTCGATACTTTGCTGTCGGTCAACAATCTACATATTGTCTATATGCAGGCAAGACATGCAAAGGATCAACAAGAATTGGGGGAGCTAATGCAGTTATGGCAACTACTGCACCAACCCTTCTTTACTCCTTAGATTTTTACGAGGGAAAAGAAAGATAGAGCTCCTGAAGTCGTCACATCGTTGATTGATCGGTTTAACTCACATTTTTCTAAGCATGATTCTGCCGACAAAAACAAGATCAACCTAGCTATCATGTACTTGCTAGGTAAAGCATTTACTTGGTGGCAGGACTTGAGGAGTAAGCCTGAAGCTTCGAGGTTGTGGGAAGAATTTTGCAAGGCCTTTAAGGCTACCTTCCTTCCTCTTCTAGATGACTTTGATTTTTATCGTCAGTATGCGACGATATAGATGGGGAACCGGCCCCTTGATCAGTATTTGCAAGAATTCCAGTTTTGCTACTAGAATAGATCTTATGTTGGTTAAGTTGCATTTTATTCTAGGTTTGCCTAGAGGCTATCAGCTGGAGGTTAGGAGGAACCAACCTCTTACCCTCGATGATGCGTTCGCTTCGCCTGTATAGACAATGATACTCGTATAGTGGCTAAACCTGAGCGTGGTGTTCAACCAAAAGCAAAGGGTAAGAAACCATTTTTTTCAAAGAAAGGAAAGGACAAGGCAAAGGAGGCATCTTTTGGTCCTAGTAAGTGGAAGAAAAGATCTACGACCAAGAAACATTTGCAAAAGCCAGAAGCGACAATCTGTGCTTTAATTGCATGGAACCAAGTCATGCAGCAAAGGAATGCCCGAAGAAAAGGAGGCAAGCTAAAGGGGCATCTTTTAAGATGCCAGGTAACTCTAGCATTTCTATTATTGATCTTTCCTTTGCTAGTAAGTCTGTATGTATTGTTGTTTTAACATGGCAGTTTTTGGTCCCCATGACCTCGTTCGGATGAAGGGGGTTGTTGGTGGCCAAGCCATAACAATTCATGGTTCTACAAACTTTATTAACTCCAATTTATTACAGAAGCTAAAGGTGGAAACAAGGCAAAGTGACCACGCTATGTTGTGAAGCTGGTTACGGGAGCAGAAAGTCAAGTGTGGATTCGGATAGTCCCTCATCTGTCGATTCAAATATAAGCTTATAAGGATAATTTAGACTTTCATATTATGAATCTGGATAAGGTAGATGTGATGCTTGGTAAAGAGTGGCTCTATTCGTTAAAGAAAAACTATGTAACTCACAGTTTGTCATTCTTGCATAACGGCTCACTCATTGAATTGAATGGAAATATGGATATTTTTTCTCCTTATATGCTTTCTGCTTTAGAAACAGTTGAATGCATGAATATTGTGGATTGTGATTCATGTGAAAAATTGGCAAAATCCTTGCTTGGCAATTTCATGTTTTTTATGTTTGTGAGTACATTTCACATGTGTGGAGCATGTTCCCACGTGTGTAAAATAGTTTATCATAGCTTTAGGGGTTTCATAAATTTTTTATGTCAAGCTTCTTTGTGTAGAGTTGTGATAGGGCCAAAAATTGGCATAGATGGCAAACTGGCAAAATCCACATGTAATACCTCTATTGAGCCAAAAGTGAGTCATGATGCAATCTTGAGCTAGATAGGCATATGAATAGGGTTTTGACACTTGTGATAATGTAATTTGATGAGTGATGAAGTCAAAGAGTCGGCCTTGGTCAAGCGGTCCAATAGAATTGAAGAGGCTATGATTAGGGGTCCAATAGCATGCAAGGAGGGATTTTCACAAACTCTATATGTACTTCTCCTTATGATCATTATGTAAGTTGAGTTTTTGAGTCAATCTTTGTATGGTGAGACTTGCTTGTTCAATCTTCTCTCTCTACCCGAGTTGAATTAGCTCTATTCTCTCTCTACCCGAGGAGAGGAGCTTAATTTTACTTAGTTTTTTCAAGAAGCACTTCCTCTCATGTGTATGTACTTTGGTCATCATAGTTGCATCGAACCGCGGTTCGAACCTCCACCCACGGTTCGAACCGTTCGAACCATTCGGATCCGGTTCGAACCGGATTGAACCTGGCCTGCCGGTTCGAACCGGAAAGAATCGGGTCGAATCGGCCGGTTCGAATCGGGGTGTAACCTTGTTGGTCATCAACAAATGCATCCATCATTGCCTCTATGCCTTGGTTTTTTGATCTAGATCTTGGGAATCAATCTAGAATTCATCAACAAGTGCACAAGCTTGCTTAGGAGATCAATTGCACACTTTAGGGCATTCCCACACGTGTGTATTTTCACAATTCAAACATGTGTTCGTTGAAGGATTTCACTTATCATGAGGAATGCAATTTACAAAAGATTCACCAAGTGGATGTTTAGACAACTTTCTTGAATGCATGTTTTTTGAAGAAGACATCTACATGCACCAGCTTGAAGGTTATGAACTGAAAGGTAAGGAGGTTATGGTGTGCAAACTCCATAAGGCCTTGTATGGATTGAATCTTTCACCAAGAGCACGGTTTTAAAGAATGAATGCTTTCTTTATAAATTATAGTTTAAAACCAAATGATAACCTTTTTGATTCAAATGTATATTATAAAGCTTACGAACTTTCTTTATTGTTATCACATTGTATATTGAGGATACATTGCTTTTCGGCAGTGGCATCAAACTTATTGAGGAAGTAAAAGCTATGATGTCAAAAGAATTTGATATGACATATCTAGGAGAAGCACAACTCCTCCTTGCCATCCAAATCCATAGAGACAAGAGCAATAGATTGATTAATACAAGTTTGCAAATATATCTTGTTAATCTATTGCATGCTCATAGTTTCTAGAATTGTAAACTTGTAAATTTTTTGATGGATTTAGTCTTATATCTGTCTAAGAATTATTGTCTTTGGACAAATGTAAAAAGAGAGAAATGAAGGAGTACCCGTTTCACTTAGTCATTGGATCCCTCATGTATGCCATGATATGTACCAGGCCCGACATTCCTTATGCAATCAGCACTTTGAGTCAATTCATGTCAAACCTTGGACTCATTGGAAGACACTTGTCAGAGTGCTAAAATATTTACAAGCTACCGAGGACCAGTGCATATGTTACAACAAACCCAATGCAAAAGATAGTCTTGTTCTGGGCAACATAGATGCAAATTGGTCATACAAGAAAATCCACTGACGCTAAATGTGATAGGAGTGAAAAATAATAAGTTGTAGCAATGTTTGGAGCGTCCAAAAGATCTTATGCATGTGACTACTACCATTTTCTTGACTCACAATCAAGCACACCAGCAAATCACTTGACATATATGCTTAAGTTCAAGTTTGACAACACAAAGTATCATGCAAACACAATGCTCACATAAAGTCATCCGACTTGTTTCCAATCGGACTTATTTCACACAAGTGGACCACATTGTCGGAATTCAAGGTGAACTAGAAGCGGAAACATTCACAATGAATTAAGTGATTAACGTTCTATGAACAATCACAAATTACACTTACAAGTGGAAGCAAAGTAGGATATCAATGGAGACAAATCTGTATACAAAGAATGTATGTACACAAGCATTGCCAGTCTCTCTAATCTCTCCTGCCTCAGGCTCTTCCTCACCTCTTCAGTAGAAAGAGGCCACCTATTTATACAAGTAAGCAGAATAATCAAGATGAATAATTCATACAGATGTGCAAATGAACGATACAAAAGTAGGATTGAAATTGCACTCTGATTAATATCAACAAAATGAGTACAATTGCTTGAAGTAATAACTTCAGCTGGTTGAGCGTGATAACGCTGGCTACAGAAAAACGAATAATCAGAAGAAGTTTTCTGATGAAGATTATTATCTTGATATACTCAAAATATCTACAACTACTTCTACAGTTAAATCAATCGCCTCGTAACTATAATTGTATGTACAATGTAGGCAAACAGTCAACGCGAAGTTGTTGGGTCGGATTTTAGATCGACAGTATCGAACTTTACAAAGTATCGAAAAAATATACAAAGGATCGATTTTATACTGGGTCGAAAATATAGTTAGGGTCGGAAAAATTAGGCCTGATTCGACACCCGATCCAGGGTCGAAGAGCCCGGATAAGTCAGACCCGATTCGACTCGATCCAGGGTCGGAAAATTTCTGTTTGTTAGGCTTGACATTGGGTTGGAAAAATTTGATACTGGATTTTTCGATCTTCTGAAAAGCTCGAGCCTTTCGTTTTCTGGGTTTTGTAAAGTTTTTAGGATGCTCATTAATAAGTGGATTTGAGGCTGAGCATCAAATTCCAACATAACAGTCGTCCAGGGTGTACTTTTTGGTACCTCCGCAGTCGGAGCATCAACAAAGGAATCTCCATTAAAAGACAAATAAGACAAATAGTGACTTCTAACCGTAGTTGCAGCACGATTCGCGAATCGCGATTCGGGATTTTCCCAGAATCATGTAGAATCGAATTTTTTTTTTTTTTGAATTTTTTTTGTGCATATGGGTATCAGATGAAAGCTTTGATCGAGGGGAGTATGATTGTGTAGTTTGCCGACTGTTTCACGTGCAGGATGGTCCCTTTACGCTAAAGCTGCATCCCATATAAAAAAAAGAGAACACATTGGGGCATTCCCAGTGAACATAGCAGGAATCTCCCTTTCTCTGATTCTCCCTCTCTCTATCTCTCTCTGATCACGATTCACAACAAACGGAACTAAAACCATGCTGAACAAAAACCTAGCTGAATCATTCTGAACTTTAGCCTTAAATGAAACAATTTTTGACAAAACAACCATACTCTCTCTCTCTCTCTCTCTCTCTCTCTCTCTCTCTCTCTCTCTCTCTCTCTCTCTCTCTCTCCAACCATAAATCATAAACCATAAAACCGAAGTTACTGAACTAAAACCACAAAGAACAATACTGAATCACGACAATGCTATGAATAGGATCATCATAATATATAATATCGGGCCACATGGCACCAAAAAGGGGTACGATGATGTTCCATGAACGTAATGAAGACTATATAACTAAGGCTCGTCAGAGTCATGGTAGGATAAATCATCCGAATCTGTGGACTGCAGATCCCATGGGTCCGCAGATGAATCGGAACTGGAGGGAGCCATATGCCGTGGTGTGGCCCTGGCTCTGCTGCGTGCCCTGGCTCTGGACCACCCCCCTCTCCCTGCCTCTACCAATGCCTCTGCCTCTGCCTCTCTCCCCTCCTCTGGCCCCCATCTGGTTGCCCCTAGCCCTGTGTCTACTCCGTCGTGCCTGTGTGTCAGGTGGCTGTAACCCTACGCCCTGGGATGGCGCTACCCACTGTGATGATGCCTGGCCGACGACTGCCTGTGATGCTCCACTCCTGTCTACAAAAAGAGTACTCAGCCCCCCCCTCCTAGAACCTCTAGGTCTCCCCCTAGGCCTACGTGCAGGAATGGCTGGCTCCTCCTCTGTCTCTGCATCAGGGTCCACCAGCAGGTCAGCCAGGTCATCCCCCTGTGCCTCCGCCCACATCTCCTCGTCCTCCTCTGTATCTCCCTCAACCCACACCTCCTCCTCCACATAGTCTGCCCCGAGCATCTCTCCACCCTCCGAGACCTCGTCATCTTCCTCCTTAGCCTCTCCCTCTGCCTCTCTGTCCTCCTCTGCCGCCGTAAAGCCCGTGCGTCAGCCTGTGCCTGTCTGTAGAGCTCTCTATGGATCTCATCATCCATCTCCTCCTGTGTGGGTGGTGCCCGAGGAGCAGCAGCTATCGAATCCACCAAGCAAGTGTCGGGTCCACCTGCAACCAAAAACAATACATTGTTGTTAGGCAGGTATTGTGCAACTCACTGCATATTTTGAAAGCAAATCAATTCATCAAAGCATACCAAGAAAAAAGGGGTGATGATGTGACTCACCTCGAGCATCTGACCCTCTCCTCGTGTGCGCCTCAGCATACGGCCGTTGGTGTTCACAAACACCAACCGCCTACACTGCTCGATGGACAACCTGTTCCTCTTCTGCGTGTGATACAAGGCCCAGGTGCTCCAATTCCGCTCACAAGCTCCTACAGAACAGTCCTGTGCAAGGACTCTCAGCCAACCGCCTCAGGTCACCTGCGCTGCGCCCGTGGATGCACCACCATGTAACGGGCCTCAGCTGATCCTCCCTCCGCCGACTCTGCTCTCCATCGAAAGGAAACTGGAAGTGCTCAAATGCGAGCAGCTGGCTTGCAATGTTGGCTAGAATCGGACCTGTTGGCAAAAGGAAAAACATGGCACATGTAAGACCCCTCGAATTCAGACACTACCAATGAGTACAATACTTCAGTAACATTGCTACCAAACGATTTCTCACACGTACCTGGTCCAGGCCATACGCACTCCGTGTACTCCACCCATCCCCGGTGCAGCTCCGGATCGTCCCTCTCTCGTGTAGAGCGCCACAAGGGGTGCAACATGTGGGCTACGGCGTGGATGGGTCGGTGGAAGTAGTCCCATCTGGCCTCCCAGATGCGTGAGATCTCGCGCCTCCTGCAACAGACAAATTACAACAATCACTAAACCATAGCATAAAAGAAACGCATCAGACTCGAGTGAGAAACAACAAACTAGACACTGAAGAGTCATACCTATGCTCGTCCAAGGCTGACAACAGAATCCCCTCGCCGATGCGCTCCATGAACTCGTAAATAAGACCGAGGGTGCACCCCTCACGGTATACCAGACGCAGCACTCTGTAAATGGGTAGTAGGATCCCACTAATCTCCTCAGCAGCTCTCCAGAACTCGTCGCCGTACACAGTGGACTGGAAAAATGCCGAAGGGGGGAGGTCTGTAAAGTCCCGGAAGGCCACGCTGGAAACCATCCGCCGCATTGCGTCCTTCACCACCACCAATCGCTCTAGCACCAAGAAGTAAAACGCAAAGCGTGTGGGTGCGGGCTTCTTCAGGTTTAGGGTGGAGAAGGTGCGGAACAGGGCCAACACACGCCTCTTCCTGGTGACAAAAGTGACCAGGCGCATGGCCGTAGAAGTGATCTGCAACACAAACACCCAGTAAAAAAGTTTAGACAGTAGTTGAGATGTGGTTAGCAGCATCGAAGGAAGAAAGCATAGCAAATAGAACAAACTATACCTCTCTGATCCATGGAAGCGCACACAGGTCATGGATGAGCAAGTCTATGCAATGTGCAGCACAGGGTGTCCACACAATGCTGGGGTGCTCCCTCATCATAATCTCGCCCATCTGCTTGCAGTTCGAGGCGTTGTCGGTGACAACCTGAACCACGTGCTCAACTCCGATGTCAGCAATAACATCTCTAATGACCTCCAATATGAAATCGGCTGTGATGACGTCACCACCTCGAGTGGCATCCACGCCACGTAGGAATACTGTGCCAAGCGGGCAAGAAACCAAGACATTGATGACGGATCGCCGACGAATGTCGGTCCTGTTGAAATAAATGCCTATTTTGCCCCTTAAGGCTTGTATACTTGTAACTTGTAAGTTGTGCATAAGACATGGGGGTAAAACATTTATGTACATAGTACACCCCACTTGTGCTAATTAGGCAAGTAAATCAAGTAGGTTAAGGACCCATGTGGGTTCTAGAGCTAGAATTAGCAAGACACCACCTCTATACATAACATGCTATATGTAGCCCAAACTTTGGAGGGGTTTCCACGCCCTACTACACTTTGAATATTCATTCATGATGTGTGAGCTTTGAAGTCCTCTCTCTCTTGCTTTTGTGTTCTACTCCATAGCTGGTTTTCTGAAGCTTTCACAGTGTGCTTACTATGCTGTTATGATACTCCATAGCTAGGCCTTGGAATTTGACAGGTCCATCCATCACTCAATATCGTGCATCCATACCTGCCGCAAAACACCCATTAGCTACATGCAAAAATTGCGGCACCAGTAAATCCTAAACACATGCAAAGAGATTACAAAGACAAGTTACTTACTGCTGCCAAGCTGAGCGAATGGAACTCAACTCCCGCGTGATGGTCTCCTCCTCCTGACGAAGCAACCTCCCTCGTAGTGCCTCTCGCCTGGGAGGTGTCCATGTAGCATCCACGGCCGCCATCTGTGCACAGAACTCCCTGAACACCCAAGTGTCAGCAACAGCAAAGGCAATGCCGCACTCGTAAAAGAACTGGCCACACAGTCGAGTGCAACAGGCCTGCTGCTCTCTCGCATCGATCAAGGGTCTGCTGCCTGGGCCTAACCCCTCTCTGCTGTGCATATGGTGCTCGTGGTCTAGCATGCCCAACGGATGGCTCATCTGTGGGTGTGTCACTCTCTCTGGCAACATCTGCCGAAGCATGTGGTGCATCTGCTGCCGAGGAGGAGGGTCGAGAAGCACCCGCTGCTGCTGAACCAACATGCTCATCTGATGGTCCTGCTGCTGCTGCGGATGGAGCTGAAGGTGCTGTACTAGGCCTTGCACCTGAACCATGCTCTGCCCGTGCTGTACTGGGCCCTGCAGCTGTACCATGCTCTGCCCGTGATGTACTGGGCCCTGCACCTGTACCATGCCCAACCCATGATGTACTACGCCCTGCAGCTATACCATGCTCTGCCCGTGATGTACTGGGCCCAATATCCATGGTAGGCCCTGCCTGTCTGCCTGTGAGCCCTCCTGCATGCCTACCTGTAGCTGCTCCTGCTGCCTGTCCCTGTCTAGAACCCTGTGATGCAGTACCGGGCCCGTACATGGTAGACAACCTCTGCAGATCCTCATCAGAAATCCTGGGGCAATCAGATATGCCCAATGTCCGCCCATCTGGCCCTCTGACCCGCAGCAAGTGAGCCCTAACCCTGGTGAGTGATCCCGTGAAGTGACCACCGCAATGCAAGCATCTCCATCTGCGGGTGCCTGAGCCATGGTGTGTGCCCACATCCCCGTCGGTAAGCTCAACCTCGGCCCAAAGGCCTCGGTCCCGCACTGGCATTGTATCAACACGACCCTAAACCTGCAAATGACAAATAATCAGGCAAACGTTCAGTAGAAAAAAAAATACATTGTAAAAAATTTGCCGCCTCCACTGCTAGCGCGGTTCTGTGCGCGAGGAGGAGGCCGAAATTCGGGTTTCTGGTTTTTTTTTTTTACGATTCTGTCCACGATTCGCTGCAGCGAATCGCGATTTGCAGAATCGCGATTCCCGAATCGTGAAGCTGGCGAATCGCGATTCGTTGCAACTATGCTTCTAACACACATGAGCGACGTGGCTCAAATTGAGAAAATCTCATTGCCACCATGAGACTATCATCTTCCATCTAGCTAGGCTGACATCTTATTAGGCATTTACAAACACAAATCTGTAAAGTTGACAACAATGAGCGACTAAGGCTCAACCTTGAGGAAATCTTGTTGCCACCATAAGGCAAATCAACTTCATCCTACTTATCAAAAAATGATAAATAAACTCAAGACTTGTGGCACCAATCTAGAGATCATGGATCATGCATAACAATACCACCAATGATTCCCTAAGTAATCATCTTCATCCCTCTTGGCTCACAACATAACATCCATGTAGGTTTAACGTAACCAAACGTCATTGCCATAAGATAAAGCACCAGCAAATAGAAAAGCATCACCTATGCATCCAACGATGCATCAAACCTGAGCAACCGTAGCATATCCGTGAGTGCTATCCTGTAATAGATCCTAACACCACAGTAGGGCAAACAGTAACTGATCCACCCAACCTTGCCTACTCCCTGATATAGAGTAAGCCCCTCCTAGCCCAGTGTGAGGATTGGTAGCATGCTACTGCCAAGTGTCGGCCACGTGGCACTGACGTGGCCGACTGCACGTCGGGACCCAATTGGGGGCCCTATCCTGCTGACAGGGTCCCTAGGCTGTGTTAGGCCCGCCATGGCTATGGACCGTGCTGGGGCACACTAATCACACTGTCTTGCCATGTTGGTCATGTACGCTGGACACGACCCTGACTGTGGTATCTGACCTATCTGTGTTCTCTAGGGTTCGGCACTGGTTACGAGCTCGTAACACTCCCTCCCCCTTAAGAACCGTCTTGGTCCTCTAAGACAAAGTCTGGAAAAATCTTGCGAAGGACGCTGCCTCTTTCCCAAGTGGCATTCTCAACAGGCTGATCATTCCACTTAACCAGATATTCTCGGTATAGAGTATGACGAGTCTGCGTCTCTCTACTATCAAGAATCTCCTCTAGTTCATGTGGAGGTTGTTGAGGATCCAATGGGAGAACCAGAACACTGTCCCCTACCAGATTGTCTGATCTGGTTAAGGCTTTTCGTAACTGACTTACATGAAAGACTGGAAAAACCTTACTGCTGTGTGGGAGTTCTAGTTCATAGGTGACCTCGCCTAGTCTCCTACTGATGGTAAAGGGACCACAATACCTTGGAGACAACTTAGCACACACTCCTGATTTGAGGGTTTTAGAGTCAACTGGGACTCTCAAGTAGACTTTCTCACCAGTGGAGAACTGCACATCCCGTCTGTGTGGATCTGCATAATGCCTGGCTCGATCCTGGGACTGCCTAATGCTACGCTTAGCATGTTCTATCATCTGGTTTAGGTCCTCTAAAAAGTTTCTGGCTGCTTCAACTTTTTCTTGTTTAAACCCTACAGCGTGGGTGAGCGTGGCTGAAAACCGTACATCAGCATAAATGGGCTGTATCCCGTAGCTGAATGTTTGGTACTGTTGTAAGCAAACTCTAATATCGAGAGATACTCCTCCCAATTAGTCTGCTTCTTGCTGACGTATGCACGAAGCATATCCTCCAACACTTGATTTACCCAATCTGTTTGACCGTCCGTCTGTGGATGGTCGGTGGTACTCATATTAAGTTTAGTATGGAGATGATGGAATACTGCCCTCCAAAAATTTCCAGTAAACTTACTGGCCCGGTCGCTGACTATGCCGGAAGGTAGACCGTACAATTTAAATAGCCCGTCTACAAACAACCTCGCTAACTTTGGAGCTCTAACGGTTGTTTTGGTCGGAATAAAATGAGCCATTTTGGTCAGACGGTCAACTGTGACCCATATAGCGTCATTACCCTTTTGGGTTTTAGGCAGGCCTACTATAAAATCCATGGAGAAAGGGATCCAACAACCCTCTTGCCTTTAAACGCTCTGCTTTATTTACTTGACATTTCTGGCAACTGGTTACATACTGGTGGACGTCCTTTTTCATACTGGGCCAGAAAAATTGCCTACGAAGAAGCTCATAGGTCTTCTGTATGCCTGGGTGTCCCGCGCTAGGATTGTCATGACATTCATATAGGACCTGCTGCCTATAATCCTCTGAATTGGGGACACATACTCTATCTCTATAGAGCAAGTACTCATCCTGAATGGAATACTGTTTCCATTTGAATCCTTGAGTCAACTGACCCTCAACCACTGGGGTTTGCTTGGGTAATACAGGCTCAGAATCCTCAACGTCATCTGACGACGTATACTCGGACTCATCATCATCCTCAACGGAAGCTGCCGTATTCTTGGATGAACTGGTACCAGCCCCGGGAACTGGTTCTGGAGTCTGCAACTGTCTGCTCTGGACTGAGTTCCAGATAGTAGAGAAGAATGCATCATGCTGGCATTTCCCTCTCAAGGACTCGAGTAACTCATTACGAATCTGAGTAAAACTCAGTTCGTTTATCATAGGCATTCTGCTAAGGGCATCTGCTACTGTATTGAATTTTCCACGTCTATATCTGATAGACATGTCAAACTCTTGCATCAACTCTGCCCAACGAGCTTTCCGACCTCTAAGCTCAGGTTGATTGCAAAGGTATCTGAGACTCTCATGGTCTGTCAGGAGCTCAAAGTTGGCACCATACAAATAATGCCTCGAAGTCTTAAGGGCATGGACTATAGAAAAGAGTTCCTTTTCATAGGCACTGTACCTAGTTTGAGCTGGCTCGAGTTTTTTTACTCTCGAACGCAACTGGTCGTCCACTCTGAGTTAGCACAACACCTACTGCAAAGTCGCTAGCATCTGTTTCGACCACAAATGGTGATTGGGGTCGACGACTTTTAAAACTGGTGCTGTAGCTAAGGCTGTTTTGAGAGCATCAAAGCTCTCCTGCTGTGCGGACTCCCAAATGAACTCCTTTCCCTTCCCCTTAAGAAGATTTGTCATAGGAATTGCTATCTGAGCATATTCCTTGACAAATCGTCTGTAATATCCCGCCAGACCAAGAAAGATCTGAAGTTCCAAAATATTCTGAGGTCTCAGCCAACTGAGTATGGCTTTAACCTTATTTGGGTCCATCTTAATCCCATCTGAAGAGATAATGTGACCCAAATATGCTACTTCTTCAACGAAAAATTCACACTTGGATTGTTTAGCATAAAGCTTATGCTTTCTGAGCAGTCGAAACAACTTTCTGAGGTGTTTTAGATGCTCCTTCCTCGTTTTGCTGTAAATGAGGATGTCATCTAAAAATACGATTACAAACTTACCCAAGTATGGTCTGAGGACACTGTTCATCAAGGTCATAAAGGTAGCTGGAGCATTTGTGAGCCCAAATGGCATCACCTTAAACTCATAATGACCGTGACGAGTCCTACAAGCTGTTTTCGAGACATCTTCCGATTTTATACGGACTTGATGATATCCCGATCTGAGGTCTATTTTGCTGAAAAACTTAGCCCCGTCGAGTTGGTCAAACAACTCGTCTGCCAGAGGCATAGGGTATTTATTCTTAATTGTGACTTTATTGAGGGCTCTATAATCTGCGCAAGGACGCATAGACCCCTCTTTCTTTTTCACCAATAGGACTGGTGAGGCCCATGGTGAACTACTGGTCTGAATTTGGCCTTTCCCAAGATAATTTGTTAACTGCCTAGTTATTTCTTCATCCTCTGTTCGGCTGACCCGATACGGAGGTTTAAAAACAGGTGCTGTACCTGGTACTAGGTTTATTACATGATCTACCTCTCTGCTAGGTGGTAAACCATGTGGCAAATCTTTAGGAAAAACATCTTTAAATTTAGACAATAAAGTTTCTAATTTACTGATTTTCTGCTGAATAGAACTAGAAATAGAAACTTCAGGAATAAACTGAAAGTCACATAAGAATACCTGATGGTCTTCGTCTCCGATTAGCTGACAGAGCTCTGAACTGCAGACCATAGGGCTGTTGGGAACATCATGCTCCCCATGCAACTGGATCTCTCGGCCTTTATGCTGAAAGCTGAGGGTGTTCTCCTGATAGTTTCTGTGGAGGGAAGGTCCTAAACTGTAGAGCCAATCTCTCTCGAGAACAATGTCTGTTCGATCCAGGTGCATTATCTGAAAGTTTATTTCATCTTGGTACCCCTGAATACCAAGATTTAACTTACTTACCATAGTTTCCCATATTTTTTTATCTTCACCCTTAGCTAATGAAACGATGTACCTATGCTGACTAGGTACTTCTGGTAGTTTAAGCTTTTTAACCAGGGTGTGGTTGATGAAATTATGGGTTGCCCCATCATCAACCATGACTCTTACTAACTGGTTACCAACTTTCCCATGCATACGTACTAGGTCATGCGGCCCAAAGCTGAAAGGTCTCGCTAGCATTGCAGAGGTCAGCTGGCAACAGTGTTCATGATCTTCATGATACACTTTGATCTCGGAAGCTGCCGAGTCACTGGGGAAACATACAGTCTGAACAAGATGAACTTGCTTTTTATCTTTCTTAGTGAAAGGCCCCTTGGGACACTGTCTGACTGTGTGTCCCTTGCCCATACACACAAAGCACAAACGTTCTTGTTTGGCTTTCTCAAAATCATCTGGTTTTAAGGGCTGTATGAGTGAAGGGCGTTTCTGAGGAGCTTCACTTTTAAATTTGTCTTCTTTCTTTCTTTTTAAAAATTTCTTTTTAAATTGAAAGTCTTTCTGAGAAGGCTGCTCAGAAAGTGGCTGTTGTCTCGCCTTCTTCCTACCCACTGAATCATCATAGATTTGAGCATATCTGAGAGCTTGCTCAAGGGTAGTAGGCGAGTTTCTCTGGACCTCTACTTTATATTCATCTTTGAGGCCACGGACAAATCCCCTGATTTTCTGATAGTCATCCATATTTTTAATCTTTAAAATTGCTTCTCGATACTGCGAGATATATTGGATGAGGGACTTGTCCATTACTGTTCTTTCTCAGGCTTCCCAGGCTCTATCAAGTTCATTCTCTGGTAGAAATTCTCTTAGGAAAGCTTCTTCAAAAGCTTTCCATGACCGGGGAGTCTGCCCAGTCTCCTGGAGATTTAACCACCACTTATAGGCCATAGGCCCTAAGGAGAGACTGGCCTCAATAGCTTGCAAATGGTCAGGGGTCTGTTTAAGAGCATGAATGTTCTTCCATTTGCTGAAGAAGGTTTGTAGAATATCTGGATTTCTATCCTTCTCTTCCCCATTAAAAGTAGGAGGTTTTAAATCTTTAAAAACACTGGGGTGAGACCGTAAAGTCTCACCCGAAACTGATGGAAGTGGAGAAGGGGATAACTGAGAAGTGGAGGGAAGGCTTCCTTTCGCGGAACTCAAAATCAAGCTTTTGAGTTCAGCGAACGAGTCGTCCACACTGGACTTGAAATTGGCTAATGCCAACTTCAGTTCATCCACTTCTGTTACCAATTGGAGAAACTGCTCCTTGGTAACCAGTTCGTCGAGTTCTTCGGCGAACTGTTCCTGTTCTTCCACTTCCATGGGTTCCTTCCCTTTTCTGTAAGCCAAGGCTTCTGTTTCAAGTTCGTCGAAGCCTCTCTCCTGGGGTTGATCAGGTCCCTGAGGAGTGGTCATCTTCGGAACTGAAAGAGAGCTACCTTAACTTCTGAAGGAAAAAAGTCTAAAAGACTAATTTACAACTGTACAAGGGAAAGGAAAGATGACTTAGCTGTTTCTGAGGACTGTACTTCCAAAGAAAGAATGAAGAGGAACCCTTTCAGCTCTTTTCCCCAAGATTTCAGACCTGCTGTCTCGAAAAATGCCAGTTTGAAGCTTCAAAACGGTGCCAAATTTCTCGGTTCTTTGAGGATAGTAGCTCGCTGGTCTGATTGCATCCCAACTGGCTCATTTACTTCTGATTTGAGACCCAAAAAGTATTTCAATTTCTGATTTTGGTGTCTCCCTACCCTCGCTGGCTGGACAGCCACTTGTCTGGCCCAATTTTCTAAAATTTAAGGCCCAAAACTTGCTTGAAACTCTGATCTGACTTCAAGTAGTAGGTCGCTGGTCTGTGGCAATCTAGTTTGATGTTCAAACTACTGAAAAATTCTCAAAAACAGTGATGAAAAACCAATTTTTCACCTCCCTGTCTAGCGCTGGCCCTGCTAAGAAAATTTGCGTGAAAACCCCTCAAACTTCCTTGGATTTCTCTGAAATTTCAGAGGTAGATGTTTGATCTCACAGCGATGGACCTGCTTGCTGGTTTCTACTCTAAATCCTTTCTAAAATCTCCTATCAGATGTCTGAAATCTGATATAGATTGCTGCCTTTCCAGCGATTTACCTACAGAAGGAATTCTACTTCCTACAACTGTAAATTCTCAGTGAATTTCAAGGGTTTGAAGGCTGCACCTACAACGATTCTCCTCTAATCTTTTCTAAAAACCTGAGAAACACTTCCTATCTTCTGATAGCTTTCTCTACTGCTGCTCCTGAACTCCCTAGGATGGAGATGGCTCTGATACCAGTGTAATAGATCCTAACACCACAGTAGGGCAAACACTAACTGATCCACCCAACCTTGCCTACTCCCTGATATAGAGTAAGCCCCTCCTAGCCCAGTGTGAGGACTGGTAGCATGCTACTGCCAAGTGTCGGCCACGTGGCACTGACGTGGCCGACTGCACGTCGGGACCCAATTGGGGGCCCTATCCTGCTGACAGGGTCCCTAGGCTGTGTTAGGCCCGCCATGGCTATGGACCGTGCTGGGGCACACTACTCACACTGTCTTGCCCTGTTGGTCATGTACACTGGACACGACCCTGACTGTGGTATCTGACCTATCTGTGTTCTCTAGGATTCGGCACTGGTTACGAGCTCTTAACATATCCCCAATGGACTCGTCATCGAATTATTGTGCTCACCTGATGTCTTAGATCTTGGTCATCATCCCGCTGTTCGAGCCAATTACCAAAGCACCCCGCTTTTCCTGGTTTGTAACTGCTTGCTTTTCTTGGATATGTGCCAATGCACCACTTGCAAGCCCATCTATGAGTCCTACGCTCGTGAGATTCTGAGACCAATGTCTCCAGAACCTGATCATACTAAGGTGTATGGCTTCAAGTGACTTCCATAGGCTTTTTTAGTTCTCACCCACCTTAGAACTTGAACCAAACAAGTTTCAACACCTGTGCCAAGCCTAAACTCCTGTACATACAACAAAATGCATAAAGGCTTATACATAGCTCACCAATGCCTATGATGGTAGGTGCCTCTCCATCAATGCTAATGCCTATAGTTGGTTCGTGTGTATCTCTAAGCTAGTCCTGATCTCTTTCTTGAATGAAAAATCCTCAAGTTGCAAATGCATGTGTCGTTGTATCTATCACCCGATTTGGCACCGCCACTATTGATCTTGCTTGTGAGAGCCTCCTTCCAATCGTTGCCTGACATTGGTCGGTTCAAACTTCAAAAGTTGAACTTAATTCATAACTGGCATACCAGGCCTACTTCTCACCTATGATTGCTTGCCCTCTCAAAATGGTTTCTAATGATGAGTTGTCACGATGCCAAATTGCATTTCTATAGCCAATACTAGCTTTCTGCATCACATTTTGCCCCCATGCCTTAATTCCGCTATTGTCGTTTCCAAACACCCTGTACTTCAGCTAGAAGTAAGCAAAGATGATTCCGTTGCGATAATAATGCCTCAATGTGCCCTATTGCAAAAAATGGCACCAAAAAATAGCTTCCAATGTGGCTCCACGACACTTGAATAATTTAGCCTATTAGTAATTCACTTGAGTTCCGCTTATTGGAATGGTGATAAAACTTCATTGAGATGCATTTCTCCCGCTCGTCTGCACTTTGTCCCTAGCTCTAAGCAACACTTTTAGAGTCCAATTTGGCCCAAGAATATCAAATTTGGTGCCTTCTAGCCAAAGTTAGGCCCAAAACCAATATCCTTGCAAAAATGAACTAAAACTTCAATGTGAAGTTTCTTAATGAAGAAACCCATTTTCCAAATGTTGGGTTCTTCTACTCAATTTCAGAGTGAAAATTTTTAATGGAGAAGAAGGGCTCTTTGCACTTCAGTGCCCTTCGGGCCCCTTCTACATGAATTCGATGGTCCTATCGAATACTGCGACTGAATTTAAAAACATTATCTTTGTGGATTGTTGCCTTATCGTGATCCAACGACTAAACATCCTTTTGTGCATCGAACCGGATCCCTACATGCGCTAGGCACCCCTAGACAGTATTGTCTGTTTGTCACTCAAATTGGGTGACCCATGCGACCTCCATCTTCGTTCTCTCTTCAAGCTTTCAGCTATGGCTTTCTTAATTTCAACGAGCTATTCGTTTTACTGTCCATGACTATCTGTAGGCTCCGTTGTCTTGCTATTGTGCCCACCTGGAGCTCGCTATAGCTCCGAAAACAGTCTTCTACATTGAAAGATGATCACTTTTTCACTTGTAAACCCCAGTTGAGAAAAAGCTCCATAAAAAAGAATTGCTCTTCCATTGCTTCATGGCTGATCCCACCCTTCTAGGATGTGCTCGGCTTTTGTAAGATGACCCTGGTTAGCAATTTATAGTGCCCAATTCCGTCACTTGTGGAGAGTGTCTGGACCGCACAAGGTTATTAAATACTTTACGGGTCTCATCCAGTATGACATGGCATAATCAATAATCTCGAGCACTGGAGTACCGTGTATTTTAAGTCTAGGATCATACTGAATCCTATATTCAGGACATGGACATAACATTTATGATCCATATTCAAAGTAGACGAATGATCTTTCCTGAAGTCTAAATTAGCTTTCGGTTTTGTGATTTTCGAATATCATTTTATAGCAATTCCAAAATAGTCAGGTGTGTTGTCTGAGAGACTATGTATTTATCATTTTCCAACAAGTTAAAGTCAATAGTACTTGAACAATGTAAACCTTATCTCTGCCATTTTGAACATTATACCATAGTTCTTTTCCAAGAATGATGAAACCTTGTGAAGAATGTCATACCCTGGCTCAAATGTAAGATACACATAGTATTAAAAGCTCGTCTACTTGCCAGCTTGATCATGGTGGTGCAAAAAGGAACTAGACAAACTAAAATTGACTTCTTAAATGGAGATAGATTCCGTGACTTTCCGTTATTCCAAAAAACTAGGCCAACGTAGCTAGTTTGTTGAACTGCTCTTTTCCCATCCAACTGTAAATTGTTCTGACACCTTTTAGCTCTGAGAATATCCTACCTTGCTCTAGTTTTTAATCCACTCCACTCGACACTTGATGGAATACTGAAGGAGTTTTAGCCAGCTTTTCGTCATAGCCATTTCTCGAAGTAATTTTCTGTTGAGCAAATTTTCAGAATTCTTTGCAAATTCCCTTACTTCGATCCTTTTGATTTCTTCCTCGAGGATCAGATCAAAGGAACTTGTTGTTACCTGCTATCCGGATCGTCGATATTTCTGTATGGTGTCCTTTCAGAGGCCCCTCTCTTTGTGTGTGTACACTCTATATATATATATATATATATATAGCTTTCCTGATGAAAGACGCTAACCAATAGCTTCTTTGGATCGTGCACACCTGTAGCACCTTGCTGCTCTCTAATACCATGCATCATAGTTCAAGCACCTCAAGCTCTCAAAGATGGCACAACAAAAGTTTATCAGTTACTAAGAAAAACTGTACATATAGCAAAAGCCCCAAATTGCATGGGCTCGACACATGTCAGTTAGCTAAGTTGGCACCTGTCCAACTAGTAGGCCTTGCATGGGCTAAATCAACTAACGAAACATAGGACATGGCCTTTGATGATACCTTGATCTCAAATTGATTTTCGTGAAGTACCTTGCACCGTGTAATCGATCAATCAATTCATCCATTCAACGTAAGGGGTATCTATTCTGAATGGTAGTTTGTTTAATGTTTTATAATTCACACTAAGTTGCGTCGGAACGGTGTTTCGGAATGTTGAAACCCGAAAAAAAAAGCCTTCAATGAAAGGACAGTGAACTGTTTCTTGCATTTTTTAAATGCATGGTAGTTTTCCGCTTGATTCCCTCTTACAACTATGGTGCTGCTATGTGAACTGTCCATAGAAGATCCAGATTAATCATTAAACTTTAGACCATAGATCCTAAATATATGCTGTTCTGAATCTATGATATTTAGAAATCTAACCTTGAGTTTTTTTCCTACCCCTGCTTGATTACTTTGTGATTTCCATGTAGTGTGGTATTGTAAGGCTTAAAATCAGCCTTTAAGTGGCATAGAGACGAGTCAGGTTTTTTTTTGTTAATGGGCCAACTGAGGCATAGTTATGGGCTTTAAGGCTTGGCATATGTTTTGTTCTATTTGTATAATTCGCTGGCTTTTTTTTTTTGTTGCAGATAATTTATTTACATTTGACAGCTTGTCAGTGCTTGTTGTAGATTATTTAGCACAAATTTTCCCTGCCCATTTTTGGTTCGAAATCTGCTAATTGGGTATCTGAATTCTGCAGAGCTTGTCCTATGATAATTCGACACATTTTGGAGAATTGAAATATCAGGGTAAACCAACTTTTAGCTTTTAAGCTCTGTGCTAGACCTTTCAACATAGCCGGAGGATGAGCTTGCACGTACTATTTGCTGCAAGCACTCCAGCTAATGGAAACTGCTGAGGTCACTTTTTATGGAGGTGTAGGTACCTAAGGGCCAGAGACAAGCTATCAGAATGAGTTGTCTTTGACTGTTGACATGTAGCATATGTGGCTGCTGTCTTTTTGGAAGAGAGGGATATCAATGAGATTGATTGATCAGCAAGAAAGGAGAGAATATCTCATGGACTTGTCATCTGATTCAGGATAGGGCATCACTTTCACAGCCTAAAAATTATAATACCAGGAACCTCGAAGTACAAAGACAGTGATCTAACATGGAAATTCTGGCAAAAGTCAAACACTGGTTCAGAGTGACAAATTAACCAGTAACAACCAATTGTGAAATAGAAGAATATAGATCAGTTAGAACAGGGAAGGGGATTGAATTGTTCTTGTAACATCATGCAAAACTGCATACTTGTACAAACTTTCATGATTTTGGCGATATCTTTGTTTGGAAAGTACCCTGCAGTGTGTTAACGGTCTTAGGTCTTGCTAAAATACATTCCTTGAATTTGTTATATGACTGACATGATACAAAGTGAGATATATGAGGTCTTTCACACAAATGGAATACTTGAAGCATCAGGCTAATCACCTTTACTGATCAAACTGAAACATGCATTTTGTAGTGAATAGTTCCCTTTGATGTGCTGTTCTGTTTATCATTGAAAAAAAACGCTTTATATCTGGGCCTCCAGCCTTGCATGCATATATGCTTAGTCCATCTCTGTCTTCCAATCAATGCTATGGTTTCTAGACTTGCTGTTCACTGGGGCGATAGACCATAAAAGACCACAAAGATGGTGTTGATGGGTCACACAAGGACTTGAAAATATTATTATGAACTTATAATTTGAGACAAATGCTAAGAATGTTGGCCTTTCCATTTATGGACACATTCAGGTTGGTTACCGTCTCTGGACCTGTGAAAAGTCTGAATTAGACTCATCTATTATGGGGTGTATAGTTCTCCTCTCCATCAATCCCCATGCATGCCAACAAGCATGAAGAGTGTGGGGGGACTTGAAGATCTGCAGTACACATGGAGACCAGTTGCCTCCCATCTCGCAGATCTCTCTACCAATCATGCATAAGTAACTTGTTTGCTCTTCCAAACTTTGCGAGTCTCAAATTCCGCAAGATGCGTCTCTATGAGCCTAGGCAGGTGTTGGAACTCTCGTTCATTTATGCAATGACTGCTTGCCAATGTCAAACCTTGAAATGCGGAGTCAGTCAAGCCCTGATATACTAGGCCCTAGATAACGAACGGGCTCCTCTAGTAGCTCTGTAGTGAAGTCAAGGTGGAGGTTAGTAAAATTCAATTTATCATAAAAAATTACTATCTTTTGGAAGATTGGAAATTCGAGATAAGCCGTGATCAAAAGGAGGTTACAACTTTGGATCAATGCATGATATCGGAGTGACACTGATCTACAATTCTGATATTTTACTGTACTCAACTGATGCTAAATTTCGAGTTGTATATCTTGTGAAATTAAGGTAAATAATTTGAATTGAATTGCCTACGTATTAGTACTATTAAAACTGAGCATAATAGAGCTCAAGATCATATCTAAGTGAGGACCGATCACCAAGAAAATTGTCTAAAAATAGTGTTCTGGGAGTTTGTGAACTACAGAATGCAGAACAATGAAACTCTAAAAAGTTTTAAGTCTGTAGCTTGAAAGCTTGTAGCTATGGATGCACTGAAATTGCTATTAGAATACCGTGTTAGACAACATATGTTTGATGGTGATTTAGGTTTCTATTTATAAAAATACCTTAAATCATCTTGTATTGGAATAGTAGTTGGACGATAGTTAATGCTTACATACATGATCACCGTCAAAAAGTCATCTTGAAGTGTGTGATAGAGACTGTGGTTTATTTTGATCAGAAAGTGTAGTAGAAGTACTCTAGACAATATTAGTTAAGACAGTACTGGCTAACACATATGAGATTTGAATGAAGTTCAAATCGAACGAGTGTTGGAGGATTGTCAAATAACTGTCGAGTGTTGGCTGAAGAGCGTCAGCTGTCAAATAAATTTTGATTCAGGTTGAATAATTGTCGTGTCAACTGAAATTTGAGTGTCAAATAAATTCGAAATCGAATAGAGGTCGAATAATGTTCAAATCGAGGAATGTTAAAAGGAAATTCTAATGAATTTCGAATTTCCTTGCAGCTCAAATTTTGAGTAAAAATGCAACCTGTCGAGTTTTGCTTGAATTTTGATAGGCATAGTGACTATGACAAGGGTTTGGAGTGGAAACAAAATTTGGTGAAAGAGGCGAGGGTTGAAACCACGAGTTAATGTTGAAAAGGAAAAGTTGTACATGTTATGCATGTTATATAAGATAATCCATGCTTATATCTCTGATCCTAACATTGTCAAGGTCGTGGTCCTCAATGTCCATTTTCACATATAGGCACTCATCAATTGAACGCCTGCAACATGTTTACAAATTAAGTATATATATATATTGTCTTCAGAAAACATACACAAACTTGCATTGTAGTAAAGGTATGTAGCTTAGGATGATCTTATGAGCGTATTTGGCTAAGGTGTTAATCCACACGAAGCCTACTAGGTGAATTTTCACATAAAACTTTGTGACTTTAGAATTCTTGATTATCAAACTTGTCTAGGCAAAAAATGGGCCCTCTTTAAGTCCACACCCACCAGGTGCGTGCATGCGCTTAACATATGAAGTGGTAAAGACTTTAAATCAAGGCGGAATTAAATTTTAGTTTGATTTTTAGGAACTTGAGTTAAGAGGGCCTTGTATCTTAGAGGCACGTCCTACATGTGAGAAGTGTTTCATCCTAACCTAGTAATATCTTGTCACGTGGCTTCACCATGTGGTGATTGTTCCTAAATAACCCCACAAACAAACCCTTAATTTTGCAGAGTTTCTTCTACCCATAATCTCACAAAATGGTAGCACATGGCGTGCTACTTTTTTTATGCCACTACATGATTTTTGAGGAATAAGAATTGTGGTTTGATGCATACTTAAAACTTTGACTATCTATCAAATTTTAAATAGGTTTACGTTATTTTAAATACTTTGTTACTCTATAAATATAAGTTTACGTTTATTTAAAAAAAAAGTGTTATTGGAGTTGTAAAAGCTAGCATGCCCGTGTGCTAGCTTGCAAATTTTTTATTTAAAAAATATGAAGTTTTTTTGAAAAACTATTTAAAAAAATAAATTTGTTTTTGGAGCTGATTTGTTGACTAGCATGTTGGTGTGCTAGCTGAGTAAATTATAAAATAGAAAAGCTATTGACACATTTGAGAATTAAATTTTGAGTAAAAACATTATTTCAGAATATTTTTTTCAACTTCCAAACATAGTAAGCTGACGTGCTAAGTAAAACAAATTTGTTTTTTGGCAAACGCCGGTGTGCTATATGAAATGAGGAAAAAAAAAATTGTATTCTCCAAACCTAGCACACCGGCGTGCACAGCTTGACAGCCTGAAAAAAAAAAAATTGTAGTCTCCAAACCTAGCACGCTGGTGTGCATGGCCTGATTGGATTTTTTCTTTTCTTTGTGCAGCCTCCAAACTGTGCACGCCGGCGTGCTAGGTTTGGAGGCTGCCAAAAAAAAAGAATTTAATTTGAATTTTTTTTATTTTGTGACATTTTTAACTATGTACCAAACCACATTCTTAATATTAACTATTGAAGTAGTAGTGTAAAAAAGGTAGCACACCATGTGCTATCTTTTTGTTGAATCATGGCAGAAAAGAAAGTCGCAAAACTCGCAAAATGCCAAGGCCCCTGGGTCTCCAACGCTCGTGCGCTGTCGACATCGTTTGACGTTGGCTCATGGATAGAGGACCAGCGTAGGGGCTTTCGTGGCACAACCTTCCGGCCCTTACTCATTTTGAAGCTCTCATTCCACAAAAATCCATGTCATTTGAATTAATAAATTGCACATCATCTTTAAAATATAAAAACTAAATGCTATAACCATCGCGTGCACACCTCTCTCTCTCTCTCTCTCTCTCTCTCTCTCTCTCTCTCTCTCTCTCTCTCATGGATTCTTCTTCATTCAAAAGAGTCTCACTATGCTATTTTACGTTCGGACAACGACCAAATATCAAAAACTCCAAATTAAAGGTCCATAACTAATTCTACCACCAACTTGCACCATAGCAATTCAGATCTTTTCTTTAAGATTAGTTCTAAAAGGGTTTTAAGCTTAGCCATAGTGAATGGACAGGATGTGTTACTTCTCTCACAAGGCAAAAAGGCACCTTTCATGAAACACCACCGTACACCACTATATATTGCAGTTTCAACCATTTCTCCCACAACATTTGCTGAATGGAGCTCTTGACTCTCCTCTTGTGATTGTGCCCTACCAAATTCTTACTCTACGAAGACTATCATAAGGTAAGCTGTTCTTCTCATTTTATGCTATGGATTGCATCCTTTGTGGCTTTATGTATTTTGGTTGATGTTTCTCTACATTAGGAATGCTCACATCTTTGTATACCAAGATAATGGATGTTGTTTTATGATGGTTGAGGCTCGCTGGTCAGCGATGAACCACATTTGCACTTGGTTGTTCACAAAATGGATATCTCTACCATCTTGACAATGATGGACCACTTCTAGCTTGCATTTCATCATGAAAAACACATTGTTAAGCCCTCTAGGTAGCACTTGCTCTTTAGCAACTTGAGTTGATAAACTTGCATTATGTTTTTCTTAGTTGTATGGACAACGACCTACCAAACACTTTGTCAAACTTAATTTCCATACCACATGTTCTTATTGTCTTCTTGAATGCTAGGTAGTAACTACGTTTTGTGATGGTGTAGCATCTTCTTGCTACTACGGCCTTCTATCACGCTCTTGTAGATTCAATTTTGAAACACACACTACCTAATCTTCATAGAAGTATGTCATTTGGTAAAACACTCTGTAATGGCTTGGCCTAAAACACTTTCTGAAGAGCTCCTTCAATAAAGCATACGTTAAAGTAAAGTTTGATTCTTAGGAAGGATGAATTTCTCTCAAAACTTCATTAGAGACATTATATAGTGAAGATCCATTCTAGCTCTTTTCTTGTACCTTTGGACTTCTTGAAGCACTCGAGACTTCTCCTCAAGTACAAGGACAATATCCACTACATCTTGGAGGATTAAAATCGACTCCATCCTTGCCTTCCAAATAGAGTAATTGGAGGTAGATAATCAATCACTTGATTCCAATAGAAGGAACTCAGAGAAAGCCATAAAAAGTAGAGTAGATGTAAAATGGACTTCTGCATAAATGAACTAAAACTGTCTCTCTGTAGAAATGAACTAAAATTGCCACATGCAACAATGTCGCAAAAAAGCGAGTGTCAACTTTTTGCGAAAAAGACGACAATGTTTCTTAATATTGGGGTAGCTCCACACTTTGTCAGAGTCATTTTCTTAACATTTGAGGCACTTTGAAAAATCCGACCCTGCATTTTTACTGGCAAATCTTGACAGGCGAAAAATGTGAAAAGGCAACACTGCATTTTTACACGTAATTCCCTAACAGACGACAATGTTGCAAAAATGCGACACTATAATTTTACTCGTAATTCTTGACAGGCGACATTGTCTGGATTGCAGAGAGAGAAAATGCGACACTGTTGTCAAACTTGTTGTATTTCTGCAGACTGTGTAAAAACACTTGTAAATCTACAGACTGTATAAAGACACGGAAAAATCCACAAAACTGGATAAACGATGGATGAGGATTAAAACTGATTAGTCGATTAGCAAGAAGGAGAATAATCCAACAATAGCATGCCTAAGCTAGTTCGAGCCACATCAAATGTTACTTTTGGCCTATTCATGGAATTACAAGTGTACTTGCTCGAGTTGCCTCCTAAGCCAAAATTGGCCCTATCACCTACTCACACATAGATGGACATAAAATTTTTTATTAAACCCCTAGACTCAATATAGATAGCTTTTCCATTTTTCACAAAGACAACGTCCTGGTGCATGTCCTTCTTCTCTCTCTCTCTCTCTCTCTCTCTCTCTCTCTCTCTCTCTCTCTCTCTCTCTCTCTCTCTCTCTCTCTCTCTCTCTCTCTCTCTCTCTCTCTCTCTCAACCCACCAACTACATGTTGGAGGCATACCACAAAGGCCTTGCCATTATTGTGGTGTTTTGAGATTTGAAAAAATTTGACATAAGAAATGACCATTTCATAAGAATGGATATTATTTAGTCATTTTCTAACTTTACAAATAATCATTGTGAAGAATTGCCAAAAATTGGCAAATCTAGCCTGATCAAAAACCATGTAGTATAATGTAAATTTTGTACATAAGTGGATTCCACACATGTGAGGCCAATATGCCACGTGGCAATCCACTCCTAATGTATGTTAGGTCAAGTCCATAGGGTTGGTCATGTCATTTTGGTAGTGATTCCTAGTTTATAGGACCTAAATCCTAGATTTAAGGTGAAATTTTGACCAACTAGCTATCTACCAAGCATGACTCTAGGAAATAGACTAGGGTTTCATTTTAGGTCAAGGAGAGTGAGTTAACTTCCTTATTACATGCTGGAAATCCACCTAACTTCAAGAAGGAAGTCAAATATGCTAGGTATTCCCTCTCTCCATAGTGAGAAGATAGAAAATTTTTGGAGCTCATTGGCAATCTCAAGCTAGTTCACTATGTACATTGAGTTTTTGTGATCCAAATGCAACCAAATCAATTTCTACTTGTTTCTCAGGTTGAAGGCCGTACTACAACCTGTAGTACACACCTGTGGGCTTGGATTTCAATGTTGATCAATGTTTTTGATTGTTAATGCTTGTTGTTTGTCAAATTTCCAATCTAGATCAATTTTTTGATGACTAGTTTTTTGATAGATTGTTAAGCAAGCATCCAATCACTCTTGTGGATCTTTTGTAGATCCATTTATGGTCCTAAAGTACAGTACTTTCACATGGTATCAGAGCCAAGTACAAGAGCATAAGCCATTGATCTAATGTAAATCCATTTTTAGCAAGTTTTGGTGCTAAAAACTAGTATTGAGAGGGCAAGCTAGAATCTTGATTTTGGTGAGGAGATTTGATCCCAAACTTGGTAGGGGTCCAAATCCATACTATCCACATGTGTGGGAACCTCTGAACCTGCATTTAATGCATGGTGTTCATTTGATCCAAATAAATTCAATTTGTGAGCTTTTGATGTAATTTTTGGTGGAAATCTTAGGATAAGCTACCAAGATTGAGTGCCATTGATTAGATTTGACTTAGGGTCATGAGATCTAATTAATCTAGGCTGAAATCAGGTCCTCTAAACTTGTTTTACAGGTCTTGAAAGTACATCAAAAAGTGTGAAAGAGATTAAGTCATTTTTTGGTCCAAAAATAGCCAAAATTGGCAAGATTTGATTGTAATTAGATTTCACATCATCTTATCTTCATTCCAACTTTGTGAGGGAGTGCTAGAACTGAGATTATAAGTCCATTTGTTGGATTAGAAATCTAATTTGTGTGAAACACTACAAAAGAGAGACCTTGGTGAGTTTCTAGAGACAATCAAATCCATTTCTTGGCAAGATTTGTTTGAAAATAGTTTTCACTTCATCTTATCTTCATTCCAGCTTTGTGAGGGAGTGATAGAAGTGTGATTATAAGTCCATTTGCTGGATTAGAAATCAAATTTGAGTGAAACACTGCAATTGTGAGACCTCTGTGAGTTTCAAGTCAATCAAATCTATTTCTTGTTTGTAGAAGTCACTAGTAAGATGGGATCTGCTGGAGCATACCTTCTAGAAGCTAGTGAGAGATTGAATTCTACAAATTATGCTATTTGGAAGGTTGGGATGGAGTCACTCTTGGTGCTCCAAGACCTTTTTGAGTTCTTGATTGACGATGAAGATAACCTCTAGGTGCACAGGAGTTAGCTAGATACAAGAAGAGATCTAGGCTTGCACTTCATTGTGTGAAGATGAATGTGAGCAATGATTTGTTGAGAGAAGTATCAGCATGTACTAGTGCTAAAGAGGCTTGGGAGTCTTTAAAATCAATCTATGAATCTAGTAACACTTCGAGGGTTCTCATGCTTAGAAATCAGATTTTGCAAAGCATGAAAAGAAGTGAGGAGAGTGCACAAGATTATGTACTCAGAATCAAGTCTTTAAATAGGGAGTTGGATTTCATTGGAGAGAAGATTCATGATGGAGAGCTTGTACAAATCGTTCTTAATGGTCTAGGAGATGACTTTGCAAATTTGGTCCAAAGTTTTGCCATCCAAGACACTTTGCTAACTATAGAAAAACTTCACAGTGTATTAGTGGCAGATGGTCCAAAAAGCAAAAGCGCTCCATTTTTTATGTAGAATCCATTGGTATAAACAAAGTTAGTTTTCATTTAATATAAAATGAGTATATATAGAGCCTATGTATCTAGTAGCAAACCATGTGCCATGAGATTTTAGAAATCATTTCTAAATAAAACTCGCAAAGAATTTACTCGCAGATTGTCAAAATCCTATTCATGAAAGGACTATCGAGGTCATAGTGTGAACAACATGAGGTATCATATTCGCAGTTAACAAGTATGCGACGGATGGTTTGGTGTGCCCACAAAAAGACTAAGAGTGCTAGGAAGTTCATTCTCATTCCATTCCCACATTAGTTGTGAATCTATCCACAGTTCTGATTCTTGTGGTTCCCACTCAAAACTTCTTATGTAAGGATTGATTGCTTGTGTTAGAGGCTCAGTCAATTCAGGCCCTCTTTTTTGAATCATTTTGATGGATCCTGATTGTTCTTATGCCATAGTCGCATAGTCTTAGATCCTCCTCCTTTACCCTAGTATAACTAGGTACCTGCAACAAAACAAAACTCCATTATACACTGTACAAGAGTGTTGATCTTTATATAATGTAGGTCTTTAATTCGTTCAGGTTCACACGATGCCTGAACACTTTTCCACTCAACTCTATCATCGTAGCAATGTTATTATCGTGTACTATGGCGAATCTGATGGTGGGGAGTTCAATTTCTATGGGTAAGATCCACTCTTGTCCATAAATTAGGAAAAAGAGAGTATGGTTAGTGCTAACTTTATAGGTGATGTTGTAAGCCCATAATGCAGCATATAACTTATGGTCCCAATCCCTTTTGCTTTCAGCCACACTCTTTTTCAGAATAGATAGTAGCTGTTTGTTTGTACTCTTAGCTTGGCCATTGGCTTGTGGGTCATATGGGATACTTTTTCGGTGTCTGATCAACAATTTCTCAGTTAAGGCTTTTATGGTTTTGTTAAGGAAGTGTGTCCCTCTATCAGATACTAACTCTTTGGGTGCTCCAAATCTACCTATCACTTGTTCCAGCAAGAACCATGCTGTTTCTTTGGCATTATCTTTTGCTACCGCTCTGGCTTCTGCCCATTTGGTAAAGTAGTCAGTTTAGTTTAATTGCTTTCAGTTTTTTTCATGTGAAGACTATGGGGTGATAAACTTTGTCCCACACTTGGGATAAATAGTAGTTAATATAGGTAATAGTGGTACTGGTGAACACGTGAAATGGCCTATCGTACATGGGTGATTTTTGGATTAATGCCTTAGCTAGTGCATTTTCAAGTCTTCAAATGCTTGTTCACATTTGTTGGTCCAATCCCACTTTGTATCTTCTCGGAGTAAACTAGTCATGGGATAGGGACGTGATGCATATGTCGTCACATATCGCTTGTAGCCTTTAATGGCACTATTAGTCATTCTATTACATAGAAAGTTTGCACATAAAATAGCTTCTCCCCAAAATGAAATAGGAAGGGATGCATCTAATCTCAAAGCTTTAGCACACTCACATAGTGTTCTATTCTTTCTCTCAGCTACTCCATTTTGTTGTGGAATATATGTGCAAGTAAACTCTCTCCTAATGCCATTACTTTCAAAAAACTCTTTCATCCTATTGGAGATGTACTCCCCTCCATTATCACTTCTTAGAACTTTCAAGCTAGTATTAAGTTGCTTTTCCACAAGAGTTTTGAACTTTACAAAGGACTCAAAAACTTCACTTTTCTTAGACAAGAGATAAACCCAAGAGTATCTTGATCTATCATCAATAAAAGTGACATACATAAGAGCTCCACCATTTGATTCATGTGAAAATGAATGAACATCTGAGTGTATAAGGTCAAGAGGAGAGCAAGATCTTGTCAAAGATCTCTTGAAAGGTAGCTTATGAGATTTGGAGAGTCCACAAGCTTCACAAAGCTTGCCATACTTGGATATGGTTTTGGGAAGTCCACTTGCTAGTTCCTTTGTCAGCGTGGTCTCCATAGCTTTGTATTTAGGATGGCCTAACCTTTTGTGCCATAATTCCACTTGAGTGAGCTCCTCCCTTGCCATGTTCACACTTCCAACAATCACATTAGCATCCAATTTGAATAACCTCCCTTTCTTGAAACCACTAGCAATACATTTTTCATCTTTCAAGATAGAACATGCTCCATGCTTGAAATGTACATCTAATCCACTATCCATAAGTTGTCCTACACTCAACAAGTTCTTTGTAATTGAAGGTACATAAAGAACATTGTCTAGATCTACTTTTTCAGATGATTCTAGACATAAAGGAATGGATCCAACACCTACAATCTCACATTCTTGATCACTTGCAGTGAAGATAAATCTCTTAGAGCTATTGTAAGAAAGTAGATTAGAAAAGTAGTCTTTTTCGTGAGTCATGTGAGAGTTTGCCCCACTATCAATCCACCAAGTGTCTTGATTAGATGTTTGTGGTGAGGATACCATCAAAGATAGATTGCCCTCTTCCTCCTACTCAAGCACAAGATTGCCTTGATTGTCCTTCTCTTGGGCATTCTTCTTCTTGTAGCACTCGGATGCAAAATGTCCCTTTTTCCCACAAAAGAAACACTTTAGCTTCTTCTTGTCCTTGCTCTTGCCTTTGGAACTTGATGCTCCATCTTTGCTCTCCATCTCCATGTCTTGAGTCTTCTTGGATGAAAACTTTTTCTTCTTGCCTTTCAAGGAAAAGTTAGTTTTTTCATTACCATCATTCAAAGATAAGGAACTCATCCTACTTTTGATATGAAGCATTCTACTCTCCTCACTTACAAGCACACTTTGAAGTTTTTCAATACTAGGAAGTGAATCTTGAATACAAAGCTTTGAACAAGATTGAAATAATCATCTCCTAATCCATTCAAAATGATTTGAACTAATTCATCATCTTTGATTTTATCATCTATAGAAGACAACTCCTTATTCAAAGATTTGATCCTAAAGACATAATTTTGGGTACTTTCACTACTTCCTTTCATGCTTTGAAGGATTTTATTCCTAAGCATGAGTATCCTTGAAGTATTCTTGAATCCATAAATTGCTTTTAATGAATCCCATGCCTCTTTGGATGTGGTACAAGTTGAGATTTCCTTCAAAAGTTCATTACTTACATTCATTTTTATGCAATGTAATGCAACTCTACATCTCTTTTTGTACTTTACCAATTCAACTCCTTGAGGTTCTACTTCCACCTCAAGTGCTATGTCATAAAGATCATGAAGTACAAGCAAAGACTCCATTCGAACTATCCAAGTTTGGATGTGAGCCTTTCACTAGCTTCAAGCAAAAAACCACCCATTGATGGCATTTTTGAACGTGAAAAAGCACTAGAAACTCTTATGGTTTCTCTAAGAGATGTGAACCTATAGTCTTCTAGCAATTAGAAAGCTTATAGACACAATCCTATCACTCATGAACAAATCTAGAATGATGGAAATCTAGATTCTAGTCTCAAACTTGCAAAATCACTCAATCTATGATTTTTAGCAATATCAACATGCACTCAAAAAATCAGAGAAAATCATTTAATGCTCCTAATTCAAGCTTCAATTTTAATTTTTTGGCTGATCTAATCCAAGAACTAATCAAGGGGTTAGATTCTCTATTGAAAATGCTTGATTTTGCACTAAAAATGTCTCAAATTGGGTGTGTGAGTCAAATTGTACAAAGTTTTGAATTTGCTCAGCCAAAGCCGGAGCTGTATGGCCTCACACGTGCGAAAAGTGTTCCTACAGCCCACAACAAGTTCTGGTCCAAAACTTTTGAGAATACCTATCAAATCCAACTCGCTACACAAAAATTAGTTAGTTTCCAAAAACTTACTAATTTTGGCTTTGATTTGGATCAACCCTATCAATTTCAATAAAACCTCTTGTACTTGGCTTTGATACCATGTGGAAAAAGTACAAAATGGACCAAGAGTGGATACTAATCTGATCCTCAAGAGGGATTGGATGTTAGATTTACTTGATCTATCAATCTACATAAGATTAAGATCAATCTAGATCAATTCTAGACATAAAAACCTAACAAGAACAATCATTAATGAAGGTAAATGTACTTGCTGGTTTCACACGTGTGAAACCCTGTCAGAGTACGGACTCCAACCTGAAAACAAAGTACACTATGATAGAACCTCAAAACAATCAAAACAAATGTAGACAAATAGAGAGAATTACACAAAATTGCTTCTAAAATCAAGATTGATGTTTCAAATTGATTGTGGCCAAATATGCCTCTATATACACACTTCTTGGAGCTCGAGGTACTGATCATGCATCAGATCTCACACGTGTGAGGATGCTTTGTCATCATCATGCAAATTTGACACTTGGATCAAAACTTTCTATTTTGAGCATTTTTGGTCCAATTTTCTACTATATGGAGATCTTCATGAAAAACTTCTAGAAGCAAAAACTCGCCTACTTCAGCTTTTTCCACACGTGTGAGCTGTCCTCTACACATGGGATGTGACACCTAACCAAATTATTTGGCTCATGCAATCAATAGATTGATGCCATGTGTCATATATCTAAAAAACTAGTTCTTGGCCTTTTTAGCCACTAGAACTTGAATTAAATCATATGTACAACATTTATGATTATGGTACATGACAAGTACACTAATTTCACACGTGCAAATAGGCTCCACACATGTGTGATTATCCTATATACATGATTTTGGCCTTTACCAAGCATTATTTTTGCATTTTTCACAAGGATGTGGCACTATTGGTGATCACCATTCAGTATTTTCAACTCGAAAGATTAATCCAATCTTCTTTAGTCTCTCCAACCCTGTAAACACCCTGGCTCTTAAGTGTAGTGGCAACCTTTGTTGTCTCTGTCTTGTACATGTTTACTTTATTTAAGGAGTGGTATGTTATGAGTAACAAGGGATTGGGGTATTCCTTTCAAATCAACATAATCCCATGCAAATATGTCACGATACTTCTCACAGCCCTTTATACGCCTATTTTTCTAGGTTGGTCAAGTGCGCCCCCACTTTTATGTTCTTTGGGTTGTCAGGTGTTCCTATGTTTATCAAACATACATCTGAGTCACGCACTTTTGGAGGTTTTTCTTCAGGTGCATTCCATTCCAATACTAGTATTTCTTCAGCATCACTCTCGATAGGGTGGGGGGTGTTATGGCCGGAATAGTCCTAATATGGTAGACCGGCTCTCCAGTATTCGAGATTATTGGTCATGCCTAGATTTAATTCCACATTGAGGCCTGTTGGTGACTAATGATCTTGAGAGGGCCCAGACACTCTAATTGGGACATATGGAGTAGTGCATGTACGTGTGACTGATATAGACAGAAGGTATGCATGAAGAGCTGTGACGTATTTATAGCTGACCTGCATGGGGATTGCATGGGTTCATGCACAGGATCCTACTCTTTATATATTGAGGTAGTGATTATTCCGTCAACGACTTTGGTCTAGGTTACTTGATGAGCTCTTCTCCTCTTGTTGTCACATTGGCATGGCTTGGGGGCTAGATCCAAGAGGATTCTCCAGGAGAAATCTAGGTTTGGTTGGGTGGTTTTGCTCCATAGTCTCTCTTGTATTTTCCTATCCTCATCTTAGGGGATTGTTCCTAGTGGTCATTACATTTGATTTAATCAAGAATCTGCACATGGTTTTACCATCACATAAAATAACCCCTATGGTTGGTACTATCATCCCCAATTTCTAGCATCTAAGACTTACAACTCTTAGAAATAAGGTGCTTTACAGTATAAATGTGAACCAAGTGTCATTCTCATTCCATGTCACAATTTTCAATAACAAATAGGGTCAACTCATGGTCCTATAGATATTCAAAATAAACAAATGTGATCTACCTTAGGTTTCTTCTTAAACAAGACTTCAAAAGGTGATTTTCCAGCAAGTGCCTTGTGCAATAAACTATTTGTGCAAACTATTTGTACAGTACAAGGCTAGACTTTGTGCTAAAGGTTTTGCTCAAGTTTATGAACTTGATTATGAGGAGACTTTTGCTCCAGTTGCAAAGATGGTATCAATTAGAATCATAATTTCTATTGCTTATTTTTTCAATTGGCAAGTTCTTCAATTAGATGTCTCTAATGCATTTTTAAATGGATATCTAGAAGAAGAGATTTATATGGATCATCCCATTGGGTTCATCCATGACAAAGACAAAGTTTGCTTGCTTTTCAAAAGTCTATATGGACTAAAGCAAGCTCCAAGGTCATGGTATTCTCAACTTAACACCTTTTTTGAGTTACTAGGATTTAATCTTAGTAACTACGATCCTTCCTTATATGTCAAATTTTTTGATAAAGATATTGTCATCCTTCTTATTTATGTTGATGATATCATTCTAACAGGAAGTTGTATCAAGTTAGTTGAGGAAACCAAGATTGCACTTGGAAAAGAGTTCAAGATGCAAGATCTTGGAAAAATTCACTACACTCTAGGATTAGAGATTGAATTTCTTAATTATAAAGCTTTTGTATGTCATTCCAAATATTCTCTTTCAATGTTAAAAAAGTTCAGTATGTTAGATTGTAAGAGTATAGAAACTCCTATGGAGAAAAATGTAAAAGACCCTAACAAAGGTGATGAAAGATACTTCGTGGACATCACACTTTTTAGGAGTCTTATAGGCTCCTTAATTTGGCTCACAATAATTAGACCTGACATAAGCTTTAGTGTTCATAAGTTGAGCCAGGCTATGCAAAATCCTACTATTTATCATTGGAAAATGGCCAAGAGAGTGCTTAGATATATATCTTCAACTTTTGAATATGGTTTATTGTATAAAAGTGAAGATTTTTCTATTGTTGGTTATTCTGACTCGGATTTTGCAAGTGATAGAGCAGATCGAAAATCTACAAGTGCTTATGTCATATATCTTGGAGGAAACGTGATATCCTGGCTTTCCACAAAGCAAGATACTGTATCACTCTCATCATGTGAAGCTGAGTATAAGGCACTCACTACAACAACAAAGAAAGTGCTTTGGATCAAGAGGTTACTAATGGAGCTAAAGATTATCATGGAAGAGGATCTACCTATGATCATGTGTGACAACATTTCAGCCCAAGCCCTTGCCAACAACCCAATATTCCATGCAAGGAGCAAGCATATCGAAGTTGCACATCACTTCGTGAGAGAGAAGCTCATTGGAGGTGAAATCTACTTGGAGCACATCGACACATCATCTTGTATTGCTGATATGCTCACAAAACCTTTGAGCAAAAGTTCCTTCATCAAGCATAGAGCCAATCTTGGAGTAATACGAAGATCCATTGAGCTACAAGGATATGTCATTAAATGATGGATGGATGTGGTTCTACCTCGAGCTACCTCAAACTCTATAAATATGTGTAGCTCTCCTCATATTTAATGATGAAGAACCAAAGCTTTGTAGCTATCTCATGCCATTTTGGATCCACACATTTTTTGCTTGTTATCTCTCTATCTTTCTCTCTCTAACTCGTGTTGAGGCTAATGCTAATACACTGATATCTTGTACTTTTGCTCATTATTGATTCATAGCTAGCATATTTTGATGTTTAGCATGCTAGATTGTGTTAAGCCATATCTTTTGAACTAGATCTTGTTAATCAATCTAGAATCAGGTTATTGTGCTAATCACAAAACTTAATTAGATCCATCATACTTGTGGACATTCCCCACACGTGTGAATTCTGAAAATTAAGTCAAGGGATACTCACCCCTATCGCGACGCATTCCTCGACATTTAGTCATTGATAATATTCATGTATACATTTTTTTGAATTTCCTATAAATACTTAGTCAATTGCAAAAACAAAAAAAAACACATAATTTGCATTCTACTATTGTTGATACTTTCATACATATGTTTTTTCTTGTTATTGAACTAAGAACATCTCCGACTTTTTGTAGAAAATATATAAAATGTATGACAAAAATGTTTTTTCTATTTTTGATTTTTATTTCTATTTTTGAGAAGTTGACTCTAACTTGATGTGGCACATTTTATCACTTCTAATCATGATATGGCTACTTTTGTAAATATGTACAACTTTATCCAATTTATTTTGTGCAATTTTTTCTTTAAAATCTTTATGGTCACTTTTCACTTCATTGAAAATTAAAATAGAATCATTGTTAGTGTGCCATCTATAAAATAGAGAAATAATGTTGGTTTTTTTTGACATTTTGCTTAAGAATGGGGTTAAATTTCATGCAATTTAAGTATATTTATGTGTATGCAATAATATAATTTGCTCATATACACGTTTTCTCTTTCAATGATATAGCAATTTAAGCTCGCAACACTATACTCATACATATTGTTACTATATTTAATTAAGTTAGCTATCAATATGAAATATTATATCACTCATTTACTCTTTTAAGAACTTGAAAGTATAACTTTGTTGATTTTTATGATTCTGACTCTCATGTAAAAGGCTTTTAAATTGACATTTTCTTAGAAAATTTATATGCCATATCAAAGAGACCCCAATAAATTCATCACCACATGTATAAGTTTTTTTCTAAAATTGTACAATAAGGTAGATCTATAATTATTGAAAGCAATCATTCTTGCAATGTCCACTCATGGTCATGCCCATGAATTTTCATGTATCCACTGAATACCATAAAATAAGAATCAACTTTTCTTACGATACTTTAAAATGTGATTTAGGAATGTGCACATTGTGGTGTGTTTGTTTTTTCAGCATAAATGTTCATGGTGCTGTGATTCAAGATATACATTTTCAATTAGAAACTTGGATAGTAATTAAATCTAAAATGCATGAGTAGTTCCACAACACCATCATTTTACTTATATAAAAGCATGTGCTAGGATCTTACAAATTCATATCTCCCACTATATGGAAATCCCCACCTATATAACATTTAAGTGGAGATAGTTAATGTGCATATATGAATTCATCCATTCTTGTTGGCAATGTGTGCTATTCTTAATGCCTTAAACTATTGTTTATTACAATGTGAACATTCAAGCTTTTAGCATAAAAATTTAACTAGTACTAGAATGGCGTGTTTGGATTATGCAAGCATCATCATAGAGTGAGTATACAACTATACAACTTTTGGCATGTGAGCAAGTTCTATTTATGTCTAATTTACAAAAACTTCAAAGCACAAATTAATGTGTTGACTTATTGTGATAGGCTCTACTTATTTTGCATTTGCAAATATACAATATCTACACTATACCTCAAGTGATAACCACAATATAGATAACAAACCTTACAATCTGTATTGGCAAATTGACTATGAAGTATCCCATTTATCGATAAACTTCTAGATGTCCACTACCATATGGACAATATGATCCAAGTTAGTTATGATGAGGGAGAAAACCAAAATTTAATAGATTGATATATTGAAAAATCATCTACATGTCAACTACTTCTTCAACGAGATTGCACTTTTGACAATTCTAGATAAAATGCATATTATTTAAAATATTACTCACAAATTGATGTATTTTTGAAGAATTTTTTACAACGTGTGTATGGAAATTGACTTGATATTTTGTTTCGTTGCTCTATAAGAGTCCTAGTGGAAGACGTGTGTCAAGTTCACCTATTCATCTTTTTCTTGATGAAGAGAGAGAGAGAGAGAGAGAGAGAGAGAGAGAGAGAGAGAGAGAGAGAGAGAGAGAGAGAGAGAGAGAGAGAGAGAGAGAGAGAGAGAGAGAGAGAGAGAGAGAGAGAGTACATATATAGATTTATTAAAGTTGCAATAAAATAGCCATGGTTCTTCATGAGAATTTTTGTTTTTACATTTTTCAATACTATGCTTTCCACTAGCAGCATTCTATAGAATATTCATCCTATGCATCCACATTTAAGTCTAGCAAGTTTGGAGTTTGAGATCCCACATGTTCATGTTGACCACACAGATATCAAAACAAAGCCCTAGCTCTACATGGACCCCAACATATCATCTATTTAGATGTAAAATTGTCTTGACACCGTCAATGTCTAAATCATAATACATGAAGTGGTGGAACTATTTGGAAGATATATGATCTAGATTATGATCTAACAATTTGATTAGGTGCCACTATAATGATCGCCAAGTGAAGATCTTCAAGAATCCTATCACATGCAAACCAAAAGGACACCTGTGGAGCATAAACCACCCAACCAACATGAAGAGGCGTCAATAGCCTAACCTATCACCCCCAAGCCACAATGAATGAATCTAAGAGAGGAGAGGAAACTTGGCTCAAGAATATGAAATTCCAATAGGGAGATGGGCGAGTTTCCATGGTAAGTATTCTCTCCAAGAGGAGAGAATATTTCTCTTAGGATCCCCATGTAGCCTGTATTAAGCTATTGACCTCCTATTCTTGTATTAAAGCAGTCATTCACCATGCAAGTGGTCCTATGTCCAATTATAGGTCTGGGCCCTCATATGATTATTAATTACTTGTAACGACCACATCCAGAATGACGTAGCATAACTAATAACCACATACAAGTGGAGTGACCGACTATCCACGTCAGAAATTATTTTGATTCCCTCATACAGGACATGGACATAACAATCAAGACCATTGAGGAAGTTAGAAAATTCTTCGCAAAGCTCAAAACCAAAGTTTGGGAGAGATTCGAGTCTAAAACAAAGTTCAAGTCCACATTTGAGTTTGACATGTCAAGAAGAAAATACTTCAAAACAAGATTATGATACTAGTATTATGGCAACATATCATGCCCATGATTGGACTACCCTTAAATTAATGTCTTGTAAGGAGGTTAGGAGGCCTATCTCGACCTGTAAATTAGCTTTGGTTATGAGGAGTTGGAGCCCTCATGGTATTAAATTCATAATTAATGGTTTAGAGACCTAAAACTTATGATGGTGGATGTGCATGGTACTAGCAAGTGACTCATAGGAGGAGTGGCTAATGTGCCCAACCATTGAAATGTCTCAATGAGGTGTCATAGTTTACTCCTTATTGTTGGAAGTAAATCTGGTTTGTCAATGTTTGGCTAGATCTACTCACGATGTGGTGTAGTATAGAGAGGATCGTCCGCTTTCTAAGTTTTTACCAAGCTTTAGATGGAGTATGAAAATAAAATAATGATGAAGCACTAAGGCTTACCCAACTAGTGCCCAAAATAGAAATGAAATTAATTGAGATGACAAAATACAAAACCTTACTAAGGCTCACCCAACTAGCAAGGTGATTAGACTAAATCCTAGATTAACACCCAAAGGGTAATAAAATGAGATTGCGACAAATACTAAGCAAATAAGCAATAATGAGCATGCCACAATAAACCCGATGAAAAGGAGGCAAGAGGAGGCCCGAGCACCTTCCCTCCAGCTATGCACCTTTCCAAAGGGAACACAAATGAAATAGAATGATAATTCTCCAAAATAGAGAGCAAGATAGCTTAATCTCAAAAGTGTCGTTTACAATGCAAATACCTCTCCTTTATGGCAAGGAGGGTCTTCCATAAGTGTCTACTAACTTATGGGACTAATCTGTTTCTAGCCTTTCAAGAACTTCTAACTTAGGATTTAGAACTTCAAATCTCTTAACTTAGAAAAAATTAAGATAAAATATTTCTAATCTTAAGTTTCCAAAGTCTAAGTTCTAAATCTAAGTTTAAGCTATTTTATTATTATTTAAGCTTCTACTCATGGACTTACAAAACACATGCCATGGCTTGAAGTTTATTGACAGATACTCATATGTGGTCTTACAAAACACATGCCACGGAGTTTTATTTCTTTCTTTTCTCTGTGTTAGCACAGTTGCTAATATTATCCCCCTCCTTATTGGATTGGTGGTCCCACATCAATCGACGCCTTTTTGTCCTAGATCTTTTGTGCTTCTTGGAGGCGAGACTATTGCTGTCGGGAGTGGTCAATTGTCGTGCCGATGCCCTCCATCATTTGCCACCGTAATTTGTTCAGGAAGGGCATGGGTTTTTAGTAATGGAGCATACCTTGGAGAAAGTTATGGGTTTTCCATAGCTCCACCATATCAACATGTAGGGCGGAAGTGAGTGCAGTGCGATAATAGAGCCTTGCAAAGTTGATATGGTCGTCTTGTGTGCGCAAGAGTTTAAGGGTAGGGCGATTAAGGGTAGTCCTCGATCCCCAAAACCTCT
Source organism: Diphasiastrum complanatum (assembly GCA_029204225.1). Taxonomy (NCBI): domain Eukaryota; kingdom Viridiplantae; phylum Streptophyta; class Lycopodiopsida; order Lycopodiales; family Lycopodiaceae; genus Diphasiastrum; species Diphasiastrum complanatum. Next base: position 31,007,528 of record CM055101.1, read on the forward strand.
AAGTTCTGCCAGAAATGCCACCAGGCCGCAATTATCCGCAAAATATCTGACATCGCGATCAGGATCGCCATGGTGCTTCTGGTAGAATATATACTCGACAGTTGGTGATCATGTCTTTGGCTAAGTTGTCGGTATCCACGTCTGTGAGCTTAGGTCAAAAGATTCTGTTCTTGACCTTGGTGGTAGGAAACGGTTCTCGCCTCGCTACTAGATAGTAATAAGAATTGGTGCGCATGCAGGAGGGAGCTTCGAGATACCGTGCCATTGAGATCTTACTTTGCAGGAAGAGCTGATGACGCCAGAGAGGTTGTGGATCCAGGAGTTTGACTGCTCTTTTATGTGTCTGACACTGGTCCAAATCTGGCAGTATGTAGCCACCTCGCTCTTTTGTTGTTGGATACTTCTTTGCAAACTCCTGAGAGGCGCGCAACTCCTTGCTTGGTTCTGTGGGCGTGATTCGGTGCCGGATGTCAAAATATTGAAAAAATCTATCTAATGTTGTGAGTAGGGGTCCTAAAAATGCCAAAGATGAATTAAGCTCTTTTGGCTTAGTAAAGACCCATCTTAGAATAAAATATCCAAGGTAGGTAGAAGTAGAAACTCGAGCTACCATAGGAATTGCCATTTGTACTTTGCATGTCACATTTAATGCATGAAAAGACTAGGTGGCACAATTAGACATAGTGAGGTGGCTTGAATAAGTCTAGATAGCTTGAGAGGTGGATTCATAACTCCAATTCAACTCAAAGTAGGAGAGTCCATGAATCTATATATATGTGATGTTCTCTCATTGAGAAAATGATGAAATTTGTGTGTAATGCAAATTTGGAGGCAAGCTCTTTGTGCCCTCTCTCTCTACTCGAGTTTTGTACTTTCATTTTCTCTCTCTAGCCGAGTTGAGGCATTTATTGTGCTTAGTTTCATGTTTTGTTGACAGATCTTGCTTGTAACACAATAATATTTCTTGTATGATCAGTTCCATATTGTCAATCAATGCTAGTCTGATCTTTATGGTACTATTGGGCTTAGGAGATCAAAAGTACATGTGTAGGGCATCCCACACGTGTGAATTCAACGTGGTATCAGAGCCTACCTAGGATTTACAAGCAAATCTAATTAAAAAGTTTGCAAATTTGATCAAATTTCAAACTAGGAATTTTCTAGATTCTACTTTCTAGCTAGTTTGCAGTTTTCTGGTGATTTAGAGCTTCAAACCACTTTGAATGGTCCAGATCAGGTACCATACGGAATTTCAGGTGATGGCACGTGTGAAATCTGCCTATTTTCAGTTTGGTGGTTCTCTCTCACCTCAGATCCAAATTTCATGCAAATTAGTCCACTAGAAAGCTAGAAATGGTAGAATCTGATGCAATTTGAATCATGACAGTTGGATAAGCCAATCAAAAGTTATAAGCTTTTGAAGAATCGTAGGTAGGGCACCTAGACCTGTGGAAAATCGTGAGTATACGTCATTTATTGCTTGAATGATCACAAAATCATCCAGAAGTTGACTAATCTCATCTATATGTGATTTAGACAAAATTTATAGGTTCTAGGCAAATTGTTTCATACAAACAGATTGTATTTGAGTCAATTTGAACTTTTGCAATACTTCATCTTTTTTTATGATTCAAATCTTGTTTTAGAGAGATTGTCAAGCTAGTGAGATCTATCTCACAGTTTTTTGCTTTGTCTTACATAGGATTTGGTTTTTTGCCCTTGATTGGTTCCTATAGTGAGAAGATAAGCAATTTTTTCATCCATATTTATTGATTTCCATCATTCTTTATGACTTGAATGGTGTGAAGAATTGAAAAATATTATCTATGTTAGATATAGGGGTCTTATGTTTTTTTACATCAAGCATCTAGGTGTAGGATGTTGATAGGAACAAATTTGGCATAGATGGCAAATTATGGATTTCCACTTGTAATGCCACTATTGAGCCAAAATAGAGTAAGAGGCTAAACTCGTGCCAATTAGAGTGTAGACAAGTGGAATGCTTTTGTTTGATGAATTCTAAGAGGTCCAATTTAAGAGGTGACAAATTGTGGTCCAATCATAGTTAAGCATAGTGGTAGCTCGTGGATCTACTAGTATCATTGTACTTCTCATTTTGAAGCTATTTGATTTGGTGATTATGTGGATTTTGAGTGTTATTGGATTTCTAGCTTTCTCTCTCTACCCGAGAGCTCATGATGTTTTTTCTCTCTCTACCCGAGGAGAGCAGCTTGTTTTTACTTAGAATATTTTTTGAATACTTCCCACACGTGTGAGTGAGAGTTGGAAGTGATTGAATTCATGTACTAGTGTGTTTTTGCCATATGATCTAAGATTGATCTTGAATCTCAATCTAGTCTTGACCTTGGTGCATCTACACACCTTAGGAGATCACAAGTACATGTAGTGGACAATCTACACGTGTGAAATCAACATGGTATCAGAGCCTACCTAAGGTTACCATGCATTTTGATCCATTTAAGTGAAAACTATTCATCAATCTTGAGCTAGAAATTGTCAAGGCCCATTTTCCTAGCTATCTTGTTCAATTTTGGATCAAAAGAGATCAAAAGGACATTGATTGGGTCTGACCTGGTACTGTATGGAATCAGGTGCTCAGACACGTGCGAGGAACATCCAATTTTAGTTTGGAAGTTCTCTCTCATGCTTGATCCATTTATTTTGTTTGATAGCTTGTTTTGAAGCTATTTTAGTCTAGTTTCTGATGCAATCAGTTTCATTCCATTTGGTTGAGCCAATCAGAAGTTATAAGCTTTTGAAGAGGGTTAGGTAGGGCACCTAGACCTGGGTGGACACATTTGATTTGGTCAAGAGATTGCTTGGTTGATCCAAAATCACAGTTGTACGCTTACCAATCTCATCTATATGTGATCTAGGCACTATTTTGATATCTTAGCCATTTTGTTTCATGCAATATCATTGTATTTGAGTCAAATTTGGTTTCTTAGTGTACTTCACACGTGCTAAGAGTTTTTTATCCTAACTTCGCCTATACTCCATCATTTGATGTGAAATAGATCTTGTTTTAGAGAGATTTGTGTAGCTAGTGAGAATCAATTCACAAATAGTTGCAAGATCTTTCATAGGAGGAGATAGTACTCTATTATTGGATCCTATTGAGGGTGTGTAGCAACATTTATTGTTCATCATTTGAGTTTTCTTCACTTCAAATGTCTTCAATGGGTTCATCCTTGTTGGAACCAAGTGAAAGATTGTCCACTTCAAACTATTCAATTTGGAAAATGAGAATGGAGTCCATCTTGATCCTTGAAGACATGATGGACATAGTTTTTGGCCTTGAAGAAGAACCACAAGTTCTTCAAGAGATTCAAAAATACAAAAAGAGAGCTAGGATTGGTCTCCACTACATTAAGATGAATGTCTCTAATGAGATATTGAGGGAGATAGGTACTTGTACAACAGCCAAAGAAGCTTGGGATTGTCTCAAGACTATCTATGAGGCTAAGAATACCTCTAGGCTTCTCACCCTTAGGAATCAAATCTTTCAAAGTAGCCAAAAGAGTTATGAGAGTGCATCTAGTTATGTTTTGAGAGTAAAAGATATTCATAGAGAACTTGCTTGTATTGGTGATTCCATCAATCAAAATGAGCTAGTTCAAGTCATTCTCAATGGCTTGAGAAGTGAATTTGATAACCTTGTCCAATCCTATGCCATTAAGATGGAGCTACCAAGTTTGGAGGTTCTCCAAAGTGTGCTAATTTCAGAAGAATCAAGACAAGAGTACAAGCTCTTGAGGATGGACAAGCTCTCTCTCACTCATAATGATGGAAAAGCTCTCTTTGCCAAGGATAAGCACAAAGGGAGGAGCAAGAACCAACATCAACAATCCTCAAGCAAGGACAAAGTCAAATCCAAAGACAAAGATGAGGAGGAAGATGATTCCTTTAATGCTTCATCATCCAAGCTCAAGAAGAAGAAGATCAAGTGCTTTTATTGTGGCAAGAAAGGCCATTATGCCACCAATTGCTTCAAGAAGAAGAATAAACTCAAGCAAGCCAACATTACCAATGAGAAGGAAGACACTATTGCAAGTGATGGAGAGGGATCTCTTATGGTCTCTAGTTTCTCATCTACTCCTTTTAAGAAGGACAACCTATGGTATATTGATAGTGGAGCCTCTTCACATATGTGTAGCTCCAAGGACTCTTTCTCTTCTATTGCACCTTATGATGGAGTCAAGAAATCAATATACACAGCAAATGATTTTGAATGTCCTATTGAAGGCATAGGGAACATTCTCTTGAAGCTTGCATCCTCTAAAGTTCTTTCTCTCTCTAAAGTTCTTTATGTACCTAAGCTTACTAAGAATCTTATTAGTGTTGGCCAATTGCTTGATAATGGCCTTGATGTAAAATTCAATGTTGATACTTGCACTATCAAGAAGAATGATGAGATACTTGCATTAGGATCTAGATTTGGAGGCATCTATAAACTAGATTCAAATGAGTATGTGAATGCTTGTAATGTTGCTCTTGTGAACAAGCTCTCTATGGAGGAATTATGGCATAGGAGGTTGGGACATCCCAACTACAAATCCATGCTCTCTATGATCAAAGAAGCCAAAGCTATTGGCTTGCCAAAGTCATTCTCCAAGAAGATCAAGCCTTGTGAGGCTTGTGCTATTGCTAAATCTCACAAAAAGCCATTTACAAGATCTTATATCAAAAGCAAGCATCCTTTGGAGTTAATCCACTTGGATGTGCATTTCTCATCAGCTACAAGCAAGGGAGGAGCCACTTGTTTTGTTACTTTCATTGATGATTTCACAAGATTCACTTGGATATATCTTCTTGCTTCAAAATCTATGGTGTTTGATCATTTCCTTATTTTCAAAGCTTATGTAGAGAAGCAATTCTCATTCAAGATTAAAGCTCTTAGAAGTGATGGAGGTGGTGAATATATCTCCGATAAATTTCAAGACTTTTGTGAGCTTGAAGGCATTAAAAGAGAGTTTTCTTGTGCCTACTCTCCATCTCAAAATGGAGTGGCCGAGAGAAAGAATAGATCTCTATGTGAATGTGCAAAATCTATGAGAATTGAGGCATCTTTTCCCAAAGATTTTTGGGAAGAAGCCATTTATTGTGCAAATTATCTTTGCAATAGGCTCCCACATATAGCTCTTGGAGGAAAATCACCATATGAAATCTTATATTTGAAGAAGCCTAAGGTTGATCACCTTAGAGTTTTTGGATGCATATGCTTTGTCCATATTCCCTTGGAAACAAGGAAGCTAGTGCATGCAAAGGGATCATGGTTGGATACTCATCCACCAAGAAGGCCTATAGAGACTTTATACTCTCTACTTCTCAAGTTATTGAAAGTAGAGATGTTGTCTTTCATGAAGATCAACACTCATCTTTTGAAGAGGCCGAGATCAAGAAATCTATGGATGCATCACCAATTATTGATTTTGAAGACAATCATGATGTGATGGGGTCGAGATTTGAAGAAGACTCTCCTCGGATTTTCTCACCAAGAAGATCCATGAGAGATAGATCCGAGCCTAAGAGGCTCTCATATGTTGACAAAGGCAAACAAATGGATCTTGATTCCACTAATTATGTTTTTTATGTCTCTCATGAAGAGCCAAAGAATGTACAAGAGGCACTCAATACCAAGAAGTGGTATGATGCCATGAAGCAAGAGTATGATGCATTGATCACCAACAATACTTGGGAGCTTGTGGATCCTCCATCCAACAAGCATGTGAATGGTTGCAAGTGGGTATTTTGGATCAAGTTCAATCATGATGGCACCATCAACAAGCAAAAATCAAGATACTATATCTCTCTCTTCATGTGAGGCCGAGTACAAAGCACTCACTACAACTACCAAAGAGGTGCTTTGGATCAAGAGGTTATTAATGGAGCTAAAGTGCATCAAGGAAGATGATCTACCAATGATCAAGTGTGATAACATCTCGGCCCAAGATCTTGCCAATAATCCCATATTTCATGCAAGAAGCAAGCACATAGAAGTGGCACACCATTTTGTGAGAGAAAAGCTTATTGGAGGAGAAATCTATTTGGAGCATGTCAACTCGTCCTCTTGTATTGCCGATCTACTCACCAAGCCTTTGAGCAAAAGTGCTTTCATCAAACATAGATCTAATCTTGGAGTTATATCAAGATCAATGCTCAAATCTTTATAGATAATTTTTCAGGAGGAGTGTGAAGAATTGAAAAAGATTATCTATGTTAGATATATGGGTCTTATGTGTTTTTTACATCAAGCATCTAGGTGTAGGATGTTGATAGGAACAAATTTGGCATAGATGGCAAATTATGGATTTCCACTTGTAATGCCACTATTGAGCCAAAATAGAGTAAGAGGCTAAACTCGTGCCAATTAGAGTGTAGACAAGTGGAATGCTTTTGTTTGATGAATTCTAAGAGGTCCAATAGGATTTAGAGGTGGAACCATGTGAGGTCCAATAGGAATTTGAGGTGTGCTTGAATATAGTCCAATAGAATTAAGAGGTGTATGGATCAATGGTCTAATAGGATTAAGAGGTGAAAAATTGTGGTCCAATCATAGTTAAGCATAGTGGTAGCTCGTGGATCTACTAGTACCATTGTACTTCTCATTTTGAAGCTAATTGATTTGGTGATTATGTGGATTTTGAGTGGTATTGGATTTCTAGCTTTCTCTCTCTACCCGAGAGCTCATGATGTTTTTTCTCTCTCTACCCGAGGAGAGCAGCTTGTTTTTACTTAGAATATTTTTTGAATACTTCCCACACGTGTGAGTGAGAGTTGGAAGTGATTGAATTCATGTACTAGTGTGTTTTTGCCATATGATCTAAGATTGATCTTGAATCTCAATCTAGTCTTGACCTTGGTGCATCTACACACCTTAGGAGATCACAAGTACATGTAGTGGACAATCTACACGTGTGAAATCAACATGGTATCAGAGCCTACCTAAGGTTACCATGCATTTTGATCCATTTAAGTGAAAACTATTCATCAATCTTGAGCTAGAAATTGTCAAGGCCCATTTTCCTAGCTATCTTGTTCAATTTTGGATCAAAAGAGATCAAAAGGACATTGATTGGGTCTGAACTGGTACTGTATGGAATCAGTTGCTCAGACACGTGCGAGGAACATCCAATTTTAGTTTGGAAGTTCTCTCTTATGCTTGATCCATTTATCTTGTTTGATAGCTTGTTTTGAAGCTATTTTTGTCTAGTTTTTGATACAATTAGTTTCATTCCATTTGGTTGAGCCAATCAGAAGTTATAAGCTTTTGAAGAGGGTTAGGTAGGGCACCTAGACCTGGGTGGACACATTTGATTTGGTCAAGAGATTGCTTGGTTGATCCAAAATCACAGTTGTACGCTTACCAATCTCATCTATATGTGATCTAGGCACTATTTTGATATCTTAGCCATTTTGTTTCATGCAATATCATTGTATTTGAGTCAAATTTGGTTTCTTAGTGTACTTCACACGTGCTAAGAGTTTTTTATCCTAACTTCGCCTATACTCCATCATTTGATGTGAAATAGATCTTGTTTTAGAGAGATTTGTGTAGCTAGTGAGAATCAATTCACAAATAGTTGCAAGATCTTTCATAGGAGGAGATAGTACTCTATTATTGGATCCTATTGAGGGTGTGTAGCAACATTTATTGTTCATCATTTGAGTTTTCTTCACTTCAAATGTCTTCAATGGGTTCATCCTTGTTGGAACCAAGTGAAAGATTGTCCACTTCAAACTATTCAATTTGGAAAATGAGAATGGAGTCCATCTTGATCCTTGAAGACATGATGGACATAGTTTTTGGCCTTGAAGAAGAACCACAAGTTCTTCAAGAGATTCAAAAATACAAAAAGAGAGCTAGGATTGGTCTCCACTACATTAAGATGAATGTCTCTAATGAGATATTGAGGGAGATAGGTACTTGTACAACAGCCAAAGAAGCTTGGGATTGTCTCAAGACTATCTATGAGGCTAAGAATACCTCTAGGCTTCTCACCCTTAGGAATCAAGTCTTTCAAAGTAGCCAAAAGAGTTATGAGAGTGCATCTAGTTATGTTTTGAGAGTAAAAGATATTCATAGAGAACTTGCTTGTATTGGTGATTCCATCAATCAAAATGAGCTAGTTCAAGTCATTCTCAATGGCTTGAGAAGTGAATTTGATAACCTTGTCCAATCCTATGCCATTAAGATGGAGCTACCAAGTTTGGAGGTTCTCCAAAGTGTGCTAATTTCAGAAGAATCAAGACAAGAGTACAAGCTCTTGAGGATGGACAAGCTCTCTCTCACTCATAATGATGGAAAAGCTCTCTTTGCCAAGGATAAGCACAAAGGGAGGAGCAAGAACCAACATCAACAATCCTCAAGCAAGGACAAAGTCAAATCCAAAGACAAAGATGAGGAGGAAGATGATTCCTTTAATGCTTCATCATCCAAGCTCAAGAAGAAGAAGATCAAGTGCTTTTATTGTGGCAAGAAAGGCCATTATGCCACCAATTGCTTCAAGAAGAAGAATAAACTCAAGCAAGCCAACATTACCAATGAGAAGGAAGACACTATTGCAAGTGATGGAGAGGGATCTCTTATGGTCTCTAGTTTCTCATCTACTCCTTTTAAGAAGGACAACCTATGGTATATTGATAGTGGAGCCTCTTCACATATGTGTAGCTCCAAGGACTCTTTCTCTTCTATTGCACCTTATGATGGAGTCAAGAAATCAATATACACAGCAAATGATTTTGAATGTCCTATTGAAGGCATAGGGAACATTCTCTTGAAGCTTGCATCCTCTAAAGTTCTTTCTCTCTCTAAAGTTCTTTATGTACCTAAGCTTACTAAGAATCTTATTAGTGTTGGCCAATTGCTTGATAATGGCCTTGATGTAAAATTCAATGTTGATACTTGCACTATCAAGAAGAATGATGAGATACTTGCATTAGGATCTAGATTTGGAGGCATCTATAAACTAGATTCAAATGAGTATGTGAATGCTTGTAATGTTGCTCTTGTGAACAAGCTCTCTATGGAGGAATTATGGCATAGGAGGTTGGGACATCCCAACTACAAATCCATGCTCTCTATGATCAAAGAAGCCAAAGCTATTGGCTTGCCAAAGTCATTCTCCAAGAAGATCAAGCCTTGTGAGGCTTGTGCTATTGCTAAATCTCACAAAAAGCCATTTACAAGATCTTATATCAAAAGCAAGCATCCTTTGGAGTTAATCCACTTGGATGTGCATTTCTCATCAGCTACAAGCAAGGGAGGAGCCACTTGTTTTGTTACTTTCATTGATGATTTCACAAGATTCACTTGGATATATCTTCTTGCTTCAAAATCTATGGTGTTTGATCATTTCCTTATTTTCAAAGCTTATGTAGAGAAGCAATTCTCATTCAAGATTAAAGCTCTTAGAAGTGATGGAGGTGGTGAATATATCTCCGATAAATTTCAAGACTTTTGTGAGCTTGAAGGCATTAAAAGAGAGTTTTCTTGTGCCTACTCTCCATCTCAAAATGGAGTGGCCGAGAGAAAGAATAGATCTCTATGTGAATGTGCAAAATCTATGAGAATTGAGGCATCTTTTCCCAAAGATTTTTGGGAAGAAGCCATTTATTGTGCAAATTATCTTTGCAATAGGCTCCCACATATAGCTCTTGGAGGAAAATCACCATATGAAATCTTATATTTGAAGAAGCCTAAGGTTGATCACCTTAGAGTTTTTGGATGCATATGCTTTGTCCATATTCCCTTGGAAACAAGGAAGCTAGTGCATGCAAAGGGATCATGGTTGGATACTCATCCACCAAGAAGGCCTATAGAGTCTTTATACTCTCTACTTCTCAAGTTATTGAAAGTAGAGATGTTGTCTTTCATGAAGATCAACACTCATCTTTTGAAGAGGCCGAGATCAAGAAATCTATGGATGCATCACCAATTATTGATTTTGAAGACAATCATGATGTGATGGGGTCGAGATTTGAAGAAGACTCTCCTCGGATTTTCTCACCAAGAAGATCCATGAGAGATAGATCCGAGCCTAAGAGGCTCTCATATGTTGACAAAGGCAAACAAATGGATCTTGATTCCACTAATTATGTTTTTTATGTCTCTCATGAAGAGCCAAAGAATGTACAAGAGGCACTCAATACCAAGAAGTGGTATGATGCCATGAAGCAAGAGTATGATGCATTGATCACCAACAATACTTGGGAGCTTGTGGATCCTCCATCCAACAAGCATGTGAATGGTTGCAAGTGGGTATTTTGGATCAAGTTCAATCATGATGGCACCATCAACAAGCAAAAATCAAGATACTATATCTCTCTCTTCATGTGAGGCCGAGTACAAGGCACTCACTACAACTACCAAAGAGGTGCTTTGGATCAAGAGGTTATTAATGGAGCTAAAGTGCATCAAGGAAGATGATCTACCAATGATCAAGTGTGATAACATCTCGGCCCAAGATCTTGCCAATAATCCCATATTTCATGCAAGAAGCAAGCACATAGAAGTGGCACACCATTTTGTGAGAGAAAAGCTTATTGGAGGAGAAATCTATTTGGAGCATGTCAACTCGTCCTCTTGTATTGCCGATCTACTCACCAAGCCTTTGAGCAAAAGTGCTTTCATCAAACATAGATCTAATCTTGGAGTTATATCAAGATCAATGCTCAAATCTTTATAGATAATTTTTCAGGAGGAGTGTGAAGAATTGAAAAAGATTATCTATGTTAGATATATGGGTCTTATGTGTTTTTTACATCAAGCATCTAGGTGTAGGATGTTGATAGGAACAAATTTGGCATAGATGGCAAATTATGGATTTCCACTTGTAATGCCACTATTGAGCCAAAATAGAGTAAGAGGCTAAACTCGTGCCAATTAGAGTGTAGACAAGTGGAATGCTTTTGTTTGATGAATTCTAAGAGGTCCAATAGGATTTAGAGGTGGAACCATGTGAGGTCCAATAGGAATTTGAGGTGTGCTTGAATATAGTCCAATAGAATTAAGAGGTGTATGGATCAATGGTCTAATAGGATTAAGAGGTGAAAAATTGTGGTCCAATCATAGTTAAGCATAGTGGTAGCTCGTGGATCTACTAGTACCATTGTACTTCTCATTTTGAAGCTAATTGATTTGGTGATTATGTGGATTTTGAGTGGTATTGGATTTCTAGCTTTCTCTCTCTACCCGAGAGCTCATGATGTTTTTTCTCTCTCTACCCGAGGAGAGCAGCTTGTTTTTACTTAGAATATTTTTTGAATACTTCCCACACGTGTGAGTGAGAGTTGGAAGTGATTGAATTCATGTACTAGTGTGTTTTTGCCATATGATCTAAGATTGATCTTGAATCTCAATCTAGTCTTGACCTTGGTGCATCTACACACCTTAGGAGATCACAAGTACATGTAGTGGACAATCTACACGTGTGAAATCAACATGGTATCAGAGCCTACCTAAGGTTACCATGCATTTTGATCCATTTAAGTGAAAACTATTCATCAATCTTGAGCTAGAAATTGTCAAGGCCCATTTTCCTAGCTATCTTGTTCAATTTTGGATCAAAAGAGATCAAAAGGACATTGATTGGGTCTGAACTGGTACTGTATGGAATCAGTTGCTCAGACACGTGCGAGGAACATCCAATTTTAGTTTGGAAGTTCTCTCTTATGCTTGATCCATTTATCTTGTTTGATAGCTTGTTTTGAAGCTATTTTTGTCTAGTTTTTGATACAATTAGTTTCATTCCATTTGGTTGAGCCAATCAGAAGTTATAAGCTTTTGAAGAGGGTTAGGTAGGGCACCTAGACCTGGGTGGACACATTTGATTTGGTCAAGAGATTGCTTGGTTGATCCAAAATCACAGTTGTACGCTTACCAATCTCATCTATATGTGATCTAGGCACTATTTTGATATCTTAGCCATTTTGTTTCATGCAATATCATTGTATTTGAGTCAAATTTGGTTTCTTAGTGTACTTCACACGTGCTAAGAGTTTTTTATCCTAACTTCGCCTATACTCCATCATTTGATGTGAAATAGATCTTGTTTTAGAGAGATTTGTGTAGCTAGTGAGAATCAATTCACAAATAGTTGCAAGATCTTTCATAGGAGGAGATAGTACTCTATTATTGGATCCTATTGAGGGTGTGTAGCAACATTTATTGTTCATCATTTGAGTTTTCTTCACTTCAAATGTCTTCAATGGGTTCATCCTTGTTGGAACCAAGTGAAAGATTGTCCACTTCAAACTATTCAATTTGGAAAATGAGAATGGAGTCCATCTTGATCCTTGAAGACATGATGGACATAGTTTTTGGCCTTGAAGAAGAACCACAAGTTCTTCAAGAGATTCAAAAATACAAAAAGAGAGCTAGGATTGGTCTCCACTACATTAAGATGAATGTCTCTAATGAGATATTGAGGGAGATAGGTACTTGTACAACAGCCAAAGAAGCTTGGGATTGTCTCAAGACTATCTATGAGGCTAAGAATACCTCTAGGCTTCTCACCCTTAGGAATCAAATCTTTCAAAGTAGCCAAAAGAGTTATGAGAGTGCATCTAGTTATGTTTTGAGAGTAAAAGATATTCATAGAGAACTTGCTTGTATTGGTGATTCCATCAATCAAAATGAGCTAGTTCAAGTCATTCTCAATGGCTTGAGAAGTGAATTTGATAACCTTGTCCAATCCTATGCCATTAAGATGGAGCTACCAAGTTTGGAGGTTCTCCAAAGTGTGCTAATTTCAGAAGAATCAAGACAAGAGTACAAGCTCTTGAGGATGGACAAGCTCTCTCTCACTCATAATGATGGAAAAGCTCTCTTTGCCAAGGATAAGCACAAAGGGAGGAGCAAGAACCAACATCAACAATCCTCAAGCAAGGACAAAGTCAAATCCAAAGACAAAGATGAGGAGGAAGATGATTCCTTTAATGCTTCATCATCCAAGCTCAAGAAGAAGAAGATCAAGTGCTTTTATTGTGGCAAGAAAGGCCATTATGCCACCAATTGCTTCAAGAAGAAGAATAAACTCAAGCAAGCCAACATTACCAATGAGAAGGAAGACACTATTGCAAGTGATGGAGAGGGATCTCTTATGGTCTCTAGTTTCTCATCTACTCCTTTTAAGAAGGACAACCTATGGTATATTGATAGTGGAGCCTCTTCACATATGTGTAGCTCCAAGGACTCTTTCTCTTCTATTGCACCTTATGATGGAGTCAAGAAATCAATATACACAGCAAATGATTTTGAATGTCCTATTGAAGGCATAGGGAACATTCTCTTGAAGCTTGCATCCTCTAAAGTTCTTTCTCTCTCTAAAGTTCTTTATGTACCTAAGCTTACTAAGAATCTTATTAGTGTTGGCCAATTGCTTGATAATGGCCTTGATGTAAAATTCAATGTTGATACTTGCACTATCAAGAAGAATGATGAGATACTTGCATTAGGATCTAGATTTGGAGGCATCTATAAACTAGATTCAAATGAGTATGTGAATGCTTGTAATGTTGCTCTTGTGAACAAGCTCTCTATGGAGGAATTATGGCATAGGAGGTTGGGACATCCCAACTACAAATCCATGCTCTCTATGATCAAAGAAGCCAAAGCTATTGGCTTGCCAAAGTCATTCTCCAAGAAGATCAAGCCTTGTGAGGCTTGTGCTATTGCTAAATCTCACAAAAAGCCATTTACAAGATCTTATATCAAAAGCAAGCATCCTTTGGAGTTAATCCACTTGGATGTGCATTTCTCATCAGCTACAAGCAAGGGAGGAGCCACTTGTTTTGTTACTTTCATTGATGATTTCACAAGATTCACTTGGATATATCTTCTTGCTTCAAAATCTATGGTGTTTGATCATTTCCTTATTTTCAAAGCTTATGTAGAGAAGCAATTCTCATTCAAGATTAAAGCTCTTAGAAGTGATGGAGGTGGTGAATATATCTCCGATAAATTTCAAGACTTTTGTGAGCTTGAAGGCATTAAAAGAGAGTTTTCTTGTGCCTACTCTCCATCTCAAAATGGAGTGGCCGAGAGAAAGAATAGATCTCTATGTGAATGTGCAAAATCTATGAGAATTGAGGCATCTTTTCCCAAAGATTTTTGGGAAGAAGCCATTTATTGTGCAAATTATCTTTGCAATAGGCTCCCACATATAGCTCTTGGAGGAAAATCACCATATGAAATCTTATATTTGAAGAAGCCTAAGGTTGATCACCTTAGAGTTTTTGGATGCATATGCTTTGTCCATATTCCCTTGGAAACAAGGAAGCTAGTGCATGCAAAGGGATCATGGTTGGATACTCATCCACCAAGAAGGCCTATAGAGTCTTTATACTCTCTACTTCTCAAGTTATTGAAAGTAGAGATGTTGTCTTTCATGAAGATCAACACTCATCTTTTGAAGAGGCCGAGATCAAGAAATCTATGGATGCATCACCAATTATTGATTTTGAAGACAATCATGATGTGATGGGGTCGAGATTTGAAGAAGACTCTCCTCGGATTTTCTCACCAAGAAGATCCATGAGAGATAGATCCGAGCCTAAGAGGCTCTCATATGTTGACAAAGGCAAACAAATGGATCTTGATTCCACTAATTATGTTTTTTATGTCTCTCATGAAGAGCCAAAGAATGTACAAGAGGCACTCAATACCAAGAAGTGGTATGATGCCATGAAGCAAGAGTATGATGCATTGATCACCAACAATACTTGGGAGCTTGTGGATCCTCCATCCAACAAGCATGTGAATGGTTGCAAGTGGGTATTTTGGATCAAGTTCAATCATGATGGCACCATCAACAAGCAAAAATCAAGATACTATATCTCTCTCTTCATGTGAGGCCGAGTACAAAGCACTCACTACAACTACCAAAGAGGTGCTTTGGATCAAGAGGTTATTAATGGAGCTAAAGTGCATCAAGGAAGATGATCTACCAATGATCAAGTGTGATAACATCTCGGCCCAAGATCTTGCCAATAATCCCATATTTCATGCAAGAAGCAAGCACATAGAAGTGGCACACCATTTTGTGAGAGAAAAGCTTATTGGAGGAGAAATCTATTTGGAGCATGTCAACTCGTCCTCTTGTATTGCCGATCTACTCACCAAGCCTTTGAGCAAAAGTGCTTTCATCAAACATAGATCTAATCTTGGAGTTATATCAAGATCAATGCTCAAATCTTTATAGATAATTTTTCAGGAGGAGTGTGAAGAATTGAAAAAGATTATCTATGTTAGATATATGGGTCTTATGTGTTTTTTACATCAAGCATCTAGGTGTAGGATGTTGATAGGAACAAATTTGGCATAGATGGCAAATTATGCATTTCCACTTGTAATGCCACTATTGAGCCAAAATAGAGTAAGAGGCTAAACTCGTGCCAATTAGAGTGTAGACAAGTGGAATGCTTTTGTTTGATGAATTCTAAGAGGTCCAATAGGATTTAGAGGTGGAACCATGTGAGGTCCAATAGGAATTTGAGGTGTGCTTGAATATAGTCCAATAGAATTAAGAGGTGTATGGATCAATGGTCTAATAGGATTAAGAGGTGACAAATTGTGGTCCAATCATAGTTAAGCATAGTGGTAGCTCGTGGATCTACTAGTATAATTGTACTCCTCATTTTGAAGCTAATTGATTTGGTGATTATGTGGATTTTGAGTGTTATTGGATTTCTAGCTTTTTCTCTCTACCTGACAGCTCATGATGGTTTTTCTCTCTCTACCAGAGGAGAGCAGCTTGTTTTTACTTAGAATATTTTTTGAATACTTCCCACATGTGTGAGTGAGAGTTGGAAGTGATTGAATGCATGTAGTAGTGTGTTTTTGCCACAGGATCTAAGATTGATCTTGAATCTCAATCTAGTCTTGATCTTGGTGCATCTACACACCTTAGGAGATCACAAGTACATGTAGTGGACAATCCACACGTGTGAAATCAACAAATAGGTGTCTTTGTATTAGAAGCAAGTGAAAGATTGTCAACCTCCAACTACTCAATTTGGAAGGTTAGGATGGAATCTGTCTTAATACTACAAGATGTGATGGATATTGTACTTGGTATTGAAGAAGAACCAAAAATTCAAGAAATTCCAAAGTACAAAAAGAGAGCTAGGATGGCTCTGCTTTATATTAAGATGAATGTCTCAAATGACATCTTAAGAGAAATTGGTCCTTGTACTAATGCCAAAGATGCTTGGGATACTCTCAAGTCCATCTATGAGGCAAAGAATACTTCTAGACTTCTAACAAACCAAAATTTTCAAAGTGTACAGAGAAGTGATGAATGTGCTTCAGCTTATGTAATGAGAGTTAAAGACCTCCATAGAGAATTGTCATGCATAGGAGACTCCATCAACCAAAATGAACTTGTTCAAGTCATACTTAATGGGTTAAAGGAGGAATATGACAACCTTGTTCAGAGTTATGCCATTAAGGAGGAGCTACCAAGTTTGGAAGCACTCCAAAGTGTGCTCATTTCTGAAGAATCAAGACAAGAGTATAAACTCTTGAAAATGGAAAGACTGTCTCTCAACATTGATGGTAAAGCTCTCTTTACCAAAGACAAGCACAAGACAAGAAGTAAGAATCAACATCAGCCCTCTTCAAGCAGGAACAATCTTATTTCCAAGGAGAAAGGAGAAGAGGATGAGTCCTCTCAAGCTTTCACATCCAAGAAGAAGAAGAAAAACATCAAGTGTTTCTTTTGTGGCAAGAAGGGGCATTATGCCACCAATTGCTTCAAAAAGAAGAGTCAATTCAAGCAAGCCAACATTTCCAATGAAGAGAAGGAAGATGCTCATGCAAGTGATGGAGAGGGATCTCATATGGTCTTGAGTTTTTCTTCATCACCTTTCAAGAATGATGGTTCTTGGTATATCGACAGTGGAGCTTCCTCACATATGTGTAGCTCCAAGCATTCTTTTTCATCCATGACACCTTGTGAAGGAGCCAAGAAGTCCATCTACACAGCAAATGATCATGAGTGTGCTATTGAAGGCATAGGGACCATTCCCTTAAAGCTTTCATCATCAAAAGTTCTTTCTTTGTCTAAAGTACTTTTTGTTCCTAAGTTAACAAAAGATCTTATTAGTGTTGGGCAATTGTTTGATAGTGGACTAGATGTGAATTTCAATGTTGATACATGTACAATCAAGAAGCATGATGAGATCCTTGCATTTGGGTCTAGATATGGTGGAATCTACAAGCTTGATCCCAAAGAGTATGCTAACTCTTGTGGTGCTTTTGCTTCTCATATGTCTTTGGAGGAACTATGGCATAGACGGTTGGGGCATCCTAACTATAGTTCTATGGTGTCCATGATCAAGAAAGCCAAAGCTATTGGCTTGCCTAATCTTATCTCCAAGAATTTCAAGCCATGTGAGGCTTGTGCCATATCTAAGTCTCATAAGAAGCCATAGGAATTGCCATTTGTACTTTGCATGCCACATTTAATGCATGAAAAGACTAGGTGGCACAATTAGACATAGTGAGGTGGCTTGAATAAGTCTAGATAGCTTGAGAGGTGGATTCATAACTCCAATTCAACTCAAAGTAGGAGGAGAGTCCATGGATCTATATATATGTGATGTACTCTCATTGAGAAAATGATGAAATTTGTGTGTAATGCAAATTTGGAGACAAGCTCTTTGTGCCCTCTCTCTCTACTCGAGTTTTGTACTTTCATTTTCTCTCTCTAGCCGAGTTGAGACATTTATTATGCTTATTTCATGTTTTGTTGACAGATTTTGCTTGTAACACAATAATATTTGTTGTATGATCAGCTTTTCTATTGTCAATCAATGCTAGTCTGATCTTTATGGTATTATTGGGCTTAAAAGATCAAAAGTAAATGTGTAGGGCGTCCCACACGTGTGAATTCAACACCGGATGGTTGGTGCTTCAGAGGCAGTCTCGTGTTCGGTTTGTGGATCGGGTTCAGGTTAGAGAGGAGGTGAGGGTTAGCTCTGCAATTCTTTGTGACTCAGGAGAAAATTGTTGTGGAATGAAGGTGGGGTTAGTGGTGTCGAGAGGGTTAGAAACGGAGGAAGGGAAAAGATAATGTTGGGAGCTGGTACCCCCAGAGCCCGACGGATTGGTTGGTGTTGCAGGAGGAGGCTGTTGGAATCCTACTCCATCTCCACCATCTGGTCCATCAAAGTGGTGTCCCAAACCATGGAATTGGGTGTGCTCTGCATGAACCGACAGGGTCGATTGGGCAGCAGTCTTTAAGCATTCTTCCAGGGTGGCTATGTGCTGGTTTAGGGCCTCGACGGAAGCAATGTATGATTGTTGTAATTTTGAGTGTTGCTCCGTCGTGGCTTTCAGCTTTTGGGCCAGCATTTGATAGGCCACCACTAGAATGGCAGTTTTCTCAGGAATAGCTGGTGGTGCGAAGTCGTTGAAGTCTACCATTTCCAACTATTTCTTCATAGCGGAACGTGCTGCTTGCACTTTTGTAATCAGCATCTTCTCCGAGGTAGGAAAGCCCAATGGGCCAAGTTGATGCAAGAATTCAATCATAAGATCTAAAATATAAGAGGCAACTCGAATCAAGTTGCAAATGCTCGTAGCCGGAATGGTGAACAAAACGAGTTGTCATTCACCCAGATTTTTACGGATCTATATGTTTCAATAAGAGAAAAATATGAAAGAGATTCTCATTTTGGTCGAATTTGGAACATTGTTCAAACTAGAATAAATTGAGAACAATGTGGAGACGAGTTCACATGGGTCTCAACTAACAAAGAAAGATAAGAAGATTGTGGAACAATTTACCATTAGAGATGGATTGCTATTTCAAAATGGAAAAATTTGTGTACTAGAGGACAATGTGCTTAAATGCAAAATTATATTTAAATGGAATTAGTACATAATTTATGACTGCTAATGCATGTGTAGAGTATCAATAGTAATGAAAAGCACTTTCGAAAAGTTTTAGCCTTGCATGGACACATGCATAAGCTAGGTTGGGGCCCATATAGTCTATTAGAAACTCGCCCATCTCCATTCCTATTTTGGTGCTTTCATTGCCACTTTTTCTCTCTCTACACTCGTCTCGTATGCCATGGGTTGGGGGTGAGGCTACTAGAGATTGATCAGTGGCTTCTCGTTGGTTGGGTGGTTTGCTCCATAGTGTGTTCTTGTGTGTTTGATTTTGAAGCAGGATCTTGAGGAGCTTTCCCTTACAAACACACACACACAAGTGTGAAAGATTTTAGATCAATTAAGATCCAAATCCATAAAATGATCTTGGGTTAGAAAGACAACAAATCACCAATTTTGCCAATGTAGAAAAACCAACATCTACACTATGAATGAGATGCAAACTCTAATAGATCTTGATCAAACATCAATCAAAATATGAAATGAACAAAAATAGTAAGCTATTGTATTTCACACGTGTGGACCTGAAAATAGCATTTAATGAGCATTCTACACACAAAATTGCAAGATATCACACGTATAGTGCAACAATGGATAGTAGAACCCAAAGAAAACCTTGTATAAGCATGAGAGAGAGAGAGAGAGAGAGAGAGAGAGAGAGAGAGAGAGAGAGAGAGAGAGAGAGAGAGAGAGAGAGAGAGAGAGAGAGAGAGAGAGAGAGAGAGAGAGAGAAAAGCTTCTCTTCCCACAAGTTACATCCTTTTATAGTAGGTCCAAGTCTAATTTCAGACTTTGGTTTCTCTCCATAATGAAAAACCCTAGAATTATCAACTCTGATACCACATCGGTTGACGTTTGGATTGATGTCAACTGATGAAACAAAAATTCTTGATAGCAGGATCGTGGATTACTTAGAGAATGGAATTTATGAGTCGTTCTTTGCGTTGAATCAGATTATCAGCATAGGAATCTTAGACTGCCGTGAAAGAGAAATTGCGAGAAAGATTAGGCGTCTGAGACAGCCATGCAATCCTCTAATGTTGATAACCTGGTATGAAGAGAATGTAGAATCAATTTAGACGTCAGAGACAACCATACAATTCTCTGATAATATTGTTTCTGTAAGAGGAACGAGAGTTATCATTCAACAAGAATGCAAAAGGATACAGAACAATAGTGATTCTGTATAATGAAGTTATAGAAAGAACAATCAAATCACAGTACAATTGCGCTGATAGGTGCATGATCCTACTTACAGATTCAAGACAATTACTACGTTTTGAATATTTCTCTATCTCTCTATGATCACTAACACTAAGGAGTCAGCTACTGTAAGACCCATTCTGGTCGTTTGATCTCTGTCAAATGACTTATGATGACAGTTACAAATGACTACTCTTCTCATCTTCTATGTCTTCAATTGCTCATATACGTAGTTTTGCCCTCAAAGAGCCCTTGTTTTGGCCCACTGGACTTCTGGCCCCGAATGGATGTTGCAGACAAATTCAATGGACTTCCACAAGTCATACCAACATCTCACACATCCCTTTCCGTCCATTATTAGAGGAATCGACATGATAATTATCTTTGTGGGCCTTGTGAAATCCTAATTTTTGCACGAGCAACATAGTGGCCATAATAATTTTTTGACCTACGATTCACGGGTCGTTTGTCAATGCCCAAGAACTATGTATGGGCTTGTAGAAGGGCACACGTCATTGCCATACTGACATCAGAGTCACCGATTGGAATGTTCAAATTAGGACAAAAAATCAAAGGTAGCTTTTTCCATTATAAATTTTCTACCTCTGATTCACGGGTCGTCCCCTGTCACTGCCTGAAAAACTATGTATGGGCAGACGTCGTTGCCATACCAGTCACCGATTGAAATGTGTCAAATTAGGACAAAAAATTAAAATTTGTAGTTTTGCCCTAGAAGAGCCCCTTGTTTGGGCCCATGGGACTTTTGGCCCCAGATGGACATCGCAGACAGACTCAATGGACTACCACGAGTCATATTGATGTCTCGCACGACCCATTCCATCTGTTATCATATGAATGGGTATGAAAACCATCTTTGTGGGCCTTGTCAAACCCTGAATTTTTGCACGAGCAACACAATGGCCATAATAAGATTTCAATCTCCCGTTCACGGGCCATCTGTCACTGCCCGAAGAACTATGTATGGGCTTGCAGAAGGGAACACGTCGTTGCCATATCGACATCACAATCACCGATTGGATTGTGTCAAAGTAGGACAAAAAATCAAATGCAGTTTTGCCTTTGAAAAGCCCCTATTTGGGCCCACCAGACTCTTTGCCCTACATGGACGTCGCAGACAATCTCAATGGACTTCCATGAGTCATACTAATCCCAGATGAACGGGCATAAAAACCATCTTTGTGGGCCTTGTCAAACTCTGAATTTTAGCACGAGCAACAAAATGGCCATAATAATTTTTGTGACTTCTTTGGTGCAAAGTTTTGCTATTCAAAAGACATTGCCAAGTATGGAGGACTTGCAAGAGGTCTTGGTGGCTGAAGAGTTTAGACTCCAAGCAAGAGGAGGACTATCTTCTTCATCTCAAGTTGGAGAGGAGGAAGCCATGTTCTCAAGAGGCAAGTGCAAGGGAAAAGGCAAAGGAAATGTGGTCTAAAGGGCTTCATGCAACAATAAATGGATTTTCAAGGCCTTGAATAAGATGGGCAAAATTTTTAACCCCTTAGTCTACTCTGCTACCAAAGAGTCCATATCAAAGAGCCCAACGTCACTTTTTCTTAGTTCAATTCTCAGTGGAACCTTTCTGATCCCCCTCATCTATGGAAGGCCAGATTTCGCCGCACCCATATCTAGCAAGTATATAATCTTCTCTTAGGATTCTCTAGCTCTCTCTTTTAGTTTGTGCCAGTTACATGGAAAATTTGTCGCATGTCTGCTCTAAGTGCAAAACAATAGACAAGGATGTAACACATTTGTTATTTCATTGTTATGCTCCACTAGGAAAATCAATGTCTGACCTTTTCATTGCGTGCTTTCATGTCAAATTCAGAAGATACAGCCACAAGGACCTTCTATTGAATGATATTACCTTTGAGGATGCAACTAATAATGTTTACTGGCAATTTATTAGAGTTACTACACTTTAAAACATTTGGCTAGATAGAAACAGTAGAAAATTCGAGACTGGTGATTATGTCATCTCTCTCTTGCTCTTCTTTAAGGAGCCAGATAAATCTTTCATTTGTAAGTCTTCCACTCTTTTACCTTGTACATTATATAATATTTAATCCATGGTTAGCTTTTTGAGAAAAAAAAAAGTACAAGAGGAAAGTATAGATTGTACTTATGCCAAACTTTGGATATATTAAATTTTGAACTTCCTACTTCCCTGTTCCTGCAGTTGTCAGGCCTGTAACAAAAGTCTGAAATATTGCATATGGGCCCGCACCCAACCTTTGGGGTCCTCACATGCAGGCACGTGCATGGGTGCCCATAGAAATTTTTCTGATTGTATTCTTGATCTGCTGATATCTTGATGTTCTAGACAAAGAAACATACAAAAAAATTGTCAAAATGGCAAGCAAGCAATAAACAGAAATAAATAAACAAACTTTAGAAAATTAAACAAACTTAGTACATATCAAGATAAAAACAAGATTTGTTGTACTTTTTGATTCTGCTTCCATTGACCACAATGTCTAAAGAATCGCCTTGTAGGATTTGGAGTTGTACATATCCAGTGGCAAATACCTTTTGAATTCCTTTAAAGGCTTTGGCTTGGTATAAGAGGACCTTGTCTCCGATTGGAAATTTTTTGAGTTTTAATGATCGATCATGCCATGTCTTCTGTCAACGTTTGTAGACTTGTTGAGCATGGATGCTGATCCGTCATGTTTCACATAGTTGTTCTAGATGGAATACTTTATTAGCTAGAATCTGTCCATTATCTAGCTCTAGATTATATGCTACTCGTAAGGATGGAATGGAAATTCTACAGGCATAACTGCTTCTTGGCCATATACGAGCTGGAAAGGAGTTAAACAAGTGGCTCTCTTCGGGGTAGTGCAATATGCTCATAGAGCGGCATGGAGTTTTAATTTCCAATTAGATCGGCTAGACTCAATGGTTTTGGTGAGAACGCCACATAAGATTTTATTTGTGGATTCCGCCTAGCCATTGCATCGTGGATGATACAAAGAACTTTTGTGATGTACCACAAAGAATTTCGAAAGTAAATCCGCTATGACAGAGTTAAGATTATGTGTACCCCTTGTCAGGAAACAATGAGAATGAGCGAAAGCTGATGAGCGGGCTTAGTGTAGGATCGGAAGCGCCACAGTTAGCAACAAAATGGTCAAAATAAATGACTCAAGAAATGCAAAATGAAACAATACAATAGGGGGACTGAAAATTTGCGTTGTGATTAATATCAAACAGTGAGTACAATGTTTGAAGTGATAACTTCAGCTTATAGTTGTTGAGCGTGATAACGTTGGCTACAGAAAAATGAAAATCAGAAGAAGTTTTCTGATGAAGATTATGTCTTAACTAACTTCCTATCCATAGAATATCTTCTGCTTGGTAAATATCTAATTAGCATTAAATGCTTTCTGCCTCATTTATTACAATTGCCTTTGAATGCACAAAGTAGGCGGACTGTTAACGCGAAGTCGTTGGGTTGGATTTTAGACAGACAGTATCAAAATTTACAAGTATCGAAAAATGTACAATGACTCGAAAAATATACACTAACTCAAAAAATATAGAATTTTTTGAGTTGATTCGGTAGCAAAAAATTCTAGAAAATTTGATCTTGAATTTTGATCTTCTGCTCAAAATTCAAGCGTCTCTTTCTGGGTTTTGCACAGTTTTTAAGATGCTCATTAATGAATGGGTTTGAGGCTAAGCATTGAATTCCAACGCTCTCCCTTAATGTGGATCCTGAAGAGCTTTGAATTTCAGATTTAACATGTCATTGAATTTCAGATGACGCTCCTTTGACAAAGCTCTTGTGAAGTAATCTGCTTTTCTGAGATTTGTCTAGTTGGGTCAATTTTTGGATTCCAAGACTATAGTGGGTTGGAACCATATTAGTCTTTTGTACTCCACTGCTAACATGCATTTCGCGATCTTTCATCTTTTACAAGTAGAGGTGAGGAAGTCCTCCAAATCCAAGGTAGAGCCTCCAAATGTCCTCCAAGCAACCTACAAGCTTCAACATGCTCCCCAGCTCCAAGCTAGGATGCCTCCACCTGCAAGTAAGGATCTGCAAGCCTCCAAGGATCTCTCCTCCACCTGTGTCCCTACTCTTTAAACACAAAGATAGATAACAAGCTGGCCTCAAGTATTCACCACCCAACCATAGCCAGATCCAAGCTCCAATCAAGACCTATCTAGCACCTCCTTGCTAACCATAAACAAATCACAAGCATACCACAACACTCCATAGCATACTCAAGATCCAAACCCTACTTATGTCCCATACCATAAGCAAGATCCAAACCTCAAGCATACTACCACAAGAAAGCACTCTACACACTAGTAGCAACACTAGAGCATAAGCAAAGCAAACAAGAGAGATCTCCCCCTCCCAATGGGTGCCCTACTACCCTCATATAGATGGCCCATGGACCCCTCCAATGCACTATGGAGTTCCATGCTCATCCAATGAGAGAGAGAGAAGCCTAGGGGAGTTAAAGAATCTCCAAGAGCCTCCATAGGCTTATGGAAGGTCAAGAGACTCCTTCCATAACCTATGACTCTTTGAATGCCTTTCTTGTGGGAGTTGGGAACTCAATGGACACTTTAGAAGGGCGCCCTCCTACTAGGTCCCATTTCCCAAGTTGTGCATGTATACTTTGGTCCTAGACCAATAAAGTGATATGGTTCAAGGTTGAGGCCCAAGGTTTTAGAAAAATAGTCATCCAATGACTTTCTAACACCTCTCTAGGTTCCATACCTCCATCCAAGGCATAGACACCTACTTGCCCTTTACCAAGGACACTGGTACCTTAATCTAAGACACCTACTCTTAATACTAAGGGTACCCCTTATCCAAGGGTCACGTAACTCCATACCTCCAACTAAGGTATAGTCACTTGTCTGTCCTTATCCAAGGGCACATACCCTTAATCCTAAGGTACCTTGCCATTTAGCCCCCAACACTAAATGGACTATTAGGGGTCTGAAGTACTGCTAGTTACATAGGTATGTAACATTCTTTCCCCCTAAACCTAAATTTTTCCTTGTAGGAAAAAATTTGAAAAATTCTTCTGGAGATCGACCTCCTTTTCCCAGGTATCTTCCTCTTCTGATTTGCCCCTCCACCTGACTAAAAATTTTCGAAGCACTCTACTTCGTAGAGTCCTCCGCCGGCTATTAACAATTGCCTCGGGTTCAGGTGGTCCACTCACGGACTCATCACAAAGAAGTTCCACTAGATCTTCCACAGGGACTAGGGTCTCCCCAACCCCCAACGAGAGTTTCAGCTTACAAACGTGGAAAACATGATAAATTCCAACGTTAGCTGGAAGGTCTAATTTGTATGCGTCCTTGTTTATCACTTGGATAACCTTTAAAGGACCGCCATACCTAGGCGCCAACTTTGCACACTTACCAGTTTCCCATCCCCTAGAGTGATTAGGGACCCTCAAGAACACCCAGTCGTTGACCATGAATACCTTGTGCTTCCGAAATAGATCAGCATAGTGCCTTGCCCTGTCTTAGGCACTACTTATGCTATCTTTAGCCAGCTGTAACATTTCTTGCATATCCGCAAGGAAATCAGCTGCGACTTGCACTCGTAGGTTTTACATGCCAACACTAATTGGTGATCGAGGTTGAAAACCATACATAAGCATGAAAGGGCTGAATCCGATTGCTGAATGTTTTGCACTGTTATATGCAAATTCCACTAGTGGAAGGTATTGTTCCCAATCAGACTGCCAATGGCCCACATATGCTCAAAGCATATCCTCCATCGTCTGATTGGTCCTTTCATTTTGACCGTCTGATTCCGGATGATCTGTAGAACTCATACTTAAAGTTGTATCCAACTTTTCAAATACTGCTTGCCAAAAATTTCCAGTGAATTTTGGGTCACGGTCACTGACAATATCGCAAAGCAGCCCATACAGTCAAAAAAGCTTTTCAACAAACAGTTGAGCTAGTTCTGAAGCTTTAATAGTAGTTTTCATTGGGATAAATTGAGCAAACTTCGTAAGTATGTCAACAACAACCCAAACTGAATCGTGGCCCTTCCCTATACGTGGAAGCCCGACCACAAAATCCATAGATATACTTTCCCACTTTCCGGTAGGAATAACTAAAGGATGTAATAGGCCACTAACTTTTAGCCTCTCTGCTTTACTTAACTGGCACTTAGTACATTTAAGTACATAGGCCTCTACCTCACTTTTCATCTTAGGCCACCAAAATTGCCTTCGAACTAAGTCAAGTGTTCTTTGTATACCCAGATGTCCTGCGCATGGACTATCATGACACTCATGCAAGATTTGGGCCCTTACAATGTCATTCTCCGGTACACACACCTTTCCTTTACGAAACAAAATCTTGTTTCGAATTAGGAAATCTCTTTCAGTCTTTCCCTTATTCGAGGAATCTTGCAAACCTGAATCGACCCCCGAAAGTACTTGTTGCCAATACTTTCCAAAGAAAGGATCAGACTCATGTAGTCCTTGAAGAGACTGGAACAACTTTGGTTCTATAACAGTAAATCACAACTGATTAATAACTAGTAACCGACTCAAAGCATCTGCTAGAGTATTTTGACTTCCTTTACAATAACTTATAGAAAAGTCAAAGATTTGCATCAGCTCAGCCCATCTAGCTTGTCTCCCCTTTAAATCTGTAGCATCATAGAAATATCAAAGAGTCTGATGATCCGTCAAAACTTCAAATCTGGCTCCATACAAATAATGTCGCCAAATTTTCAAGGAATGAACAATTGCAAACAGTTCCTTCTCATAGTTACAATACCTAGACTGAGCAGGATTGAGTTTCTTGCTTTCATAAGCCACAGGATGTCCATCCTGCATCAAAACAGCTCCAATAGTGAAACTAATCAAAGAGACCAAGACTTAGAGTCTAGGTTAGCCAATTAGAAGAAGCATATAGTTCCACCTCCCGTAAAAGTGTTTAAGGGGGAAAGAAGGATAGGAACTTACAAGTGGTAAGTTCTTGGCTAAATGTTTGGAACAAATACTTTGCCATGAACCAATTTCCTGAATCTGAAAAGTTATCCACTGTCACCATGTTCCTTGAAGGAAGAGCCTTAGATTGGTGGGATGACTTAGTTGAAAAGGGCAATCAACCTTCTACATGGGATGAGTTTTGTAAGCTTTTTAGGGATTATTTTCTACCACTTTTAGTTGACTATGAACACTTTCAAAAGTTGAGTCATTTATCAATGAATAAAGGTTTAGAAAAATTTATTCAAGATTTTCATGAGTACTTGAATCCACTTTATAGTGACATTCCGCCTAAGGTACAAATGTTAATGTTTATTGATGGGTTACCAAAAGATTATCAAGTGGATGTTCGTAGGAACCATCCAAAAATCCTAGAAGATGCTATTAGGGCTGCAAAATACTTTGATGACACACCTAAGCCACCTAGGGGTCAATAGCCTAATGAGCAGAAAAAAGGTTTTCAATTTAAGAGGGGGGATAGGGAAGCTGTTAGTGAAACACATCCCAATTCCAACAATCTTAAGAAAATCAAGAAAAACTTTAAAAACCATCAAGGTGGCATTGATAAAGCTAAAGCTCGTAAGAAGAACTTGTGCTTCAACTGCAATGACAAGGGGCACCTTGCATGAGATTGCGTCAAATAACCAGCTTCTACCTCAAGTAATCTATCTCAAAGTAATGAGATGGATGTATTTTGTCCTTAGTTCTTTCGTCTTTGGACCTAATGACCTTAAGTGCATTAAAAGTAAAGAAATTGAACAAGGTAACCGTTAAGAATAGATATCCACTGCCATGGATGGATGACCTAATAGATTATCTTGGTGGTGCTGGGTACTTTACCAAGATAGATATAAGGTCGAGATTCCATCAGATATGCATTAAGGCAGAAGATATACTAAAAACCGGATTTTGAACTCGCTTTGGTCACTACAAATTTTTGGTATTGCCTTTTGGTTTGACCAATGCATCGGCAACTTTCCAATAGATGATGAATGATTTGTTCAGGCCATATTTGGAAAGATTCGTAGTGGTATTCTTAGATGATATCCTACTGTTCAGTAAGACTTTGGTGGAACATAAAGAGCATCTTAGGATTGTCTAGGACATCCTAAGAAGGGAAAAGCTCTTTTCCAAAGAGTCTATGTATGACTTTTTTTGCGAAGGAATTGTCCTACTTGGGGCATAAGATTTTCGAACGGGGAGTGGAGATCGAGGCCGATCATATCCAGAGGGTTATTGATTGGCCTATTCTCACCACAATTTGGGAAATCAAGTCTTTCTTGGGGTTTGTAAGATTTTTCTATCGACATATTCCCCAATTCGCTCGTCTGGCATTTCCCCTTACCCAAGCCTTGAAACACTATAAGAAGCTAAGCCAGAGGGCTAAGAGTCCACTAGTGGTGTGGACGGAGGATATAAATAATTGTTTTGAGTTGCTTAAGAAAAGTGTCACTTCGGCACCAATACTAATCATTGGCGATCCTAATAAGGCTTTTGTGGTTAGGACCAATGCTAGTGATTATCAGAACTTCAAACACTTCATTTATGCAAAAAAAAAACACTAGTTTTGATCAAAACACATAGCTAGAATCAATCTTTTTGCAAAAAAAAGTTTGTGTATATAGAGGAAGAATTCTTCTAACCATCCAACAAATCTTTTTTCAAAACTTTTAAAAACCCAAAGCCCACTTTAAAACTTCTCTAACATGATAAAAAATCAGCCCATAAACAATAATTTAAGCATCACTACTCTCTTCCAAAGAGAACTAGATTCATTGGATACTTCAACTACAAGCCTCCTACAGCTAGAAAAGTCTATAATCTTTCCCAAAAAAAAATTTAGTTGGTGATCTTAATAGAAGTTGAAGAAGGTTAGAAAAATTACCATCCTTTTTCTAGCTCTGATACCACTTTTACAAGTAGAGGTGAGGAGGTCCTCCAGATCCAAGGTAGAGCCTCCAAATGTCCTCCAAGCAACCTGCCAGCTTCAAGATGCTCCCCAACTCCAAGCTAGGTTGCCTCCACCTGCAAGTAAGGATCTGCAAGCCTCCAAGGATCTCTCCTCCACCTGTGTCCCTACTCTTTAAACACAAAGATAGATAACAAGCTGGCCTCAAGTATTCACCACCCAACCATAGCTAGATCCAAGCTCCAAGCAAGACCGATCTAGCGCCCCCTTGCTAACCATAAACAAATCACACGCATACCACAACACTCCATAGCATACTCAAGATCCAAACCCTACTTATGTCCCATACCATAAGCAAGATCCAAACCTCAAGCATACTACACACAAGAAAGCACTCTACACACTAGTAGCAACACTAGAGCATAAGCAAAGCAAACAAGAGAGATCTCCCCCTCCCAATGGGTGCCCTACTACCCTCAAATAGATGGCCCATGGACCCCTCCAATGCACTATGGAGTTCCATGCTCATCCAATGAGAGAGAGAGAAGCCTAGGGGAGTCAAAGAATCTACAAGAGCCTCCATAGGCTTATGGAAGGTCAAGAGACTCCTTCCATAACCTATGACTCTTTGAATGTCTTTCTTGTGGGTGTTGGGAACTCAATGGACACTTTAGAAGGCCGCCCTCCTACTAGGTCCCATTGCCCAAGTTGTGAATGTATACTTTGGTCCTAGACCAATAAAGTGATATGGTTCAAGGTTGAAACCCAAGGTTTTAGAAAAATAGTCATCCAATGACTTTCTAACACCTCTCTAGGTTCCATACCTCCATCCAAGGCATAGACACCTACCTGCTCTTTACCAAGGACACTAGTACCTTAATCTAAGGCACCTATCCTTAATACTAAGGGTATCCCTTATCCAAGGGCCACGTGACTCCATACCTCCAGCTAAGGTATAATCACTTGCATGCCCTTCTTTAAGGGCACATACCCTTAATCCTAATGGTACCTTGCCATTTAGCCCCCAACACTAAATGGACTATTAGGGGTCTGAAGTACTGCTAGTTACATAGGTATGTAACATCATCAATTTCAGATTGTTATTGAATAGTAGTGTGTCATCTACATAAAGAGTGTTGATGAAGAAATCCAATACAGACTTGAAGTGAATATTCGAGTCTACCAAGTTTGGATAGAAATCATTCTCATTTAGAAATGCGAATTTGGTGTCCTCTTCTACTTTGCACTGGTCTGCACAAAGTAGCAGGCTAGATCATTGATAAATCTGGATGGAGGCTGTCTGGATCAATTCGATCTTCTTAGTTGAAATTTGATCCTCTAATGTGATTTGATCTATTAGGATTCTAACTCATTTTTCGAGTCAATATCGATTTTTGACTGTTCGACCCATGAATTGAAACTCTGTTGTTCAATACTTGGGTTGGAATTTGTGGCAGCTTTTGTTGAATTTCACACGTGTGGACTGTCCACTACATGTACTTGTGATCTCCTAAGGTGTGTAGATGCACCAAGATCAAGACTAGATTGAGATTCAAGATCTATCTTTGAATCTATGGCAAAAACACACTACTACATGCATTCAATCACTTCCAACTCACACTCACACGTGTGGGAAGTATCGAATTTGCTAATTGTGGGCAGATCTTGTACTACATTCTATTTTGACATTTGTTGAATACGATCGGAATTGAGGTGGCCTAATCTGAAATGCCAAAGCACACCAGCTGATTTAGAAGTAGATGTATAAAGAGCTTGAAAATAGAAGAATTGTAGTGGCTAATGTTGTAAAGATTGCCACTCTTTCTTTCGGAAGGTAGAGCTTTCCAAGACTTGTTGTGGTGAATTCTACCCTCTACCAATCTATGATTCTGCTAACTAAGAGCAGATTTTTGGTCATATTTACACCATGGAGAACGTTGGTCAACAACTTGACTTTACCTCTCTAAAATTCAATCTTGATTGTTCCTTCACCCTCAATAGAATGAGTTGAGTTGTCTCCAAGCTACACAATTTGAGAGTGGGTGTATGATTTGTAATCTCTGAACCACTCCTTGTGGTGAGTCATATGCTGAGTTGCTCCCTAGTCTAGGTACCAGAAATTGATATCCTGATGTTCTGACCTTGGTTAAGAAGGCTATTTCATCTTCATCTTGTAGCTGGATCGAAAAATTGGTTGAAACAAAATTTGTTTGTTGTCTCATTTTTTAATTTTAAATTTCCATAGTCCCTGATAAGATGGCCAGTTCTCTTACAGTATTTGAAGAATAGATTTTGCTTTGATTGAAATGATGAAAAATCCAAATTTGACCCTGGACCAGATTTCGATCCAGTGCCAAAATTTGATCCTGAGTCAAAATTCGACCTAGACTACATATTACTCCTTTTGTCAAGATATTCTGATAGTGTAGATCTGTTTGATCTAAACTTCTGATTTCTTTTCAAATACAAAGCTTGAGTATCCGACCCTAGCCTGAGGAGGGTGCAGATCTTCTGACTTCCTCTTGTAGAAGCATCGAAATTATTCTAGAAAGAGTGAGGTGCTCCTGGATCAAAATTGCTAGGACCCAATTTTCGTAGGCCTTATGTAGACTCGATAATAGAGTCATAACAACATCGGTATCTTCTATGACTGAGCCAGTTGCAGCCATTTGATCTATAAGAGTTTTGAAAGTATTGAGATGACTCAATACACTTTCTACTTCAAAATCTCTCAGGGAGAATAATTTCTTCCTCAAATGTAATTTGGATGTGGTATCCCTGATATTGTAGAGAGTTGCTTGGATGTCCCATGCATCCTTAGTAGTCTGAACAACACGTATGTGGTTGATTTGTGTGTCCCTGATATTGAGACTGATCGTGGCAAAAGCCTTGCCATCTCTCAATTTCCATTTGGTGATAATGAGTGCATCACCTTCAGGTTTGAGTTCTGTGCCATCAACGATGTCCCATAATTTTTTGGCTAGTAGTATGACCTTCATTTTGAATTTCCAGGGATGGTAGTTACTCCTATCGAGTTTGTCGATAAGAGAAGAACTAGAAGACCAATCCATTCTAGTTGAGTGAGATCATTGGCAGAAACAACGATTTCAGAATATTGTTGGCTGCGTGATTGCTAGAACAACATCTTGATATAAACAAGACTTGATAATTTGCAATGAAATGTAGATTACAGAACTGCCCATTCTAATACCATGTTGGAAATTAGTGGGAATGAGCATAAGTTGATGAGCGGGCTTAGTCTAGGATCGGAAGCGCCACAGTTAGCAGGAGAATAATCAAGATGAATAATTCATACAGATGCACATATGAACGATATAGTAGTGGGACTGAAATCGCACTCTGATTAATATCAACAAAATGAGTACAACTGCTTGAAGTAATAACTTCGGTTGGTTGAGCGTGATAACATTGGCTACAGAAAAACAAAAATCAAAGGAAGTTTTCTAATGAAGATTATGTCTTTACTAACTTCCTATCCACAATTTATTTGTCTATTACAAAATATCTTCTATTTGTTAATTATCTAATTAGCATTAAATGCTATCTGCCTCATTTATTACAACTGTCTTTGGAATGTACAAAGGAGACAGATTGTTAACGCGAAGTTGTTGGGTCAGATTTTAGACGGATTTTAGATCGACAACATCAAAATTTACAAGTATCGCAGCTTGGATAACACGCTGGAATGTGCTAGGAGCATTACAAAGACAGAAGGATTTTCCATTCTGTGGCGAAAGAAATTTTATGTTGATCTTCTTTAGGGGTGTAGCCGCTAAAGCCATCTAAGAATGATCATGCCTCATCTCCTGCTAGATTTTCTAAGATGGATTCTCCGAAATATAATGGAAAATGATCACGTTCTGTCACAACATTAAGTTTCTTAAAGTCAACACAGATACGAGGTTTTTCATTTTTCTTAGGAACAATTATGATTGGAGAAACCCACTAGTATATTTGATTTCATAGATGAATCTTACATCTACAAGCATTGTAATTCTTCTTTTATCTTGGCCTTTTAGATCGAATCGCATCGATAGGGATGGCTAGCAGTTGATCTCGCATCCGGTTTAAGGGGAATGCGACACACAACTACTTGGGGTGAGCTTTCTTTCATGTCTTTATAGGACCAAACAAAGACGTAATATTTGCGCAAACATTTCTCAAGCTTTCTGCATTGCTCACAATTGAGGTGACGTGAACAATGCATTCATTATTCTCATTGGGCTCACTCAAGGATAGAGTGATGGTTTGTGCAGGGCCTTCGTAAGGTGAATTCGAGTTGATCTTGTGGTAATTGGATAGTCACATCCTCGATCGTATAATCCTTAGAATGCGTAGGCACATCCTGTGCGGGTGATTCAAGGGGAGCCTTGTCTTTTACCTGTTGGGATGGAGATATGGAGAATCTAGGATTGGCATATGGCTAAGGCAATTTTAGAAACTTCCCGAGCAGTGGTAAGATCTCCAGCCTGGTTGGATTAGAAGGGGTTTTTTCATTATCTCCTTCATGGTATGGCCACAAGGTTGTGGCTTTTGAGGACGTGAGGTATGCAGATGAGGAATTGGTGGCACATCATGGAGGATTTCATCATCGATTTGAAATTTGTTTCCTCCTCACATAGGTCCCATGGATAATTAGGTCATTTGACATGGTATCAGGTTTTTTGACCACAACCTTGGCACCTGGTTCCACCTTGGATGAATATTGCGGGAAGGCTTTGAGTGGAAGTGTCATGCCCACGACTGGTCTCGGGTCGTGTGTCCGTGCTAGGGATCAGTAGACCAACAACCCTTAAGTTAATTGTGACTATGAAGGCATTGGGGCCCTTATGTGTATAAGGTCATAATTAATGGTTGTAGGCCTAAACTCATGATGGTGGATTGGTATGGGTCTATCAGTGATTCATTGAGAAACTAGATGACGTTGGTCCAGATAGGCTACAGAGGTGTCCAGTGAGGTGTCACAATGCACTACTAGTGGTGCATGGGCCTTGGAGGGTATAAGTATATCTATTGGGCTCTCACTAGTGTATGCTTGATTGTGGTGCTAGTAGCCATATGCTGCTGGTGTGAATCCTCATTTCTCTTTGAGATTGATCCATAGCTTGGGGAGGCTAGATCTGTTCAATCTAGGATTGGTTTGTCCACCATCCGTTACCTTTGTGGTTGCTTGTTATTGGCATGCTTAGAACTAGCAATGCAATTTTGTCCCGCTAGCATAGGACGCGGAAATGCAAAAGCAAAAGTGAGTTTTCTTGGATGAGTAACGAATTTGATTAACATGCCATTCCAAGCGTAGAGCGTAACAAAAACTAGGATGATTAACGAATCCGATCAACATGCCATTTCAATTGTAGAGTACAAGAAAAGCTTGGTAAAGTCAGACAAAGAGTAACATGAATTGAAGCTACCAAATATTTACAAACAAATGTTTTTTTGAAGTTTTCTCATATGCATGATCGTCGTTTTAGGTACCAATATTTGCGCGAGCCTGAAGGGTGACCAGCCAAGTTGTTGCAAAGTTTCATGTTCTCAGATTTGTACATTTTGATATAAAAGTTCTCTAATCTATTTGCAATTGGACGATCTTCGACAATTTCTAGTATGTCACCATGAAAGGCATAAAAAAAACTAGAATGTGTCTTGGACAAAAGCATTTTTTTGGGTGGCTTTCGAGCGTGTTCTTGCATACGCCTTTTGAAGTCGGTAGTTTGTCCAATGTAAACCAACTTGATGACACACGATGCTATTTTGTATAGTGTGATGTGCTTGTTTGTGGCCTTTTTGAAGGTGGAGGCGAGGGGTCCTACAAGAAAGATGTCTTCTTCACTATGAAGTTCTTCATGGTGGAACCAGATTCGTGTGGAATTGAAGAACATAGATTATAGTTTTGCATGCATACCTCGATGCTAGAAGATGGTGGTTGAGTTGTTTGTTGCAAAATTTGGAGATCCATGGGCTGCTATTTGTCAGTATGCAATGAATTTCTAGATGCACAAAAAATTGCATGCATAACATAACGTAATTTAGAGTTGTTGCAAATTGCAAACCTGTGAATCAATTGATGTAATAGTTGGTGTGTCAAGGATCTCTCTCTCGAGGATTTTCAACAC
The DNA here is from genome assembly GCA_029204225.1 of Diphasiastrum complanatum. Taxonomy (NCBI): domain Eukaryota; kingdom Viridiplantae; phylum Streptophyta; class Lycopodiopsida; order Lycopodiales; family Lycopodiaceae; genus Diphasiastrum; species Diphasiastrum complanatum. Next base: position 31,042,703 of record CM055101.1, read on the forward strand.
AAAATCAATGGAGATTGGGCCATCAATGAGGCGCACTCCTGTTTCTGAGATGTGCCCAAGCTGCCTGCCAAGATCATTTTGAATAGCATTCAATTCTGCGCAAGTCATCCCTCGCCAATCAGAAATTGCAATATTATATCCAAAGTAAAAATTCCGGATCGCATAATATCCCTTGTCACAGTGGGCATAGCAGTTCGATTTGTTTGTATTGATCTTGGAATTGAAATCGCAAACAACTTGTAAAAATGCTTTAGAAATCTTGAAAACAGAACATGGAAAGCATGACATTTTCTTAAGATGAAAATGTTAATAACAAACACCATAAAAAAATGTGTACAAAAAGAAAAGAAATACAAGTTTGTACCTTCTATGGGATCTCCATGATGTTGATGCACGTAAGCTTCTCTAGCATGTTTTTGCTATGTAATAAAGGTGCTCATTGTGTAGCTGCTATGGAAGCCATTTTTGTATTCGTTCGGTTCAGTCCCACATGCATTCAAGAGAAACATCTGTTCTGTGGAGGAATAAATACGTACCTCATCAAGTTGCTCAGAGGTCACAAGTTGTGATGTTCTTGTTTCCTCTTTCAGTTTCCGAAATAGCTATCAAAGAATTTGGGAATATCAATCGTTGTGACAGAATAGAAAGCAAAAAAGCTATGCATATATTTTTTTGGGACATTCAAATGTACGCGAACGAACAAAAAGGAAACAATGTACCTCTTCCGCCTCTGTAAATTCATGTGTTGCCATGTTGATGACCTGTTTTCAAACAAAAGGGAAAAATGGCAAAGCATGTGCTTTATATATGGAACACATAAAATAAATACGGAAAACAAATTTAAGAAAGCGCACGCACCTGATTCAATGCCATGAAAGGCATGACATCAAAGTTGTATTGATAGGTGGAAATTACATTGATGAAATGGTTTCTTTGCTTACAATACGTGGTATTGGATCAAAATCGTCAGGAGTCAATTTACATGTGATGAATATGTGTTCTCGTTTGGTGACTCGAGACAGCATCACATACATTAGGCCTGGGCTGAATGTTTTTGAATGTCAAGTATGGCGGTGCCATGGATCCTTGTGCCTTGGGATTTATGGGCTGTGATAGCATATGCCAATGTCAGCGGGAAGGTACACTTATAGTAGGTTTTCGAATCGTATCTAATTTTTTGCACTATGGATGGAGTGATTTTTATTTTTTTACTGGTTGCATCGTGCTGTATCGTAATAGAGTCTATTTCCTTGCCATTTTTGGACCACATGAAGTCTTCAATTGTTCCCGTTGCTCCATTCACAACTCCATTTTGTATGTCCAAATTTGAAAGAATCATTATCTTTGCATTCTTGGCAATTTCTTCTAGTTGGTGGAATGTACGATCTTCAAGCCATGATTTCAAGTCCGTGTTGTCTGTTGCATTTGTTTTCACGGGCACTTTTGTAATGTCATTTTCTTAAAAGATTTTTTGCAATGCATATTTGTTATATTTTCTTACATTTTCTTTGTGTGTCCATATGATAGTGACATCAGAGTTGATCATTTGGAAGAGCTGGTCTTCTAGAACAATTTGTGTGATTAATGTATTGTCAATCTCTTGAAATGTGGGTTTTCAAAATCTTATCGTGTTCAAAAATGATAGGTACAAGGTGTCAGATGAATGTCTAATCGAGTGACTCAAATGCATTTGAGTAGCCATTTTCCAATATGCAGATGTCAAAATGTGTCATATTGAGCATAGACTTTTTGTTCGATGTTTGCATATTGCTGGCAATTGCGCATGATCACCGACTAATAATAGAATATGATTTTCAAAAGGCGCATTGCATGGGGTGGATTTCATTTGATTTATTTGATGCACAACAAGCCACAATGTTTGTGCGGTCATCATGGACATCTCATCGATAATGATATATTCAGCAGCAAGTATTGTTCGAAAATGTATGTCAGTTGGCATTAAATTTTGTACGTATAAGCCATTGACAGGGATGGAAAACATGTTGTGCATTGTTGTTGCACGTTTGCTAAGTCTTGATGCAGCGGCACCAGTAGTAGCACAAAGCAGCACAGATCTGTTCATTATGTCAAATGAGTATGCTAGATACTTTATAAAATGTGTTTTTCCACTTCCAGGTGTACCTGAAAGCACAAAAATAACTGAAGTTTCTGATATCAAAAGTGAGTAGATATTTTCTTGTTCCATTGTCAACGAGGTATTTCCAAAAGATTCAAATTCGTGTACAATACCCAATGCATCCTTGGTATCTTTCACCAAAGATGTCACATTGTCATCCACTTGTTCAGATACAAATTGAAATAGAGGGTCACACACAAATGATTTGTATTGCAATAGAATGTTCAAGATCTGTTGTCGCTGCTCATCTTGAAGCATCTGTTTATTTGTATAATCCTCACCATGGCATTCAATATCTTTTTCGCTTCAAATGATATCACACAAAATGCATTCCGTGTAATAAGATCCATCTTTGTTGACGGAGCTCAGAAGCTCTCTTTCTTTTCAAAATTCGCATTTTTCCAACCTAATATTAAAAAAAAATTCCTTCACTTGATATGCTGGATGGTAATTTGTGAATCTGACTATTCTATTGTTCTTGTATAGATAGTATCCTAGCTGATCAATATATAGTTCTTTTTGAAGAGATCTTTTCTTTTTGGTCACAACAAATTGATGCCAATAGTTACAAAAAGTAATGTTTTTGAGGACTTCAGGTCTGTGCGTGTAGATATCAATTGGATGCAACAGGATTGTGTTGTTAAAACTGACAAATTTGTGATGCAATTCTGGTGGTGAACTATCGATGTATTGGATCGCTTCATTTCTCTTGATGATAGGGATTTGCAAACACATGAAACTAATTTCTGGTAATGATATCAGTTTTGTCAAAACATAACTAGATATCAATGTCAACACATTTTCGTCTGAATGATTCAATCCTATTCTTTTGGCATCAGCAGCATTCAGATTCAATGATCCTATAGGTTCTGATTTCATCGCATATTTCAAAACATAGTATGACCAACCCGTGTTTGTAATTCGTTGTAGATTCATGTGTGCTTGCCATAGTAAAAGCACTGTTGGGTGATAGGGTACCACATTTTGTGAAAAGTACAGTACTAAGGACCATAAATGGATATTTGAATGATCCACAAGGTGATTGTATGCTTGTTAAACAATCTATCAGAAACTAGTCATCAGAAAACAAGATCTAGTTTAGCAGCTTGATAGGAATCAAGTAGAGACAATTAAAGCATTGATCAATTAGTATAATCCAACTCACACGTGTGGAAATAAGGCTGTAGTACGGCCTGTAGACAATGTTTACAAAGTGCCAAAGCTGGGTTTCATTGGAAAAATAGAGTAATCACCATACAATGAGAGGAAACTCGAGTTTCTCCTTGAGGCTCCAAAAAGTTTCTATCTTCTCACTATGGAGAATGGGAATACATAGTAAAACACACTTCCTTTGCAAAGTTAGGTGAAAATCCAGCATGTAATAAGGAAGTAGACTCCACTTTCTTGCCCTAATGTGAAAACCCTAGCCTAGATCCAAGAGTCATGCTTGATAGGTGCATGGTAGGTACAAATCTCATCATAAATCATGGTCTAGATCCTACAAAGTAGGAATCACTACCAAATAGACACAACCACTCCTCTTGACTCGTGGTAACCTACTTTAGGTGTGTATGTACAAGTGGCACTTTGTCCATTGAAGTAACCAACAAACAATATTGACAAAATGTACAATATTCTACATGGCTAGATTTGCCAATGTAGGCAATTTTCACACTCCTCCTCAAATCTAGCCTTGGAGATCACAATGCTTTTATCAATAACTCCAATTGAAGATCTAAGCTTGACAAATGAATCTTTAGGTAAAGGTTTAGTAAACAAATCAGCCAAGCAACTTGATGATGGCACGTGTTGGAACTTTTTCCCTCACGAAATGATAAGCAATTTTGATGTGTTTGCTCCTTGCATGGAATGTAAGACTAGTTGCAAGTGATTGGGCTGATTGGTTGTCACAATAGATGATAGGGATCTCCTCCTCCATGACATGAAGCTCCACCAATAGCCTTTTGAGCCACAAGACCTCCTTGCATGTTGATGTCAAGGCCTTGTATTCGGATTCTGTGGAAGATAGGGAGATGGTATCTTGCTTTTTGGAAAGCCATGATACTACTCCATCACATAGAAAGGTGGCAAAGGCACTTGTTGATCTTCTATCCACTTTGTCACCTGCAAAATCTGAGTCACTATAGGCTCTTAAGCCAAGATTAGTTCCTCTATACAAAATACCAAAATTCTTAGTGAATGAAATGTATCTAAGAACTCTTTTGGCCATCTTCCAATGTGAAACTAGAGGACTTTGCATGAATTGGCTCAACTTTCCACCACTATAACTAAGATCAGGTCTAGTTATAGCTAAATAGATCAAGGAGCCAATAAGCCTTCTATATAATGTGATGTCCTCAAAGGATGCTTCATCACAACCAATATATGCTTTTACATGTTGCTCCATTGGTGTCTCAATGCCTTTACAATTATTCATTCCAAATCTATCTAGGATGGATGTAGCATATTTAGATTGACAAATGAAGCTAAAATCACATCCTCTAATAACCTCTACTCCAAGAATGAAGCTCAATAGGCCGAGATCTACCATCTTAAACTCTTTTGCTAAAGCAATTTTTACATCTCTAATTCCATCTAGATCATTACCACTCAAGATAATGTCATCTACATACAAAACAAGAATAATGATCATGCCATCATGAAAACTTATATACAATGATGGATCATAAGCACTCATTACAAAATTGATGGAAATGAGAAAAGAGTTTAGCCTAGAGTACCATGCTCTAGGTGCTTGCTTGAGCCCATAAAGGCTCTTCTTCAAAAAGCACACCTTTCCTTCATGCTTTGCCTTGATGAAGCCTCGGGTTGCCTCATGTAGATCTCTTCCTCCAAATAACCATTGAGGAATGCATTTGTGAAGTCAAGTTGGAATAGCTCCCAATTGAAGGTTGTAGCAAGACTAATGATCAACCTGATAGTAACAAGCTTAGCCACAGGAGCAAAAGTCTCATCATAGTTAATGCCTTTGGTTTGTAAAAAACCTTTGGAAACAAGCCTAGCTTTATGCTTGCTTATTGATCCATCTTGATTATACTTCAATCTAAACACCCACTTGCAATCAAGAGGTTTCTTCCCTTGAGGAAGATCCACAAGATCCCAAGTATGATTCTCAATAAGAGCATCATACTCTACTTGCATAGCATCCATCCAACTTTTAGACTTACAAGCATCTTCATAGCATGTTGGCTCATCTAACATTGAAGTAAGAAAGGTGTAATATGTGAAATATGATGAGCCTTCTCTTTGATCACCTTGACCATCATAGGTGAGCCTCAATGTCTCGGATCTTGCCCTTGTAGATCTTCTTGGAGTTCTTGGAGTTCTTGGAGTTCTTGCATCTTGAGGTGGATCCTCAAGTTCTTCTTCACTTGGAAGCTCCTCCTCCATCCTAGCATGATCCTTGGCATCAAGATGATTAGTAGCATTATCATCCAAATCACAAGCATGTCCTTCATCAAAAATAACATCCCTACTCACTATCACCTTGCTAGTGATGGGATTGAAGACTCTATAACCTTTTCTATTCTCACCATATCCCACAAAGATGCCTTTGATGGATGTTGCATCATCCTTCCTTCTCTTATCCAAGGATTTGTGTACATAGCAAGTGGATCCAAAAACTTTGAGATCTTTGAGATTGGGCTTCTCTCCAAATAGAGCTTCAAATGGTGTGATTCCTCCAATGGCTTAGTTTGGCAATCTATTGCACAAATAGTTAGCACAAGTTATTGCTTCACCCCAAAATGGTTTGGATAGAGAAGCATCCAGCCTTAAGGCCTTAGCACACTCACAAAGAAATCTATTTCTTCTCTCACTCACTCCATTTTGTTGAGGGGTGTATGGACATGACAACTCCCTCTTTATGCCATTAGAACTACAAAAGTCAATCAACTTATTGGAGATATATTCAACTCCATTATCACTCCTTAATACCTTAATCTTGGTACTAAGTTGATTTTCTACCAAAGTCTTGAACTTTACAAAAGAATGAAACACCATTGATTTGCTAGACAAGAGGTACATCCAACAAAATCTAGAATAGTCATCAATGAAGATTACATAGTACTTGGCACACCATTAGACTCATGTGAAAAACTATGAACCTCCGAATGGATGAGTTCAAGGGGAGAGTTTGATCTTGATGTAGATCTTGAGAAGGGTAGTTTGTGAGCCTTTGAGAGGCTGCATGCTTCACATCTCTTCCCACACTTTGACAAATGCTTGGGGAGTCCAACTGCAAGCTCCTTTGTAGCCATAGATTCCATGGCTTTGTAGTTGGGGTGGCCCAACCTTTTGTGCCACAGTTCCACCTTTGATAGCTCCACCTTTTCCAAGTTAACACTCTCCACTGCAATATTAGCATCAAGCTTAAACAATCTACCTTGCTTAAAGCCTTTGGCTATACATTCATCATTTCTAAGGATGGAACAAACTCCCTGCTTAAATTGTACATCTAGGCCATTATCCATTAAGTGGCCAACACTAAGCAAATTTTTGGTTAACTTAGGAACATAAAGAACATTATCTAGATTCATCCTTTTGGATGATCCCACATACAAGGGAATTGTTCCTATTTCACTTATCTTACATTCTTGACTACTTGCAGTATAGATTGATCTATGTAAGTCATTGTAAGAAAGTAAGGTGGAGAATATGTCCTTTTGATATGTCATGTGGGAACTTGCCCCACTATCAATCCACCAAGAATCATTGGTGTTGCTCTTGGATGATGGTGGTTTGTTGGAAACCATCAAGGATGACTCTTCATCCAACTCTTCCTCCTAATGTGCAATGTTGCTTTGTTTGCCCTCTTGTGCCTTCTTATTTTTGAGACATTCTGATGCAAAATGTCCTTTCTTTCCACAGAAAAAACATTTGTACTTGGACTTGTCTTTGATCTTGCCCTTTGAGCTTGAAGCCTCATCCTCCTCCTTGGTCTCCTTGAAGTGCTTCTTCTTGTCATTGGTCTTCTTCTTGCTTTTGAATGAGAAATTAGCTTTCTCATCACCATCCTGCAGAGAAATAGCATTCATTCTTGCATTGGTATGCAACATCCTACACTCTTCAGCTACTAATACACTTGTAGCTTTTCTATAGTAGGCAAAGTGTCTTGGATTGCAAAGCTTTGGACCAAATTTGTAAAGCCACTCCCTAGACCATTTAGGACAATCTGAACAAGCTCACTATCTTGAATCTTCTCTCCAATGGAAGCTAACTCCCTATTAAGAGACTTGATTCTTAGCACATAATCTTGTGCACTCTCATCACTCCTCTTCATGCTTTGTAGAATCTGATTCCTAAGCATGAGAACCCTCGAAGTGTTACTAGACTCATAGATAGATTTTAAAGATTCCCAAGCCTCTTTAGCACTCTTACATGATGATACTTCCCTTAAAAGATCATTGCTTACATTCATCTTAATACAGTGAAGTGCAAGCCTAGACCTCTTCTTGTATCTCACTAATTCCTGTGCACCTAGAGGTTCATCTTCATCATCTATTAGAAACTCATAAAGATCCTGGAGCACCATTAGTGACTCCATCCTCACTTTCCAAATAGTATAATTGGTAGAATTTAACCTCTCACTAGCTTCTAGAAGGTAGGCTCCCACTGATCCCATCTTACTAACAAGATTCTACACACAAGATATAGATTTGTTTGTACCTGAAACTCACAAAGGTTTCTAACTTGAAGTGTTTCACTTAAATGTTGACTTCTATTCCAACAAATGGATTTTTAATCATAGTTCTATCACTCCCTCACAAGCTGGAATGAAGATAAGATGAGATGAGAACTACACTCAAGCAAATCTTGCCAATCTTGGCTATTCTTGGACAAAAACTGACTCTATCTCTCTCATTCACTTTGATGTACTTTCAAGACCTGGTTTCCACTTTAAGAAGGTCTGAAATCAGCCTAGATTAATTAGTTTTCATGAAACAAATTCAAAACTAATCAATCGCAAGTAATCTTGGTAGCTTATTCTAGGATTTGCACCAAAAATCACATCAAACTGACACCAGATAAATTTTCTATGATCCAATTAATATGGGTTATTAAATGCTGGTTCAGAGATTTCCACACGTGTGAACAGTACGGATTTTGATCCTGAAAAAGTTTGGGATCAAATCCCCTCACCAAAACCTGGATATCAGCTCGCCCTTCCAATACTAGCTTTTTGCACCAAAACCTGCTAAAACTGGATTAGATTCAAACACAGATCAATGGCCTTGTACTTGGCTCTGATACCATGTGAAAAGTATAGTACTAAGGACCATAAATGGATCTTTGAATGATCCACAAGGTGATTGTATGCTTGTTAAACAATCTATCAGAAACTAGTCATCAGAAAACAAGATCTAGTTTAGCAGCTTGATAGGAAACAAGTAGAGACAATCAAAGCATTGATCAATTAGTATAATCCAACTCCACACGTGTGGAAATAAGGCTGTAGTACGGCCTGTAGATAGTGTTTACAAAGTGCCAAAGCTGGGTTTCATTGGAAAAATAGAGTAATCACCATACAATGAGAGGAAACTCGAGTTTCTCCTTGAGGCTCCAAAAAGTTTCTATCTTCTCACTATGGAGAATGGGAATACATAGTAAAACACACTTCCTTTGCAAAGTTAGGTGAAAATCCAGCATGTAATAAGGAAGTAGACTCCACCTTCTTGCCCTAATGTGAAAACCCTAGCCTAGATCCAAGAGTCATGCTTGGTAGGTGCATGGTAGGTACAAATCTCATCATAAATCATGGTCTAGATCCTACAAAGTAGGAATCACTACCAAATAGACACAACCACTCCTCTTGACTCGTGGTAACCTAATTTAGGTGTGTATGTACAAGTGGCACTTTGGCCATTGAAGTAACCAACAAACAATATTGACAAAATGTACAATATTCTACATGGCTAGATTTGCCAATGTAGGCAATTTTTCACACATTTCGATCTTCGTACCTTGGCCAAAAATATTTCCATTGTTCAGTTTTGGTGTCCAACTCAGTACAAGATACACATGGGTCAAATGGAAATCCATATTTACAAGTATTTGCAGTTTTGGGACTACTTTTTATTGTGCAAGAGGATCGACAATGGTGTATTTGTTTTCGCACAACAAGCTCGTATACTTGTTTCTAAGTTGGGTTCAATGGAATCTCAATTATTTTGTTGTTTGGTTCATATTTGGCAGGAATAAATGCGCTGATTTCATTTCCAATTCTTGTAACATCTTTTTTTTTCACCCATAACATGATGTGCGCATGCACAGAAACCTTATTTTGGAATTCATAGCGCAACATATAATGGCCTAGAATTGTCTTTTTGGAAAGAATGAATGGTTTCATGAACATGTCTAGTTTCTTAACGAAAAGCATTGAACATGCAACTGGGCAATTTCTCCAATCAAAATTCTTGTTGTATTTTCTCACAAACTCTTCTATTTTTGCAATTTCTACCCATCGCATCTCAGTAGTTTCATCGCAGCTCAGTAGTTTCATCGCTTGTCAATGTTAGAAAGAAATCTGGCAAGCCCCAATATCTCACCATTGCTAGCAAGTCCTTGAAATTCCGTCTATGCCATGATGGTGTTCTAGGGATCTCACGTGGCAAAGTGAATTTCAAAACGTTTTTGAAAATTTTCTTCCTCATTTGCATGTGATGTTTTGTGACAAAATCAATTATGTCTTTTTGCAACACAATAGATGGCACTTTTGTTGTGATCAAATTCGCTTGTCTTATTTGATACATGACAAGTAAATATGGTGGCAATAATGTAAATGGCGAGAATAGTGTGGCGACTCTCATTTTTATGTAATCTATATAACGTATTTTGCCATCATAATACCCCTGTCCAAATAGAAACAAGAATGGAAAGATTGCATTTTCTAAAGTGATAAATAATTTTTTTCCATGCATGAATGGCAAGCCAGACATGTTAGTTTTGAATATTGATGTCTCATTTCTTTCATGCGTCAAATTCCTTATTTGTAAATTTGAATATGTATATATGTCATTTTTTTGAATGTCATGTGCTTTGCTACAAGGTGTTATGTCCTTTAGCAATATGTACACTCGTTCGAATGGATCAATTTGCATGTTTTGAAATCTATCCATTTCTGTGTCCAACATTTTTTCAATTAATGATAGCGATACGAATGGCAAGCTCTGAGTCTAAGAGCCATATTCATATAAACTCAAAAACATTTGCAAGATTGGATTATGCAAAACATTTTGCTCTAAAACATTCTGTATCTCGACTGTGTCATGATTCTTATCGCATCTGCTCAGATTGCAAGCAATAAGATTGTCAAATAGTGATCTCTTTTCAATGTGCCCTGTCACAAATGAGTTAACGCGGCTTGTGACATCTATCGAAACATCTATGACCAATAACAATTGCAAGTTTGATACATGTATTTTTAGAATGGTTTGTATATATGTAGGAGAAAAGAAGACTATGTATTTGATACGATCTGGATAAGCCTTACATAAAGGACATGTATGCCAACTCGTTTGGTTATCATCTGCATATGTATACTCCCACATAAATGTGTTGGCTATTGCATATGGTGGGATAGCTCGCCTCATATTCTTAGCTTTCATGTCTTTCTTTTGGTTGAAAAACGTGACATTTTCGCATATCGAACAACACTTCATTAAGCAAGGATTGCATCGCAAATATTTTTTCATAGATTTTGAAATCTAGCGATGTCGAACCACCCATTAGAGTATGGCGCGAATGCTTTTTTCTTTTTTTCCATGAATTTTTCTCTGGCCGCTTTGCATCTTTTATTCAATGTGCGGCTTGATCATAAATGTGTCGGTTTTTGCATTGTCTACAATAGATTTATAATGGGAGATGCAAAGGTGATTCAAAACATTGGGACCTATTTTCAAGATTTTGCAGATATCAATTTGCAAGTTGCTATCTTTTGCTTTTTGCCAAAGTATGATATGCTAAATTTTGCTGAATGCTATTTTGAATTATCACGCAAATGACAATAACATGAAACATCTATCATGTGTTAGTGAATGTCCAAATAAGTCTAAAAAAGTAGCCAGCCTATGTACAAGGAAAACAAGCTTGTTTACGAGCTAGTAAATTGGACAACTATTGACTGCAAAACAACAACTATTCCATACATTATCATCAATGTAATAAAACATGTAGCATAGCATGTCATTTTTCAGCACTATTAGCATTTGTTTGAGTGTACGTGTCCATCTGGGATCTGAAACAACTCGTAGTATGGGTCTAGCTTATTGACCAATAAAAATAGAACAACTATTAGATTTTCTTAAAAACTTTTACCTGTTCAATATAAATTCATATTCATTTGAGGAAAGCTCGTACTCAGTTTTAAAATATGGGTTTTTCCATTAAGAGTACTCTTTATCCGTATCATGAGCAACTATCCCTGGCTAACAATAACTGTTATTTGCCCATATCTACACATTTATTAATTCCATCAATTCCCTCCTATAATAAGGGAAATAAAATTATTCAATGGTATACATTGGGCATTTGTTTGTTGGAGTTCTTTTCAGTAACCCATACATTCTGTTATCATTTTGATAACAACAATTCATTCATTCAAGTGAGAAAAGATTACAACTGGATAAATGTCATTGATTTTCATTGGAGATTAGGAATCAATGGATTCTTCATCAGGCATCTTGCTAACAGGAGGCGTCACTACTTTAGAAGCTGGGCCAGTTACTCGCAGTCCATGATTATTCCATTCCTTGATGTTAGCAATGTACAGTGGCCAAGTAGGATTATTTGCTTCTCAAGATATTTTACTTTTCTTTCTCATGTGGGAATTGGAATTGATTCTCGTTTACTTACTTCTATCTATGTGGGCAAGAAAGAGACGTCTATAGGCAGTTACAAAATTTGATTTGTATGATGTTGTGCTCGTGTGCTATGTTGCTACTTGAATCTTGAATTACATAGACTCAGAAGCATAAGCACATGTACATAGACTCATAACATACATTGTTTCTATAGATACAGATAACTATGATAGGAGATCAATTCCTTGATGACTCAAATACCAATCTAAAGACAAACTTTGGCCGAAAAATGAATCTTTTCAAAAATATAAAATAAAAAGTCATTGCTTCAATGCACATTGAGCGAGCTTTGTAGAATATTTGACATCTTTCAATATTGTTAGCAATTGTTAGGAAAAGTCAGTTGTTAGGGAGCCATCTTTTTGATCAAATATAAGGTGGCAAATGAAGAGGTGGCGATTTTCCTCTCAAAATTATAAACTAGGAGATTCGCCTTTCTCCCAAACGATAATGAAATATGCAGAATGAAATTGCATTTGCCGTTTGCGAATTGCCATGAAAAATTTCAAGCAGTCTACAAAGCTCGCTTAGTGTGCAGTTCACCAATGTTTTTTTATTCGTTATTTTTGAAAACAACCATTTGTACATTGGCATACTAGGTCGATAGATTTGTGGCATCTATATACGTAAAATAACACGTTTACTAGACTACCAAGGATGTGTTTGCATAAACTATATGTCAAACCTAAAAAGACAAAGGTGCAAGCGATTGTTTGATAACTTGCAAGTTTGTCTGGGACGTGGCTTCTATTAATTCCTATTTGTGTTCATTCTTGTCTATTATGTGTGTTCACTGCGGCAATGTCTTCAATATTTCTTGTGCAAACACTTGATTTCATTCCAAACAATCATAAAGTACAAAAAACCATCAAGTCTTATGCAAATATTTATTTCCACGCCAAAGAATAGTAAAGTACAAGAAAACACCTTGGGAAGATCATGTTATAAAAAAGCATCAACTGACCTAAAAAAACACGTGCAAATTTCTGTCTCCTGGTGTAATTGCTAGGCCACGAATGCAAAAGGACACAACGAGGCAATGTAGGTGCTATGCAAACCTCGTTCAATGTTTTGTTGCCTTGCAATTCTGATTACAAAGGGTACAACACGAAGTGGAATCAATACAACCAGTTTATCGCAATCTTTCACAAATATAAGATTTAAAAACACAGGTGTATTTCCCTCCTTGAAACCTATACTTTCAAAACAGAAAAACTAGCAGCAGCATTTAAATGGTAAAACATCGTGATGTAGCAATTTCATACTTTATTGCAGGAATATGTTTTACTATGGTCAGAAAGACTTAGTAGTCTTTTGCTAGTTAGGCACGGCACTTTACACTATCAAATTGATTGTTGACTACCTGCTTGGAATATAAGTGGTTCAAGAAAGTTTTGAAATTGTTAATCAAAGGAGGGCAAGGTATGAATATTATAAACAATGTACAGTACAATTCATGAAAAGCCTATGAAGAGTAAAATTTGAAACTCTTTGCAAGAGAAAACGTGAAAGTCTTTGGGACCAACCAACGTATGCACCAAACAGGAAATACCTTATATTGAGGCCTTTAATTTCAGTTCTGAAATATAGATTTATTGATACCTACTTTGTTGCACAGTTGCTTTAAACTTCTTGAAACCAACTCATGTACCAACTAATACTCAAAAGGTCAATAAACACAAAGCATTTGCTATACAGTTCTGGTTCATTGATCTTTAACCTTGCAATTTCGACTGGGAAGATACAATATCAAACCAGATTTATCGAAGAAAAGAGAGAGAGAGAGAGAGAGAGTATTATTTTTGACTAAACAAAGCGTATACTAAATTACATAAATGCCTAGGCAACAACCCTTTATATAGAGAGAGTGACAACAGTTGTGAACCGTTTCAACATGAAACAACATATCACATAAAGACACATAGTCTAATAGTTCATACATTAGCTTACGGACCATAGGGACTTTATTTGTTGCTGACGTGGCTTATTGTTTGACACTGCCACTTGATCATGGATTCATCCGGATCAGATCTTGATCACAATGAGACAATGTGCTCGCCTTCATAAAATTTTACTCCTAATCACATGCTTCTCTTTCACAGTATGTAGAAAACACATGTATGAAACAATGACCGTCATGCACAGCCTTCAAAGAAAGCCTTCTTTCACATCAATGATATTATGATAGGCTTAGATGTTCAAATTATCAAATGCTCAAACGGATAGGAAGATATATCACGTGTCACACAATAGGCAGCACTGATCACTACGATGAAAACCGTTATGAAATTCATTTCAAAAAGCTAAATTTTCTAGCTATTTTCCGTGTTGAGATGAGACAAATTATATGCCTTTAATGACATTAAAAAACAACAATTCTTTGATTGCATATTTGCATATGTCAACTTAAAAACAAAATTTGCCTACAATTAGCAAGACATGAAAGCGAACGCATCTATGAAACAATGATTGTCAGGCACAGCCTTCAAAGAAAGTCTTCTTTCACATCAATGATATTATGATATGCTTCAACGTTCAAATTAGCAAATGCTCAAACGGATAGGAAGACATGTCACGTGTCACACAGTAGGCAGCACTGATCACTATGATGAAAACTGCTATGAAATTCATTTCAAAAAGGTAAATTTTCTAGATATTTTCTGTGTTGAGCTGTTGGACAAATCATATGCCTTTAATGTCATTGAAATGAACTCAATGACATAAAAAAACAACAATTCTTTGATTGCATATTTGCATATGTCAGTTTCAAAACAATATTTGCCTACAATTAGCAAGACATGAAAGCAAAAACAAAAAGCAACTTGAAATGGCAAGGAACTAACCTATCGATTGTTCTGATGCTTTTTAACACCTTCACATATTTAGCATTTACCACAATGACACAAAGTACAAAAGAGTTATATCTAGTGAAGCATGTAACTCAAGCTGTTTGCAAAGAATGGTGGGTATCAATTGTTTCTCAAGTCTTATATTAAAAGGTTGGCATATTCCAATTATAAAACTCGACTTTTGATCATGGTGTATGTTTTGCGTCAAAAGCATGAGCTCACTATTCTAGGTTTATATATTACATCGAAGGAAAAGCAATATGCTTTTGGGATTTTTCTATTACAACACAACTCTTTGCTCCAATTTGAGTCTATACAGTTCCCGCCCTTCACGTAGAGCAATGGAACTAGTGGCTTATACACTTTAGTGCCCTACATGTAGGGCAATTTTCTATAATCATCAATTAATCTCTACCATACTTTGAAATTCAATAAAATGATGGAACTATATGAACATGCTTTTGAGCAACATCTATAACTCAATTATAAATATTGCATAAATTCGCTTGTCTTTTAGATTTATATTCAATTAGAATGGGGACAAAATAGCTAGTTAAGACTTCCTCTTCATAATCTGGTTGTCCTACATGATGAGCTACAAGAGATGGACGAGCATCATCGACATCAACAACCACCATTACCTTCTAAATCCTCTTCACAGAGTGATAATATAAGACGTGTACTACAAATGATGAGCAATAGAAACTGAGGCTTGTAATGCCACTCGTGGATTCGATTTCGCTTGGCAGGTTTGTGGGTTGTAAAGCATCGGGGGCAAGAGGTTTTGCGTGGTTGCAGTCTCAAATTATTGGACATGATTTAGAGATGCGTACCCCTTTTGGAAGACGATTGCTCACTTACACAGACCACACAGCCAGTGGCCGTAGCTTGCATGTGTTTTGATATACTTACAATTACATTTTTGATGGTCATGAGGATTGATATCATGTACTTTGATTTCTGAATGCATACATACATGTTGTACTAAGACTTTTGATATCGATTGACCTCCCGGGGTAGTCTTAAACTCCAAAATTTTTGCTTTCCAATATGATTTGTAAGTCATTTTTGCTCTTTTCTTTTGTCGAAAATTGCCCTTTGATGATGGATGCAACAATACCCATGAATTTTTCATATATTTTGTTGGCTTCCAATTATCAACTTCATCTTTCTCATTGTAAAAAATCACATACTCGATTGTAGATCTGGGTCTCCTTGCCATTGCTATTTTCAAAGCTTGGGCGCCAAAAATCTCTCTAATATGGTACTTAATTTCAATTTTTCGTATCAAATTTAATCTAATGTGAATGCCAACATAGTCACAGTTACTGCGTATACCATATTTTATGTAACTGTACATACTATATTTCTATAATTGTAACTAGTATAGTTAGAAAATTTCATTATATTAACCAGCATAGTCAAGTAGATTTAACTTGAGGTATTGACGTCGGCAAAAAAAAGAAACCAATGGGATATGTCCATGTTGCCCAGACACAAATTTCAAAGTTTCCTATATTGCATTTTTATTTCTCAGCTAATTTGAACTACGTTACATAGATTTCAAATCTGTGCATTTTTATTGGGCCTGGTGACGGTCGAAACTAAAGAAAAAAAATAAATGTATCTTTACAAAGGGTCTTTTTGATATTGAGAACTCCCCTAATGTCTGGAATCTGGAGCCATTATCAACAAATAGGAAGACTGTAAAATGCAAATGGGTTTTTAAATACAAGTATGGACCTGATGGCAACGTATCAAAATACAAGGCCAGATTGGTGGCAAAAGATTCCTTTCAGAAGTATGGTGTTGACTATACTGAAACCTTTTCTCTAGTCGTAAAGCATTCATCCTTATGCCTACTATTATCATATGCAGTAGCGTACAGCCTCAAGATCCACATAGTGGATGAAAAAACCGCCTTCCTACACGGCAAGTTGAATGAAGAGGTCTATATGGACCAACCACCAAGATTCATCTGCTCGCGGCTTTGCAAACTACGCCTGTCGAATGCAAAGAAGCATATACAAACTAAAGCAGTATACCAGGCATTGGTATAAGAAAAAGGATCACACTCTCAGATCCTTAGGATTTCAACCATTGATGGCCGATTACAATGTCTATACAAAGGTCAGAGATGGAAAAATCATAATCATAGTAGTCTACGTGGATGACACTTTGATCTTGTCTAGAAGCGACGAGCTGATTGCTCAGGTGAAGCATAATATTTCACATCATTTTGAAATATCAGACCTAGGAGAAGCAAGATGCTACCTAGGATTGCAGATTGACAAAGATCTTGACGAAGGGAAGCTGTATCTTCACCAGTCAAGATACATCCAAAAAATCATTGATGATTTTCAAATTACAGACTGCAAGGGAGCTAATACGCCTATGGCAGCTGGAACAATTCTGACCAAGCAAGACTACTCGCAGAATACAGAAAAACAAGAAGCCATGTAGAACGTGCCCTACAAGAGGTTAATCGGATCACTCATGTACTTGGTAGATAATACACACTCTGACATTGCTTATGCAGTTTCAGAATGAGCCAGTTTAATATCAATTCAGGCCCTACGCACTGAAAGATAGCCAAGAGAATTCTACAATACCTTCAACAGACAAAGGATTATGGGTTGTGTTTCTCTCAGCATGAAGGATTTCAGATCAAATCCTACAGCGATGCAAGCTGGGCATCCTTGAAAGATGATTGTAAGAGCGTCTCAGGAGGATGCACAATAGCAGTCGGTGCAGCTGTGATATGGATCAGCAGGAAGTAGACCGTAACTACGCAATCATCCTACGAAGCAGAGTATGTTGCAGCAACCAAGATGACAAATGAGCTTACATGGCTCAAGGAGTTCTTTGACGGACTAGGAGAGAACTCCAACGAGCCGCTGCTACTATTCATGGATCCAGTGCTTCATTCCAGGACAAAATACATTGCTATCAGATATCATCTAATAAGAGATCTGGTTGAGAAAGACAGGCTGAGGACCGAGTTTGTTCCAACGAAATAGATGGTGATTGATATTTTCACAAAGCCTCTTGACAAGGCAATTTTTGAAAAGCAGCGTGCAAGCCTGGGAATAAAAAAAATACCAACTTTGAGAGAGAGCTGAAGAAATCGAGAGTTTTTATCTTTCAAAGCCTTAGCATTTTTCTTATTTTTTTTTTGTTTGCTGTTTTCTGACTGTTGCATTTTGAACTATGTTTTGCACAGTCTACATTTTTGAACTGTTTCGTTGCACAGTTCGCATTTTTGAGTCATGAGGAAAATTCAGCACTAAGTCAAAAACACTTAGAAAATGATTTTGGCCAACTTTCCCAACATTGTCGTATTTTTTGCACTTTTGCAAAAAAGACGACACTGTCTCCAAATGCCTTAGAAAAATTTTCTGGCCAACCGTCGCATTTTTTGCCTTTCGAAAAAAGCGACATTGTCGCCAAATGTCTTTCGGATAAAAGCGAAGGTGCCCTTGAAAAAGCGACAACGCCCTTAAAATCGCGAAAGTGCCTTTTGGCAAAATCTTGAAAATCTCGAAGACCTCGAAGACGAAATGTTCGCGAACAACCCAAACAACAAGAGAAGGTCAAACGACATGAAACAACATGAAACTCATCGCGACATGAAACTCTTTGTGCTCCAAAGGACCAGGAAGATCAAACAAGTACCATGAAGTACAGCTTACTGATATGATATGATGACATCAGCAGAAGAGCATTAGGACATGCCTAATCCGTCGCTCTTATAATCTGAGATTAGTTATAGATTGTTTAATCTATCTAATCAAAAATGTTACTCTGAATATATGTATTGCTAGACGCATCAAGAAATAGACAGTCATGGAAACAGAATAGATAGAACTGTAAAAGTCTAAGATAGCTCCAGAGTGAGTTTACAGATTAGCAGTAGCTAGTCATATCATTTCAACGTGAGCAAATAAATAAATTCAATAATAAATGTGTTGCGAGGGCATGGCTTCCTGCGCATATAAGTCCATGTCCCAATGAGCATGCAAGACAAATTTAAATAGAAATAATAGACTTGGGCCCCTTGTAATAAAAATAAAACCTGAGGCCCGAAGTCAAGTTAGAACTTAGAGTTTACTTTTTTTAAAGGTTGGGTCCAATTTTGGACTCACATGAATCTTGTGATTTCTAATGTACTTTTTGTGGACCCTTGGA
The DNA here is from genome assembly GCA_029204225.1 of Diphasiastrum complanatum. Lineage (NCBI taxonomy): Eukaryota > Viridiplantae > Streptophyta > Lycopodiopsida > Lycopodiales > Lycopodiaceae > Diphasiastrum > Diphasiastrum complanatum. The sequence goes on from CM055101.1 coordinate 31,061,758, forward strand.
TCAAGTTGGCTCCAAGATGAATGGATAGGATCATTGTGAATATTAGCCAATAGGATTTTCGGGCAAGGGCCTTTTCTATTTATAAAAAGACACCATTTGTACTCTATTTTCATGCTTAATAGAGAGGAGGAGACTCTACCATTTTGGGGAGCTCAAGCATCCTCAAGTTCTTTGCTTATGCTTTTGTGATGATTTGTGTGTTGTTTCTCATTTGCTATGTTCTTAGTTTATGCTAGTTAATGTTTTTCCATAAGCAATGATATTGAGCATTTGAGCTAACCTCCATCTCAAATCTCTCTCCCTCTTTCTCTCTTTCTCTCTTTCTCTCCCTCTCTCTTTTCTACTCTCTCTTCCCTTCACAAAATCATGATGAATGTTAGTTTAGTGGAGTAGAGTTAGGGGTGAGTAGTGTTATTGGTGATAGAGTTAGACAAAAAGTAGAGAACTATATAAGAGTAGCATCTTTACATAGTTAGGCACCTATCTAGCGTTCTAACCCTTGTTGACAGGCGGAAGGGCTACTATGACACGAGATCTTCGACTCTACAGATCCATCTTGCCAGGTCACTCCACCCATTTTTTTCTCCCATTCAAACCCCTAGTGGTTACACTCTCGTTCAGACTCCTCCCCAACCTTCTCTTCTCCATACCCCTCCCCGACCTTCTCGCCTTCAGACTCTCTCCAAACTTCTCCTATTGCAAGCACTTCCCCCGTTTTACCCACTTCTCCTTGGCCCAACACCACTCCTCTTGAAACTCCCTTTGCCACCTCCCCATCAACTAACGTCTTGCTATCTTATGACATAGATGTGGAGAAGCACATAGTTGAGGATGACTATAGTGGTCGTGTCATCACTCGCATGAGGCAACTCATGCATGTGGTCTTCAACAGGGACATTTTCAAGGACTGATGCAGATAAAGTGATGACGACAAGAATTATGTCGTTGACCAGTTGTATAGAGAGTTTCCAGTTCCCTCCTCTGGATTGGAATTTTATCGAACCTGGATGGTGTGCCGCATGGGAGGCATCATGAGCCATTGCAAATCGAAGATCCGAGATGTAGTGAAAGCTGTGTTAGAGATGGCAAACTCATGCAATCCTTCTTTGGCATTCCCCGAATGGCCGACAAATCGGTGGGCATCGACACTGAATTGTCGACTTCTACACAAGTACTGAGGATGGGACATTGAGCAAAACGAATTGTCGGGCAAGTCAAATTATCGGGCTCTAGCTCATTGGACATGAAGCTTCCAACTGTCACACTCCATTATAGAGGAACATTAAGAGAGAATGTAGTTAACTTATTGTTTAATGCAATTCTCTCTTGTAACAATTAGTTAATCTATCTTTTAATCTCATCTAGCGGGACATAAGTATATATCAGAGATCAATTTGACACATGTTTAGTATGTTGTAGTAGAGGCAGAATATAGAATTGTAAGAGAAGCGTCAGGCCGCCATGTCGCGATGCACTACCGACTCACTCTAAAAGAAAACAAAATACAAAAGATGTTTTGTTCTTCCAACTATTGATTGTGCATTACATCTGTTGTTGTGATTGATTGTTGCACTGTTTGTGATTGGTAGCAGCGTATTTAGGTCATGTAATGTAATGCATTTTGTAGCACACTTCTGCAAAAAATAGATGCAACATCGCAAAAGCCGGGATCGACTTTCATCGGTCCGCAGACATTTGAGTGACCTAGCTCAAAGATGTCCTTGGCTCTCTTCCTTCATGTACAAACGGACTTTGATGTTGCTTGCCTTTCTAGATTTGCAGAAATCGGATTCTAGACTTGTGATCTTTAGTCCACTCATTAGCTCCTTTCTGCTGATGTCGTAGAGACTTCTCATATTCAAATGATACATTCGTCTATGTCAGAGATGATTTTTATTCTCAAATGCGTTCAGTATGCTATCATAGCTGATGATGATTTTGTCTTGGTATAGATTACCTTGTCTTGACCCGACAGTCTGAAATTTATTTGACCATTCGGCATACATTTCCATCGAATAGGACTTGTAATACGAGATCTGCTATCCTCAACACAAAGAGTAAATCTCTTCTCAATGTAGGTACATAGAGTGTTGTACGGAACTGTAGAGTTCCGATGCCTTCGACATCATGTCTGCTCCCATCACCCAGTATCACTCTTTTGTAGTTGATCAAGATGTTCTTGTTGTAGGTTATGTGAGATGTAGTTTCTGAGTCAATCATTATGTCATAGTCATGTTGCATGCAAGTGGTCGACTCTTCATCGACAGTTGTGCAGGCATTGTCGTTCTTCTCAGCATCCTTTGATGATTCTGCAACATTCACCTTTTTTCCTTTGGGATTGTGCCAACATTCATATGCTAAATGCCCTTTCTTCTTGTAATGTGTGGTAGTCGGATTAAACCGACATCTATCTACTGTGTGTCCCAAATTGTGGCAGTGATCACATGTAGAAGTTTCTATGTTGTAGTTTCTCCTTGTTAAAGACTTCATTTGAATCTTGTCAATCTTGGGCTTGTTTTTGTTTTTCTTCTTTCCCCTTGTGAAGAGAGCCTTCTCTTGATCGTCGTTTGGTTCTTCTTCATCTCTCATCAGATTTTTTGCCTACAATGAGATTGACTACTCTTTTGAATGTCATCTCGGGTAAACTTAGGATGAGCATTCTCAGCGGCTGGTAGGATGAGGGTAGAGATTTCATGAAGTACATCAACTGCTGGGGTTCTAGGACTTGATGCTCGTGTGTAGAGAGTTGAGCCAAGATCATTCTAATCTTCTCTACATGTTGATCCAGCTTGTTGCCATCCCATCGCAAGCTCTGTAGCTGATTGTGGAGGTGCATGACTGATGCGACTGTCCTCACATCATACTTCTACTTTAGTTTCTCCCACGCTTCATGACTGCTTTGGCAATCTTCAATCTGCATGCGGATTTTTTCATTTATGGAGGATACGATGATTGTCATTGCACATTCATCCTTCCTTATCCATTTTGCTCTCCTTGAGTCTTTCTCTAGAGGCTTTTGCTCTGTGAGATCGGTCACTGAATATAACCCTTCGTCTTTTAGAAGCGTTTTGATCTTGAACTTTCACACGCAATAATGTGTGCCATCAAGATTGATTGTAATCCTTGCTTGAATTGTAGTAGCCATATTGTATTTAATGAATCTGCTCTGATACCATGCTATGAATCATAAAGGATTAAAATAGGATGACAAAAATATACTGCTTGAAAAAAAAGTCCGAAGTATTCGATGGATTCAAGAAGTTTGTGGCATTTTCAGAACAACATACCTCCAAGAAATTGCAAACTCTCAGGAGGCGAGTATTCGAGCAAGGAATTTTCAAGCTTCTACAAAGATAGAGGAATCGAGCATCAATTCACACTTGTCTATACAACACAGTATAATGGTGTAGCAAAACGAAGAAACATGACTCTTGTCAAAGGAGCCAAATGCATGATGGCTCAAGCACAATTGCCAAGTCAGTTTTGGGATGAAGCAATTGTAGCTGATATACACCTGCAGAACAAATTGATAACAACGATGCTAGAGAACAAAACTTCATACCAAATGTGGACGGGTGAGAAGCCCGATCTATCATACGTACGAGTGTTCGGATGTGCAGCATATGTGCACATACCAAAAGAAAAGAGAAGCAAGCTCGACAAAAAGTCAGTGCAGACGATGATGGTTGGATATTCAAATGGCTCATAGATCTATCAATTCTACAATCCAACCTCAAAGAAGGTGGTAATGAGCAGAGACGTGAAGTTCGACGAATCGACGTTTCCAGGATCCAAAGAATTAGGAGGCTATGAGATGATTGTCGATTGAAGAGGAAATTCAAGGCCAGATCGAGCCAGAATGTCGAATAATAAACTCCAGAGTAGGAAGTGGAAGACCACCATGTCGAAAAATTTGAAGAGCAAATACACTAGCAATGACAAATCGAACCAAAAGGTTGACGATAATAAGAGGACCCCCTGACAGATTCATCAAAAATCTTCAGTGGAGCAAGGACATAGACGTCAAATTCTGCATCATCACTGAGGAACCGACGACATATCTGGCAATCCTTAATCCAGAAGGAGAATTTCGGAAGCAAGAAATGTTGGAAGAGATCGAGTCGATGAAGCGAAATCAGATGTGGACACTTGAACCACTTCCTGAAGGAAAAAAGAAAGTCGACTGCAAATGGGTATACAAAAGGAAGCTGAGATTAGATGGAAGCATCGGACGATATAAAGCTTGACTTGTCGCTAAGGGCTACACTCAAAGGTGTGGCATCAACTACTTCGATACATACTCCCCAATGGTCAAGATGTCTAGCATTTGTTGATTACTCCTCGCTTATGCTACAAAGTACGATTTGAAAGTACCCAAGATTGATGTCAAGACAGCCTTTCTCCATGGAGACCTAGATGAAGAAATTTTCATAAAGTAGCCTGAAGGATACAAAGCCCCAAACAATCGAGATTATGTCTGTCAGCTACACCGATGTATCTACGGTCTTAAGCAGGTTTCTCGAGCTTGGTACAAGAAGCTCGACAGTCTGTTGAAGTCTCTAGACTTCACTCCTACACAACCTAACTATAATGTCCACATCAAAAGAATAGAAAAGAAGTTTGTGATTTTGACAATATTTGTGGATGACTCTCTGATGATAGGAAATTGTATGATGTTGATTAATAAAACAAAGAGTCGGATATCTGCAAATTATGAGATCACAGATCTAGGAGAAGTGATGAAATGTCTGGGGCTACAAATCAAAAGAGATCGAACAAGAGGAGTCATGCATGTGAACTATTTCGAATATGCTAAAAAAGTATTGAAACAATATGGGATGATCAAGTGCAAAGAGAAGGCAACACCGATGATAGTCGGAGCCAAATTGTCAAAGCAAAATTGCCCAAGCATAGATGAGGAGAGACAGAAGATGGAGAGAATACCATATTAAAATATGATCGGTAGTCTGATGTACCTTACAGTCTATACAAGACTTGATCTAGCATTCTCTGTCTATTCACTCAGTCAATTCTCCTCCAATCTTGGCATGCAACATTGGCTGATGGCAAAATGCATACTACAATATTTGAGAGGCACCCACAATTTGGGGTTGATCTACCAAGAGGAGAAAGAATTTAGTTTTCAACACTATAGTAATGCAAGCTGCAAATTAGATGACAACATCCGTAACAGGTGGATGTTCGATAGCATGCAGAGTTGCGATTAGTTGTACCTGCAAGAAGCAGACACTTGTAGCTCAATCCTCATGTGAAACTAAGCACGCATCAGCTTCAAAGATGGCAAATGAGGTGATATGGTTGAAGATGATGTTGGAAGGGATTAGCATACCACATGAAGACTCTTCCATCATGAAGATGGATTTTCAGAGTCCTATATATTTAGCCCAAGGTCCGGTTTTCCATTCAAAAACCAAACATATACCTCTGAAATACCATCATGTTCAATTTGAGTTCGAAGGGAGAGCTGTGTGTCGAATTTATAAAATCGGAATATATGATTGCAGATCTGTTGACCAAGTCGCTGGACAAACCACTATTCAGAAAGCACTTAAAATCAATTGGAATTGAATAAAAGGACAGGTTGCATCATTCAAGAGGGAGTGTTAGAGATAGTGAACTCATGCAACCCTTCTTTTTCTAAACGGCCGACAAATCGGTGGGCATCAATACCGAATTGTCGACTTCTACACAAGTATTGGGGATGGGACATCAAGCATAATGAATCATCGGACAAGTCAAACTATCAGGTTCTAGCTCGTCGGGCATGAATCTTCCAACTGTCACGCTCAGTCGTAGAAGAATGTTACTTAATCTATCATTTAATCCCATCTGGCAGGACATAAGTATAGATCAGAGACCAATAGAACGCATGCTAGTATGCTATAGTAGAGACAGAATACAGAATTGTAAGAGGAGCATCAGGCCGCCATGTCGTGATGCATTGTTGACTCAGTCTGAAAGAAAACAAAATACAAAAGATGTTCAGTTCTTTCAACTGTTGATTATGCGTTGCATCTGTTGTTGTGATTGATTGTTGCACTGTTTGTGACTGGTAGCAGCATATCTAGGTACTGTAATGTAATGCATTGTGTAGCGCACTTCCGCACAGAATAGGTGCAACACTGCAAAAACCATGACTCACAACAAGTTGGCAAATCTAGGCCATACCACGTGCACAAGGAAGACTAAAATTTTGCGAAAAAAGAATTTCGAGAAATACAGATCGTTTCAAACAACAACGAGAGGTAGCTAAGAAGCGACTGGAGACTATAGGGCCTTCTCACCTTGGCACTAGTGGCCAAGGTCCTGTTCATGACCATTTTGTAAGTCTCCTTACCCGTATGTTGAATTTGACATTATCGAAATTCAAATTTTATTTTGCTAACCTTCTTGCATTACCCCAGATTATTTGCGTATTTGTTAAGATTATAATCACATATGTCAGTTCATGTAGAAATCTACCATAAAGCGGTCTCCCACGAAAGAGGAGTATAAGTATGCATATTCCAACAACATGCAATCATTACTCAAATTATTGGAGAGACAAGGAGTGAGAATTGATTGGGATGGATATTATGAGATATATATGGCTTCAAGATATATTTTAACTTCACTACATTCATGTGGTGTGACTTTCACTCTCATCACATTTCTCAAATAACTGACTCATCTCCATTGGATGTAGGTATCGTAGTCCCAATCCCATGCATCGCAGTCACATGAGTCCGATCACGATGTCAATGACGACTCAGCTGGATCTAATTAGGTGTTTCAATATTATAGCATGTATGTATGTGAAAGTCAATCCCCACTGATCAAGCATGTAGGACTATTGGGCTCTGATACCATGTCAATAATCAGATAAGCAATATGAATCATTCACCATAAGCACTCATTACAAGGAGGAAGAAGAACACACACCATCATTATTACACTTAGGTATTGGGTCTAAATTTGGTTGGGATGTTTTCGTACATTGCAATCTCCCTTCGTGTTTTTGAAGCTCTGTCTCGGTTTGGAGTCATGGGGGACATTTTACAAGGTGTATTTACAATAGTTTGTGCATTGCACTGTACAAATGCACCTTTGGTGTCTAACTTTTATTTAAGCACATGACAAGAAATGTAAGGTCTCTGCTAACAAAAACTTTGGAGGTAGCATGATCGTACAACTTATACATACTATTTGAATAAGAATAACCCACAAAATTTATTTTTACAGAATTGGAATCCAATTTTCTGTTGGCCTTTTTAGGAACTTGTGCATAATCTGTACATCCAAAAACTCTTAAATGCTTCAATTAAGACTTGGAGCCTGTCCAATATTCAAATGGAACTATGCCCGTAAACCTTCTCCCTTAAAAGTAATCGTGGTCCTCTTCTTCCAATGTCCATAGTTTGATCCTTTAAGTATGATGGTGATTTTCTGTTCAATTCTGAAAACATTACAAGTATTATTTGGAGCTACTCTCCAAACCGGCTCTGATATCACTATCAGAGATAGTGCACGTGCCTGATGTGTGCAAAGCAAGAAAGAAAACAAACAACTGTTACATAATCATTCACAAGAAATTAATTTAGAATATTGATCCTATCACTCTTGCATTATCAAATTCAAAAGAAAGTTACAATCAAAGCAAATAGCTCTTTACTATGAGAAAAATTCATTGCGCTCTATGTCGCTCTACAACTCTCTCTCTCTCTCCTACTCTTGCATCTAAGTCATTCCATTCATGGACAAAAAAAGGGAGTTGGCTCAATTGGTTAGCTTGACATCCGAAGTTTCTTTGGTCTCAAGTTCGAGCCTTCCCTTGGAAACCAAGAAGCATTCATGGACAAAAAAAAACTTAATTATAAGAACTGAATTAAGGAATGGATTAGTTCCTAATTCTAGTGCAATGGTGATATTGAGCGTAAGACCACGTAAAAACCTTTTTACGTGCTTTGACAACCTTTTTACGTGCTTTGACGGGTGCATGGTGAAGTTTTTTCTTTTTTCATTTGAGAGAGGTTTCCGAATTTCACCTGCTCCAACAATGTTGGTGGACGTGAATCACAATAGATCACTCTTGAATCATAGGGTGACTCGGGTTGGAAAGGCTCTCATATGAAAAAGCTGCTTGATCAATCTGCAATTTGTAATAGCAGGCTTGTACCTAGCTGGGATAGTTTAATTTGGATCCTTTTTCTAAAACAACTATATCCACTTGTGAACATTTTTTGAGTCTTAGTTTTCTTTCCTGACCAGATCATGATTAGAGAGCAGTAGAGTCACAGACGAAGGGGTACGCGGGATCATAAAGTATCTGCTAATGAGAGCTTCCATGCACAATATATGGCTCTGGTCCAACGTCAACTAGTGCTCAACAGAAAGCTTAAACCTATTATATCTAATATCAAGTGCAAGAAATGTTTGGTTGACCGTAATTTTGGACGTGGTGAAACTTGAATACAAACTACTGATGCCTCTGCAAGCCAGGGCGTGCTATGAAGTCTAGTTGCAAAGGTGCTGGAGCCTCGAAAAGAGAGTAATCATTCTAGGTTACAAAGAAACTAAAGCAGTTCGTATATAGGTGAGACAGATCATAGTAGCAATCTAGTCCTGACCTAGTAATTTGCAGTATTAGGACACGGACACTGTCACACTGGCATGGCATGGAGGAAGGAACTAATCCCGAGCTAGTGATCATGAGTAGCCGAGTCGAACTGGCCGACATTTCTGAACAAGATTTCACGGTCTACATCATTCTGTAGTGGCTCACTTGCCCGGGGGCCGGCAACCGTTGTGGACGTGGTTGGAATCAGTCAGTTGCTTGCACTCCCTCATCTGTCAGAAACCCCGCATGGAGTGTCACTTCTTGGGTTCCTGTGGAGCCTCAGCTAGCATGTCTAATCTAAGGAGCTGAGCCCATTGTCCGGATCAGTCCGACAACCTGCTGACCCACTCTTCTTACGCCACCACTCCTGATGAATCTGTGACGGATTGGTACACTATTCACCTTAAGCGTTTAAGAAATCGGCTGGGGGTCACGATGTTCCCCGCGTGATAAATCTACAGCTAATAGGGCTAATAGCTGCTCATTAACATTTCATCTCAAATTTCTCAATTCTCTAAACGTACATACAGTATCGCATCTTGATTCTTAGTCAGAGATTCCTAGGTAGTGATATCCTATCTGTTTTGTTTTCAGTTTAACTCACAAAATATATTCTACTGTCTCCAAAAAATTCATATCAATCATGGAAGGGAGTAGTTTATGCCTTTATGGAGCTTAGAAACAAATTTATATGACCGAATCATAGAGTGTAGGCCCATGACTGACAGCCAAGGTCCCACTTCTAGAGCATTCCATTTGAACACAGTCCACCCACCTGTGGAAATCTCACGGCTCAATCTGAATTTTGAAAGCTGGTGACAAAGCTGCAAATTGCGATCTCTGGTATCTTCTCAATGACTTTGTCAATTGTAAGGTAGAAATGTACTGACTCCTAAGCCTGATCAAGTCACGATACCTCACTCGTCTCGTGTCTGATCAACCTAACTGCGAAATTACTTCATAATCACATCCTATGAGCTGGAACTTATAAAAAGCTTGCCTGGCCATGAAAACCATATACAGAGTGAGACTTGCTGACAAAGATGAACTGCAAATAGAAGAGTAGCCTTGTATGATGTAAATAACCTAAAGAATCTCCTGTTGATAGAACATCAAACAAATCACTACAGAAGCAAAATATACCAAATCATACTCAACTCCGCTAGTCTCCAATGTCCAATTACATAGCTTTCTGGGACACTAAAGTCAGACAAGTCTTTTCTTAGTTCTACTGTGATATGCATCCTTTACATGAAAAGGATGCAGACATCAAAGCCTGTTGTCCAGAATCCCAAGACCTTTTTCTTTAGATAATTAATTGCATGCACTCAGAAGAATGAGAGAACAAGATGATAATTTTGTGAAACTATCCTATTGATGAGAAACTCACATTAATTCCAATTTCCTACTTAGAAGGAAATAGTGTTGGATATCATAACAGTTTGTTACTTGGAGAATTCAAAGACTGTGTTTGTGCTAATGGACACAGATAAGCAGGGTTATTACCGAGCTAGAGTGAGAGTACTAAACAAGGACAAAAGCTAAGACAAGGACTAGCTGTACGTGCACATACCAAACAGTCTCAGTATGTTATGAATTGAAATTAAATTCAGGAGAACATCCAATCTAGTAATTTGACAAGCACATTGCAGTTGTTGTCGCTCACTAAAGATGTTATTCACTGACAATCGTAATAGAAGAACTGTCGGGTTTAATGCCCTGGAAAAATATATAGAAATAAAAGTTGACCCTTACATAGATGTGTCATAAAGTGAGTTGAATTATAGGGGATGATAAGTTGTGTTGAGACTTGTAGACAATAAAAAATCAATGCATAGTTAACGATTCTGAGATTTAGGAGTAGCATAACTATAATAATTAAAATTTTAGTGTTCCCAGGCAGCGGGCAGCGCTCACGCTGTGACGGGCAGTGTGAGCGCTGCCCAGGACCATTTTTTTTTGAAATTTTCCTTCATGTTTTTTTTTTTTCGAGCAGCAGTCGCGCTGTCCCATGGGCAGCCTGACCCTGCCAAAAAAAAAAACTCCCCATTTTTCAATTTTTTAACCCACCCGCCCAAAACCCTGCCTTGCCCGCCCAAAATGCATGACCAGCCCGTAGACTTCCGATAGATTTTTTTCTTGGTTAGAATTCATCATTATAAAGAGTCATGTTATTTGGTTCTCAACAAATCATACAATGTGTCACAAGACTATTCCCCTCAACAGACTCTAGCCAATTAGTTGTATTTATTAATTTCATTCCATCTAAAAGCGAGTAGTACCCATTGGATTTAACAACCTTAAACTAAGTGTTACTAACATAGCACGAAGTACTTGAAGGATTGTGGGGTAGATTTTCTATATTTTACCAATTATTATAAAGAAAAGTACAGGCTTTTAGTTAATCCAAAGAGAACAAATTGTTTAAATTCAAATGCTAGTATTAAATCCTATTAGATGCACATGACCTATGATCCTCCCTAGATATATCAATACTAGGAAATCGTCTAGGGATATGTATTTCACTTTCATTCCCTTTACTTAGGGATTACTTTGAAAAGTCAAATAAGCTTCTCTCAAACTTCTCATTTGTCTCTATATAAAATCACAAGCTAGAAAATACTAGCTCCCAATCGATAGATCACTCATCAATCCCAAAAACATCCATGGAAGAATTGACTTATACTACCCAAAAAAATTGATTACACTTTCTATCATCTTAGAAATTCTCTCATTATGTATCGAAGGATTAAGACATGATCATCAAGACCTGAAGCACATGTGAGTCTTGGATTTCCTGTGAGGAAACAAGTGCTGTCTATGTGTATCTCATATCCTCATCGGGCAGAGCCTGAATTCTCTAAATGTATGATAGAGTCCAAATCAATCTTGGGTCAAAATTAGCCTTGGATTGAAATTAGCTCTGGTGGAAACCTACATGAATTCCAATTGATGTGACCCAAGGTCAAAAACCTATGACGACTCAATTTTGATTTGATTCGAACTAGGGTCCAAGTTTGATTGTCAGGATTGAAATGACAATTTGAGATCTTAACCATCCTTCTTCATGGTAAAATCATATTTGATAGTTAGCGACTAATATTGCTTCCAATAGACTAGAATATTGTTAGGTTATTAAAACTTCTTTTAATCATTAGCTGAAGCTAACTATATAGATACTCAAGGACATAGAAAAACGAGAGTGAAAAGAATATATTAGAGTTGCACATTTTATTCATGTATTACGATCTCTCCTGAGTTCAATTTTGATATACTCAATACATCACATTACATTTTATCCTTGAAGAATCACTCACAGTGTTTGCATCTTTCATTTCTATAAATCTCAGTGACATTTCTATTGTCTACTGTATGCATGCAATATTTTGTAATCTAAATGAAAATTGGATCTTGGTTATTTCTACCGAACAAAAACCAACTCTATCAAGAAAAACATTGGTGCTACTTCAGGAAGAAATTAGTGATAAATATAGTAAGCCTAGTCTATTTCGTATTCTAATGTACAGTTCTTTGACATTTGCTTATGTAATAGTTGCGTGTGTCTTATTCTGGCATATATAGATACTGAGTCCCATAATTTTACCATGTAGTGGTACCTCCCAAAAAGGTGTCTTTATATGTACTATTTTCTCTCTTGAGCATATACAATTTTTGAGAGTTGCTTGGGTGGTGGTGTATTATTTCCTTTCGTCTATGTGATTATCATATGGTTGATAGGTTGTTAGATTGCCAGTAAGAGATTGCAAGGTCAATCCTCTACATGGTATCATATCAAGGTGGAAAGCAATCCTATAACAATCAGTAAATGAAATTCTGGGAGAATTTGAACGTTGGGAAGGTTAAGGGTTGCGGCTATCATAAACCAATAATCAGAGTTTTGGAATACTCATTCAAGTATACACATTGTTGAATTATAGATTGGTGGCAGAAGGAGATTCACAACATCAAACAACATTTGAATTGGCTGAAATTTGAGGATTTGACAACCAGAGGCTTTTTTTTTTAAATTCAAAATAATGAGACGACTTTTTGAAAATGCATCATAACTTTGCTATTCAAATGCAGTTTTCAAAGCTGTAAAGCCGTGAAGCATGTTGAGATAGATTGTTGGAGGACTATTAGATATTTTCTCAAAACCGATTAGTCGATTAGTAGGAAAGAGAATAATCCAACACTCCCCCTTAATCTGAATCCATGAATGCCTTGACCTTTAAACTTAGTCCTACACAAAACTTTCTGTGTGCATCCAAGCTTAATGCTTTGGTGAAAATATCTGCTGTCATATCTTGTGTTCGACAGTACTGCAATCTGACCTCTTCGTTGAGAACTCTACTTCTGACCTAGTGATACTTCAGTTCAATGTGCTTACTCCTAGAATGAAATCTAGGGCTGGCTGATAAGCCAATGGCACTTTGATTATCACAAAATAATAATGTCGGAGGATATTGATTCAGACTGATATCTGAAAGTAAGTTTCTCAACTAAACCGCTTCCTTTGTAGCTTGTGAGGCTGCAATATACTTTGATTCTATTGAAGATAGAGCTATCAAAGATTGCTTGCGACTGTTCTAGGAAATTGGACCATTGTTGAGGAAGAATGTAAATCCGGAAGTTGATTTACGAGTGTCTACATCTCCTGCCCAACTTGCATCTGTATAATCATTGAGTAAATTGAGTTTGTCATTGTCGACTGCTCCATAACAAATGCAAAAGTCCATAGTAGCTCGAAGATATCTCATGACTCTGATAAGAGCCTTCCAATGTATTACACCAGGGTTGGTCATATACTGAGCTAATTGCAAAATTTATGTTTGGCCTGGTATAGATCATTGCTTACATAAGAGATCCTATAATAGAATGATAAGGATACTCACGCATATGGTCTTCTCTTGAATTGTTTGAGGACACTGGTCTTTTGACAATTTGAGACCTGGTTCCATTGGTGACAGAGCTAACTTGCAATTAATCAGATTATATCTAACTAACATATTGTAGATGTACCTCTATTGAGTAATGTAGATCAACTTTTGATTTCTGTCTCTGTGGATTTGAATACCAAGCTAGAAATGAGCTTTGCCCAGATCAGTCAATATTGCTTCTCTTTTGTAATGTTAATCCTTTGTTATCAGTTTGCTTTGTAGTTATGCCTCTTAAACTAAAACATTATGTCAATGTCGCATAAATCTTTTAGCCACTCATGTATTTGAGTATTTTAGTTATGTTTTTTCATAGTATTGCAACAGATAAAAATGGCATATTTGAAATATTGATTGTAGACACCATTCTGCAGGTAGAATGGTACCTACATTAAAAAAACTCTCATGTTAGCACTTAATTGAAATGATTTCAAAAATATAACAAAAAAGATTTCAAAAATGTCATATTAGGCTAAACGCATGGTCTGGTGGTGCAAAAAAAACACCCATTTTTCATTGTACCTTTTGGTAGTACATTTCGCTTTTTGGAGATCCACATTAAAAATGACATAACTTTTTAGTGGTAAGTCCAATTTCAGCAGAGTTTGGTGTGTTAGAAAGCGCTTGACAAGCGCTTTCCAATGATATGATAGATGACATACTTCCAAGCTACGATTAAAAAGTTATAGCAAGTCAAAAGTATGAGGGTTTTATTGATCATAATTTTTTGAGTCCACATTAAAAATGTCATAACCTTTTAGTGGTAGGTCCAATTTCAGTGGAGTTTGGTGTGTTAGAAAGTGCTCGCGACAAGTGCTTTCCAATTATATGTTAGATGACATACTTTCAATGTACAGTTAAAAAGTTATGGAAAGTCAAAGGTATTAGTTAAAAATAGTGTATACTAATACAAAAGTACATTTCTACCCAAAAAAGGTAGTGTCCTTGAAAGTCCATGTTGTACCACCAAACCATGCTTTTAGCCACTAGTAAACTTTGACATAGTTCAAACAGTTTAGAAGTATTTAAGTGGTTGTTGTCCAATTTATATGGAGTGCCCAATCTTGTTGGTGTATATAGTAGGTGATGTTATATATAACGTGTCCATACATCATTTTTATTCATGTTCCTTATTTGCAGTTGTAAACTTGTAGAACTTAGAAGGTGGACGACCAGTCTACCACTATACTACAACCCGAACCTTCATTAGACCTAGCCACCACCAAGTAGAATAGATTTACTTCCAACATTGGCACCGTTGCTAGTTGGGTAACCCTTAGCAAGGGTTTTAGTTTCTTAGCGGGACTTGGCTAGTTGGGAAGCCTTAGCCAACCCTTAGTTTAAAATTCCGAGCACCAGTTGGGAAGCCTGTTTATGTTCAACATTGGCGTTGTTGCCACTTTTTAAGTTATTCTACATAGCTTACTTGTTTTTCTTTTTACCATTGCTAACGTGCTTGTGTGTATGCTTGTTTGCTATCCTTCTTCACACTATAGCACAAGTCTTCACTCCAAGTCTTACACGAGCTGCTGAGCAACCCATCAAGTTGGGGGGAAGCAACAAAAGTGTCAATTTGGGCATTTTCTCTGAAAGAAGTGACCCAAGTGACATTTTGTTCAACCAATCAAGTATATCAAAATTCGTTGGGCTTTCTGCATCCATAACGAGAGAAAGCAATACAAGCAAAATTGGCAAATCTCCAAATTGACTCAAAAACTCATAGATCTCTCATACATCAATGAAGGGAATGAAAGTACATATAAAAAATCATGGAGATCCATGCTTGATTCTTATCGGACCCCTAAACATAGCCCTAGACAAGAAGATGAACCAAACCATGTGAGTAAAGCAAAATGAGTCACTTCCACTTGCTTACCCTTCTCATCATATGTAAGCCTAGATGGATTTTGTCTTTCCCTTGATGATCTTCTTAGAACTTGACTTGGAAAAGCATCTCCACCATCACCATCCAAAGAACCATCTTCATCACCACCAAAAATGTTAGATTGATCAACATCAACAACATCAAGCTTATCTACATTCTCCTCTTCAAAGACAAGATCCCTAGAAATGTGAAATTTCTTGGACTTAGGAATGTAAACCCTATAAGCTTTCCTTACTGCACTGTAGGCAAGAAATATTCCCTTCAAAAATCCAAAAGATGAGTTGACATAGCAAGTAATACCAAAGATCTTCACATGCTCCATCCTTGGCTTCTTACCAAAAAGAACTTCAAATGAACTCTTACCATCCAAGTCTTCATTTGAGTGCCTATTGCAAACAAAGTTATCACACATCAAAGCTTCACCCCAAAATGACTTAGAAAGATTTGCATTCACCCTCATGGATTTAACTCTTTCAAAAAGATTGGTCTTCCTCTCTTCCACACCATGTATAAACTTTGAGTCTGAAAGCTCCCTCTTGATCCCATGTGCAACAAAAACCTCTTTGAACTTTGTTGATAGGTCTTCATTTGCGAATTTTAAGCACTTGATCTTCATGTTGAATTGACTTTCCACAACATTCTTGAATTTGAAATAGACGTCAAATATGAAATCCTCACTCTTTAGAAGATAAGCCCAACAATATCTACTAAAGTTATCAATGCAAGTTGTAGGGCCTAGAAGATTATTTGTAACATGTATTAGGGGGGGCCAAGAGCCCATATGATTATGAAACATTAAGAATGTAATTGTGAATTAAGAATTATAATTGTAATTTGTTTATTAGGGAATGTATAGCTGTACAAGGTAGGTGATGTCACTGTAAGTAGGAAGTTAGGCTAAGTCATAGTCACTAGAATCGAATAATTAGAAGTAGTTGTAGGAATGATGTGACGGGAAGCTGAACCGACCGTGAAGGACCGCAAAACGGACGATTACGGGTAACTGAAGCGACTCTTTGTGGTCGTAACGATATGGAACTATGGAATTTTCTCAAAAAGATAAATAGGAAAACCTAAGCCAAGCGGAGGACTTTTTGATACTGAACTGTTTGGACAGTAGTATTGGAGAGACAAAGGGTGAGAGCCGAGCACTGTCGTATTTAGCTCTTAGTCTATGTGTGAGTCACATGCAACAAGAGAGAGTTTCCTTGCTTAAGACCCTTTAAATGACCAGTATGTAGACGCTAAATACCATGTATCAACTATTACTTCTGGAATTGATTACCACATTGTCATATATAGTGTGTCATGAGCATGGCCATGGGATAATTGCATAATATCAGTTTGTTCATCGTATAAAACGTAGTGTGCAATGGTTATCTCTGTTTAATTAGCGTTATGCTATTGGTTATATTGCTACTATTTTTGCTATTATTGGATTCATGTTAGATTAGAGGAATCCATTGTCATAGTTAGAAACAAGAAGTTAAGGGATTAAAACACACTCCTAACAACTTTTTGGTTCCATTGTCAGGACCAATTCTTTGTGGTAGCATATTCTAGAGTGGAACGAGTTTGAATTGTGGATAGAGTTAGCATCAGAGGAAGTGGAGTTGTCTCTAATGTCTACAGGTGCTAGCTGTTCGAATTTAGGGAGACCTACAATTTTACATGGAATGGAGGCTGTTTCAATAGGTCGTACTCGGCGGCTGTATTCCAATGTTTCAAAGGTAAGAAGCACGATGATCCCGATATGCACATTCACCAATTCCTAGCGGTTTGTCAAGCAAATCATGAAGCAGATGACATTTGAAAATTAGAATTGTTTCCAACAACATTGAAAGGAAATGCCTTACAATGGTACTCACAGTATGGACTACAAGAGTTTTAGAGCTAGGAGAAATTGCAAAGGGCGTTCCTGAAAAGGTATCAAAAAGAACATGAAGATGAAGAAATACTAGATAAATTATAGACGATTAAGCAAAAATGGAGGGAAGATGTGCTATCTTATATTCAACATTTTAAGGTGCTGGAAAAGAGGTTACAAGAGCCACTCACAGATGCTAAATGCATCAAGTATTTCTGTCATGGATTACATAAGCTACTCCGACAAGGTACCACTTCGCTACATGGTCGAGGCTTAGAGCACATTGTGGATGCTGCAAGACAATTGGAGGAGGAAACCGGGAAAAGGTACCGACGGCAATGTCGACATCATCGGCGAGATAGCTCATCTAATTCTGATTCGGATACGGGTTTGGAATCAGATAATTCTTCAAGCATGAAAGAGAGTTCATCTTCTTCCCGTGATGGGAAACGATTGAAGAAGCATAAGCAGAAAGGAAAAACTAAAGAGCCATTGCCAGTGGTCACGAAAGAGGTTGTTACTACATAATTTCATCAGGGAAATGTTTGTTTTTGTCAAAATTGCAATCAAGAAGGGCATTATATCAATGAATGTCCTTATGGCACCCGGTACTGTGTAATTTGTAATGCATATAATCACTGGACAAATGACTACAGAAGACTATAAGCAGCGAGATCTGCGGGAGCATTTGTAGGCGAGACACACCAACCACAACAAATGCAGATGCATCAACCTTAGTATCAGCAACCACCACTACAACCGATGCCGCCACCAATGCAGGCGTACCAAGGCCCCTAACCGAAGTGAATCATATGCAGGCACGACCTTTCCAATGGCAAGTGTGTTGCCACCCAAATTTACTAGATGATGTTTGCAATTTTTGCAATCAGAGGGGTCACCGTTATTTCAATTGTGTGGCATACCATCGGCAATGTGTTGGAAATCTCGAAAGAGATTTACCACCATCACGACTTAATAATCGTACCAATGATCAAAACGCGGTGAAAATCCACCTCAAAATCTTGGTGGCATGAATGTTGGGAGAAAGAACGTTCCTGAGCAGCAGGCACCTGTACAAGTAATCACGGTGGAAGATTCATCATTAACTAATGTAAAAGCAGTCATGTGCCATAAGGGTAAAGGGAAAGCCCCGATTCAAGAAGAAGGTGTAGAGGATTTCGGACCAAGTATGAGTCCAGTCATTAACTCCGACATGGATCAAATGGTTAAAGTCACCCAGAATGTACTAGAGCAGTTGCACCAATCTCACGGGCCAGATTCTTCCCATGAATTGGTAGATGTGGTGGCTAATCAAATCGTGGAATTTGTTCATAACTACAAATTTTAGGTGACAATGGGTCAATTGATGCAAATTGCACTTTATTTAGCAGAATCTATATGGGCGAAGTTGCCCGGGTTCAAAATATCGGAAAGACTCTCTCCTATGCCAGTAAATGCAATTGTTCAATCCACTGAGTAGGACATTTTTCCAACCTTGGAATTTGAGATTCAAGGATTGAATATCAAAGGAGTCCAAATTGATGGGGGCACGGGTGTGAGTATTATTTTAGAGAGAAGCTATGGCAAACTAAAGAATGTCACACTGCATAAAAGTAATTTGATTATACGTATGGAAAACCATACACAAGACTCTCCAGCCGGGAAAATTTGGAAGATTCTTGTCTACATCAAGGGATTAAAGTTTTTGTTGAACTTCGTGGTTATGAGGCCACCCACGGGTACAGACGTTTATCCAATGTTGTTAGGCTGACCCTAGTAGCGAGCTTTTACAACAGCGAAAGAAGATCCTATCAAATTAAGGGTTTCACCAAAAATGCAAAATATTGAATAAAGAGAAATATACATGAAAAAGCTAGAATCTAGATATCTCATCTAATAGAATGTACCATCCACAATCATGAGCAATTTTTCTCTCCACATTCCAGTGAGTGGTTTCAAAAATTGGCCATCTGCAAGTATTTTGACCTAAAATGACTTTAAGATCACAAAGATCCAAACTCTATATTTGAAACTACAAGATTTGATCTAGAAACACCTCCAATTCCATATAGAATTCGTGGCACCCTCAAATCCACCTCTAGATTTGGAAAATCCATCAAATTTGCTCTGATACCATGTGAAAAAATACATATCCAAAACACATTAGTGGATCAACAAGATCTTGGGCCAATTTAGAGTGCACATCTAGTAATAGCTAGAAGATAGAAATCATTACTCTATGCATGCTAGAACTTAGAAATGCACAAATACTTGATTATAAACACTTAGATATGACGTAGTATTGTCCCTCTCCATAGAGTAGCAGTAAAGTATAGTACTTCACACACGTGGATCCAAGATCTACCAAGAAATCAACATTCTACACATACAAAACCAAGTATCATTAGAGAAACACATGAGCCGAACATAGAAACAAAGAGATGAGTTTTCCACAAAGAAAAAAACTATGATAATTATTTCTTCATGAAGGTACAGATATTTATAGCTTCCAAAATTTCATTTGGCCACTTGCTCCAAACTTGACCTAATTTGGAGACTTCTAGATACTTCATCGAAAACCTAGAAATTCTAGTCTAGATGCAATGTGCCAAAATTAGCCAATTAGAATGGGTCCAAATCCGACCTTATCCACTTATCTACTTGTCAAAAATAGTAAGATCACTGTTTAGGCCTTTATTGAAAAATATGAAACTATCTCTAAGTTGATATTTCAAGTTGGCCTCCAAAAATGCCAATGAACCAACAAAACTAGCTGACATTTTTTCACACCTCCATTTGTGTCCTCCTTTGATATGTCTCCACCAAGAAAATCCATGAATGAGCCTCTATTACCAACTTGCCATAAGATATCATCATAACTTGATGACTTGAATGAGTGATATAATGAGCCTCCCTTAGCTTCATTTCCATCAACAAAACTAGCCAAGAATGCTAGTACAACTTGAACATCAAAATGTGCGCTTATTAAAAACATGGAAAGGTAGTATGGTTGTAGTGTAAACTTCATTCTTCATTTGAAAATTTGTGAAGGGCAACTGAAGGGCATATTGGACAACAAAATTTGAAATATGCCTTAATTAATGTCCTTGACCATTGACCTTTGGTTATAACCCATATCTATCCTATGTTTATTAGCCATAAAACATTTATTAAGTAGCCTTTAAACCCCTATTAAACCCAAGGGTTAAGTGCCACTTAGGTGATATTAGTGAGGCTAATTAAAATGGATAAAGCAAGATTTGGATTACTTTTGGAGGCCCTTTTCGAGTCCAAAAGTGCCCAATGGGTAGCCTAAAAGAGAACTTTCCTACTTTTAAGTTTTGAGGTCAGAACTTGAATAAGGGAGGAAGAATGTCATGCCCACAACTGATCTTGGATTAGAGGTCAGTAGGCCTACCTCGACCCATAAGTTAATTATGATATGAGGGGTCTGGGGTATGGTCATAATTAATGGTTGGAGGCCTAAACTCTTGATGGTGAATTTGTATGGGTCTATTAGTGAGTCATAGAGAAACTGAATGATGTGACCCAGATAGGCTATAGAGGTGTGAGGTGTCACAGTGCACTACTATTGGCGCACGGGCCTTGGAGGGTATAAGTATACCCATTGGGCTCTCACTAGTGTATGCCTGATTGTGGCAATGGTAGTAGTATGCTGCCAGAGTGACATCTCTCCTATTGAGCATTGATTGGTAGATCCATAGCTTGGGGGCTAGATCCATATGATCTATGTTTGGTTGGTTTGGTTTGTCCACCATCCGTTTCCATGTTGTTTTATGGATCCAACATCCTAGTTTTTGATCCTCGGTGGAGGTCTTTACACTTAGACTATATATGTTAGAGGATGACAAAGAAAATATATGATAAATGTTAGATAAGCATGACAAGACAATTCTAAAAGGACCAATATTTGACTTTACATTGTGTATAATTTATTATCCACATTATGTTACATTTAAAGTTGAGAATATTTTGAATGTTATAAGTGCTGCATAATCATAAGGACCTACGTAATATTTGACTAGACATCTTTTATAGGCCTATTTTCTAGAGGTTTTACATTTATTCATTATTTTTAATTAGGTACAACTATATGTATACAGGAGCATGCAAGAGACATATAGCCCCATAAGAAACCATCTGATATTTTACCTAGATCTTATGGTTCATGTATTTTTCAAGCATCAATGATTTAGATTTATTATTTAGTGTGTAGATTTTTTTTAACTGGAACATATAACCTAGTTATTTACAATATAATTCAATATCCTTACATAAAAAATTAATGAATATATAAATGTTTTATATTCATAACAACATAGATACCTTACAAATATGGTTGTATCTAGTCATGCACATCAATTATCTCTATAAAATACTCACAAGCAAAGCTACTTATATATTTCAAAATGTGAAATTATATTATTACACCACGTTTTCAAAGCGGATCTTATATTGTAAAAGTTGAAAAGTGTATAGGCAATGTAGTGTTGTAACTACAAAAATTTCCATATAGTAAGAGGTCTTACATAATGTGCCAAAGTATCTAAATAAGTATTGTGTTCTATTCATTTACCACATAAGTTCACAACTCGTAAAAAACCAAAAGTTACAAATCCCTATATCATAAGTTTCAGTATTTTAAGAAAAGTCGGTTTTCATCCTATGATTGAAAAAAGAGAAAGAGAAAGCTCATCATCATGCTTGTGAGATGGCATTCTAAGAATGATTGCTTTCAATTATCAAACATGTACATCATTGTTTAATCTCGCTACTTTACATTACAAAAGTCTTTTACTAACATACTCTTTACCTTCTTGTTTGTTACTTTTCTACATTCTTATTAATCTTGAAAATAGTATATAAATTTTCTAAAAACCATGATTGAATGTTTTGATAAAATTCACAAGCCATCAATATTAGCTAACTTGAAAATAGATACAATTTTTATAGTGAAAACAAATTAAAAATAGTTGATATTATTTTATGTTTAAATCTATAATATCAATACAAAGAAATATTTATGAGATTGAAAGACTACTGTATCATACAAGTTTATAATGATTATCAATCAATATGTCAATCTCCTTTGTCTCATAAGGAATAACTCTCATTGATTATGTACTATTTGGTAAAGTTGGCAAAAATGGTACCACCGCTATAAAGCATGGAACTCCACACATATCTAGAAAGGTTGATGAGCTCCTTGTAGAGTAGAACTTTGATGTCTAGGACTATGAATCCAAGAAATTCATTACAAATGTTGAAAGACTTGGCTTCTAGAATTGCAATGGTTTTTTATTATCATCATCGGCAAGAGATTTTGCTGATTTTATTAGCGAATGTGACATTTTGTTGGCTGAAATTCATGAGTTTTTATATCATCCTCTTCCACATATATAGGATTACTCTTGGCATTCTGTTTTTGGCCCATTTGTGAGGGGGAAAACTTGTCGTGGATCTAGTGGAGTAGCTTGTTTATACAAAGACTACGCTCACTATATATGGCTACATACTATTGGTTCACTATTGGGATTACCTCAGGACATTTATATGACTGTATGTTATTTCACTCCACATACTTCGGCATTTGCTGAATATGGTGGGGACCCATTTCATGCACTTTCAGATGATATTGCTATCTTTTCTCAACAGGGCTACATTTTATTAGCAGGAGATTTGAATGCCCACACTAGCTCCAGACTAACAAAATTTCATGCAAATACTGACTTTCTCCGACTTCACCCTCTGGATATTGGACTAGATCGGGTATCACAGGATGCACACACTTCAGTTACATCTTTTGGAGAGCAGTTGATTACTCTTCTAGAGACACATTCTCTTGCCATCCTGAATGGCCTCATACAGTGGCCTTCCTCATCAACGTTTACATGTTATCCTCATGGTGGAGGACATAATGTAGTTCACTACTGATCACCTACTTTGATCCCTCACATCTCTGATTTCTCCATTACACCTCCTACCATTTCTGATCACTCACTCTTACGCCTCTCACTTGGTCACATAACCCCATCTTCTAAAGTTCCATGCGCTTCTTCCAATCATAACCGTGTCTCTTTTACCCACTTTGGACTCACAAACTACAACACAACCATGTCCCAACTACTTCCTAACCTCTCTTGCACGGCATTAGTTGACCAACAAGCCACTTTCCTCTCTAAATCCCTTTTAACTGTTGCGTCCTCATCTTTCCCAACCAAGACGATACGATCTCATAAACGAGTTTACAACCGATGGTATGATGCAGAATGTTGCTCTCTTCACAAACATGTGGTATATGCCAGGTTACACTCCCCTACAATACTCAAACAATGCCAGAAAGAATATCATAGAACCACCAAAACAAAAAAGGTAACATACCTATGATCACTTTGCCAAAGGTTGATCGACTCTTTAGATTCTCTTTCCTCCTCCTTTTTCTGGAATCACTTCACCAAATACTCTCCAACATTGGCCCCGTAGCAACCAAATCCTGGATTGAATATGCCATGAAACTTTATACCTTGGACTCCCCTCCTATCTTACTCTCACCACGACCTACCCACTGCGCGCTTTTTATTCCACACATGGTTGAAAACGCCATTAAATGTGCCAAACTTCATAAAGCCACTGGCTATGATTCTTAAAATGTAGATTTTCTAAAACCTGTCGCACACTTTATCTCTCCCTATACTGCTCACGCCTTTAACACCGCTGTGACTTCTGGTTTTTCCATCGCATGGTGTACTAATATTCTTCATCCCATCCTCAAGGCAGGTGATTCCATGAATGTAGAAAACTACCGCCCCATGATTGGTCACACTTTGTCTAAGATTTATGGTTCTATATTACAGATGGTTACTGGATCTTTTGCTGAGACTGAGGATTTATATGCTATGGGTCAGGTTGGGCTTAGACCAGGATACTCTACCTCAAATCAGATCTTCATTTTGAGATGCATTATTGAGGAGGCACGACATCAGAGATAGAAAGTTTCTTGTTGCTTTGTGGACTTCCGCAAAGCTTTTGACTCAGTTTCGCGACATCTCCTTTTTCAGAGGTTATCTTCACTTGGCTTCACAGAAGAGACTATTGCCACAATCATTACTCTATATGAGCGAGTTTTGGCATGTGTTAGAGATGGTAGTGACTAGTCCCCGTTGATACATTCTACCATTGGAGTGAAGCAGGGTTGTCCCATATCACCCACTCTCCTTGCACTATATATTAATGAGCTCAAC
Source organism: Diphasiastrum complanatum (assembly GCA_029204225.1). NCBI lineage: Eukaryota > Viridiplantae > Streptophyta > Lycopodiopsida > Lycopodiales > Lycopodiaceae > Diphasiastrum > Diphasiastrum complanatum. Next base: position 31,086,326 of record CM055101.1, read on the forward strand.
TGGATTATTAGCAAGGAAGGTGGAGAGAGCTATATCTTAGCAAGTAATCGATGCCTTTCCCTTACCCTTGTGTCTAGTAATCGCTTGTACATCAGCTAATGGTGGTTATTCCACTGTAATCAACTGCCCCGATGCCTGTTGCTCAGGAGCATTCATCCCACCTGGGTTTTGAGGTGAATTTTGCACAATGTTTTGATCATTGATACGATTATTAAGTTGCGGTGGTGACAATCCTCTTTCTAGGTTCCCAACATATTGCCATACAATCGAAATAACGGTGACCCCTCTAATTGTAGAAATTGCAAATATCATCTGGTAGATCTAGTCGGTAACACACTTGTCATTGAAAGAGTTGTGGTTGCATCTGATTCCCTTGCTGATAAAGGCCTAGATATGTCTGCATTTGCGGCTATATTTGTTGCAATGGTGGTTGCTAATACTGAGGCTTTTGCATTTGCGATTCTTGCGGTTGGTGTGCTTGGACTGCGAATGCTCTAGCAGATCTTACCGTTGGCAGTCTTCTGCGGTAATTCATCCAGTGGTTATATGCATTACAAATCACACAGTATCGGGTGCCATTAGGACATTCATTTATATAGTGCCCTTCCTGATTGCAATTTTGGCAGAAACAAACATTTTCCTAGTGAAATTCCTTAGTAATAACCTCTTTCATGACCGCTGGCAATGGCTCACTAGTTTTTCCTTTCTGCTTATGCTTCTTCAATCGTTTCCCTTCATGTGAAGAAGATGAAATCCCTTCCAAACTTGAAGAACTATCTGATTTGAACCTGTATCTGAATCAGAATCAGATGAGTCATCTCGCCGATGATGTCGACGCTGTCGTCGGTACTTCTTCCTAGTTTCTTCTTCCTCCAACTGTCTTGCAGCATCCACAATCTGTTCCAAGCCTTGGTCGTGTAGCAAAGTAGTTCTCCGTTGGAAAACCTTGTGTAATCCATGGCAAAAATACTTAATGCATTTCACATCTGTGAGTGGCTCCTGTAATCTCTTTTCTAGCACCTTGAACCGTTAAATATAAGATAATATGTCCTCCTTCTATTTTTGCTTGATTGTCTACAATTTGTCTAGTATTTCTTCATCCTCATGTTCCTTTCAATAGCTTTTCAATAATGCTCTTTGCAATTTATCCCAGCTTCGAAACTCTTGCAGCCCATATTGTGAGTACCATTGTAAGGCATTCCCTTTCAACATGGTCTCCACTTCATGATTCACCTGGTAAACCGCAGAGAATTGGTGAATGTGCATGTCAGGATCATCATGCTTCTTACCTTTAAAACACTGAAACATAGCCGCCCAAGTCCGGCCTATCAGAACGGTCTCCATTCTGTGTAGAATTGTAGTTTTCCCAGATCCGAACAACTACTACCTGTATACATTAAAGGTAATTCTACTTCCTCTTCCGCTAACTCTATCCACAATTCAAATCTATTTCCCTCCAGAATGTGCTACCATGAAGAATTTGTCCCAGCAACGGAACCAAAAAGGTGTTAGGGGTGTGTTTTAATCCCTTAACTCCTTGTTTACAACTACAACAATGGAACCCCCTAAGTTAATAAGAATCCTAAGTTAATGAGAATCCCATTATGAAAGCCATTAACAGTAATATATCCAACAACATTTCATCGAGATGAAACATTGCAACTACCATTCATCCAACAAGTAAACTGGTTCTATGCAAATATTATACTGCCATCATGCTCACAACTCACAATATATGACAATGCGATAATCAATTACAGAAGTAATAGCTGATACATGGTATTTAGCATCTACATGCTGGTCACTTAAAAGGTCTTAAGCAAGGACACTCTCTCTTGTTGCATGTGAATCGCATGAAGTCTGGAACTAAATACAAACAGTGCTCGGCTCTCAACTTTCATCTCTTCAATACCTTCCTCTTAGACCAACTAGTATCCAAAAGTTCAGTATCAAAAAGCCCCCTCTTCACTCTTCAAAATACCTATTTATTCTTTCTGTAAAAACCTCCCAATTCCATAACACCTCTTTTCCGAAATGACCGCAATCGTCGTTTTATCTTTCCGTGTTTTACACTGTAATCGTCGAGTTTACGGTTCCTTTGTTAGATTTCTTATGCTCAGTCTTAAAACAAATCGTTCAAGTAATGAGCATCCTGAAAAACCTAAAGACCTTCACATTTTTTTCTTTGAAATTTTCTATGCCTTAGAAATCATTTTAAAACACCTTCGTCTTTTTTGCCTTTTTCGCTCCATAGTGAAAAATGTGACACATTGGCCAAGTGGCCAGAATACCTTGGAAATCATTTTAAAGCACCTTCGTCTTTTTTGCCTTTTTTGGTCCATAGCAAAAAATGCGACACACTGGCCAAGTGGCCAAAATACCCTAGAAATCATTTTAAGGCATTTTTGCCTTTTCCGCATTTTTGTTAACCGACTTCGCCAATGTATGAGTAACCCTAAAACAGCTGGACAAACAAATATCCCAAAGGCGGTTGACGGTTTCCAACTTTTGTACATTTGCAAAGACTGGCATAAATAGCCTTAAAGGCTTGTAATATATTTCCTCTCCTGTAAATCTCTATATTAGATGAAACAAGCTATGTAAGTGTTAATTTTTGGAAATTCTCTTTTAATCAGAGTCATTTGTAGCTAGCGTTATCACGCTCAGCAAGCTGAAGTTATTATTTCAAGCCATTGTACTCACAGTTGATATTTTATCAGAGTGCAATTTTTGTCTCACTACTGCGTCGTTCATTTGCGCAAACTGTATGAATTCTTCTACTTGAATATTTCTACTGCTAACTATTGTGTTTCCGTTCCTACACACCTACGCTCTGAGCAACTGAGCCTTCACTACGCTCACGACCACCGTTTTATGACATGGTATCAGAGCAGGCATTTCAGTAATTTGCATTTTTACTGCCGATTATCAGTCTTGTTTCTTTCAAAACATCTTTCTAGCAAACGCGCAGCCAACAGTATTCTGAAAGTCATTGTTTCTACCAACGATCTTGTTCAACCAGAATGAATCCATCATCCAATTCATCTCTCATTGACAAACTCGATGGAGATAACTACCATCTTTGGAAATTCGAAATGAAGGTTATACTTCTAGCCAAAGAATTGTGGGACATCATTGATGGCACAGAGCTCAAACCAGAAGGTGATGCAGCCATCATCACCAAGTGGAGACTGAGAGATGGCAAAGCATTTGCCATGATCACTCTCAATATCAAGGATACTCAGATCAGCCACGTACATGTTGCTCAGACAGCTAAGTATGCATGGGACATCCTAGCAACTCTTTATGACATTGGAGATGTTACATCCAGGCTCCATCTGAGAAAAAAAAATTTCAACCTCAGAATGTCTGAAGTAGATAGTGTTTCGAGCCACCTCAACACCTTCAAAAATCTTATGGAGCAAATGACTACAACAGGCTCAGTCATAGAAGATTCTGATGCACTCATGACTCTATTATCAAGTCTACCTGAAGCCTACGAAAATTGGGTAATGGGAATTTCTACCCAAAAGCACCTCACTCTATCAAGAGTAATCTCGGTGTTTCTACAAGAGGAGATCAGAAGATCAGCATCCTCCTCAGGCTCAAGATCGGATCTCCAAGCTCTGTATTCAAAAAATTAGAAGTTTAGATCCAAGAGATCTACAAAGTTAGGCTCTATTGACAAAAAGAGCAACATGCAGTCTGGACCAAATTCCGGTCCAGGATCGAATTCAAGCTCTTCATCATTCCAACTTGTGTAGAAACTATTTTGTAGATACTATAAGAGGATTGGTCATGAAATCAAAAACTGCCAAACTGCAAAGTATAACAAGGAAAAGAAGAAGCAATTTCAACAACAAGCACAAAGTGCAGTTTCTGTTCATTCTTTCTTAGCCCATTTTCGAGCTCTCGGGCTCCTCGACATAGGATGAACTATTGTTGTTCTCCTGTCTGTTCTATGCTTATTTATTTCTCGGGGTCTGGTGGCAATCCATGGCTGCGTGACCCTTTTTATGAAAATGGATACACTCAATCTTGGGATTGAGCTAGCATGTATCTACTGTATGCCCATCTCTTCTGCATCTCATGCAAGCTTTCTTGTCTGCACCTTGTTGTTTTGACCTCCCTTTGCTCTTCCAGTTGCCTTTGTTGGTTCCCTCTGCTTGTTGTTCACGATCCTGCCTTTGATTCGGCTCCCTCTTAGGCTTGAATTGCTTCTTAGATTTTTCTTTGTTGCCATAGAGGGCCTGGTCAGAACCATCTTTGTGATCAAGATGTTCTCTGGCCTCGACTTTCTCTTGAATCTCGACAATTGCCTTTTCGATGTTCATGGCAGGATCTTTCGCGAGCAGGGTTCTTGTCATCTGGAATGATCTGGATAAGGCTCTCAACAGGTACGTGAGCTACTTTTCAGCTGACACAATGTTCTTTCCTCCAGAGCTATGTAGTGACAGAAACAGATCCTTCATCTTTCTTATGAAAGAAGTGAGGTCTTTTTCATCCCACTACAAATTCGTCAACTGATCTTCCAACATCATGATTTGACTTCTTGATTTCGTCTGAAATATGGTGAGTAATGCATCCCACATCTCTTTAGATTTGGAGAGTGTATCCAGGTCAAGTGTGAGACTATCTTCGATTGAAGATGATAGCAAGACTATTGCCTTGTTGTTTTTCTCCCTCCATTCGCGTAGCTCCTTGTCTGTTGCTGTAGGCATTTCTTTTGTGTCATCCACCCAGGGAAATAGTCCTTCGCCCTTGAGTATCAGTGATGTCTTAACTTTCCAGGCTAGAAAGTTAGATCCTGAAGAATCAAGTATTGTGCAGATCTTGCTCTGCATGCTGTTGATTGAAGCCATTGCCTCTTGGAGTCTGTTCTCTTGTTGATGGTTGTTTGTTTGAATGCTTGGCCTCCTGAATTTGCTAGCTTCTTGGCTATGTCAGAATATGACAAGATGATGGCTTTAATACCACTGATAATGATGAGAATCGAGATCGGTCGCGAAGCTTTCGCGAAGGAACCACGACTCTCTTGCACTCGAATGGAGTTCAGATGAAATCACTCGACACCGCCAACTGAATCACTCCTACAGTCCTCCAAAGTGTAGTCAGGCACTGCTGATGTACATTTATAAAATTAATGCAGCATTCAACATAGTTTCAACCAAGGTGCGGAATTCAAATGAACAAGAAAAACTCAGACACACAATTAACAGCAGATGCATTTGCATTCGAGATCAGACACAACGAGAAAAAAAAAACATCTATATTGATCTTTCTCTGATTTCTTCAAGCACTGCATGCAAATCCACGTAGTGCGTTGGCGTGGGAGAAACACAGTTCTCTCACGAACAATATCTCGCTTTACTAGCGGACAGTTGGATCTACAAATCCTAGACAGAATTGTCTTCGCACGCAGGCAGACATATATTCTGTATTTTGTCCTGATTGCTTACTTGCATCAGACTACTACATTACACTGTATGTGTACTCTATTGATCTATATGTCAAGTATCATCCAGTAAGTATAGTCGTTCTATGTAAATCTAAGATTAGAGTGATTAAGCATCTACAACTAATCAGGGAATTACAAGAGTGGCAGATTAGCCACAACCTAAAATGTATCTGCTGACGTCATGCCATCAGATCAGATATCTGTACTTCTAGGTACTTGTGTGATCTTTGCTGGTACTCTTTGGAGCGTGGAGGGCAGGAGAAGGTTTTGTATCCGTCGTTGGTTTTTGTTTTGGTTGTTTGCCTTCTCTCGTACTGGACCGCAAAAGATTCTCGTGTCAGACCACAAAAGATTCTCGTTTGTGAATCTTTCGTGTTTGCAAACCGTTCGTCTTCGTCTGCTTTGACTTTCGTGTTCGCGAACCGTTCATCTTTGTTTCCTTTGACTTTCACGTTCGCGAATCGTTCGTCTTCATTTCCTTTGACTTTCGTGTTCACAAAAAATTTTGTGCTTCGTGTCTCCTAACTTTTGTGTTCACGAACATTTTTGTTAGGCTGAGGGTTGAAAGCTAGCAAGGCTTTGTAGTTAGAAACATTTCGTTTCTTCAATTATCACGCTCAGCAAGCTAAAATTATTACTTCAAGCCATTGTACTCACAACTGATATTTTATCAAACTGCAATTTTTGTCTCACTACTGCGTCGTTTATTTGCGCAAACTGTATGAATTCTTCTACTTGAATATTTCTGCTGCTAACTATTGTGTTTCCGTTCCTACACGCCTATGCTCTGAGCAACCGAGCCTCCGTTGCACTCATGACCGTTGTTTTACGACACCCTTACGGTCTGTTCCACTCACCATCGAAGACCGCAATCCTCACTCCTATGATTCCTTACTGACTGTTCAATTCCCACTTGATTATGACTTATCCTAACCTTCTACTTACAGCAACATTTCCTACTTAATACACCCAATCAATTATGCCTACACATTCCTAATAATCAATTACAATTTGTAATTTCCAACCACAATTACATTCTCAACATTTAATAACTATATGGGCTCTTGGCCCAATACATGTTACAAGTGGTCATCTCGACCCTACACTCATGAAGGCATAGGAGGAGGGCACTTTGTGGCTAATCTAACTACAAGAAATGTACTCCCGAGTGAATTTTGGTGGCCAACTCCTCACATGGATGTCTATCAATTCACCAAGTCATGCAATGTGTGCCAACATTACCGAAAGTCCATAGACCTTGATTGGATGCCTTTGCAATGGATCATCGCACAAATCTCATTCAAAAAGTGTGGCATTGAATTCGTTGGCTTGATACATCCAACTGCTTACGCATCTGCCAAGAATAAAATTGCATCTGACAACTCATCTAGTACCCCTTGCTAGGTGGTATGTTACGGATCTTGAATAAAGGATCCACTAGATAGTGTTGCTTCCCTTTTCGCATTATGATCCAAAATTGAAATTCTTGTAATAGCAACAACCATCTAGTGATTCACCCAATAGTTCAAGACCAGTTGACAAGATACAAAAGAGCTTGGTGGTCAACTTAAAAAACAAAGGGATTGGCGAGGAAATAGTGACAATACTTCATTACAATATAAACCAAAGCCAGGGCCCCTCATTTAGTGGTAGTGTAGTTGAGCTCAGCTTGTATCAGTTGTTGACTAGCAAAGTACACAGAATAACCCTCCTTAAACTCCGCTAGTTGTGTTAGAACACTACGAATGGCATATTTGGAAGCATTTGTAGAATGTGAAACCCGATGGTCCAATTTGGAGATATAAGGATTGGATTATATAACTTGTTGGAAGGTGCCTTCCTATATATATTATAAATAATGATCATTATATATTGTTCAATGATATTGAAGATGTTTCTGATTTGAGATAAGATGAAATCTTCTCAAAAAAATTTAAAATAATCTGATATTATTGATTATGATGGCAACTGGAAATCTAGCAAGGAGACATTGGATGCCACGATGGAAAAATACAAAGCTTATTCTAAAACCTTTCCGAGTGAAGAAGAATTTTCTGGAGTTTTAGAAAGGTATCCACCAAGGATTCATCATAAACTAATGAGAACTGAAGAGTCTTGTGGTGGCCACAACATTACAACAAAATTATGGTCGGTTTCGATGAAGAAGATCTTGTAAGTTATTGTTATATGACCTTATACCTTAATTATTGTTCTATTTATTTGTATATGTGATTTTAACCTTTCAATTTAAATATATCTCTTATTGTGCTTCTTTATAGAATACCATCGAAGTAGATTTCTTTGCTATAAGACGTGGAGGTTTTTGAGAGGTATTGGCAGCTGTTGGGCACAAGGAGACATCCCTTGCCCATTATGTAAAGGATTTTGTAAATAACAAAATTTGTATTTATCATACGAGTTATAGTCCATTCGCCGCAACCATTATAACGACAATTAGAGTATTGTCTGTTTGCTTAAGAGGCCACAATTATGCTAAATGAACATTCAAAATTCTTTTGTTAAGAGGGATCTAGATATTAAAATACTCGGTTATTTCCCTAAAGATACCACAAAAAGATCATCTTCAATGGCCATCTATTTGAATATATAAACATGAGCAAAAAGAAAACTATACAGTTTTTAGATCCATATGAAAGCAGATTGTTCCTTCATGACAATACCATGCATCTCAAACTTGGAGATGATGATAATTGAAATTAATATATATATATATATATATATATATATATATATATATATATATATATATATATATATACATGTTTTCCATTGTATCAAGAGGAACTCTTTTTTCTTATGAATTTGAATGCTTTATGAAAGACCATAACGTTTGGCGAGTTCTTAGCTTGATATTTAAATTGTGCTCATCTATAAAGCCACTAGAATAGTCGTATTAAATATTTATTTTTTGAATTATGTCCACCATGATTTGTAGCTCTATGAAATGTGCCTCTTGCTTGCCAATGCGATTTTTCTATGCCTTGTGATGACTAGATACTTAAGCTCCCATATTCCTTTGCAAAATAAGTTGCATGATGAAGAAAGATGTATTGCAAACAAGAGTTGAAATAGGTAACATCAGTAGCAAAAAATAATAATAATGAATGTGAGAAGTACCATATAATGAAATAGATCAATCCCATGTAATGTGTAACGTTGTCTTTTTCCGAATAATCATGTACAAATTTTACAAATATAGTGCAATGATTTTGTAGAGTCCTCATATCTTCTGGTGATAGGTTTTCTTTCCTGATAACACCTATGAGTTTGTCTAACTTGTTCCACACTTGTCCCTTTTCCACTCAATTACTTTCATTGTTCATGTGGCTTGAACAATTTCTTTCCAAATTTCATATCTGAAACTAGATTCTTTGCATGTGTGATTGGATAAGAATCTTCTTGCTTTAGATTAATGGCTTATTAGAAACAGTTCCTTTTTTTTCGAAGGGTTTGTCACTTTTTTCAATAATTTTAAGTAGTCCTGCCTTTGAAAGAACTTCTTCCAACCTCTTGATAGCTGCTTTAGCCACATACTCCGGTTTTGAATTTAAATGCAAGGAGAATATGCACATAAATAAGTTTTTCAATAATACGAACCTCAACATGCAATGTGCGTATGTGAACATGTCTTGATGGAATTGGCAACACACTTTTCATATTTGGATCTTATGCTTCTCGTGTTGGGCTAGTGTTTGGTCGTCCCAAATTCATATTGTAGCAATCCTTCATGCAATAAAGACATGGATGCTTTGATGTTCTCCATGAGAGACATTATACATACATTTCAATGTTTTCAAGTCGCCTGCAAGGTGCCATTTAATTTGACTACTTCCATGGTTTTCGATAGTAAGTTTTTCACCAAAAGTGCGCATCATTTTCACCTAATCTGCAAAATGATCCTAATCTGCAAAACCAAACACCACCATTTCAATATTAAAATTCATTTTATATATGTGTTAAACAACCATTTACAAAATTTAGAAGCACGTTTATTGTTTACACTTACGGTTTGTCCGTTGATAGTGAACACAAAATTTGTGGGCACATCAGCATATATTAAACCAACCATAGCCCGCATCTTCCAGACTCCATTCGCCATTAACACAGACTTCCCGCACTTCATCATTTGGCATATGGATGGGTAGTTCAAATTCTTGATGTCTCGTCTCTACATCCAAGCTATCCCATCGACCGTGAGCAAACTTGAACCGCCTATAAATGAAACTGAAGGAGCACGTTTGGCGTGCAATGTGATATCTTATTGTCATCGTCTCACGACAAATATCACACCTTATTAAATCACCTTTGTAATCTACATTTGGTGAGTCCCAAGAAGTAAATACATTGTCCAACAATGAGGATTCCTTCGCTTTCCATACCCATAATGTATTTGTTTTTCTAAATGGTAATGTTTTAAATATGGCAACAAATACAGTGAAAGGCACGCTGACACTAGTGTAAACACGTTTGGATCCTAATGTTGGCTTCATATTCATCGTAATCTCTTTGACGAGTTGGAATTTTGTCAATTCGATGGTCAATTCATCAACATAATGCCAATTGTGAGAATCGATTGTAGGCTCAAAAAGAGGCAATAATTTGCCAGTCCCAAAGCTTTTCTTTGGAACTTCATACATGTGATCGTAAAAGTAAACACCCAGTCCTATGATCGCAGAAGACTTGAGCCCATCATATATTAGTACTGCATATTTTGCATGTATTGCAGAGAACTTTCCCGTAAACGATTTTACATGCTGCCAGTCATAGCTATCTGAAGAAAAAACATCTGCACAAGAGGTAATAGAATGAAGCAACAATAATTTACAAGTAAAATATCTTTGACATTCAAAGATGTAAAACTTACAATGCGAAAGTATATTTCTATCAGCAACTGCCGTGTCCAACAAAATATCTCTATGCATGTAGACGTGTTGCACTTTGGCTAGGTAATCTCCGTTGCAATTGACTTTTAATTCGTGAATTCTTCCTCTCCAATGGTGCTCTTTGTTGTCACGTTTTCTCTTTGCAACCCTATGAATTCCTACCAGAGGGTTGCATATATACCCAATCAAGAGTCAAAAATGTCGTAGGCACCCAATCGTCATTGGAGTCTTTAATTGGTGCAACAACGGAGTTTAATTGAATCTTTGTTCTTCTTGGTTGACTAGAAGTCATGATCTATGAAAAGACAATGTGTCTGGTCTTGAGTTAGAGAGTGTATAATCTAGTGGAAAGATTGCTATGTCAATATGGAGAATGAGTAGAGTGGGAGGTCGTTGAGAGAGAGAGAGAGAGAGAGAGAGAGAGAGAGAGAGAGAGAGAGAGAGAGAGAGAGAGAGAGAGAGAGAGAGAGAGAGAGAGAGAGAGAGAGAGAGAGAGAGAGAGAAATATTTTGAATGAGTAGATAAACTAGCCATTAGGTGCAGGTATGTTGGGTCTAGTTAATAGCTATGTGATAGGTGTAGTTAGCCTCCTATGTAGAGTTAATGTAGGGTTAATGCTAGAGGTGTACTTAGTGGTCCCACACTTGATTTTATCTACACCATGCAATTTGCCATGTCATATGGGCCATTGCTGCTCATTCTTTTATTGGCATATGTGTCATCATTAACACTAATCATGATTAGTGAAGAGGCCCCTTTTGTGTCCAAAAGGGCCCTAATGTAAGGATGAAAATTACATAAAAGGAGCTTCTTCTTATAGAAGCTTGTGGAGTTCCCTTTCCACATCTACTTATGGGACAGGACATTTCAAGTCTCAAAATACAATGCAAGTTCCTTATTGAAAATTTGATTTTGAGTTAAACTTAAATTTTTAAGTCTAAGTTTAAACCTTGAGACTTTCCAAAATGGTTTCCTTGCCCCCTAGTGGCTAATGGCAGCACAAGTTGGACTTACACTCGCAGGATGTCAACGAACTGGGGCCTAACATAACTGACTACTCTCGGTCTCTTCAAGATGGGCTTATATGTTAGAAAGTATCAAGGCTATAGCCCTTGCACAACACTCTAGGAACACAAATGGACGGGTAGCTCAGTGGTAGAGCACCCCACCAGAATGGGGGAGGTCCTAGGTTCATCGACCACACACACTAAGTGTAAAAACTTTTCTCATGGTATCAGAGCCATGGTTGTGGTTGTGGTCTAGGTGGGCAGTAGCGAAAAAGAGCTATGCCTTGAAGGGGAGTGTTAGAAAGTGTCATGGCTATAGCCCTTGCACAACATTCTAGGAATACAAATGGATGGGTAGCTCAGTGGTAGTGTACCCCACCAAAATGGGGGAGGTCCTAGGTTCAATCCCTAGCCTGATCACACACACCAAGTGTAAAACAAATCTAAATTATACATGCAGGATGTCATACTTGGGCCTTTCCCCGCAAGGTGTCCCTTTCCTAGATTACCCTGAGCTCCATTGAAATGTCCCTTAGGCCTTGTAATCTAGCTCACACAGACACTAGCAGGAGTGCATTGTCCCTTTTTCGATAAAGTCTCTGATAGACTCGCGGCTCTTAATACGTACTCATCCGAGTTGTAAGAGAAGATCTTCCATGAATCTAGTGGTCTTGAAGCAAAGCAAAATATAAATGCCCTTTGTAATGTGGTCTAATCTTTCTTTTCAGTAGTCTCTAGGTTCCATCATTGGCAGAAATTAGTGAGGCACAAGTTAAAGTACTTCCTCATCAATTGATCATTATTCATGCCACATGGCTCACAAGCTTTTACCTATATCTGGAAAAACCTACTAGGGTCACCTTGCTTGTTAAACTTTGGCAACTCTATACTGGCATGTGTGTGTGTGTGTGTGTGTGTGTGTGTGTGTGTGTGTGTGTGTGTGTGTGTGTGTGTGTGTGTGTGTGTGTGCGCGCGCGCGCACGCGCGCGTGCGTGCATGCAAATTTGAAAATATTAGCTTGATAAGCATATAGTTGTGAAAAAATAGAGATCAAAATACTATTAGTTCATCAATGATCTTTAGCCAATTTGGATCACACATCTAGAATCATCAACAACATAGAAGTCAATACTTTATGCATGCTAGAATTTAGAAATGCATCAAGATTTGATCATAACCACTTAGATCTGACTTAGTATTGTCCATGTCCATACAACAACAACACAATATAGTACTCCACACATGTGAAAGCTAGATCAACAAGAAAATCAACATTCTACAATAGAAACTCAAAATATCATGAGAAATCCACAAGAGATGGACATAGAATCAACAAAGATGAATTCTCCACATCGTAAGAGAATACAATTATCTATTCTCCATGCAAGTACAACTATTTATAATAGCCACAATGTCATTTAGCCACTTTCCCTAAGTATGCCCTAAAATGGCAACTTCTAGGTACTTAACCAAAAATCTAGAAATATGAGTCCGATTGCAATGTACCAAAAATATCCAATTAGAATGGATCCAAACATGACTCATCCACTTATCTACTTGCCAAAAATAGTATTATCACTTTTGGCCCTTATTGACAAATATGAAACTATCTCTAAGTTGAGAATTTAGTTTGGCCTCCAAAAATGCCAAATAAGATGTCGAAAATAGTTGACAATTTTTACACACCCTCTTCAACTAGTTTTAGCATAGATTTAGATAGTACACTGTTACAGCTCCTTTAGATCTCCGATTTCCTTGAAGGTTGATGCAAACCCCCCTTGGCTCTCTCTAGCACACATTCTCTAGCTTGGAGATACATCGTGGAGATAGGGGAACAAGGCTGAAAGCCATACAATAGCATAAAAGGACTAAAACCAATGGCAGAATGCTTCATAATATTGTATGCAATCTCAAGCATTGGTAGATACTTTTTCCAATCTGATTGTCGCCTGGAAACATATGTGCAAGGCATATCTTCCATCGACTGGTTGACATGTTCAATCTGACCATCAATTTCTGGGTGATCCGTAGATGACAGACTTAAGGTAGTTTCTAGTCTCTCAAAGACTGCTTGCCAAAACTTTCTAGTGACTTGGAATCACCATCACTAACAATATTGTTTGGTGAACCATACAACCTGAACAACTTCTCAATGAAGAGTTGAGCAAGTTCCAAAGCTTTGATAGTGAATTTTGTTGGAATAAATTGCGCCATTTTGGTAAGCCTCTCAACTACTACCCAAATGACATCGTGATTGTTCCTAAACTTGGGAAGTCCAACCACAAAATCCATGGAAATACTTTTCCACTTCTTGTTGGAAATTTCCAATGGATGTAACAGACCAGCTACTTTAAGTCTTTCCACTTTGTTCGCTTGGCATTGTTCACACTTTTGAACATATGTCTCGATATGACCTTTCATTTTTGGCCAATAAAATTCTCTTTTAACAAGGTCAAGTGTCCTCTAGATACCAAGGTGTCCCGCATTGGGGCTATTGTGGCACTCATGCAAGATTTGGGCCCTAATGTCCATGATATCTAGCACACAAACTTTTTTTATAAGGAAAAGTAAACCATTCCTAATGGAATATTCATCAAGTATCTTCTCTTCACGGGACTTCTTGGAATCCTGCTTTCCAAGTTTATTTCTCACTACAGAGCTTTCTGCTAGGACTTCTTGCCAAATACGATCAAAAAACTCATCGGTTCGACAAAGATCTCGTAGAAAAAGATACAATTTGGATTGGAACTTAGCAAAGCATAAGTGATAAACCTCTCCAATCCGGCTCAAAGCATCAGCGACACAATTCAACGTACCACGGTAGTACTTAATGGCAAATTCAAACTCTTGGATGAGTTTCGACTAACAGGCCTTACGTCCCCTCAGGTTTGAGACATCACAGATATACTTAAGAGACTTGTGATCCGTCATAACCATCAATTTAGATTGTTGGAGGGTTTGCGGACCCTAAGGCAACCCTAACCCTAGTTAATAAGTGAGAGGGATTTGGCACCCTGCGTGTGTAAGTCCAACCCAATGATCACATAGTTATTTGATAGTTAGAAAGTCAATAAAAGGACTTTAGGCCTTTTTGCGGGACTTTTAATGTCGTAGGCCTAAATGTCAAGTTAGTGAATAAAATAGGGGTTCCCACCAAATTTTAAATTCAAATTGGTTCCATCCAATTTTGAATGGATTCCCACTTCTTTGTAAATTTGAATAGTTAGGGAGGTAGAAATGGACCAGTAGGATTTTGAGGTCAAGGTCCTCATCTCTACTATAAATAGTGCCAAACTCGAGTTTGGAAATCATGTTCATATTTTCATTTCAATACAAGTAGATTGGTTCTCTTATGGAATGGATTTATGAATGTCCTTCCTCTCTATCTCTTTTCCTCCATCTCTCATGCTTTTGTTATATTTGCTAGTTGTTGGATTTGAATGTTATGGGAGTTGTGATTTCTTATACTTTTTGTGAGAGAGAGTGGGAGAGAGAGAGAGAGAGAGAGAGAGAGAGAGAGAGAGAGAGAAAGAGTAAGCTATCTTCATTATGGATCGTAGGGTTGATGGTGTAGTGTTAATGCTTAGGCTTAATAGAGTTAGATGTGGATCATACATTCATGCTGTAATCTGAGATATCCTATCGCTCTCACGGGATCGAACCTCCGCGTAACGACTAACTTCATCTCCTGATGCTTATTGCTTGGATCTTGGGTTGAGGCTACGAAGAAAATAGCCCCACTACAATTTTTGCACCATTTTTGGAGAGCTACGCAAATTTTTCAATTAGCAGCATGGTTTTTGGATGGTTAGCTTGCATTAGGCATCTTTTCATTGCATGAATAGTGTTAAAATTGTATTTAGGGTTAGTTTGGAAGTGATTTTGCCTGATTTGAGTGGATTTTCTTGTTTGAAATCTAATTTGATTGTTGAACAAGGATAGCTATCTAAATCACCATTCTTAAGATTCATCTGGATCTGAGAAATCGGAAAAAATCACAAAAATCGGTCAAATATGCCAGATCTTGGTTAAAAGGAGGCAAAATTGTCATCGAAGCTGATAACTTTTTAACCTCTTCAAGAAACATTCGCCGAATTGCAGGTTTTGATCACAGAACCTTCAGTTTGAAGGGCAAACATTCCTTCCCGGCAAAATTCTAGAAACATCAGGAAAACCATCAAAAAAACATCCAAAACCCTAAAAAATACAAAAAAAGAATATTCGTCGATTCACTGTGCATACCTAGTGTAATTCAGATCTATCTACTGCTAGGTCAGCGAACATTAATTCTAAAAATAGAAGGTCAAAGTGACTGTTCAACTAGAAATGGGTAAATTTTTGTGAAGAGTTTAACACCTTTTTACAAAATTTTCAGTTTCTAGAAAGAACCTTCGCCAGAAAACTTCACCAAAGTCTGTGTCAATCTGACTTACTATTAAGGTTCATCAGTGAGTTCGGCAAAGCAGAGGCCACATGTCATATTGTTCATTTTTTGTCAAAAAAGTCTTTTTTTTTGCAAAAATGGCAATATTACATTTGTAACCTTCGCTGAAGCTTCTGAGGATTCTATTTATCAAAAAGTTACCTTTTTTGAGTTCAATGAATGTTAATCTGGTTAGAATCTAAAAAAATCTCTATTTTTACCCTCGCCAAACTACAAAAACCATATTTTTGTGCATAAAGAACCTTCGCCTATTCTATCCTAGTCTTATCTGAGTCAGATTCACTATCTGAGAGTCCGGTAGTTTTACCAAATTTGTCAAAAATAGCCTGATCAGACATGTTTTATCCAAATTAGCACTGATGAACCTTCGCCGAGTCAACCTTTGCCCAGGAAATATTCTCAATACTATTTTTAGGTTTTGATTTTCCAGATCAAGCCTCTGACAAATTTTTGAAGAATTTTATTACAATTTGATTCTTGTTCTTGAGAATTCATCATTCTTAGAAGTGTCAAGATCGCTTGTTCATAGTCTGATTATTATCAAGTGAAAAAAATTTGCAGATCTGAACTGAGATAGATTCTAATTAAAAGTCTAGATCCAATCTCATTGTCTGATTGATTTAATTTGCGGAAATGGCTGCTCCTGGAGATACTCCCTAGGAAGTCAATCCAATCATTGTTAGAAAATCACCCCGATTGGATCTAGCCAAGTACAATGGATTATCTGATCCGGTCAGATTTTTTCAAATATATGCGAATCTTGTGAAGTCTATGGCGAAGTTTTTCCTCAAGATAAACTTAAGCTATTTCCAATGGCCCTCACAGCAAACAAATGTCCACAATTGAAAAACAAATAAAAATCAGTATTTGTCATCTGTGCAATTCACCTGACCATGAGACTGCTTATTGCCATTTTAATCTTCGGATTATCTAGCAACGATATGCCCAGATGGGATATCGAGAATCCCATTACTGAAAGGATCTTTCAGCCAAACCTCGTCAATTTGCTCCTGAATATCCGGAGCGACTAGCTTTACCAGCTCCACCGACACAACCTGCTCCTCTTGCTAATCTGATGGAACCAGGACCTTACAAAGGTAACGAGCGATGGAACTACAGTAATGATCATGAGAGTGGTCCTTCAGATCAGTATGCTATCTATGTTGCCACACAACAACAAGCATTTAGAAATTGGACCAGAGCGTCGCTTGGATGCTTTGCATGTGGAAAAATCACAAAGTTGTAGAATGTCCAAACAAAGACAAATTTGTACCAATTTGTCGTGACTGTGGTTATGGACATTTCTATAAGGAGTGTCCAGCAAGACCGAAGCCACCACCGGTTACAACTCTTGTAAATTTAATTACAATCAAGCAAAGACCAGCAGTTCAATCTGAACCAAGTATACCCTTGATGGTGGTTACCAGAGCTCAAAAGCAAAAGGAAGTTATAACAGATCCAATACCTGCTAATTCTATACCAACAACATTTGGAATCTATCTCCATGTAGAAAAGAGGAGATATCATGATATGAGACAGTGGATTAAACATTTGCAAGAAGAAGAGGAGCTTGAAGCCATCAAAGGTGTAATTTGTAGAGGCAAACTGTCCCAAAGAAATAAAGACTTTCCTATCTTCCATTTTCACATAGACTTTGATGACATGAAAATACCGATGACCATTAATTTTTTTGGATATTGAATGAATTTATTGCTCTAATGATTTGAGTGTGTAGGTATTACTACCTGTAGAACTAAGAATCTTCTATGAGCCATGTCTGATGGTATGAATACGACATTTCTTTGAAGGTATGTGCAAGTACTCACGAAAGTGCCTGAAGAACAAGAACAAGAATAAGAAACCTTCTAGGCATCAGTAAGTGCATGATCTAAAGATTGTAGGACAACCCTCCCTTGAGGTTCACACTTTGGTATCAGAGCCAAGGTTTTACATTTTGTGAATTTCTTGTGAGGGTTCTCTTTTTAGATGCCAACCCATTGAACTCTACATTTTTACTTTCAAATTGACTTCCCATCTATTCGTATCTCTTTTTCTTTTCTTACAAGACTTTTTCAATTCAAAAGAAAAACCATCTTCAACTAGGTGATCCTAGAGAGATAGATCTTTGGATTTTCTTTTGTTTCCAACCCAATGCCATAATAATTGTAGCTTCCATTTTCCTTTTTGGAGAGTGGCACTATTCTGAATTCCAAGTTTTTCCATACTATTGGCTTTGTAATATGTCTCAAGAAGGATCTTTTGCTCCAACAAAGATGACGAGCTCTTCACAAAGTGCTCCAAGTATCTCTCCATCGCTATCGCCATCTCCATCGACATCTTCTCGTCCGAGAAGAAGAAGAATTGAATTGCTGAAAAGTGGAAACAAAAAGAAGGTGAAAGAGCTCCATCCATTGCTCAAGAGACCTATTGCACTAAAAAGCTTGAATCGCATGGAGAAAGTCAAGAAGACCAAGACTCATGCTCAACATGATGAAGAATCTGATGATGAGACATTGGAAGCATACATGCAAAGAATCAAAAAGCCGCATGTACAAGAAACGTACAACCCAAAGTTAGTCATGGCCATTTGATCTTTGAAGGCCATACTAGTAAAACAAGGAAAGTATTTTCTTAACCATTTTTATTGTCCATTAGAACCAACAAAATGCTGTAAGTATAGATCTTGAGATGGTTTAAAGAAAAACATCAAATAGAGTGATCAATCTCAAGTTGTTTCAAGAATGATTTTGTTTCAAATAACATCAAGTACTTTTCTTTGTATGTTTTAATCATGCATGTTATGTGATCTAAACTTTTAGTAGCTTATTAACACTTGTCTGTATACTATATGCAAAGTAAACTATGGGGATATGTTGAATTCAATTGACCATACATTAGAAAGAACTTCTAGTGATTATCCTTAAAGTATGAAAGCATTACTTCTTAGGAAATGATTCCTTGACTAAGATGGACCATCAAGGCCTTAGATACTTTTTCACTCAACGACTTATTGATGAAAAACATCTTAAGTGGATCAACTACCTTAGTACCTTCCGCTTTCAATTGATTCATCACTCAAAAAGACAATAAGTTGTCGATGCTTTCTTAAGAATACCAAGACATAATGTAAATGTATGTTTAGTATGCCAACATACTAGTGGATCAACTACCTAAGTCCATATACACAGAAAAGGCAACAAATATTTTCAAATGCTATGAAAATATACCGTTGGATAGACCTGATGGTCTTAAAACTATTATGACGAAACTGATTTGCTTGGCATTCAAAGTTGCCAATATCAAAATACTTAAATATAGATGACTATACGGGTCCAATGATTTTAAGTGGGCTTCCAAAAGTGCAACTTCGGATGAATGGAATGATATTGACAAGGACACTTTATGTAAATGGAACTCCTACTTGATAGACAACTGTATTGTAAGGCTGGGAGATCGTACTTGTCGACAAGTCCAAGGAATACCTATGGGCTTTTCATGCTCACCTCTATGGTGCAATTGGTATTTGTTATTCTTTGAAATGCAATTTATCAAAAGACTTGCAAAACTCGGGCATGTCGATTATATGAATAACTTCAAATATTCGTTCAGATATATAGTTGATATTTGCTTTATCAACAATCACATGGTGGGATGCTTTTTGGATAAGACTCAACCTAGAACGGCGGATAATCCTTTCTAGATATACCCTTTGGAGTACCTTGAGATTGATGGAAGTGATAACATGGAAAATTCAGCAAACTTTTTGAATATTACAATCTCTTTCAACCCGGCTTCAGGCTATGCATTGCTTTCCAAATATGATAAAAGAAGAGACCTTCCTTTTCGGTTTCTGCAATATATATATTTGGCTTCAAACACACCTATCTCTAATTCATATAAGGTCATTATATCACAAACAATAGCTGCCATGTACTGTTGTAACAAACAAGAAACTTTTCTTAAGGATGTACGAACAATGGTAGATACCTTCCAGGGTAACGGGTTCTCTCGAGATAAACTATTTATGATTGCTAACAAGCTTTTACGTCATGAAGATTTTCCTGGACTGTTATTTGAATTGCCTAAAAATATTGACAATCTCTTGGTGGGCAGTTAGCTTTCCCTTAGAGGGGAGCTAGCTGCCCCCTAAGGGATTCACTGACTGTGGGTATTGGTTGGTGGGTTCTCTCTCTCTCTCTCTCTCTCTCTCTCTCTCTCTCTCTCTCTCTCTCTCTCTCTCTCTCTCTCTCTCTCTCTCTCTCTCTCTCTCTCTCTCTCTCTCTCTCTCTCTCTCTCGCACACCCCCCCCGCGCACACACACACCATCAACTGTGTGTGTGTGTGTGTGTGTGTGTGTGTGTGTGCGCGCGCGCGCGCGCGCACGCATGTGCGGGCGTGTGTGTTTGTGTGTGTACGCATGTGCGCATATGTTGATATTTGTATCACACCCTTGCAAATCAATTGTATTGACAATGTCCACGACTACGTTATACACGCAATATTTATTCCATTGTTTTTGTTACCAAACATATCAAATGTGTGCTAAATAGTAATACCATTTCATAACTTATTTAGTATGACATGTCCAAGTGCTTGTGAAATCATTTGATTTAAAACTCTTCTCTTCTTACTTCAACCATCTAGTCCTATCAACCCATCTGTTTCCTACAAACTATTTAATCAAAGACAAATTAATTAATCAATCAAACAATGTATGTATATCTACCATTCAACATCAATTAATGTAAATCTACCATATAAATTATCTAATCTAATTTTAACATCTCTCTCTCTCTCTCTCTCTCTCTCTCTCTCTCTCTCTCTCTCTCTCTCTCTCTCTCTCTCTCTCTCTCTCTCTCTCTCTCTCTCCCAACACACACACACACACACACAAAACTAAACTAAACTAAACTAAACTAAACTGCTGTTCATTGATAAGAGAATTAGCTCAAGAAACCCAATTTTAATTCTGTGCATTTTTGTTTTTGGCATATGAAGTAAAGTTTCTTTCTAATCAGCCCCTAGATATCTCCATGATGTGGCAAATCTCTAGAGATTTTATTTTATATTGCTATTTGTGCAAAGTGACATTATTTTTGCGTGGTTGTGCCATGTGATTGAAATTTTGAAATTTTCAATTATCTTTTCCTTTGGTACTTGGGTAGGGGAAAATTTGTTGATGTGGCTCTACTATGCATGGGAAAACCATGTGTAAATTGCCACGCCTTTGGCATTTGAGGCCCAACAGGCACCCAAGCAACCTTCTATTGTGCTTGTGGCTACATATGTGGCAAAGTGTCGCATTCAATTTGTGACGTTCCACTACTATTCTTTTTTTGAAGAACATTTATAAAGCTCATAAAACAATGAATGAGGAATCATGAGTGAATACATTGACATGACCTATATATTATAGTTCATAAACAAAATTTGAAAGCCAATAAAAGTCACATAAAGTTCACACAAGATCAACTTGATAAAAGTCAAAATATGTGGCGTGAAAAAATAAATATGAAATGAGGATTGGGCTTTTTATTTTTAGGATAAAATATTTTCTAGTGATCTTTGGAGTATTGCATAATATAATTATCTTACCATGTGAAAAGATCACTAGACAATGTTGCACATAAAAAAATTGTTATTGGCCTTCTAATAAATTTGGCCATTTTCACTATCACTAAGGGTGTTTTCACACTAGTAGCAAGTCCCTTTGCTTGGCCCTTTCACTTGTCACCCATTTCAATTTGAATCTTGGCAAGTGAGTTGGCTAGACCACCCATCTTTCACATTTGTGTTAAATGAAGGCCAGAGTAGGATTGGCCTATTTCAATCTTAACATACCATTGATTCATTTTATTTAAAGTCTTGTGTTTTGAAAGTCAAGTATGAAATTTTTCATGTTAAAAGGGAGGAGGGTTTTTTTTTTAAATAATCACCTTTTAACTTGGAAAGGTCAAAATTGAAATGAATTTCATTGAAAAGAATATGAGATGTGAAAGGTTGGGAAAACTCTAAAATGCAGGCCAACATGCTGGGCCAAAAGTGGGTTGGTTTGAGTTTTCCCTAGGTGGCCTAGGATCTAGAGCATGTTAATGTGAAATGGGAGAATCCCATCCAATGGGAGAGCTCTATTGGTTATTGGCAAGTAGGCAAGGGCATGTTAATGTAATGTGAAAAGGGAAAATACCCAATTTTTTTTCCTTGGACCAATGGGAGAGGTGTATTGTTAAGTAGGCAAGTGACCCATGGGAGAGGTGTATTGTTAAGTAAGCAAGTGTATGATGATGTGAAAGGGGCCATATTTTTTCCCTCCAATGGGACAGCTATTTTAAATTTCGGCCTTTCTAGGCATGTACTGTATGGCCCTGAAATCAACAATCCTCCTACCTATAAAAACCCACCCTACCAAAAGGCTTTTGCTTGTGTCTATCGTCTGCTCTCTCGCGTTCTCTCTCTCCATTCCAGTCTTCAGCCTAAGGACATGGATTCTGCTCAACCCGATCTGGTCTGCCTTAATTTCCTCCCTGTGCTTTGATTAAACTCTATTGCTTATATTTCCTCAACGTTGTAAGATAGCTCTATACTTTCAGCTCACTTATGTGGACTAATTGGTGAATATAAGTAAAAATTGAAGCTATACAAATCCTCCTTTGAAAAAGATCATGTTTAAACCTTCGACAGCTATTTGTGGATTCCACTGAAGATCCTAAATTACTGCCTTCCTGAGCTTTGAGCAGTTTACTTATTTATCTGTGGTATTGTGATCACATTCTGTTTCTGGCTTTACTTAAATTTGCTATGTACGAACAGATCTCATGTGTTGCTTTCCTTCTCAAACCGTATATCTACAAATCTGAGGCCAGCATTAAAGTTGAACTAATAGCTGGTACACCTGTATTGCTAGAACATAGAGATCAAGGTCGGATGTCTTATGTCTAGAATGAAATCAATGAACTCCTTCGTATAGAATATTTTCCTGCTAGTTATGCAAATGGTTTCATCTCGTTCAAAAAGTTTGAAAGTTATAATATGTTCTATTTCAAGTGCTTGACTGCTCACATACTCCACTTTATGTTAGTCTTCTCAATTTTGACTATTTGCCTCCTGTGCACTTTTCACATACTAATTGCGGAGATTCTACAATTTGCTACTGTTCTCTATCTGAACGTTGCAGATTGGATTGCAAGCTTGGGAGTACCTTTCAAGTGATGAAGATCAAAAACTACCACATAAGCACTGTCCTAATCGACCTGTGGCTGCTAAACACATTAATGGTATAATTGCAATATGGTCTACGTGAAAATATTTGATGAGTACAGAATGATGAGAAATATATCAATTCTTCATTTTGTTTTATATAGTCTTGAGATTGCTCAACTTCAGCTTTCTAATGCAATGGCAATATACAGAACTAGGCGTTCTCAACTGGAAACTTGATATCAAAGAATGGGATACGAATCCGCTACTAGAGGAGATTAAGAAGGACCGTGGGTATAATTACTCGGTACTCCCATAATCTTTCCTAATTGATCATTTCGGATATCGAAATTCCGTTTTCAGGATTACTAAATGGACTATCCTTGATTTCGTGAAGACCTACAGACTGCAAACCTATCAAATCTTGTTTTCTGGCAATCTGCTGCAATCTATGTTCATGCTGCTTCATACACTAGGTAAATAAAAGCTCATTCGTGTGGTTTCTACTTATGAAGAATATGCTTTAGGAAGTGCTGAAGAAGGGTGAATATTTTGTGAGTGAACAGGAGATACTGACCCTGTCCCCACAAGACATTGAAGACTTTGAAGAGAAAGTGAAAATTTTCTTCAAAGAGCACATGCACTCACAGGAAGAAATACGTCTTATTCTTGATGGTAGTGGTAAGAACAACCCCTCTTCGGAGGTGTTTTGTCAGAATTTATTGCTGAGAGATTCAACAGAACTAAGTGTCAATGTTAACTGCAAGAAACTTTGTTCAAGTACTGTGTGTATCTTGTAGCTCATATACAGCTGCATCAACTGTCAGGCTACTGGGATATCCGAGACTATGATGGAAAATGGCTTCGGTTCCGGGTTACAAAGGGTGACCTGATAGTACTACCAGCAGGAATGTTCCACAGATTCACATTGGATGAATCTAACTACGTCAAGGTATGTCACAGTACAAGTGGTGCAGAACCAGGTGGATAAATAGGGAACCGTTATATGAACTAAGACAGTGGTAGAGTTTGCCATGATTGTGATCCTAGCTGATCTTTAATGAGTTGGATTTTCGTCCGCAGGCACTGCTTCTGTATACTGAAGTTCCATATAGGACTCAGCAGCTGGAAAGAACTGAAGATGAAAGCATAGCTAGGTGAGTTGTAAGTCGTGACATTTTTGTTTTGATTATTGCCATTTTGCGTTCATAGTACATACCATGTTCTTTTTCAAACTCAAAACCAGTCTTAGTCGTTCTGATTTAATTTGCAGGAAACTGTACGTGGAAAAGTTTCTGAACAACCCAATGGCAGTACACAGGTCACAAATAGCAGCCCTTTGACTCAGTGTCAGTTAGGCTGAAGCTAGACATCTGATATATAAATGTATATATATGTGTGTGTATGTGTGTCTATATCTATATATAGACATATATATATAAATATCTATATGTATATACTTGTATCCAAGTTCACTAGAAAAGCCTTTTTCCAGCCAGAATTATAGACCTCATGCTGGCTGTTGGACTTTGCTCATGCATCATGCATGCCGCTATGTCAATTGGCTTGAACTGTGGATCAAGATTATATTGCATTTTCGATTTGAATTTTCATATTGGCTGAACAATCTCGAAGACAATAATATAAGCACCAGTAATCCCACTAGTACATTCCTCTGGAATTATTGGGTGGATAGAGTTTTCTCGTTGCCTTGTTGGCAGTGTTTTGAACGCATATTTTACACTCAGGCTTCTGGGAGTAGAAGTTATACACTTACTAGCTCTTGTTTTACATATATGTTGTTTTCTCAAAACTAGCACAGCGGTCCCTAGACCTGCATGAGAGCCAATTATTCCTAATGTCAAAAAAATATTGAAGGTTTTTTACTTCTCATGCAATCTGGTTACTCTTGGTATTTGATTGAGGTTACTATAAGCTGTTGTTTTTAAGATGGTGCTTGAATGTTACACTCACTTGATTCGTACTGAATATTTCTGTACCTGATGATATCTTTGTTCCTCAATTACCTCCAGCTGAGGTCGGCACTGGATACTAAAACACAACAGCTCTAATGCTTGATCTGCTGATCATGACAAAATATGTTTCACTTCTGAGTGTGGATAGAGCAGAAGCTCAGTAGAGCTTCTCAGATGTATCCCGCAATATAATATTCTTACTGGTTAAGTTGGTGCCAGGTGTAACTCCACCAAAAGGTAGCTTAGCATTTATCACAGAACTCGCAACGCATGAGGAATGAGGATGGCTAGTGTGTTACTGCGCAAGGATGGCGTGCAATGATATTTAATTGTAATTAGACTGGGAGATCTCACGATGACATGCCAACCACCACTTTCTGCTGCAGCACTACAATTTTTGTCACATCGCAAGATACCAATTTAAAGTTTAAACTGATTCATCAATCAATCAATCAATCCCGATTCCCAGACTCCAGCAGCAGTGAGCACTATTTAGTATTAGTTTGGTGTGCTCTTTCGGTGCAACAAGAGTTGCCAGCCGCTGCTCATTTCCTTTAACGGCATGCCTATTACCACGCGGGGGCTTCATTGCACGTAGTGGCACGTGCTAGGAGTTTGGGCCAGGCCCACTGAAAACCCTCCATGTGTCCAAGCGGCTCAGGCCTTAACTAATGGACTGGTGCTCGGGGAAAAATGCTGCTTGGGAAAAGCCTCCTCTGGATGGGGAATGTGTCGGAGGCGAGTTTTAGCACCGGAGTCGGGCACAAGGACACCCGCTCTCCCGGGTCTCAGATGGCATTGCCCAGATTGTATATGTTGTATAACCTACGAGGCGATTTTTAGCACCGGAGTCGGGCACAAGGACACCCGCTCTCCCGGGTCTCAGATGGCATTGCCCAGATTGTATATGTTGTATAACCTACGAGGCGATTTTTAGCGCCGGAGTCGGGCACAAGGACACCCGCTCTCCCGGGTCTCAGATGGCATTGCCCAGATTGTATATGTTGTATAACCTACGAGTTGCGTAACTATAAATAAATAAATAAAAGTTGTTATGCCATGTAAAACCACCCTTAGATTTATTTTTATGTTGTAAGGAGAACACGGTCACCCAACATAAAAAAAAAAGCTCCAAAATCAATGTAATCAATCTCCAAAAGCAAAATAATGTGGGCATTTGGAGTTTAGAGGTATAATTGCCTAGACAAAAGAACAAAAAAATTAAGAAAGAATCCATATTGCTCTCATTGAAATTAACTAGAATTGGTTAGAGTCACTAATCCAAAAAAAATTCCCTTCCACATTATCAAAATTAAAATTGAGGCCTTCCATCAGGCGATTGTGTGCAAAATTGTTGCATAGCTATGGTGACTAAGTCCTCTTTTTGAAATGGGACTTGGCCCCTTGTGTGTGTTGGATTATTCTCTTTCTTACTAATTGATTAATCGGTTTTTAATCTTCATCCAACTGTTTATCCAATTCTGCGGATTTTCTCGTGTTTTTACACAATCTACAGAATTACAAGTGTTTTTACACATTTTGCAGAAATACATAGAGTTTGACAGCAGTGTCGCATTTTATCTCTCTAAC
Source organism: Diphasiastrum complanatum (assembly GCA_029204225.1). Taxonomy (NCBI): domain Eukaryota; kingdom Viridiplantae; phylum Streptophyta; class Lycopodiopsida; order Lycopodiales; family Lycopodiaceae; genus Diphasiastrum; species Diphasiastrum complanatum. The sequence continues at coordinate 31,112,902 of CM055101.1, forward strand.
CCGACAGTGTCGCCTGTCAAGAATCTCGTGTAAAAATGCAGTGTCGATTTTTTTCGTACAAAAATGCAGTGTCACCTTTTTCGCATTTTTCGCCTGTCAGGAATTACGTGCAAAAATGCAGTGTCACCTTTTCGCATTTTTCGCCTGTCAAAAATCACAAGTAAAAATGCAGTGTCCCATTTTCCACTTGTGGCAGTTTTAGTTCATTTCTGCAAAGTGACAGTTTTAGTTCATTTATGCAGACAGACTGTTTAAGGCCAATTGTCACCGCTTATCAGCAAGTAACTTTTGAGAAGAACTGGATGAATGCTAGTGGACACCAACCAACTGGCAATCGCATTTGATGACCTAATTACTTAGTGTAAATCAGCTGTTCATACATCTCTTTTAAAGTCCTGAATCAACCTCGTGAATTGTGAAGGAGTTGAGTGTTATTACACGACGCTTTCTGTGCTCTCATCAAGCAAATCGTTCACAATCAGAAAGTATTGTTATTAGCTCTCTATCAAGTTTTCAAGCTTGAACTCTCTTGAGCATTCTAGCTCAGTCTTTAGAGATTTATTTTAGAGTTGTTTTTGTGCTACTGCTTATCAGCAGAGTTGCTTATTTCAGACTTATTCTCAGTTACTCAGAGACAGCTTTAGACTGTGCGGTTTCTATCCACTATTGTCTTGCACTCATTAGCATCTGATCTTGTTTTTCTGAATCAATACTATTTCCTTATTGCGTTCAATTTGTGTCAGAATGCATGCATCTCTGTATTGCTTTTGTAAATGGTAGAAATTGTCTGAGAATTCAATACTTTATGTTTGGCTACGTAATCACTTAGTATCTAGCGAAAGTTAGTTGCTAAAGATTAAACGTGATTTCCATCACTACTGCTTTGTTCAATTTTTTATAGGCATAGTCATGCATTGGAAGTAGGAAGTTTTTGCATTCTATTACTCACCTATTTCCGACATGGTATCAGAGCATACTATCGTAGTATCAATGCCAGATCACTACTTTATTTGAACCGACATGGTATCAGAGCTGTGATCTCTATCAGGGCCTAATACTATTTCGATATCAGAACGAAAAGCTCTAATACTTGATATCTTTCGTGATATCATATTCTTCAGTTCCTTTCATCCTTTCAGTATTAGAGAACTGATTTCCTATTGTTGGCATCACTACATCTTAGCATCATGGATACAATCGATAGACTAAGTTCCAGATGGATTCTCAAAGTAAAGTTGGTCTTATCGCAGACAAGCTGAATGGATCCATCATTTGTGGAAATTTAAGATGAAGACCTTGCTAATCGCCAACGAGTTATGGGATGTTGTTGTAGGTATCGAAGTGAGACCTGAAGACGACACAGAAGACTCAAAATGGAAATCGAAGGATGGTAAAGCTTTTGCGCTTATCATCCTCAATATATCAGATACTCAAATTGGCCACATAGCTGAAGCTAAAATTTCCAAAGAAGTTTGGGACATCCTAAGCTCACTGTATGATGTGAGAGATGTAACTACTAAGTTACATCTTCGAAGAAAATTCTTCACACTCAAGATGTCAAATGGTGATTCTCTTCAGAATTATATTAACCAGTTTAAGAATCTCTTGCAACAAATGGCTGTTGTCGAATCAGTCATAGACGATCAAGACACAATTATGATATTGCTTTCAAGCCTGCTCTCTACATATGAGAACTGGGTGATGATCATCACGACATACTCGGATTTAACTCTTACCAAAGTTATCACTATGTTGCTGCAAGAAGATAATCGAAGAAGTCAAGACACTTTGTCTACCTCTTCAACTCATGCTCTATATGTCAACAAGGGCTCAAAATGACAGAAGCAAAAAAGCTCCAACCAGTCTGCATCGAATCAGAAACAGACTCAAAGTCAAGAACAATCATCAAATCCACATTCGTCGAAGAAGAAGATGTTTTGCAAGTATTGCAAATGCAATAACCATGAGATCTAGGATTGCCAAATTCTCAAAGTGAAGAATCCAGTCAGCAATCTGATCAACAAGCAAATACAGTTAAAACATCTCCTGAAGTCGAAATGAACGAAGGCGCTTTTATGGTCAAAGACAATACACGAATTCGGATGATTCGTGGTTTTTGGATTCTAGAGCTACTCAACATATGACCAATCATAGTGAAATTTACCAATCATATATGCCTTACAACACAAGGAAATATGTTCATCTTGGTGACGATAATACTCACACTATCGAAAGTGAAGGTACTGTAAGATTGAGATTCCAGCATGATCAATTCAGACTACTTTCAAAAGTCTTGTATGTTCCTAAACTCTCTACAAATCTGTTATCAGTAAGTAGAATTATAGATTTATGTCATAAGGTGGAGTTTGAGTCTGATCAATGTAGAATTATCGATAGGAGTAATAAAATCCTTACACTCGGCAAGAGGCATGGATACTTATATAGATTGGCACATTGTTATTCTGATTCTAGTCAAGTCTTGAAAACGTCTGTTCTTGTCAATAAAGTATTACTATGGCATCATCGCTTAGGACACTTGAATTATGCATCTGTTTCGAACATGTCCAGACAATCCATGGCTCTTGATCTCGACTATCCTTCTGGTAAGGTCGATCTCCCTGTCTATCACAGGTGCTTCTTTGGAAAGCAGACTAGGATTCCTTTTAGATCGAGTCATAGGCATGCAGCTAATTGATCTTGAAGATTTACCAATTGAATCCATCTTGTATGCAATTTGCCTAGAGACTGCATGTGTCAATTATCATACAACAGAGCAAGATCTCTTTTTCTGACATTATTCTTTTTTAGATGAGAATTATATCTTTGTTTCATTTACTTTGCATGTGAGATGTTTCTTGTAGTGCCCAAAATTGATCTTCTTCTAATCGTGATATTATATGTAACCTTTCATCAATCATGTAATTGGACTCATCTAAGTTTGATTTTTTGATTCGATATGTTAGAACATCAAATCCAATAGGTAATATACGATAGATCCCATATACCCAATAAAATGGGATTTTTTTTATTGTAATTGTTTTTTAATTCAATACGCCCATAGAACAGATGGTATTTTGATATTCCAATCAGTAGAATGTTGATCACTTATTTTAATGGATATTTTGAATAAAATATCATTTGTTAGTTTTGTTAAACCATAAGCCTTTGGATAATAGGGAGTGGTTCTTCTGTGAGTGATCATAAAATATTTTAGCAATTGAGAAATAGTCTCATTAATAAAATGAGTACCCGTGTCACTCACTAATTCCAATGTTAATTATACATGGTAATGATATTCACAAATAAAAAATTTGCAACCGTCTTTGCATCAAAAAAAAAAAATTCAAAACTTTGATCCATTTTAAAGAGTTGGAAAAGCAACAGCCTTGTCTATTGGACTCTGATACCAATTTTACCTTGGCTCCATTTGAAAAATGAAAAATCATTCGAGTTCTTCATTAGATCCCATTTTATAAAGTACTCCAGAGATGATTGTAGAAGGGAAAGAAGAACAACTATAGTTATAAGCAAACCAAATGTTTGGTGTACCTAATGTAAACAAGAAGGCCACCATGACACTGAATGCAAGAACAAATCTCAAGTCACCTATAGGCGGAATGCCAAAAAAATGTTTCAGATAATGAAGTGTTCTATCTAATGAAAGTCAAAACTAGTGAACCTATTTATGAAGTACAATGACACATTCTAAAAGTAATAACTAGCAAAGATTGAATTTAAATTTGAAACCCACACCTAGGAAAGTTGTATTTGTGCAAAAATTTGTTCCAAATCAACCAAAGTTGGGTACTCAAACGGGTACAATAGATTGGAGTACATATGCCTACACAAGAATGCCATTTGGACTCTATAAAGGCTCCAATAACATTCCAGAGGATGATGACATTTATATTCCAAAAAAATTTAAGGAAATTTTTTGAAATATTTATACATGATTTTTGTGTTTTCAATTCAAACAAAAAACACATTGATAAGCTAAGCCAAGCCCTACATAGATGCCGAGAAACTTTAGCTTCTTTACATATAGAAAAGTGTTATTTTGGAATGACTGAAGGCATATTGCTTGGTCATAGAATATATGAAAGAGGAATTGAAGTAGACCAAGACAAACTCAAGATTATTGAAGCTTTGCAGCCACCAATGAATTCAAGAGAATTGCCAGGTCTTGGCATATGGGTTACTATAGAAGATTCATCAAAGACTATGCTATCATAGCATCACCATTAACAAAGCTTTTAAAGAAGGATGATGAGTATAATTGGGAAGAAGATTGTCAAAAAGCTTTTAGCTTATTGAAAGATAAATTAAAACAGATCCAATGCTAATACCACTTGATTGGAACATAAAATTTCATGTATATGTGAATACATCTTGTTATGTCCATTGGTCGTTACAAGTAATTAATAATCATATGAGGGCCCAGACCTATAATTGGACATAGGAGCACTTGCATGGTGTAGCTTAATATAGGTTGCATGGAGATCCTAAGGAGAATATTCTCTCCTCTTGAAATACTTACAATGGAAACTCGCCCATCTCCCTATTGAAATTTCAGATTCTTGAGCCAAGTTTTCTCTCCTCTCTTGTATTCATTTATTGTGGCTTGGAGATGAAGGGTTAGAATATTGACTAGCCTCTTCATGTTGGTTGGGTCCAATAATTTGTGCATTGCCATGTATTGACTTTCTGGACCCTTCATTGTAGGATGTCTTGTACCTATAAAATGAAGCTTTTGGCAATCCATGGATTTTGTACCACGCTACACTACAAATCGGCTCTCTTTGAAACATCTTGTATGCGCATCTTGAACCACTTACATTATGTGTAGTTTGTAACATGTCATACACATATGTCACCCTGTTTTCAAAACTTTGGCCCCAAAATTGCTTTCGTGCATCGTGAATCTTGTCACGACTCATAAGTTGACAACATTATTGCTTGCAACAATCTATGGATGCCACTTTTTGAATTGCTTCCAATGAGCACTTGGCTTCTCTCTTTTTCCCACTTTTTGGGTGGCTCCCTTTGCTTTTGCTTCCAGGTTGTGGAATTCATATCCAAGTAGGTGGCTTCTCAGATCTTGGTGTACTTTCAGCCTAATGATCATAATTATGGATTTTTTCCATAAATTTTGATGAAAATCAAAAGATTTTTTATGGTTTTAGTGAATTTTTCACCTAGAATTCAAGTTTTTTGCTTGGAATTAATCATAGGTACTGATGTAGTACGTTTTCTAGATTGTGCTTGCTATTTTACAGTCATTAATAATTGGATCTAATGATTGCATGAGATTTGAATAGTCAAAAGGATGATTATATAGTGATTTTGGGCCAAAATTGGGATTTTTGGACTAGAAATTGGCTATAGAATCCATATTTGACTGAAATAAGACCTTGTAATTCTTGAATGTAATGGATTTACAGGGATTAGGATCAGATTGCACTTATTTGTGGATGTGACCCACAAATTTTGGTCAAGTCTGGTCAAAAAAACATGGTTTTTTGGACTAGTTTTGTGGAAGATCTCAAAATTCATAGCCAATAATTTGTAGGCACGTTTTCAAAGGTGTAATGAAATTTTTCTAAGGCTTTCATGAATTTTTGTTAAGATTAGACACTGTTAGGGGGCTCAAAAAGTCAAAAATTAGTGTATTTTTGGGGGTTTAGGGTAGGAATATCTATCAAATGGGGTCTGAACCTATTGGTTTTCATTACAAGCTTAAAGATATGATGTATTGCCTCTTTGAGCCATCATGCATCAAGTATTTTGACGAACTGGATCAAGCTGCATCTGAGTTTAGACAAAAGAAACATTTGTTCCGGAAAAAGGCTAGAAGGACCAATGCGTGTTTTCATTGTAGTCAGCCTGGACACATTATGAAATTCTACCCATAAAGAAAGAAAGACGCAGCTCAAATTATTGAGATGCTAGGTAAAGAATATCTTAAGTTGGAATTTAATAGAGTTAATTGTGAAAGTGATTGTTCTTTTAGTACTGCTTCATTCTTGTCAAATAATTATTTCGTTCGAAAGATAATGTTAAGAAACATGAAGTTAGTACTTTAGTGGATAGTGGATCTACTCATAATTTCATTAACTCTGGTCTTGTGCAGAAACTCAGCCTGGAAATTGAAGCCAGTAACCACAGATATCGAGTATATCTAGCTTCAGGTGCAGAGTTGGAGATGTGGGATGTTAAAGTTCCAAAACTCCCAGTTTGGATCCAAGATTATAGAGAGTTAATTGATTTTCATGTTTTAAATTTTGCGCGTACGGATATAATTCTAGGATATGAGTGGTTATTTAATAAGCATTCTGAGATAGATTTTGAGAAGCGTGTTCTCTTTTTTCAGGAGGATAATGAAATAGTTACATTGTTTGGAGACAAATATGTACATCCATCTGGGATGAGTTCATTTGCTAATGTAATGGAAATTTTTGATTCGCAATATGAAGCTTATTCTTTATTTGCTAAGCCAATATTGGATTTATCTTAAATGCATCTGAAGAATTACCTCATAGAATACTGTCGTCCAGATCGGTAGACCATAAGATTGAGTTAATTCCAAGTAGTCACCCTATCTCTAGACCACCATATCGGTTTTCTTAGAAAGAAGAGATAGAGATTACTAAGCAAATAGAAAATTACTTGAATATGGGTCATATTCAGCCAAGTAAGTCACCATGGGGTGCTCTTGTTGTTCTGGCAAAGAAAGATGGAGGCTTCTGTTTGTGTGTTGACTACAAGGGGTTGAATAAGGTAACTATTAAAAATAAATATCATTTGCCTCGTATGGATGATCTGGTAGATCGATTAGGTGGAGCTAAATACTTCACAAAAATAGATCTTAGAACCGGATATCATCATATTATAATTCATCCGAATGTTGTGCCAAAGATAGGTTTTTGGATGAGACTCTGTCATTATGAATTTCTCATGCTTCCTTTTAGATTGACGACTGCACCAGTTACGTGAGCGATCTTTTTCATCCATATCTGAGAAAGTGTGTGGTTGTATTCTTAGATGATATTCTCATCTACAGTAGGACACTTAAGGAGCATTTGAGTCATCTTAAGACTATCTTAGATATTCTCAGACGAGAGAAATTGTATGCTAAAGAATCTAAATGTGAGTTCTTTAAGCACAAGTTATTGTACCTCGGTCATAAGATCACTCGTAGTGGAGTGATGATTGACGAGAATAAGGTCAAGACACTACTTGAGTGGCCGATACCGAAGACGGTTAGAGGAGTTACATCGTTTCTCAGTTTTACAGTTTTCTTTCGTAAGTCAATTGAAGATTATGCAAAGGTAGCAGAGATCAACCTAGTCCAACTATTGAGTGGAATGATAAATTGAACCAATGCTTTGAGAAGCTCAAGAAAATGGTTGCTTCAGGTCCTATTTTACAAATCACGAATCTTGTTATACCTTACGTCATGCAAACAAACGCAAGTGATTCGGTGATAGGAGCAGTTCTTCTACTGGACAATAGGCCGATAGCGTTTGAAAGCAAAAAACTCATAAGGCCTCAATTGTATTACAACTCAAGAGAAGGAGTTATTTGTTGTGATACATGCACTTAAATCCTGGAGGCATTACCTTTATGGTAGTCAATTTATAGTGTATACTGATCACCAGCCTCTAAAGTACTTTTGTTATCAGAATGATTTAAGGGGTCATAAAGCTCGTTGGTCTGAGCGTATGCAGGAATCCGGTATTCGAGATTGTTGGTCCCGCCATGATTTAATTTCATGTCAAGGCCAGTTTGTGACTAATAACCTTGAGAGGACCCAGACACTCTAATTGAGACATATGGAGTATTGCATATTTGTGTGACGGATATAGGCAGGAGGACTGCATGAAGAGATGTGATCTATTTAATCTAGATCCCAATGTGGTATCTCATTATTTACAAAATCAGAGGCCCTCGAATCTATTTCTTGCTTTCTTAATTCATTCTTTACTTCTTAGTGATTTATCGAATATAAGACATCAGACTGGTTTATATGATTCTTTCCAATATTGGAGAGTCTACTATCTTTGAATACTTTTTGGATAGTATCAGTAGACATGGAGTGTCTGGTTTATATCAAGTGCATACATAATGTTGCCAAAGACAACTTGCCTTTCTTGATCCATATGATTGAGCCTTGATGGCTCCATCTTGATACTCATGGTTCTTCTTGACTAGTTTATATTTATATTTCTTGATTGATTCTTCATGAACCTTGAGTATCAAGTGACTGGTTTATATTTTTTGGATAGTATGAGTAGACATGGAAAGTATCAGACTGGTTTATATGATTTTTCTCCAATATGATAGTAGACTCCCTTGGAAATCTCATGCTTTGAGGCTGATCTTCAAGATCTTCCTCCTTTTGATGTTCCTCCTCAATGCAAGCAAGATCACACTTTGCCAAGATCTCCTCTTGAGTGATCTCCTCCTTTGCCAAGCTTACCCTCTCAAAAGCAACACTAGCTTCCAACTTAAAAAATCTTCCATGTTTAAATCCCTTTGCAATGCAAACATCATTCCTCAAGAGGAAACAAACACCATGCTTAAAGTGGACATCCAAACCACTTTCTAAGAGTAGACCAACACTAAGCATATTCTTGATAATTGATGGTACATAAAGGACATTTTTTAGATCCATACATTTTGAGGATTCTAGACACAAAGAGATGGTGCCAGGCACCATCTATCCTACACTATTCTCATTTGCAGTAAAGACAAACTTTTTAACATCATTGAAAGAGTGTAAGGCTGAGAAAAAGTCCTTTTCACAAGACATGTGAGAGCTAGCTAGCCCCACTGTCGATCCACCAATTGTCCCTTGAATTGCTATTGCTTGTTATTGAAGATGTAGATGCCATCAAGAATACATCTACTTCATCTTCCTCCTCCTCCTTTGCAAGGTTTCCTTGTTTGTCCTCCTCCACTTGTGCTCTTAGTCTCTTGTAGCATTCAGATGCATAATGCCCCTTCTTTCTACAAAAAAAGCATTTCTGCTTTGACTTGTCCTTTGAGCTTGATGCATCATCCTCTTCTTTGGTCTCCTTTGGATGCTTCTTCTTTCCATTGGTCTTCTTTTTGCCCTTGAATGAGAAATTGGCTTTCTCATTACCATCCTACAAAGACAAGGAACTCATCCTAGATTTGCATGGAGCATCCTACACTCTTCAGCCACTAATACACTGTGAAATTTTTTTATAGTTGGAAAAGTGTCTTGGATGGCAAAACTTTGGACAAAGTTTGCAAAGTCATCTCCTAGACCATTAAGAACAATTTGTACAAGCTCTCCATCATAAATCTTCACTCCAATGGAAGCCAACTCCCTATTTAGAGACTTGATTCTGAGTATATAATTCTGTGCATTCTCCTCACTTCTTTTCATGCTTTGCAAAAAATGATTTCTAAGCATGAGAACCCTCGAAGTGTTACTAGATTCATAGATTGAATTTAAAGACTCCCAAGCCTCTTTAGCACTTTTACATGAAGATACTTCCCTCAAAAGATCATTGCTCACACTCATTATCACACAATGAAGTGCTAGCCTAGATCTCTTTTTGTATCTCACTAATTCATGTGCACCTAGAGGTTAATCTTCATTCTCAATCAGAAACTCATAAAGGTCTTGGAGCACCAAAAGTGACTCCATCCTAACCTTCAAAATAGCCAAAATTGGCAAGATTTGATTGTAAGTAGATTTCACATCATCTTATCTTCATTCCAACTTTGTGAGGGAGTGCTAGAATTGAGATTATAAGTCCATTTGTTCGATTAGAAATCTAATTTGAGTGAAACACTGCAAGAGAGAGACCTTAGTGAGTTTCTAGAGACAATCAAATCCATTTCTTGGCAAGATTTGTTTGAAAGTAGTTTTCACTTCACCTTATCCTCGTTCCAGCTTTGTGAGGGAGTGATAGAACTGTGATAGCTCTGATACCATGTAAAGAATTTGGGCCTTAGGGCCACGCACACACACGTACCCACGCGAGCCACGTACTGGGATCCCAACCCCAGTCGCCTAGCCACCCGCCATCCGTCTAACCCCCAAAAGGGCTGGTACCAGGGGATAGAGGATATAGAGAAGTCCCAACTTATATATGGGAGAGTTCAAGGCAAGCAGTTACTTATGGGATATTGAGAATTCTCAAGGCCTTCACTAGGCGCTCAAGCCCATGGCACTTTCCTGTGTGTGACTTGCAACTAAACATTCTGCAACACCCCCACTCAAGCAAGCATAGGCAAAGGAACCCCCACTGGGCTCTGATACCATGTGAAAGTACTGTACTTCAGAACCATAAATGGATCTACAAAAGATCCACAAGAGTGATTGGATGCTTGCTTAACAATCTGTCAAAAAACTAGACACTAAAAAGTTGATCTAGATTGGCAATTTGACAAACAACAAGCATTAACAATCAAAAGCATTGATCAATATTGAAATCCGAGACCACACGTGTGTACTACAGGCTGTAGTACGGCCTTCAAGCTGAGAAAAAGTAGAAATTGATTTGGTTTCATTTGGATCACAAAAACTCAATGTACATAGTGAACTAGCTTGAGATTGCCAATGAGCTCCAAAAAAATTCTTCATGGTTTTTGATCAAGCTAGATTTGCCAATTTTTGGCAATTCTTCACATAAGTTGATCAGAATTTAAGTCTGAGAGTTTTATATTGGATCAACCTAATCTTAGTTTGAGCACTTGGATCAGAGAGAGGTTTATTGTAGTGGATTTCTTTCTTTGCCTAACCTGAATCCAAGATCTAGTCAATCTAGTATCAAAGAGACGAGATTAGTTGTCACGCGTAGATTCGTTCCCTTGAGAGCGATAGTTTAGTTCAGATTTCAGCATGAATGGAAGATCCAAATCTAACTCTACATCTATTAACTCTATCCCTTAACACCACGATCCATTAACATCACGCATTCACAACAAAGATAGCTTACTCTTTCTCTCTCTCTCTTTCTCTCTCATAAAAAGTATAACATACAATCCCAATAACATTCAGATCCAACAATTAGCAAAAACCAAAGAAAGCATGAGAGATGGAGAAGGAAAGAAGAAGAGCAGGGAGATTCATCAATTCATTTCTAAAGAGAACCATTATGTTTCATTCAAATGAGGAAATGAACATGAGGAGCAACTCGAGTTGGTCCTTTTTCTAGTAGAGAGAAGGACCCTGGCCTCTGAATCCTATTGGTCCATTTCTGCCTCTCTAATTATTCAAATTTAAAAAAGGGTGGGAACCATCAAAATTGGAGGGAAACCCAACTTTATTCACTAACTTGACATTTAGGCCCTGCGACATTAAAAGTCCCGCAAAAAGGCCTAAAGTCCTTTTATTGACTTTCAACTAATCAAATAACTATGTGATCATCGGGTTCGACTTACACACGCAGGGTGCCAAATCCCTCTCACTTATTAACTAGGGTTAGGGTTGCCTTGGGATCCGCAAACCCTCCAACAGTATCCCCCACCAAAATTGGTGGCGGTCCCACGACACCTGCAATATGCAGTTATTGGGAACTTTTATTGGCTTCACGCCGAATCTTTATTAAATGGTACTGCACCTTCTCCATAAAATCGAGGCGGGCAGTATTAAAATCCAAGTTGTGTGGCAGGAAAACAACGGTGGGCTCCGGCAATCCACTTTGAGGTTGTCCATGATATGAAGCGTGATTTCCAAGAGCCTCCCATCATTGCTGCACGAAAGTATAAACGAGCAACCGGCAGTTGATCTTTGATTTGCTCTGAGGCCATCGGCTTATTTGGATCGAATGCCAGAGGAGGGAGGCAATCGTCCCATCTGGTTGCCACTGACACCAACAGAGTTAGATCTTTCGCAAATACTGCCCATTGTCGCACCGTTGGATCTGGAGAGTGGATATACTCTCTCTGATAGGCTTGATATGGTCCAGCTGTAGGGATGATGGATGATTGGCCAATTGGGCGTATGGATGGTAAGTTTGTTCGTAGCCAATCCCAAATCTTTCCATTTATTCCTTCGCGGCATTGGCACATAATAGGGATCGACCCGCAATTGGCGAGGGCTGGCGACGTAACTCCTAATTGATTCCGGAGTTTTCTCAAAAACAGTGATTCTCCATGCCGGCTGGTCTCCCAATGCAGGTATTTTGTCCAACTCTTTGTCGGCCTCTACCTCGGAGGTCTTAAACTTCAGAACGCATCCACCACGCGAGGACTCATGCGGATGTTGCTTTAAGAAGGTCTATATCTGGTCCTCGACGCTGATGGGCCTTCTGAATAGAGGTGTGGTCCTTGATGAGGATGGACCTGCTTGTACTGCCGATAAGATTGGCGGTTGGTCTGCTATATCTGGAGTTTCCCCCTGGTCCTGGCTCGAATCTACCCCTGTATCCATTGGTACAGCTTCTTGGCGCGGAGGGGAGAATTGTGGCATGACCGGTACGGGGAATTGTGGTCCGGCTTCCAACACTTGAGCGACTGCTTTTTCATAGGCGGTGATGGTCTCTTTAGCCTTTGCCAACTCGGTTGAAGCTGCTCCTTTTAACCTGTCAAATCGGCCTTGGAATCCCTGAAGGGCCACTTTGTATGTCTCCACTTTCTTGAACAAATACGTGATCTCCGTCGGTGTGACCGGATGATCTGGTATTTGTGTTTGAAGATAAGCATCACGCTCAAGGGTGGTCGCATCCAATTCACCTTGGAGACGTGTGCGATCCTGTTCCGCGGGCCAACTTCTTTTCGGCTTCAGCCTTGTCTTCATGCTGTTTGGCAATCTTTAACTCTCGATCCAGCTGGACAATTTTCTGGCTGATCAGAGTGTTTTCGGACCCCATCTCGGAGATTCTCTGTTCCATTTCCTTCTTCTTATCCAGCATAGACTGGATCACTTGCGCAACGCTTGAGACCAAACCAAGAGCATCACCAGAATCGACAGTCGTGGAGGCGACAGCAGCAGAAGGACCTGATGGTACTGCCTTGGGTTGGCATGGAATAGGTGCTAGTACTTCTTCTTTTTCAAAAATGTCTTTTTCTTCAAATCCCTTAGGCAGTGTGGCGTCGAACTGTTTCGGTGATTTCACAGCTTTGTCGACCCGAAGTGCGGCTGGGCTATCTTCCGTGTGAGGTTGCTGGCTAACATCTTCAACACCGATAGTAGATTCGTGGATCTGTTTGAATCCTCTTCCAGGGGATTGGAGTTCAAAGGGCGCAGGGCTCTGGGGCATTTCAAAAATTTCAATGGAATTCACCATCAAGCTAATTCCGACCCCCTTGGGGCCACTGAAATTTTTGAAATGGTAGGCCTGGACAGCTGTGATGGGAATGGTAGGCCCAATGGTCACAGACTGTCCTTGATTGGAAACAGAGGCAAGGGAAGCATTAGAAGCTAGGGGAATGGGAAGTTCAGTGCGAACAGCAGCAGGGGGTGGAAGCGCAGCTGACGATGTATGTCTAGTGCGATGTCGTGACGCAGAAGGCGAGTCAGGAATGACAATCTCGCTGCGTGGACAATGACGACTATGAGAACTCGAGGCCCGGTGAGACGACTCAGTCGGTGCTTCTTCGTAGACCGAAAGCACAGAATCCAAGTGGAAGCCATGGATTTTGTTTTCTAGGTGAGAAGCGGCTAGAAGGGACAATAAAGAGCCAGCAGCGAACTGCTACTTAGTATTGACCTTAATAGCCCGTTTGAGCTCACCAGAAACAGTCTTGAATCAATTATACGGTTCAAGAGGGGCTTTGGCCAACTTGGTGTGGGACTCCACTATCCTAGGGAGGATCTGTGACGTGATGGGATCTTTCTTGAGGTTGTCAACCATCAGGAAATTGTTCAGTAACTGGACAGCAGCGTGGATTGAAGGCTCAGTGATGGCTTCCAGAAGGTATTTGTCATCGGTCCAGTGCAGATCATTGGTGAAGTCAATGTATGGCTTGATGGCCTGTTTGGCCTGCTTGTGATTGGGTGAGGCCTATGTACCAGATGTTATACCTATGGCTAAAGGACGGCCTTAGTGACGCGCACCTTGTGTGTGGCTCCCTGGAAAGTGATATAAAATTTGGATTTCTCTTCTTTCCACGTACTGAAGGCAAGAGTGATGAAATCCATATTGATTCGACCAAAAAAGGCTCTCGCATGAATACCCATTGCAGTGAGCAAAGGCTCTGCAAGGGTCATCCACTGAGTGACCATGCTTGTGCTAGAAAGGATCATGATGTCCGTTGCAGATGGGACATCACGATGGATAGTATAGCGCGGAGACTGGAAAGTATCGGTAGAAGACATGATGAGCAAAAAAGAAATGTAAGACTCGTGAAAGTGTATCAGAAAGCAGTTAAGAATTTGGAAGGCTTTGGTCGCGAGAAAAATTCGCAAGAGCGCTAGCACAAGTGAGGAATGAATCGAATTCAGTCAACTTATAGGTGAATTTGGTGGGTCCATTACACTGAATACCTGTTTGGCTGATCAGTTCTTAACAAAAATTTGCAGGCATGTACACTACTGTAAAAATAGGCTATAAAAATCTCGGTGAAGGTTTATGGGGATCTGAACCTATCAGACGAACGTTTTCCAGGGCTGGCAAAAGATGAACCTTCACCCAGGAGGGTCCTTTGCCCAAGTACTGTCATAAATGCATTTTTTCACAATCTAAACCTATGGACAACCTAATTTTGACATTTTAAGTCATCTAGCAGGTCGTCGAAGGTTCATAATGAGGTTAAGATGCTCGGCGAAGGTTTCTAAAATGGCATATTACTGATCATTCACCTAGCTCAAAAAATGGATTTTTCCCGACAAGAACCTTCGCCCAACTCAAATTAGATAAATCTGAAGTGGATTTACCGTCTAGAGGCTCAGCGAAGATTTTTGATACTGTATAGGCCAAATCTGACCAGAACAGTGATTTTTTAAGTCATTTTTCATCAAAAAATACAATGCTTCCTTTTTTCCATGTTGATGACTTTCTGACTTATGCCCATCAATCTTTGTTCAATTTTTGCTTGTCTTTTTTTTTTTTCTTTTTTTCTTTTTTTTTAACTGTCTTTTTCTAAAAAACTTAGCAATTTAAATACTGAAAACAAAAAATTGAAAAACAAATAAAATTAAAAAACAATGGAGATCAGACTTGCTGAACTGGCGGAGCAGGCTCCCAAAACTTGCGTAATCGGCTGCCATTCACCGAAGTATCAAATCGTTTTCCATCCAAGTGCTCAAAAATTATTGCGCCATAGTTCAGGATTTCCTTCACTTTATATGGGCCTTCACCGATAAACTTCAACTTTTCCTTGATCAGTTTGGTTTTGTACATCAATGCAAGATCTCCTGCTTTCAGATCTTTTTTGTGCAATCGACGATCGTGCCATGCCTTGCGGCGGGCTTTCTCTGCTGCTAAGGCATGAACTGCCATCAATCGGGTTTCACATAATTTGTGCAACGCTTCATGACGAAGTTGTAAAGACTTATCATCATTTAATCGCTTCGTTGCTGCTATGCGTAAGGATGGGATTAAAAATTCAATTGGCATGACAGCATCTTGACCATAAACCAGTTGAAAAAGTGTTTGATTTGTACTATTTTTGTAAGCAGTTCTGAATGCCCATAACGCTGCATACAGTTTATGTTCTCAATCAGACCGACTCGCTTCAACTGCCTTTGTCATAATGGTGCAGAGAATCTTATTGGAAGATTCAGCTTGGCCATTTCCTCTAGGATAGTAGGGAGTACTAAATTTGTGTATAACAAAAGAATCTTCCAGTAAACACTTTATTCTTTGATTAACAAAGTGTGTACCCCGGTCACTGACAATCTCGATCAGACATCCAAATCTGATTATAATATTTTCATATAGAAACTTGGCCGTAGATTTCGCATCAACAACTTTGACAGCTTTGGCTTCAACTCACTTGGTCATATAATCAGTTGCTACGATAATGTATCGAGCCTGAGATCCTTGCGCGGCAGAGTGAATAGGTCCAACATAATCCAGTCTCCATTTTTCAAACGGTGCTTGTGATAAAACCGGATGCAAGGGTTCATAGTTCTGATGAGTAGGTCGTCGTGCTTGCTGGCAAACATCACATGTCTGAATAAAATTTTCTGTGTCCTTATGAAACGTAGGCCACCAACAACCCGATTGCAAAAGTTTGCGAACAGTAATATCTGTAGAAAAGTGTCCTCCGCCCATGCCATCATGTGAAAACATGATTAAATCTGGTACTTCATGCGGTAAAACACATCTTCATGAAATATTGTCTGATCCACGACGATAGAATTGTCCTGCAATTAATTGATAAGGTTAAGATTTATGAATCCATTGTCTCTTTTGTACTTTTGTCAAGGAGTCATTTGGTTGTCCTAGCATCAAGTACTCAACACTATCCGCTGCCCACTCAGATACTGCTGCAACATAGAACAATGCAGCATCTGGCAATTCATCATCCACTTCAGTATTAATTGGTGCGGATTCAATTCGTGAGACGTGATCGGCTAGATAATGTTGCTTCCCCTTTCGAACCACAATGCGAAAGTCAAATTCAATCAATAACAATAATCATCTTGCAATACGTCCAGTATTGCACGTCTTGTTTACCAAGTAAAGTAACGGTTGATGATTCGTATAAAATGCAAAGTGCGTTTTCATGAGGTAGTGACAAAATTTTTGAACAAACCATGGCTTACGCCTCACGTTCTGTTGTTGAATAATTCTTCTCCGGATCTGTAAGTTGTCTGCTTGCAAATCGTATAGGATAATCCTTTTTATAGTCACCTGGCTGCGTCAAAACTGATCCAATGGCATATTTTGAGGCATCCGTATGAACATGAAAAATTCTATTGTCCAATTTGAAAAACGCAGTATTGGTGCTAAAGTTAATGCTTTTCTTAACTTTTCAAAGGCTTCTAACGCATCTACTGTCCAAATAGGAACAATAGTCAGTTTGTATATAGGTCATGCTAAATCCGCAAAGAAGATAATAAAAATTCGATAGTAGTTCGCATGATCCATAAACACATAAACTCCACGAATTGTTGTTGGCGGTGGCAATTCCACAATAACCTTGATCTTAGAATAATATGTGGCAATACCATGTTTCGATATCACATGTCCAAGCACAACTTCGTGGGAAACCCATATCTGACATTTTTTTGGATTTAAAGAAATCTAATATTTGCGGCATCTTTCAAATACTTTCTCCAATCGAATTACGCACTCAAAATCTGGTCGGATCCATATGATTTAAAATCTGCTCATCCGTAAGTTCAGCATTGCCATCATAAGTCAAGGCATGGCTCACTGGTATGAGATCATCCTCAATCAGATCTGGTATAGGTTCCATTGATATCCAGGCCACATTCAGCACATTCAATGGAAACGTGATTGGTGTATCCAAAGTTCGATCTAATAAGAAAATCTCGCTCAAATCTGATTGATTATCTTGTTGACACATATATCTTGCTGTACAATCAATCGTTGCAAGAGCTTCATTCCAATTGACAATATCTGTTTGAGAATCGTAATGAACTTCCAAGTTTTTCTCTGGTCGATCACAAGTGTGATCCGTTGTTGACAAATCGTCATCCTCTTTTTGAACCACTGGTTTGATAATCCAAGTTGTAGGATCAACTTTAACTGCAAAAGTAGCAGGCTTGATCTTTGTAAGACCCCATTCTGCACATAGCTTTGTAGAAATCAAGTTAACTCCTAAACCGTCATCTATCACGACTGCTTCTATAGGAAATTGTCTATGCTGTATCGGCAGAGTAATATTCTTTTGTTCACTTTCCCAAGCGGCTCCAACATGGAGTACTTCGTTAGATTCTTCAAATCCAGCACAAAAAAGTGGCTCCTAATGGACTTCTAATTCGACTTGAACTAACTTTTGCGCTAAGACTTCTTTTGCTTTCGGCACCAACTTCAGAAACTCTCCCAATGAAATATTGATCTTACTAGACAAAATATTCATGAGCAGTTCTGTTTGCGGTGCTTCCGGTTCAATCATCTTGAAGGGTTCTTCATGATGATGTAACTGATCATTCATATCTGTACGTAAATTTTTTGGAGGCTGCAATGGTGAAGAATGAATTTCAATTGTTTCTTTAACAGCTTCAAGCTCCTCTGCAAGAATCCACTGTCTCATATTCTGATATCTTCGTTTTTTTGCATTAAGATTTGGATAGACTCCCGATGTTGTTGGTATATCATTCAGCGGTATAGAATCAGCAGGTAGTGGATCCACTACTGGTTCTTTCTGCTTCTGTGCTTTGGTGACCACCATCAAGGGTGCACTTGGTTTATTCTGAGCTACTGGTCTTTGCTTGATTGTTATCAAATTTACAGGTGTTGTAGTTGGTGGTAGCTTCGGTCTTGCTGGACAATCTTTATAGCAATGCCCATAACCACAATCATGACAGAATGGTACAAATTTCTCTTTATTTGAACATTCTGCAACTCTGTGATTTTCTCCACATGCAAAGCATCCAAGTGGTGCTCTAGTTCAATTTCTAGAGGCTTGTTATTGAGCGACAGCATAAAGCATATTGTTCTGAAGATCCACCTTCTTGATCATTACCATAGTTCCATTGCTCAGTACTTCCGTAAGGTTTTGGTTCCATCAAATTGGCAGAAGGAGCGAAGTGCTTTGGTGGGGCAGGTAAAGTTACATGTTCCGAGTATCCAAGAGCAGATTGTCGAGGTCTAGCTGCTAGATTTTCTCCATACTGTGGTTCTCGATATCCCATTTGTGCATATCGTTGCTGAATTATCCGAGGGTTGAAATTGCAAAAAGCAGTCTCATGGTCAGGTGAATTACACAGATGGCAAACACTGACTTCCATTTGTTTTTTCAATTGAGGACACTCGTTCACTGTGTGATTTCCTGTACAAATAGAATACCAGACATTTTTCCTGGTAGGAAAAGTCTTCGCAATCGGGACCCACTAGGCAAGGCTTGGCCAACAGTATTTTAAGTGGTGAAACCCACTTATTTATTTGTATACATGAAATACCCACAACATTGGGCGGTTTGGCTCCATAGTCTCTCTTATTGTGTTCTTCTATCCTCATCTTAGAGGCAATCCTTTAGGGTCTTTACAATGTGGATCACTATGCTATCAAATATTTGGTTAATAAACTAGATTTATCAAAAAGAATAACAGGGTGCATACTATTATTGCAAGGGTTCATAAAAATGCATATTACCTATCAAGGCTCAAAACTTCAAAACAAGATAAATCGAACAAAAGGAATATCATCAAACATTACAATGCTTATAATCAAATTTTTTTCATTTTTTTTCGATCCTTAAAATGTCTGACATGCTTTCTTGTTCTTTCATCTTCACTTGAATTTGAATCTGAACTTGAATTAGAAGTAGAACTTGTATCGGACTCAGTATCATTTTGTGATTCCTCAAAAAAGTATACATGCTCTTTCTTTTTAGAGGCTGAATGCTTAGAAGATCTTTTGTTTCTTGATATTATAAAAGTCTCATAGTTTTCAATAGTCAAAATAACATGCTCTAACGTGTCTGTCTATCCCTACCTACAATATTGATATAATCTTTTAGGCAACCCACCTAAAAACTTTTCAATCTGCATAGCAACTGGATATTGTCATGCTTCTTTACTCGTCTTTTATATTTCCTTAACACTAGAGTCGTCACAAAATGCACACAAAAGTGTGCATTTCAAGCACTTATACAAAAAATCATATCTCATAAACTATGACAAATCACATCAAATCCTTTCACGTGTGTGTTTTTCATATATACATTTACCTATTAAAAAATTTGAGATCTTCATTTTGAGCAACTTATATGTAAGATATGATGTGTCAAACATGTGGGGGTACTAATGAAACTTCAATATTTTTATATATGGGATTACATTGTTGTGAATTTTACATTCAATTTTGATACATTACAAGTTCAAAACTAACAGTTGTAGCTACTTCACAATTTTCTGATTGCTAACTCCATAGCCAATCACACAATCTCTGCATCAGGTTCTACAGTTCATCAGCTTGGCAAATTACACCATAGTTGATCTGTTTGACAGATCATAAACGGCGAGACTATTTACCTATCATTATTCCAGAATCTGCCACATTTATTATTCCAAGAGCTTCACGATTAGTGTCAGTAACTTTGGTGATTTCTTACCATCAAAAACCTCAGGCTTATGTTTGTTTGGCTGTAATACTTTTTCAGATTCACAGCATGAACTCATAGTGTGTACCATTCATTGCAGACAATGTTGCCTCAGTGTTCAGATCTGCAGCCCGGTAGCAACACAGCTTCAGTCAGTCTTAGCTATCCACCCTCATCATTCTCCCCGTCCCTTTCGAGTGTCTTCTTACATCACTACTTTTTCAGCTATCAGTCCAGTGGAAGCTTCCTATGCAGCAATAGATGCAGTTAGATCAGAAACTTGAAGCACAAATATGAAAGCAAGGAGAATATTAAGTAGTAAGAGCCTGTACATTACCATCAGAATGTCACCATGGTTATCTTAGCAAAATCATCAATGAGAACTTAACTGGGCAGTGATTGAGCTGTTGCTGCAATGCTGCCCATCAGTGATTGCTGTTGCTGCAATAGGAGACGGACCTATTGCATCTTGCCTCCACACTCTAAATTGCTCAAGCGACACAGGCTTCCACTGGCTTGTCAAAAGAACCCAATGAGAGCTGCTTCAAGAGCCTGCAACATAACGTTAACTCAATGAGCTATTCAACAAGATTCAGGATAGACAATATACGTCTGCAAAAGTGAGTTCGATAGAAATGATCCGTGCTCCATTCATACTCATGGACTGCTGATAAGTTGTATTTCTATGTAGTCAGAGGAAAGTGTACCTCTCTGATCATGTTGGCATCTTCTCTTGTACTATGGGATCTTGGGCAGTGAACTCTGTGTCTAACATTTACAGAGACAGTAGTCTTGATCACTGCGACTCCTTTCTTGGAATGATTGTATGAATATCTGGCCTAATCGCTCCTGACCGCAAGTTCTTAGCTGCAGTTGGGTGCAGCATGGAAGGAGCACCCACTTTTCAGTCTGTCCAGCAGCCAGTGCCTCTGCACTTTGCATCATCCTCTTTTGTCACAGGCTCCAAGGCTAGATCAACTTGAGCATTGAACAAGGTCCC
Source organism: Diphasiastrum complanatum (assembly GCA_029204225.1). Lineage (NCBI taxonomy): Eukaryota > Viridiplantae > Streptophyta > Lycopodiopsida > Lycopodiales > Lycopodiaceae > Diphasiastrum > Diphasiastrum complanatum. The sequence goes on from CM055101.1 coordinate 31,134,062, forward strand.
CATTAGTCACAGACCTATCAGGTTGCTCTTGGCTCATTCGCGATTGCGCATTGTACAGAAATCTATTATCCTGACAAGAACCACAATCGTCTAGTGCCTAAAACTGATACCACACCCAGCTCAGCCATTATTAATGCTCAACTGTACTGTTGCCAGCAAATGCAATCATTGAGTAAATGAACTGATCCTAACTTTTCTGCAGCTTTTTTTTACCACTTAGACTTTCTTCCTTTACGAAGGCCTCTTCTCTTATGGATTCCCACAAATCAGCAAATTGCCGATGATACTTTGCTTGTATCCAGCCAAGAAGCTCTTCATACAAAAATCTGAAATCAGCTTCCCACATTTTCGCAAGTTTGAGCTTTGAGTCAATGGCTGCAGGACCTGTGCCAAGCCTGTGCAAAGTTTCACTGACACGCCTGTGCACACGACCTTCAGGCCTCAGAAAAAGGGATGGGTCAGCACTTAAATAAGGACGGAATTTGCCTAAGATGGGGAGGACTTTCCCCTGTAATAATGACAAAGCAAAAATGCATGTTCTCGTAGTTCCATTTTTGAGTGGAACGCCACATAAGGGTAGCTCCCATAAATGAGGACCAAAAGAGGGGGAGACCCAACACATTATCTGATCTGAGATCCTATCATACCACGGTGGTGGGTCAGCCAATGGCTTTGAGAAAGTACAAAGGGAACCGGCCTGAGATACCAACCACTCTTCTTTCACACAGGTAATACCCCACATGTAAGGTCTCGAAGTATGAATCAGCTCATTATAAACAACAAACTCGGGTGCTACTTTGGAAACAGAGGATGATGGATGAAGAAAAACGGCTTCCTGTACTGCACAAGATTGGTAACGCACTGCCTTGTGGCTCTTTGAAGCTTCCTTTGTCATATTCTTCACCTGGGAGCTCAACCTACGAGCCACTCTGTCAGCCCAGCCAGCACATATAGCTCGCTGAAGCAGTACCTCTTGATCAGGATCCAAACTTATTCTCTCTAGCTGAAGCCAGAACCCCTCAACATCAGCCAGATGTTCACTATTCAACATATCCTGTTTTTCCTCAAAAAGACTTAACTTGGGGAAAACATTCTTGCTGTAGCGGCTGACGATTTGTGACAACTGTTTTCTGAGCTTTGACATTTCAATCATTGTTTTGGAATGAAGGAAATTTTCTCTACAAAACTGTTCTAAACTATTGCTCCTCTCATATGCCCACAAGGCATTCACAACTGAAAAAGCATCACTGGTGGGATTAAAAAATTTTGCATGTGCATTGCCAGGTGTCGCACCTTTTGAATAAGAACCCCTCGTTTTCAGCTTTTGATCTTCCATGCATCCATTCTCGGGTGTTGATTTCTCAGGAGAGATACTCAAGTTCTTAACAAATGGATTTTCAAGACTTAATGCAGCTGCAACAGCTATCGCATAGGCTACCAGAAACTTTGCTTTGGAACTTTTCTTTAATGATTGAGCTTCCTGAAAAACTGCCAGCAACATCCTTGCATGCCTTGGGGTCACCGGTATTGTAGCCATAGCCTTTCCAATTTGTGTGGGCAATTTCGTAGACGGCTGCAAAGCTGACAAGGCAACAAGGCATTTTTCTGCCTCTTGCACAGCTGTTGGGTCCGGTGGTGTTGGAAATGGAAAATTTATTACCTGCATAAAATCTTGATTCTCAAGATATTGCTCATGGTCGTATGTAGAAAGAACAGTAATCTACATCCAGTACCCCAAAGAACATAAAATAAACATTTATAGCAATTTTGTATCTATTTTCTGGCAATATATGCAGCAATTGACAAACTTCACCAAACTAAGCTCTACTCAAAACAGATAACAGCAAGAACCTGAACACGATTGCAACGAAGGTGTGTCGGCCCGAGAATTTACATATTACAAAATAGCAGCCTATAAAGAAGTGCTACCTTGTCAATGCCCATGCATTTCAGAGTAAGAACTGTTCCTTCTATAGGCGCTTTGCTCAATTCTGGCGCTGAGAACTCTGGAAAATTATTATTGAAATGAGCAGATGAATAAAGACGATAACAATGACCTGGACCAGTACGACCTGCTCTGCCAGCACGCTGCTCAGCTGATGCTTTACTAATCCACTGCACTGTAAACTTGGAGATTCCAGTGGAACGATTTAACTCTCTCTCTTTCGCACGACCACAATCAACAACATATCTGATTCCTGGAATTGTAAGAGACGTTTCTGCAACATTGGTAGAGACAATAATTAACCGTGTCCCTTTGGGAACATCAGCAAAAACTCGCAACTGTGCTAGTGCAGGAAGCATTGCATATAACGGCAATACACACACTTTCCCTGGCACTTTCAAAACAGTACCAGTTTTTTGCGAGTCTCCACGCATGCCATGAGACGTGGAGACACCATCATGAGCAGTCACACTAAATGACTCTGATCCCTGCAGATTTGTGCCTATCCCATGTTTAACAATGGTCTCTTCAACTTGAACAGCACCCGCTTCATCCGAATTTTGTACATCATCGTCACTATCACTTACATCAGAGGATGACTCTTCTCCAGAATCAGCACTCCCAAGACTTGCATCACTTTCTTCTTCGATCAAACCATTGTCCTGGTCATCAATATCAACAGCATTCGCAATGGACTCAAGGTCAAGCTCACCGAGTTCCTTTCCTACTATTAGATTTGAGCTCTCCAACTTAGTAGTGTTCTCATTTGCACCATTTGACATCAAGCAAGGACTGTTTTTTCCTCTTTCGAGGATCGGTATCCTCTGAAATGAGAATTTTTTTCTAAGCCTGCTGCAGAGCGATTCAACATCTCTCTGTCCAGTAAGAAACACTAAAATACCTCCGGCTGGCAACTTTTGATGGATGGCACAAACTTTCTTCAGTGCACGAGTTTCATAGTCACACAACTCCGTTTTTGAACTAAAATGAATGGTTACGGGGTACTGTCTGGTAGGAACCTCCACAACAGGTGGTGTTATTGGAAACATTCGCTTATTTAAAGTGAAATCCTCTACTCTTAAGGTTGCGCTCATAATCACCAGCTTAAGGGGAGCCATTGAGATAAGTGGTCCTGATAACAGTTCACCTTGATCACTTCTCTGTTGCTGAACTTGACACTGCTGTCCAGACAGTTTCTGCATATGGAGGAAGAAATCAAACAAATACATCTGAGCTGATAAGAGATACTAGCAATTGTTAATGAGCTCCAAAGACAACAATGATTTGAAGCATCTTATGAGTCATACAGCAGTCAAGGGATTGAACGTTCGTTCTTAAGCTAGAAAGTACCTGGCGAAGGGGCAATAATCGAGAAAGCATGCCAATGAGGATATCTGTGTTGATGCTTCTCTCATGTGCTTCATCTAGTATGATTACAGAATATTTACGCAACAGAAAATCTGTCTGTCCATAGCCAGCAACATTGTGAGAGTTAGATGCAACTTAATACTAAGATATAAACACAAGCCTCTTACTGAAACTGCTCATTACATCTTGAAAAACTGAAAACTCGTCTTTCAAGAGCTCAAATGTGAACTGAATCATTCTGAACTCCATTTTGGGCTATCAGGAAAGCCACTTTGACCTACATCTTAGAACGTCTATTCTAGAAATCTAACAAAACTAAAACAAGAAGTTGCAATGCTCTATGAAGCAAATGACACACATAGCACGAATCACACATGACACACATGTATCTTTAAAGGACAACACGAGCTTCAATGGAAGATCAGACACAAATACAACACAACGTATCTTCGGGGAGGGGGGGGGGGGGGGGGTGGTTTGTAGCACCACATATTAATTTGTAGTCATTCTTGACATTACTAGTCTCCACACACTTGACACACTAGTACCCTAACACCTTGACGTAGGAGCCCACGCACACAATTAATTAACCTGAAGATTGGGGCTTATTTATGCCCTTCCTCAGAACCTGAGGTAGAGCAATGATTATTATACAAAACTTTGGTCCCGTCACAGTAGCATATCTCTCAACAGTCTATATGTTAGCAGCTCAAGCTACACAATATATGACCAGGAAACTGTTAGAAAACCGACTTGATCATACAAGTAACCCAAGACAAGATTCCTATTGTTGTTAGACAATAGTCATACACATGAGAGAGAACAACAATGATGAAGAGATGCACTCTAACTATGTCCCATTACAAATGAAGTAGGGCGCCAGCCTACATATATACTTTCTCTAAACTATGTGTAAGGTAAAAAGCAAAAAGCAAATAGCAAAAGACAAAAAGCTAATTACTATAATTACTACCTATATTGGGTAAACACCCAAGATGAGTTTCTAAGTGATAAAAGCAAATCCTATTCTACTAGTAGTGCGCCCACCTACATGCATGACTAAAAAACGAATTTACTATAAATAGTAATGACCCTAAAATACGACTTACTATAAATAGTAATGGCCCCTATGATAGCACACAGGCACGGCCAAACTAACACTAATTAATCCTAAATGATAACATTAGGGGTACTAAAGTAAACATTAACAACACTCCCCCTTAATGTTTACATTGTCTAGAACTATGCATAACAAAAGTATGCATGTATCTTCCATGAAGCCCATGTAATGAAGATCCTCAATTCTGATGTAGAATTTATGATCAACTCTGATCTCAATGTCTTCACTACTCGATGTAGAACTTTCTTCGTATGATGATGTAGAATTTCCTTTGAATGTCGATCCTTTTCATATGACTTCCCAATGTCTTGTTGTAGTCTTCATGTCCCTTTAGTGTATATGTGTGACTACCATGAGTGCAACATATCATCTGATTCCTTGACTTCCTTTGAATCAAAGAACTTTGACTCCCCCTGAATCAAATAATGTAGACATGATAACTTTTGCCTTAACCTTGAGAACTTTGCTTGAAGATTGACTCCCTTGGTCTCTTTGAACATCTTTCAAGCTATCACAATTGTAAGGATCTCCCCAACATTCAAAAAGAAAAAATAATCTTCTTTGATTACAGTAACACCATCATAATAACCATAAGTAGGAAATAGATCTACAAATGTCAACATCAAATCTCATATATCAACACCCACTTTAGAAACCTGTACTTCATAAGTAGTTGGCTCCACTTGTGTCGATTCCTTGAATTGAACCCATTTCAATTCTCCTCGTACTCTCATAAGTTACCACTTGTGATGTACTTGATGGACTTTAGTTGAACTACTCCCCCTGGATGTACACTTCATGTTTGCATTCCAACCACTCTCTCCAAATTGAATAGAATATCATCCATGAACCAGACCAAATATGCAAGTAAAGGAGCATCCCCAATAGAAAGATAAATGTATACAATACTTCCTCACACAAAGTAACTGATACTGTCCTTCAAATACTTTCTCACACAAAGTACTTCACATGATCTTTTCCATGGAATCTCTTACCTCTATCTCACACACGAAGTCACTTGCACCCAACAACTTTCCAACCTAGAAAGCATTTCATCATGATATTTATTCTGACACTTTGTCATATGCAAACTTGGTGTACGTCCATCTTTTAACCATGTTGTTTTTCTTGAAGCTAAGCAACAACCTGTACTGTTGATTTTCAACGGCTAATCAACTACCTTGGCTTCCCAATCTTATAACAGAATCTACCACATGACAGAACATGAACTTGGATAGATTCTAGAACCTTTTTCCAACTCAAAATAGAATTGATCTCACTTGGTACCACCACATGAACAATCAACTATGACTTGGATGGTATCCAAGAATTACATGACAACCACAACAAGCAATCACTTCGATTACTCATAAATCTGAAGTGATACTAGTTCAGATAGACAAGAAAGTTTCTACAACATAACCAAGTTACTATGACTTGAATAGAAACCAAACCGATACAACGTAGAATTGACCACACAGCTTGCCACACCTGTCACTTGTAACAACGAACTTATCATTTGCCACCATGATAATTCACCAAGTGTTGGATTGTTCACCCACCAATAGGGAACGTATCGATTTATCTATATAGACTCATAGTCTATACTTCTCATGCAACTTCCTCTTAAGAATTTGCACCTTTGTTGATTCCAACCTCGACAAAACTTTGTCAATCTTAGAATGTCTGACGTTGACCTTCCTTCAGTATGCTTGTTGGTAGCCGCTTCTGCAGCTTCAGCATCACCTTGATCGTTGATTGTCTTCCCCTACCATCTCTTTTGTTTCATGTAGACTTTCCTTTCCCTGTGAGTTAACCCTTCCATTTTGTGAGGAACCTTGTTCTGATTACTCTTGTGAATCCCTTCTTCACCTTGCAACTGATTGCAAACAACTCCTAGTTGTATTGTTGATCCTTACTCCTGAGACCTCCCTCAGCATGCATCAAGGTTCACCATTGCATCCTAGCAATCTATGTATTTCCATGCTTCCTTGCATGTAGTCATCCTCAACTTGCATGTGATAAACTCCCACTTGTATGTGATTGTCTTGCTGTACTTTCAATAGCATGCAAATAGCTTTAAGTTGGCCTTTATTTGGCCCCAAAAAGCCCTCTTTCAGCCAAAGTTAGGCCCTTCCAAAGTGGCCTTAGGAAATGAGTTCAAAAATGAACTGTTTCTTCATTATGAAAAACCGCTCGATCAAGAAGATTGTTGATGGACGGTTGAGATCACATGCATTAAAAGCGACGTGGGCCATTCGTTTTCCTCTTGAATATCGATTTATCTATATAGACTCATAGTCTATACTTCTCATGCAACTTCCTCTTAAGAATTTGCACCTTCGTCGATTCCAACCTCGACAAAACTTTGTCAATCTTAGAACGTCTGAAGTTAACCTTCCTTCAGTATGCTTGTTGGTAGCCGCTTCTGCAGCCAAAAAACAACCATGCATTGATCTGATTCCAGTGATCAGACTTGTCTTCCAGTGATCTGACCTGTTGTCTTCCAGCGATCTAACCTGTCTTTCAGTGATCTAACCTGCTGTCCTCCAACAATCTGATCTGACTTTCAGCGATCTGACCCACTGTTTTCCAGCAAACAGCCAGCAAAGAACTCTCCTAATCCAAAATTCAGGTCCAGTGAACAGCCTTCAAACACTTTGCAGTCCAACGAGCTGTCTTAGCTCTCCTCCAATGAACAGTTCCTTGTGAATGTCCAACAATCTGTCCTCTAGCAACCTGAACCTGCAGATAACACAAACTTCCGAATACAATCTCATCCTGAGATCTGAGGCAGACTTCGTAGTCTCCTCCACGTAGCTCAGCTCTCCTCCTTATGCACCGGATCTTCTCCCACAAAGCTGCCACTGTTGTCGTTGAAGATCAAACTTGAGAGCTGGCTAGGGACACCACCTGCACCTGCTCTTCTCCTTGAAGATGATGGCCAAATCAATCCCTTATGAATTGATTCCGTTCATTGAAGTACCTCGTTGTTCTCTCGACTCTTGAACCACGTTCTGATACCATGTTAGAAAACCGACTTGATCATACAAGTAACCCAAGACAAGATTCCTATTGTTGTTAGACAACAGTCATACACACGAGAGAGAACAACAATGATGAAGCGATGTACTCCAACTATGTCCCATTACAAATGAAGTAGGGCGCCAGCCTACATATATACTTTCTCTAAACTATGTGTAAGGTAAAAAGCAAAAAGCAAATAGCAAAAGACAAAAAGCTAATTACTATAATTACTACCTATATTGGGTAAACACCCAAGATGAGTTTCTAAGTGATAAAAGCAAATCCTATTCTACTAGTGTAGTGCGCCCACCTACATGCATGACTAAAAAACGAATTTACTATAAATAGTAATGACCCTAAAATACGACTTACTATAAATAGTAATGGCCATGGCCAAACTAACACTAATTAATCCTAAATGATAACATTAGGGGTACTAAAGTAAACATTAAACAAAGCCAATATACTTTGGCCCCCCATTCACAATTAGTATATGACAGAGATTCGCATCACTAGGAGACAAGAAGATAACACAAAATAGTCATTACTTTAAGATGAGATAATGGCACATACCTGTAACTCCCTGAGAAGAATACCATCAGTCATGAATTTGATGCAATTATGTTCTCCAATCTTGCGATCGTGCCGGACTTGGAAGCCGATTTCACAACCCAAGCAGAAGTTCAACTCGTATGCAACTCTTTTTGCTGTGGCAAGAACTGCAACTCTGCGAGGTTGAGTAACCCCGATTATTCCTGATCGACCCCCACACATGCTTGAACCATAGCCAGCTTCATACAAGAACTGTCCTACGTATGTTAAGGCATTAGTTACTTGTCTTGATGAAGAGGAAGTTGCCCTTAAAAACCATAATATGTCAGAATGCAGGCTCACAAACAGCATAGATGCATGCCACACTTAAATGGTCATAGTTTTATGTGTTCTTGAAAACATTCTTGTATGCTGAGGATGTCCAACAACAACTACTTTGAGCATATAACTTGCAACAACAGTAAAACATTCCTAGTTGACAATATCTGAGATAAGTCTTTTAGGTATCAGAGAACCATACTCGCTATGCATGCGTGTGTTTTCTTGGGGCAAACATCATACGAGTACTATGCCTCAAGAAAATAATGCAAAGAGACTGAGGATTGCTTCACTGTCAAAAATAAAAAGGGATGTCCAAATACACAAACCAATTAAGGGAAGTTGCATGTGATAATTCTTGAAAGATAAATGATAACGCAATGGTTGAGACATTTCTTGAAGGAAACATGGCAAGGCAGTGGTTGATATTCGGCATAAATTTCAACTTCATACATCGAGAACATACATCTACTATACAGGAACATACATCCTTTAAATTGTAGCTCTATAATTATCTCAATCAAAATAAACTTCAATATTCTGGTCTCACAAAGATCCTCTATTTTAACTAGAATAGGCCAATAAACTAACATTTCAAACCATTTTTAGGACAGCATGGGAACCTTAGCAAATTGTGCAATGAAAGTTTCTGAATCGTATACATTTCTTTTCCAGTGAACAGAAAATGCATTGCAGGCTTTATGCTCCAAAGCGTGTTAGATGGCTACCAGATTTGATGAAAAGTTAGACACCCTTTTCAGATTTCAATCTCACAGGCAACTTGAAGACTATAGTTTTGAAGCTCCTCCCACTACAACATACTACAGTAATGAGACAAAGGCTTACTAATGAAATAGATGACATTCTTTGAATTCATCCTCCAATCATTAGCCCGTTGGTTGAGAACTTCGGTTGGGCATCAGGTTCACCTATTAAACCTCAACTCCATCATGCACAGCACAGACTACGTGTTACTAGGCGCCAACAACAAAGACAAGAATAAGTGCACTGTCCAGTCACATTCAGATTATCGTTAAACTTCGATCACTTCTCTGAAGCCAAACAGCAAACTCAGCCACCATGAAGCACAACATTAAGACATGGTTACCATAGAACGGTCCTGGGACCAGCGGAACGGTGATCCCAGCAATGTCCCATCACAAAAATGTCCAGAAACGTTCATGCTGCCAGGAAAAGCATCTAAGAAACTTTCCGAGACATTCTTTGACTATGAAAGCTATCTTACCTTATATTTATAATTCACTCACCTCTCTAAAGCCAAACTGCAAACTCAGCCACCATGAAGCATAGCATTGAAACATAGTTACCATGAAAAGGTCCTGGGAACAGTGGAGTGGCAATCCCAGTAATTCCTCATTGCAGGAATGTTCACATTGCCAGGAAATGTATCTACAGAACATTCTTTGATAATAGAAGCATTCCATTGGCCATGGACACCATGGCCAAGTGAATCAAATATTATGACCATCGTTTATGGAAGTTGGAGTTGGAAACTAATTCTTGAAGTTTCTGTCTAAAACTCCAATCTAGCTTTTGTATGCATGAGCTTTAGCAATGAAGCTTCCAAGGGGTTTTAAATATGTAAGTTGCAATAAGTCGTAGAAGAGTCGTTGCAATAAGTCCTCCCATAGTTGTGTTAGCTCTTGCAAGTCAAAAGCCTACGCATTTCAGCCTCCAAGTTTCCTTCACTACAATGGAGGCAAACTTGATTTGTCCACTTCAACTTTTGATCTCAAGTCATGTGAGTTGGTTCATATCCTCAAAATAGTTACCCCTAGCTGCCCACTTTCACCCTAAAAGTCCTACATTTAAGCCAATACAATCTTGAAGTGCATACTGAAATAATTTGTTAGGATGTGTGGGAACTTTGGCCATCAACATCGAGTTTGCATTGTCCTGAAGTCTTCCCCTGATATCAGGTCCTTTGAAAGCGATAGTGTAATTTTCATTTAATCCGTCTTGCTTTGGCACGAGTGTTTTTAACTAATGGATTGAGGCAACACATGTTGGAGGATTCAACCCACGCAGTGCGGCTGGGCACGAGAAGAGTGCATTGTCCCATAAGCAATTGGGGCCCAGAGAATCGCCTCCATATAAGCTCATAGTAGACAACATTCCCTTGTCTCCTAGTATCAATCCTTTTGGGGTCAAAGGGAAAGGCCGGTGGTTAGGTGGTGGGGATGGGACCCCATGCGCGGCCCGCAGGTGTGCATTGTGCGCAATGTTGTCTATTGGACTGGTTGTGCTGCTTTCCACTGCCGACAAACTTTTGACATGGTATCAAAGCCAAGTGGGGGTCGTGTACGAGCAAGTGGGTGTCCTTTGCCCTGTGCTTGCTTGAGTGGGGGTGTTGAAGGATTCAAGCCACACACAGTGCAGTTGTCTGCATGAAGGCACAAGAAGAGTGCATTGTCCCATAAGCAATTGGGGCCCAGAGAATCGCCTCCATATAAGCTCAGAGTAGACAGCATTCCCTTGTCCCCTAGTATCAACCCTTTTGGGTTCAAAGGGAAAGGCGGGTGGCTAGGCGGCGGTGGGGATGGGATCCCACGAGCGGCTCGCACGTGTGCATTGTGCGCAATCAAAGTGCTTTATGAGGAAGTGGGGACTTCATTTGATCAACTTTACTTTTCAATCATGGTTGCCAAGAAAGAGGAATGGAAGAACACCTGAATCGTCCCCTCCCAATGAGAATCTGAAACTCAAATTTAATAATGTCATGAATCGTGTTAGCCTCTAGGAGGGCCACAAAAATGTCAAAGAGTCAAGACTCAGATGTTGGAATTTTGCATCTAGAATCTAGATGTCTGGCATGAATGGTGACACTGATATGTAGATTCTAAATACTACTGTCATTCATGATCCTACTATCTCCTAGCCCATATCACGTCACTCTGAGTTTCAAAATTATTCATTACTTTTCCAAGTACAAACCTGTAAGGAAAAGCGCAGTCTTCCTTCATAACAACTTGATCATACGGTAAGAAAGCAAGATAACAAGATAAAGTCTAAAACTTAGAAAGAGTAAGCCCAATCCTGCAATGAACACAAAAACAAATGGAAAAAATGACCACTATTCAATCCTTGTCAGTATCATTCTTCTTATGAATCGAGAATACGTAAGCAAATCTTACTTTACTTATCTAACATTGATAAATACATACCGATTCCCAACTTAACGAACCCTTGTCAACCTACTGTCATAATAATATTTTCATGCAGTTGGCATCTTTGGACATAAGTGATAACTAACTGTAAACTGAAAAATATATACAAACCTGAGGAACCTGGGAAGTTTTGCCTGAGCCCGTCTCGCCACAAATAATAACAACAAGATTTTCATTTATTGCTTCCATGATCTCTTGCTCCATCATCACTATCGGCAAATTGCTCCGCGATTTTTCCACCTCTTCGGGCCGACATACCTGCACTATGAACGTCCGCTTTGGTGCTTTCTGATCGAAACCCTCCTCTGTCTTGTCACATACTTTTGGCCCAGAAACTCGTTCAGCCACAGCACTTTTTGACCTAGTATTGATCTTCATAGCAACTTTATCTTTGTTCAATTTTGCCTCATCTACTGCTTTATTCCCACTGAGAGGAGCATCTCTGCAAACATGCAATGTCTTGTGGCTCTTAGTGCGGATGGATTTATGCTTTCTCTTCTTCTTAGGGTTTGTATCTTCACGTAACCAAGGACTCAAATCTGAACCCGCATGAGCTTCCAAGATCTGTTGCTCCATCATCACTATCGGCAGACTGTTTTTCCACCTCTTCAGACCGCCATGCACGCGCAATAAACATCCGATTTGCTTTCTGATCCCTCTTCTGTCTTGTCACATACTTTTGAGTCTTGGCCCAGAAAACCCTAACGCTAGAGCACCTTTCGACCTAGTTTTATTGGTCTTTGATCTACTTTCTCTCTTATTGTGGGGTTTTTTTCCATTGAGACGGCCATCTACGCAAAGCATGCAATTTCTATTGGCTCTTAGGGTGGAGTCTTAGTTAGGAACTCCAATGTGGAGTGTCTTGTCCATGACACATAAGCTCTACTTTCACACTCAAGTAGCTTACTTCGCACCACCAATGCCATTGTAGTGGTGGTGTAGTAGCCATCTAATGGAGATGGGCAATGATATCACTATTGTTTCAAAACAATGATACCATTGCCCACCCTTAAATGTGTGGGCCACCACCTCTCCCAGAGTAGTGGTGGTGCGAAATACTCTCTTCCCTATAGTTTTGTTGCCATTACACGGGGCAACTCGGGTGGTTAATTCTTAGTAGCACGTATGCGTCAACTCAAGAACCTCTTTGGATTGTCGTGCATCCCTTTCCTACATGTCAAGCACTCCCAAGTAAGTATCACTATTGTGTGTTAGTTGTTCGTTGTCCATAAAATGTGACATCTTCCAATGGCAAAGGATGGAGTTGCTCTCGACCTATTAAGAGACTTGGAAAATGCGGAGGTGGTATGGAAGTCATGTTTCTAGGCTAAGGCACATAAGCTTTATTTTCCTAAATCTCTTACTAAGAGATATTCTCTTTTGCGATTTATTCTTTCTTATGTACATTCTTCTAGCACTCCTAAAATTGGTGGAGCTACTCTGTTCATAAGTTTCATTGGTGATGGGTTTATCTTCTTACAATAAAGGCAAAGCTATTTGAATGCTTTGTTTCTTCAAATATTTGGTTGAAAAGCAAATTGATCACAAAATAAAGATTTATAAATTGGACAATGGGGGTGAGTTTGTGTCAAATGATTTCCAAGCATTTTTGTGAACTTGATGGCATTATGAATGAATTCACATGTGCCGATTCTCCTCAGGAATATGGGGTGACTCAGAGAAAAAAATATGACACTGTGTGAATGTGCTATAGCTATAAGACTAGATGCATGCTTATCTAAAAAGTTTTGGGGTGAAGCTTTGCAATGTGCCAATTAATTGTGCAACTAGTGCCATTAATGGAAAGACACATTTTGCGATATTGTATAAGAAGTAGCCTTGCTTAAAAAATCTAAGAACTTTTTGTTGTTTATCTTACGTGCATGTGCCTCTAAAAAGTAGAAACAAAGAATATCCCAATTCATTAGTTGGCAAGATGGTTGACTATATTGAGCCAAGCACAGGGTATAGAATCTTTATTACATCTTCCAATAAGATTCTAATGTCTCGAGATGTAGTCTTTGATGAGTCACAGGAGTTGTGCTTGATGATGTGTCAAACGTTCAATTTGATGTGCAAAAAGTTTGTTGAGATCCAAGAGAGCCAACTGTGCTTGAGAAGGAGCAATTCCAAGTGAAAGAGTTCAAAGAAGATCTTCTAGAGCAAGGCCAAGCCTATAAGGCTAACTTATCATGAGAAAGGATAGCAAATTTCAAATGATATACCTCCTAACACAGTCCTTGTTGCTTTCTTTACCATAGAAGAGCCAGCTGACTCAAAGGAATGGTATGAGAAATAAAATTAACTAACATGATCATAGAGCAACACAATAGAAATCAACTAGGACATGAACACGTAGATTCTCGAAAAACCTCCAAGAACTTATACACATTGTATATCTTCTCTCTCTAAAAAGGATATAAACAAGGTACTCTTTTTAGTGGCAACTCCTGCATGGCCCAGGTTGCCATTTACGGGATGCGTGTCCTACTGACCGCCTCGTCAAATATTCAATTAGCCTTAGTCTCATTACTGAACCCATAATATAGTAACTTAGTAAATCTACTTTTATTCTAACTCTCTCCCTAAAAGTAGAGTTATTTTCACAACACATACAGTAGGTTAAACAATTTTAAGTACAGACACTTTGATCTAAACTTATCAAACTATTCTCTCATGAATGGCTTCATTAAAATGTCAACTAGTTGCACATCAGTACCACAATGAACAACATCTACCTCCCTGTCTTGCACTATTTCAAGAATGAAATAGTGATGAATTTCAATATGTTTTGTTCTAGAATGATACACTAGATTTTTAGCCAATTGAGGAATTCAATTTCCGCGTAGTCGTCAGAAAAGGAACACAACATTTCATGGCTGACCACCTTTCCAGACTCCCCAGTGCTAAAAAGGCTGATGCACCAATCAACGACGATCTACCCGATGCATGCCTTTTCCAGATCAATGCCACTCCCTTATGGGCTGAAGACATCACTCAGTTTCTCACAACAGGCAGAGGCCTAAATACAGTAGAGCAGCACCCTTTCAACTTATCGTCGGACAGCTATATAAAAGAGGCACTGCCAGTATTATACACAGATGCGCTTATGAATCTGAGATACGTCCTATCATATCTCAGGCACATGAGGGCATTGGTGGCAGTCACTTCTCTGCTGAAGTGAATGCTAAAATTATACTCAGAGCAGGCTTATGGTGGCCATCATTGTTTAAGAATACATTTGCTATCATTAAAACATGTGATGTTTGCCAACGAGCCAAGAAGAATACAAAAGCAGACTTCACACCGCTTATACCCATTATAGAAGGCGAAGCCTTCCATAAGTGGGGTATAGACTTTGTTGGGCCCATCAACCCAATAGCCAAAAATACCCAAGCATATTATATCCTGATCACAATCGATTACGCAACCAAGTGGGTAAAAGCACGTGCAACAAAGGACGCCAATGCGAAAACCGTAGCACGTTTTCTTTATGAAAACATTATTACGCATTTTGGCTGTCCAATAGAGCTTGTTAGTGATCGAGGCACACACTTTTTAAATGAATTGATAGATAATCTCCTATGCCATTACCTTGTTACCACCAAAAAAGTACTTTGTACTATTCTAGTTGTAATGGCCAAGCTGAATCGACAAACAAGACCATTTGTAAGATCCTAACCAAGATAGTCGAAACTAGTCGATCAGATTGGAGAACCAAACTATTCTTTGCTATCTGGGCGTACCGTACAACTCCCAAGAAGGCCACTAGATGGGTTACTCCCTTCCATCTCGTATATGATCAAGAGGCAGTAATGCCTGTTGAGTTCCTAGTTCCTTCCTTGCGAGTCATACACACTTTCTCTACAGATCTCTGTGAGGAAGTTACAATTGCACAACAAGTCCAAAACATGTTATTTACGTTAGCCCAATTATGTGAGACTCGACTCATACCGTATCACGCACAATTAGTTAACAAACGTCACCAAAAAGCCTGGCATGATCATCACCTGCGCAATAAAGACTTACACTTAGGTGATCAGGTGCTTCTCTACACATCCAAGAAGCACCCAGGAAAATTATAATTCAGAAGTGAAGGGCCTTATGTCACAAATAAAATCTTCCCTAATGGAGCAGTCCAATTGGAAACACTGGACGAAGTACTCTTAGACATTGTCGTAAATGGCGGTCGTCTATGACACTACTACGAAGAGTTGTTTTTTGTTGACCCAATATAACTCCATCCCTATTGTATATATTTGTGTTACATTTTTATTGATTTTTTTACTTTGAATTTTATTTCTATTTTTGTGTGTTTTTATGTCTATGTTTTTTGACTGCCTATGTTTGTACTTACTGTGTTCTTATTCTCCATAAGTTTTTTCTCATGGATATCTCTTTAGATTCACACAGAGTGTTACAGGTCAACAACTGATGGTCTAGTTCACAAGGGTAGATTTTATAACTTTTTGATCCACTTCACTTCTGCAATTATGATATCTCAGATTTTTCACCCATAGCACAATTCTGGTAATTGAGATAGTTGATTCCACTGAGAACTTCCACATGTTTCCACACTGTCACATTTTACTTCATGAAGTTCTACAACATCACTGAGATAGAATACTCAAGAGGCACTTGCATCAGGTCTCGACCGAGTCCTCTGATTGAGATCTCGACCGAGTCCTCTGGTTGGCATCTCGACCGAGTCCTCTGGTTGCAATTTCGATCGAGTCCTCTTGTTGGCGTCTCGACCGAGTCCTCTGGTTGGCATCTCGACCGAGTCCTCTAGTTGCAATCTCGACCGAGTCCTCTTGTTGCAATCTCGACCGAGTCATCTGGTCAGCATCTCAACCGAATCACATGGTTAACGTCTCGACCAAATCTCCTATATAACATCTCGACCGGACCGAGTCTTGATAGTTCAACAAGGTTTTTGAAATCTCGACCGAATCATTGTGTTATGATCTCGACCAAGTCGAAACACACAAACAACTATAAAAAACTCAAGATCCAAGTCATTTTCACCTCAACGACGTGCAAGCTTTTCGAGTCTTCTGACGAATGATTTCTGACAATCTTCTAGCTCCCATCACCATTTCTGGCGCTCTTCCATCCGATCGATCCATGCTCACACACACACTCAGTTCCTCCAGAGTCACCCTTTACCATTACGCGACCGTGATGAGCGCCATCCAACATCACTTTTGAAAATACCTAAACCGCCAGAAATCAGAAATCCATTCCAACTTTTGCACAACGACACGCTGAAGTGCAACTGGAGCACAAATCAAGCTCTAGTTTCACTATTGCAAAACACATTTACCACAACCATCGTTTCTATACCGCAACCATTTTCCAACACCTTATTCTTCATAGCCATTGTTTTACACAACGTTCTCCACCGAGTCACCTATTTAATTCTCAACCGAATTCTTAGTTCTCAACCTAGTCATCCTAGTTCTGTTTTCGACCAAGAGCCATAGTTTCCATCTCCAATGAGCCATTTCATCAGCTCGACCGAGTGTTTCTATCACCATCTCAACCGAGTGTTTCCATCACCATCTCGATCGAGTGTTTCCATCACCATCTTGACCGACCGTTTCCATCACTAGCTCGACCGACTGTTCCCATCACCAGCTCGACCGACTTTTCTCCTCACCATTTCGATCGAGTCAGATTTTCAAGAGACCATTTCCAATCAACTCCAATCATGTCTTCACACCAATCCTCTAGTTCAGATGACCCAGATGCAAACAAGATTGATATTTATATGGGTCAACTGGATATTACAGAGATGACAACTTGGTACCAGTAGACAAGTCAATTCATGACTCAAATTGAGTTTCAGATCCATGTTCTGACTGGTTACCAGAGTCCATATCTGCTACACAGTGCCTCCTACAACACCACTGCAAGGTCAGGCCAGTGTATTATTCCTCCAGTCAAAAATTATGTATATGACATCTATCTTTTTGGAGCAGATTTCCATACCTTTGGATTCCCTCGAGGAGCATTGCAGAAGATCGAGACGACAACATATTTTAAGTTTATTGATCCATCTGTTGCAAAGTGGAAGAACAAGGACATGTATCGGCTCAAGGCCATCAATGATTAACCTCTGGTTGCCGCCTGTGCCTACTTAACCAAGTACACATAGTGTTTCAGAACCAAAATCCTAAGGATACCAATGTCCCTATTCCACATGATGGCAGATTCACGACTGCATGTCCAGAATCTCTATGATTAGGGCCAAGTTTGCTTCAAACTGCATCCATGATTGTATCAAGAACAAGCAACTCTCCACCCTACTGGGTTTTATGCTGACGGATCTCACACTCTAGCAAGTGAACAATGGATCGAAACTTTGGGAGCAATTGCAGGTGGCCGACAAAGCTTGGGACATACCAATTCAATCAAAAAAGTCAAGCGTTCCAGGAAACAAACAAAGTCACCACATGGGCCACCCCCTAAGAGACCAAACATGAGTATAATGAAGTTGACGGTGAAGAAGCAGCCAACACCAACAGGCTCCCAACAAGATCCAGCAGCTAAAGGATCTTCTGCGGCACAACAGGCTGATACCTCCAAGGCCAAACTTCATGAAACATGCCAGCAGAGGACCAGAACAAAGCTGATGGCCAAGAGGCGTTCTCCAGATGCAACGGAGTCAGATGAATCATAATTTGAGGGTGAGAAGCTTGTATGCAAACCACAAGCATAGAGACAAGCCACACAGTCTCATTCGACATCCTCAAGCTCGATAGACTCTCAAGATGGAAGCTCCACCTCCGATACAACATCCCAGCAACACTCCTCACCCACACACATCATCGACGACGGTGATGGAACAGTCACATCTATAGCAATAGACACTGGCAGCAAGGACACCCAAGCTATTCAACCAATTACGGTCACAACTCCCCCCATTATACTTACAGCGTCGACGCCGCCAACTTCACCAACGACACCAATTTTGAGACGGGGGGAGAGATGGGAATGACATTCCCAAAGATACAATAGTAGCCTAGTAGGAATAGGCCCAGCAAGTCCACATTCTCACGGACAGTTCGACATATTTTGATGTTACGGACCTGATGGAGCTAAGTGACGATGAAGACGACAAAGATCAGTCAGGGAGGATTCTGATTCCACCAGTTAGCGTCACCTCCACCACCCAACCCACTGTTCCATCCGCCGTTCCGACAACCACCATCTCAACCAATGTCATTCCTCCAGTCTCACCATTGCCACCTTCACATTCCCATCAACCATATTTTTTGAACTAACACCATCTCACATACCCTTGATAGATATCCGACTATTCCTAACCCTTAAGAGCTCTCAGAAACGACTAAGCGTTCAATGATTAGCCTATTTGAGACCAGCTACCACATGCACTAGTTGGTAAGCCAACAAAAGGAGCTGGAAAATAAGGTTAGACAACAGGACCAAACCATTGCCGAGCAGCAAAAACAATTAAAAAAAAAAGAAAGAGACAGAGGAACTAAAAATCATGATGCTCGGATCTGAACGGGATCCAACAACAACTCAAGCACCAGATGGCCCAGATTGACCAAACATGGGATGGATCATCTAGCGCAATGATAGTTGACGCCCCTCTAGTAAAGCCCGAAGACATTTAATTCCAAGATCCGCAAGCCTCAGCCATACGTATGGAGAAGTACGCAAGGCTGATTCAAGAACAAGAGGCTGACAAGAGAATGTTGCGGCAAAACAGATGAAGATCATTCTCGAGTCTCAGAAACAATTGGAAGAAGTAACAAAGGCCCTGCAGCTCGGACAAAGTGAACCAGCTATAGAACACGGCGTACAAGGCCCAAGTAGGAATCTTTGATCAGAAGATGAGGGGCAAATGATGGCCAAACGCAAGAGTTAGATGGTAGCTCGGGTTCGGACGGCAAGAGGACCAAGGTTGCCTCTGGAGCCATTCCTTTTTCCCCATCTACCTTCAAACCTCCATCCTATTTTGCCTTCAACTTCTCGGAGACTTTCATATATACTTACCCCATTCCTTCACCCTCTTCCTCTCAACCCCCACCTAGCCAAATTTTGAGACCCTATCAAGGACCTGCCGAGATGTACAAGGCCTAACGGGACAAGTTCTGAAAATGACTTAGTTCCCCCGGTGCAGTGTACAATCTGAAGAGAATCAGACTATGATACCACTGATGGGAATCAAGTTCTGATGCCACTGATGAATGCAAATCAAAACGAATGAAACACGAATAAATTCGAATAAAATTTGGATATGATTGCTGGTCACTGCCTGCTATATCATTCCTACAATCCTCCATAATGTAGACAGACACAACTACTTTTAAGTTAATTCGGCATTCAACAAGATTAAACCTATGTGCGGAATAGATAAAACAAGCGAATGAGATACACAAACAATAAGCAGACAATAATTCAATCGAGATTAGACAATTCAGAATGATTTGTGCATAACAACTACAACATCATCTATTAATCCTCTTTTGTTCAAGCACTATGTGACAGACCCACATAGCCATTGGTGTGAGAGAAATTATGTTCTCCCACAAATAGTATCTCGCTAACTAGCGGACTTCTTGGATCTCTGTGGATCTTGCTTACAATGTCTCGCTCACTGGCGGACTTTTCTATTCTGTATTTTTGTCTATCTGTATCTTCTATCTTCTATATCGTTAGTGCATCTAGCAACTGCATATATTCAGAGTAACATTTCTGATTAGATAGATTAAACAATCTAAGACTAATCACACATTACAAGAGTGGCGAATTAGGCACGTCCTAACGTTCTTCTGCTGACATCATCATATCATATCAGGAAACTGTACTTCATGGTACTTGTTTGATCTTCCCAGTCCTTTGGAGCGTGAATAGTTGAAAGTATTTGACCTTCAAGTGTCTCGAACATTTTCGTTTCGCATCGTTTGAGTTCTTGTTTTTTGAGGTCTTCGAAATCTTCGTTTTTGAGCTCTTCGAGTTTTTCGTTTTCGAGGTCTTCGAGTTCTTCATTTTCAACGTCTTTGAGATATTCGTTTTTCGAGCTCTTCGAGAGATTCGTCAGGTTGGGAGTCGAGAGCTAGCAGAGCTTTGGTAATAGAAACACTTTGTTTCTTCACAATCTTCTGAATTCGGTTCCTACTCCTATCACCCCCATGCCACCCTCGCCAGATCATACCCGACCTGACCTCCCAAGCCTAACACTCATGCTGGTGGTGAAGATGACTCACAGGATGATCTGTTAGAAACAAAAAGATTCTCGTCCAGACCTGCTGATTTCAATGTGGATGAAGTTGAGCCCTCCACAAGTGAGCGAGCCAAAAAGAGCGACACAAGCACCAAATTGCTAGATGATTAACCTGACAAAGCCACCTCAACAATGTAGGGTAGCCTCACTAGCCAAACAAAGACCATATATGGCGGACACCAGAGAGTCAGAGAATTCGAAAGAAGATATCCTTGTAATATGAGGGGCAACAAAGATGAAATCGATCAAAGACAGTACTCCACAAGGGCCGAGAACATTGCTGCGCTGCAACCATAGCCTGCATGGCGTTATAAAGTCCTAAAGGACAGCAGGAGGCTACAAGAATACCTGAGAGTGCCAGCTTGGAAAAGGGTCGATCTCTTTTATATGCCAATCAAGCGAAGAAATCTCTGGCCAATGGAGCGACCGCGGGTTGAAGTGGTAAACTGGCCAGTTATCCCAAAAATTTCAGAGAGTACATCCATGGATGACCTGAGGCTGTAGTTGTTGGATTTTGGCCATAAATATAAATCCAACGCTGACCTTTGTATACGAGAAATTGCCGAGTACTGCAGAACAATGGCCTTTCTTATGAACCAGGAATGCTTTTGGGAACGAGGCTTGGATCCAATACGGATCAATCCCAATGTGGCCCTCCAGTCAGAAGACGACCACCAAATGATGGCTCGGCTCTATTATAGAGTGGCCTTCATGTCTTCTCAATATGTATTGGAGTTCGGCTTTATTGAAAAAGTACACAATTACCTAGGGCCCCTACCCTTTGGAAGCAAGCTACGCTTCCAAGTATTTGAAGCCCTGGGAAGAAAGATGAGCACGCGGAAATAGACCGCAAGGCAACAAGGCGAGCAAGACTCGTAGGAGGTTCTCAAGCGGGCTGGGATGTAGAGGCCATTAAGATATCTCAAATTTTGCGAAACAATTTTACAGCAAATAAGCACTTGGTTTTACAAAAGCGACAGAAGTTCCACGCTTTTCCAAGTGCCAGACAGAATTGACGTCATTCTACATGTGTCCTGCAACAGATTAGGGGAGGATGACGTTGGCAGATTCCAAGGAATCTCCAAGATGCCGAGCTGAGTTGTTATAAAGAGCACCTCTCACCCTAGACCGAGGAGGTCCCAGAAGGAAGAGAGAAGGAAGAAGTTGAGAGCCGAGCATGAGAGCTGAGATTGGATCTTGCATAACCTAGACATTCCAGTTCTTGATGTTCTGGGGCTGTCCAAGAATCAAGAAATGGGTGTTTCTTGATCTTTGGTCTGTCAATATGCTATTTAGTATTTAGTTTCTTGATTTTTACTTTCAGTTTTGTGGATTTGTAGATTAATCTGAGCATCTTGTTTGTTTTCTAGCATTTTAGAAGTAGTTAGTAGCAAGAACTGATTGAAATTCATCAGCATAGCTTGCAGATTTGTAGATGAATGGTTCATGATGCATGTTTGATTGTGTGCATATATATGGAGTGAACGCAACCTAAGTATCTCATTGACAGGATGGGAAATATACTACAATGAACCCAATCTTTTTGCTTGATCTGGCTATGAACTAAGAAGATAACATCTAAAGAGCCAACCGCGTGGAACGAGCAGAAACACCCAGATTTCAAAGATAAGGAATCAAGAAAACATGAATAATGAATAGCTAATTGTTTCACAGGTTCTCAGTAGGAATCTGTGAGCACCACACAATTTGAATTTCATGATCTCCGATGAATTATGGACAGCTGTTGCCATAAATGATAGCCACGTGGAACATCCACGTGGTGAGCCACTTGAGGATCTTTGGATGTAAAGCCTTCGTTCACATTCCTAGGGAAGAAAGCAATAAAGTTCAAGTAAAAGCATTAAAGTGTATCTTCTTAGGTTATGATGATTGCATTAAAGGCTGTAGGTGCTTTGATCCTTTAAAAAGAAATTCGCATATTAGTCGTGATGTTATCTTTGATGAATCGATGATGTATAAGGATGAGGATGTAGAGAAGAATGACACATCATGTATCAGGGAAGCCATTGAAAGAATTCCTCTTGACTATGAGCCAATTATGGATATTTATGATGATGTGGATGGTGATGCACCTTGTGATATCACTTCACCACCTAACTAGTGAGATAGGATGGAGGAGGGACAAACTTATTAGATCTAGGGGGATTGAGGTTGTAGGTGACAAGCATAATATACCATGGGAAACATTTTCACTTAGATGTAGATCACTTGGTAGAAAACTCCCAAAATGGTATGAACGATCGATGGCGGGTTGTGAACGGATGACCAATCTAAATCATCTATCCAAGGAGAGAAGACACAACTTGAAAGATATAAAGAAAATTATGCTCTTTTGTCAAATTATTCAAAGTCATGAACCTTCAATTTTTGAAGAAGCTAAATGACATATGGATCATGGCTATGCAAGATGAGAATGATTTCGATCAATGTGTGGGATTTTGTAGAACTTGCAAGTGATAAGAAGTCCATTAATTGTAAATGAATATATAGAAGAAAGTGCCTGGTCCATATAGATGGAAGCATTACAAAGCACAAGGCAAGGTTGGTGATCAAAGGCTATGCTGAGAGTAGATATATTGAGTATGAAGAGACCTTCACACCTATTTGCGAGTGGAATACCTTACACCTTCTAGTAGCTCTAGCTTCTCAATTTGGATGGCCATTACATTATGGTTTTCTTAATGGCATGTTAGAAAAGGAAGACTTGATGGATTTGTTATGGAAGCATAAGAGCATAAATTTTGTCTTCTAAAGAGGTTGCTTTATGGCCTAAAACAAATACCACATGCATTGTGCAACAAGATTGATGCATATTTTTGATGGAAGGGAATGGTGAGAACACATTCAGATCCTAATCTCTATATCTTATGCTTTGAAGATGTGATTGCTTTGATTGATCTCTATGTTTATGACTTTATTACAAGAAATAATTGAGATGTAGTAAAAATGATCCGATGGATCTTCAAAGTCAATTTTAGATGACTGATCTTAACCTAATGCATAATTGTCTTGGAGTCGAAGTGTGGCAAAAAGGATATGAGATAGGCTTAACATAGGCCAAGTATGTCAAGGAGTTGCTACACAGGTTTAGGTTACAAGATTGTAAGCTAGTGAACATTCCCATTGAGCCAAATAATAAGCTTTCTAAGTTTGGTGACTCTCAGTCATTTGATGCTACTTTGTATAGACAGTTGGTAGAAAGCTTAATCTATCTCACTACAACTAAACTAGACATATGCTATGTTGTTGGTACTGTGAGTCAATTTATGGCAGCACTCATTGAAGAGCATTAGAAGATTGCTAAACACATCTTGAGATATGCTAAGGGCACTTTAGACTATGTTTTAGTGTATGGAAGAATGTACTTGAGATTCGTGGCTATGTTGACGCGGATTAGAGAGGTGACTATGATGATGGACGATCTACCATAGGGTATTTATTTCATTTTGGTAGTAGTAGTTTTTCTTGGTCTAGTAAGATGCAGAATACAAGTCTAGTAAGATGTCGAATACAATTTCTTTGTCTACAATAGAAGCCGAATATAAGGCAATGCGCAGTACAATCCAGAAAACCATTTAGTTAAGGCAAGTCACGAAGGAAATTGTCAAGCAACAGGAAAAACCTACTACCTTATATAGTGATAGTCAAACCAGAGATGCTACTTTTGATGAGATGGGTCAAAATGACCAAATAAAACTGACAATTGATTCCTTTGATGATAAAGCTAAAGTACAAGTGAAGAAAGAAGTTGGTGTCGATATGGAAGAGCCAACGGAAAGCTACCTGATGATAAGAAGCCTATCACTTGCAAATGGATTTATAAGATCAAATATGGAGCAAATGGGCAACTCAACAAGTACAAAGCACGGTTGGTTGCGAGAGGATTTGAGCAATAAGAAGGTATTGATTTTGAGGAAACCTTCGCACCTGTAGCTAAGATGGTGACTATACGTTCTATCATTGCTATCTATGCTTTCTATGGTTGGAAGATCCAACAAATGGATGTTAAATCTGCTTTTCTTAATGGAGTGCTGGATGAAGAGGTGTACTTAGTACAATCTCAAGGATTTGTTGAGCCAGGGAGAGAGCATCTTGTTTGTAAGCTCAACAAAGCCATTTATGGATTGAAGCAAGCCCCACGGGCATGGTACTCTTGCATTGATGAACACTTCAAACGAAGAGGAATGGTAAAGAGTGATGTTGTTCCTAATCTTTACATTCTAAGGCAAGATTCAGATATAGTGTTCATTGTCTTGTACGTGGATGATTTGATTATTACAGAAAGTAATGAGAAGTTAATCAATAAAATCAAATCAGATCTTTTCAATGCTTTTGACATGACTGATCTAGGATTGATGCACTACTGTCTTGGCATTGAAGTCTGATGACTTTTCTAATTAGGTGACAAGCATTCAATGTAATTAATACACGGATGGACATGGTCTTTCTTACACAAAGCAAATATGCACGATATTTGCTTTATAAGTTCAATATGCAGGATTGTAAGCCTTTGAGTACACCTATGGATGTCAACATGAAGCTTACTGCATATGATGAATTTGAAAAAGTGGATGCTTATTTATATAGACAGCTGGTGGGTAGTTTGATTTATTTGACACACACACGACCTGATATTTCTTATGTTGTTGATGTTGTTAGTCAATTTATGCAAGATCCTAGCCAAGTACACTGGAAGTATGCTAAACGTATTCTCAGATACATTCGAGGGACATTGAATTTTGGTTTGAAGTATGATCATCTTGAAACGCCAATGTTGGTAGGTTATACAAATGCCGATTGGGTAGGTAATATTGATGATAGAAAATCTACCAGTGGTCATACATTCAGTTATGGTATAGCTGCAATTTCATAGAGCAACAAAAGGCAACCTACAGTAGCCTTATCATCGACGGAAGCTGAATATTGAGCACTCAGCAATGCTACACAAGAAGCGGTATGGTTACGAAGATTGCTTGTGGATTTAGGTCAACCACAGGTGGATGCGACTACTATATCTTGCGATAATCAAAGTTGCATTCACCTTGCCGAAAAACCATTTTTACATGCTCGAACCAAGCACGTCAAAATACACTACCATTTTGTTTGAGAAATTTTTTTTGATGGAGCCATTGATCTTGTTTTTTATAAAAAGAAAAATGTAATTTTATCATTGATGGAGAGTGCTAGAAATCAATGATAAACTTCATTGTTACTGTTTACGATAAACATTAATGTTGACAGTTGTGACCAGCTATCATTAGTCGTAGGCTAGTCTATTAGTCTACTCGTAGGTTTTCTCTCTCTATCACGATTCAGGATTTATTTGTACATTTTACATTATGTATGTGATAGAGTGATAATGTGTGTTCTTCTTCCGCCTTCTTGTGGTGATTGCTTATGGTGAATGCTTGATGTTCCATATCTGATTATTGACACGGATTGAGATGATCCAAAAAGCAAAAATGCTTCACTTTCACATTTCTTTAATCAAATTTGATAAAATAAAATAAAAATATTTTATTATTTCATCATCTCAACATAAGCTTAATAGTTAGTTATAGCCTCCATCTAGAATATACAATAAAAATGTTTTCTTTTTTACCAACGTTGATTTTATGATACCTGTCATAGGCTTGGCCACATACCATCATGTCTTTTAATGTATAGTCATACATCAATACTTGGCAGTAGACAAAATGTTTTAGCTTGATAAATGTAAAATTAAAGTGATTAAGTTTTTCCTGTTCTCAATGATATAGCATACTATGTACAAGTTGTAGACAACATGATTTGCATACATATCTTTTAGTTCGTAAGAAAATAAGCAATATGATAATGAAGTATACAAATATGAGCGTAGTAAAATAATGTAGCATGCCATGTGCTATCAATTTGATGTAATTTAAAAACACAAAACTCGCAAAACTCGTAGATGATATACTCGCAAAAAGCCAATCCCCGATCAATGTATTCACATAGATTAACGGACCAAAAATCGGTCTTTCAGTATCTGATTCCTAGAGTTTGAGATCATCTAGAGAGAGTAAAGAGTATTTGTGAAAGATAGCACTCATTTGCCTCTGTAAGTAGGATCATGTGCATCCCGCTATTGTCTTGTGAACTGATCATCGTTGTTACTACAATACCATTTTTATACAGAAGCACTATTCTTCCATATCAGTTGTATTCATGTTGAATGTTTGAATGTCTGTCACTCTTTCTCTCTATTACTAAAACTTATCTGTTAGAAACAGAGAATAGCACGGTTGTCTTAGACGTCTATTTCTTTGCATTCTCTATGATTGTCTACGACACCTACTCTGACATCTAAACAAATCAAAACTGCTCTGCATCTTAGTCTCTAAAGTAATCCAAGATCCTTCTTCATCATTGTTTTTTCTTTGGTGGAACGACGACCTCTATTCCGCTGCGGCCTGTGAACATCCATCCAAGTTCCATCATTTCTTTGTAAGATGGCTCCTCAAGAGATGACTGTTGGATCTCAATGTTAAGAGTATTTAAAAAAGAAGAAGATGAAATCGAAATAAAAGAGAAAAAAAAAATACAATGAATCAATAAAGAATGTGTAGAAGGATATATAAAATTGATAGAAAACAAAAAGTGAAATGTGGATAGATTTGCTTGACATTAGGTGTTAAAATTGAAAATCGAGTATTTTGAAAGAAATGAAGAACCATGATCTAAGTTTTATACTCTCTCACTATTTAAGAATTTGCAACTTGAAAAAGTAGATTTTGGAAATGCATGCTCTTGGGAGAGTTGAAATTTGAGATTAAGTCTTAAAATATGGGTAGTGGGGAATGTGAGTTGGGAAAGCAAATGTGGAGAAAAAATTTATGAAAGTGCAAGATTTGGGAATGTAAAGAGTGTGGAGCAGATCTTGGAAATGCAAATATTTGGGAAAGCAAAAAGTTGGAGAATGTGAAAGTGGGAATGTGAAAGTTGGAAAGTAAAAGTCGAAATGTGAAAGTTGGGGTATGTGGAAGTGAAAATGTGAAAGTGGAAATGTAAAAGTTGGGGAATGTAAAAATTGAAAAATATGAAAGTGAAAGTGGGAATGTGGAAGTGGAAATGTGAAAGTGAGAAAGTGAAAGTGGAAATGTTAAAGTTTGGGAATGTGGAAGCGAGAATGAAAGTTGGGAACTGTAAAGTGGAAAAGTGAAAGTGAGAATGTGAAAGTTGAGGAATGTAAAAGTGAAAGTTGAGAAATGTGGGAGTGAGAATGTGAAACTTGGAGAATGTGGAAGAGGAAAAATGAAAGTTGGAGAATGTGAAAGTTGGGGAATGTAAAAGTGAGAATGTGAAAGTTGGGGAATGTGGAAGTGAGAATGTAAAAGCTGGGAATGTGAAAGTTGGGAAATGTGGAAGTGAGAATGTGAAAGTTGGGAAAATGAAAGTAGGAATGTGAAAGTTGGGGTATGTGGAAGTGAGAATGTGAAAGCTGAGGAATGTAAAAGTGGGAAAGGGAAAGTGAAAGTGAAAGTGAAAGTGGGAATGCAAAAGTGGAAATTTGAAAGTGGAGAAGTGAAAGTTAGGGAATGTGAAAGTGAGAATGTGAAAATTGGGGAATGTGGAAGTGGGAATGTAAAAATTGGGGAATGTGGAAGTGGGAATGTGAAAGTTGGGGAATGTAAAGTTGGAGAATGTGAAAGTGGGAATGTGACGGGAAATGTCATGCAAGCGGGAGTTGAGGGAGACAAGATCTCGAGAATATAGACTTTGGAAGGGCAAAAAAAAAAATTCTTTTGGTTTTTGTTTTTTGGAGACAAAGTTAGAGGTTAGCTCTCGTGAATCATGCAAAGAAGTTTTTAAAAGTTTTGGATATGTTTGACGGGTCGTCTCTCTCACTTACCTATTTTAGTTTCTAGTTTATACAATGCACAATTTTTTTTTTCACCAACTTCAAAAACTTTTAACTTACTTATTACTAAACAGAATCCATATATACCTCTAATAAGCCCTTTCTATGCTTTAGAGCTCTAGCTATTTAGATAAAATTAAGGAAAATAGAAAATGAGGCAAAAAGTGGATCAAACAGGGAGAAAAAATCACGAAATTAAAAATGTCCAAAATTTTCTGCAAAGTACAAAATATTTTTTCCAACTTCAAAAATTTGTAACTTGCTTATTACTAAACGGAATAAAAAAAAATTACATTCCCAAAAAGCCCTTTCTATGCTCTAGAGCTCTAGCTTAGATCAAATTAAGGAAAACAAAAAACAAAAATAAAAAATAGATCGAATAGGACACAAAAATTAAAAAATCAAAATTTATTGCAGTCCATACATTTTGGACGTAGTGAGAAGAAGAATGAGAGAAGAAGAAAGATGCTATGCTAATTAAGGCAAGAGTAAGGCGCTCCTCGACGACGACGCCAATGTTGGAGGTCGTGTAGTATTGGATCATTCGCTAGGAGCGCAATCTTGCCTTTAACCTGCATAGCACGAGAGAGAGAGAGAGAGAGAGAGAGAGAGAGAGAGAGAGAGAGAGAGAGAGAGAGAGAGAGAGAGAGAGAGAGAGAGAGAGAGAGAATTTATTAGCTCTTCGAATGATGGCCAATACAAGAAAATTGGTTTCTTTATATAGGAGTGAGAGTGGTACCTCCTCATCACCCGTTGGCTACAAAAGTTTCATCAGGATCACAATTTTGATTGTAAAGATCACTTTGTGTTTTTTGAGGACAAGATGTGTTTCCTAACTTAGGAAGTTTAATTTATTTATTTGATTACTTGTGCTCCATAACACATATTAGCCTAAAGCCCAATGTTGGACTTACACATGCAGGATGTCAACTGGTTGCTCGTTTTTAATACTTATGGCTCTTTACTTCATTTATGTAGCATTTGGGTTTACTGCAAGAGCGTGTTGACGACTTTTAGAATATTCCATGCCATTCTCATAATCTGACAACAGTCTTTTTAGTGACCTTTACACCTAGTCTAGCCATTATTAAATGATTGTTGAACCGGGTGTAAAGGTCACCAAAAGGACTGACCCAAAACACAAAGTGTGTGCGAGTTCACGGTCTTGAAAAAGCAAAAAAGTAAATATCATGGATTGTAGAAAGAAATCTGTTGATTTCTATCGATGCCCAATAGCAATGAATTCATGTAGAACATCAGATTTTTTTAACCCATATTGTGACAAAATGCATGTCACTCGAGATCAATTAGCTGCCTTGAAAGAATGAATGAGATAGAGTTCCGAATGAAATTGCATTCAAGCTTCATCTTCCACAAAAGAAATTCATGTCAACAAATAACGTGTTCATCTTCCACACAAGAAATTCAAATCAACAAATAACGTAACCCCTAAATGCTTAAACCTTTTAGGTAATCATTCACTCTCTTAGCTGTGCAGAACGCAATGGATTGAACTGTTACCATGGGATTAACTCCAGAGGCAGTTGGAAAGACACTAGTATCTCCAATGAACAAGCCCTCTACCTCCCAGCTTTCACCCTTGGGATCCACGACAGAAGAACTGGGATCAATTCCCATCCTGCAACTTCCCATCTGGTGGGCAGAGCACAAACTCATAGGAACTTGTGCCAATGATTTTGAGCTCACTCTACACAAGTAATCCTCAATCTCAGACATTTTTGCTCCTGTTACTTGAAGCTTCTCCCCATCTGGGTGATGTGTACCTATTTACTCGAAGTGCTTTATCTGCCCCTTGCTTCAAGCTCTCCTCGTCTTCAGGAGATAGCTTATAAAAAATGCTTGGATAGCCTCGCTTGTCTAGTTTCACCATGCCGCTGCCCTTGTCACGAGCAAGCACAAAACAGTGGGCAGTCCTGGAGTAGCGAGACATCCTTCTTTTGGAGTCAGCCCCAGAGCACCAAGGCATCAAGAAAGCAAAGCTTCCTGGTAGAAGAGAAGGTACCTCCACCAAAGCTCCATACCCAGAAGATTCCCAATTTGCTGCTGCTCCAGAAACTGCGGTCATGATTGCCCCCTCATAGCAACGCCCCTTTGGCCCAGATTGTTCTGGAAAGTACCCCCAAACCATATGTGTTGGATGAATATGCAAAAACTTGCCAATGTTTTGGTTCTGCAAACCACTTTTTTGTAGCAGAATTGGAGTCTTTATTGGGCCATGCTACAACTACCGATTTTGCCTGAATGAATAGTCGACTGCCATCAGACAGTGATGCCTGGATGCCCTCTATCCGGAAAGGCTTTTTGTCTTTGTCCTTTAGGAAATTGAATAAAACCTTTTCTACCTTGCATCCTGTTAAGATTACAGCATCTGCAGCCGCAGCATTTACGAGCCATGTTTTTGTAGTGGCCTGCTTTTCTCCTTCCTTGCAACCAAGTCCACAAAAGAAGCCACAAGCATGATCTGGGCCCGCATTCTGTGGAATGTTTGCCACAGGATATCCTAGTTCGTCACATCCTTTTCTAAGCACGGCATTTTGAAAGCTTTCTTTTCTGACTGTAGCCTGTACTCCAAGCCTCTTACACACTTCCTGCATAGCTTCTTGATAATCTTCACTAGCAAAAAAGCTTAAGCCATAATCCTCAGCCCACTCACGCAAAACATGTCTGGGTGTGCACATGGAACCAGACCAATTCACCGCAGTACCACCTCCTAAGGTTGATCCGGCCATAATATTTACCCCCCCATCATCTGTGCTCAGCGTACCCCCACTCACGTACACAGACTGCATGGTGGGACCTTCTAGTAAGGATAGATCCTTTCCAGAAAAATACTTGCCTCTCTATACCACCACTACAGAGTAGCCCTTCTGGGCCAGAGCTGCAGCAATAACTGCCCCTCCAGATCCGGAGCCCGCCACCACCACGTCAAACTTAATGCCAATGTTTTCATTGAGAAGTAGCTTTTCCTTGTTATTGCAAGATGCATCCAAGCAAGACAGATCTTCGAGGGGAAAGCAACCAACATGTGTCAAAAATTGATGGAGCGACTTTACCCCAGCACCTGAATCAAATAGTCTTGATCTCAGAACACTTTCAAAGGATGAACAACACAATTCCAAATCCTACGGTTGTGAATCTATGAATTTGCTTTGTGACGATTGCGTAGTAGCATTACGGAAACCTAATGCATTCCACACTTGATTTCCACCATCCTCGTGAACCTGGAATAAGAAAGCAAACATTAACTATCTATTATCGTGAATCCACTATGGACTCAAAAACATGATGTTCACATTATACTGTTAAACATGCTTGGTTCTCAGATACAACATAGAAATCAAAGAGTAGTAGAGTTGATACCTTGGCGTAAAAAATCCACAGGTAGAAGCACTTTAAAAGATTGAACAAGGATTGAAAAGTTGAGATTGAACTTCGAACCCACCTCAGCAAAACTTGCTCCTTCTTGTGATTTGAGAGCTTGGGAAAGCTCTGAATATATGGAAAATGTTTAGTGAAGGATAAAGTTCCACATAACATTAGTGTGCCAATCTTTGTGGACAGAACTATGAAAGATTTCAGATCCTTAAGATCCAATCTACTTGAATGATCTTTGGTTAGAAAGAGAAATACACTACCAATTTCACCAATGTAGAAAAATCAGCATCTACACACAATTTGAGATGCAAACACTAATAGAACTTGATCAAACTTGAATGAAATGATTATGTACTGTTGCTGTCCGTACAAAACCAGCAAGCTACTGTATTTCACACGTGTGGATCCAAAAATAGCAAATATAGATCATTCTACACATAGAATTGCAAGCAATCACCAAGATAGTGCACCAATGGATAGTAGAACCCAAGAGAACCATGTATAAGCATGAAATGAGATAGAGAAGAGAGAAGATGACTCTCTCCACGAGTTACATCCTTTTATAGCAGGTCCAAACCCTATTTGGCCACTTGGCTTTCCCACCAAAATGCTAACCCTACCAATTTTGGGTCTAGATTCAATGTACCCAACTTATTCAAATTGAATCTACTCAAACTCGCATTCTATCTTGTCCACACTTTCAAAAAGTGTTTATTCAAATGAAATTTAGACTAATGAACTTTGAAAAGTCAACCTCTAAGTCTAAAACAAGTTTTGGCCTCAATATGCCAAATATGAAAATATTGCAAAATGTGATGAAACTAGTTGAATCTTTCACACTCCCTCTTCAACTAGTTTTAGCATAGACTTTGATAATACTCCAAGTGAAGTCCTATGCTTCATGAAAAAGTCTTTTCCCAATGCTTTGGTGAAGATATCAGCTACACATTCCCTTGAAGACACATGTTGAAGCTCCACCTCCTTTGCAATGACTCGCTCCCTCACAAAATGATATTGTATCTCAATATGCTTGCTCCTAGCATGAAAGATAGGATTGGATCCATTCTTTGGGCTGATTGATTATCACAAAAGATGATTGGACTCTCTGAAAAATCCAGCAAGTGAAGATCCTTGATCATCCTCTTGATCCATACCATCTCCTTTGTGCAATGTGTAAGAGCTTTGTACTCGGCCTCACTAGATGACAATGAGATAGTGGCTTGTTTCTTTGACATCCATGATATAGCTCCATCACCTATGAAAATACAATAAGAACTAATGGATTTCCTATCCATTATATCTCCAGCATAGTCCAAATCTGAAAATCCAAAAAGATTAGGTGATGATCCCTCATACAATATGCCAAAATCTCGAGTTCCAATGATGTACCTCAAAACTCGCTTTCCTAGCTTCCAATGCTCCTAGCATAGTTTTTGCCAATAGAACTTTGATCCATCATAAGAATGATCTTCTTCCTAAGAATAGATCTCCTTTCAATGATCATGTAATGCTCAAAATAGAAACAACCATAATTGATATAGAGAATAGTGTCCACTTGGGATGCTTCACTATTTCTTACATCAATTTTACATGTAAAAATGTGACTAGAACATGAAAAATCAAATAGAATGTAAATGAAATGATTCCACCATGCTTTCAACTCTGAACTCTCTGGAAAAATACAGCAAACAAAGAATAAATGTGAGTGATCAACTTTTGCTTGCATGTCTCCTCCTCCTTTGTCCTTTGTTGCCTTGTATCTACCATGATACTCCATGAATGAGCCTCCATCTTCATCTTGCCACAAGAAACCATCAAACCTTGGAAATCAAATGAGTAGGTGAGTACATTAATGATGCAAATCCAGCACCACATGACTCCATAAACCAAGTAGTTTGCACTAGTCCATCTTCAAGATCTACTTGACACAAGAAAATGACCATGAATTCACCAAAAATTGACAATCTCCAAGTATTGGCACCAAGTAGCTCAACACTTGAGAACTTAGCCATGGATGAGTGACATAATGAACCTCCAATAGCTTCATTTCCATCAGCAAAATCAGCCAAAAATGCTAGTACAAATCCAACATCAAAACAATGCTCACCAATGTAACTAGTTTTACCATATCTTGACAATTTGTCTCCTTGATCTCTCTTCTTCTTGTAGCACTCACTTGCAAAGTGTCCTTTGATGCCACAATAGAAGCACTTGAGCTTTGATCTATCCTTCTTTTTGCCACTTGAAGAAGCATCCACTTGATCTTGCCCTTTAGACCACTTGAGTAGTTGGACTTTCTTCATTCTTTTGCAAACAAGAAAAGATTTGTCTTCTTAGAGTCAACACTCTAGAAGTAGACTTGGATTCATAAAGCTTCTTCAATGAATTCCAAGCTTCCAAAGATGATGTGCACTTACCAACTTCCTTGAGAAGTTCACTGGTAACATTCATTTTTATCATGTGTAGAGCCTTCTTGGCCCTCTTGTCATACCTCAATTGATCTTGTTGTGTTGCTGGTCTCTCCTCCAAACCTACAACAATATTCAAAACATCATTCATCTCAAGAAGTGACTCCATCCTCACTTTCTATAATGAATAGTTACTTGAGGTAAGCCTATCATTGGCTTCCAACATGACTCCAATTGAGGTTGCCATGTAGCAATGACCTGATCTTCTCTTTCAACCTGTTACAATGCACAAAGCACTCCTTTGAACAATAACAAATGCTTTCAAAAGAAACCACCAAGATTTGAAACTATCTCACAAATTCTCTTCTAGCACTTATCCAAGCAAATCAACACATAGAATCATGGAATCTTGATCAACCTATAATCTATCCTCAATCTAATGACTTTTGCCACTTCCTAAGATTGAAACACACTCAAATGAAGTCCAGCAAACTCACTATCTAGAGATCCAATCAAAATTAGGGTTTTGACAAAATCACAAAAAATTGACTATTCCAAATCTACATGCAAATACTGAAAATTTGATATGCAATCTATAAGCCACCACTTAGGCTGAACCAATGATCCAAAAATCGGCCAAATCCAGCACGTGAATTCAAAAAACGGAATTGAACAAGTATATTGACCTATTTAGTATTTTGATCTACAAAAGATCCAATCTGCAAAAGCAAAAAATCCGATTTTGGTGTAGAATCCTCTCTAGCATGCTCTAGACTTGATATCTTCACCAAATCATTGATAGATCTGATTTTCTCCTTCATAACCTGAAACACAAGCTCTGATACCATGTGAAAGATTTCAGATCCTTAAGATCCAATCTACTTGAATGATCTTTGGTTAGAAAGAGAAATACACTACCAATTTCACCAATGTAGAAAAATCAGCATCTACACACAATTTGAGATGCAAACACTAATAGAACTTGATCAAACTTGAATGAAATGATTATGTACTGTTGCTGTCCGTACAAAACCAGCAAGCTACTGTATTTCACACGTGTGGATCCAAAAGTAGCAAATATAGATCATTCTACACATAGAATTGCAAGCAATCACCAAGATAGTGCACCAATGGATAGTAGAACCCAAGAGAACCATGTATAAGCATGAAATGAGATAGAGAAGAGAGAAGATGACTCTCTCCACGAGTTACATCCTTTTATAGCAGGTCCAAACCCTATTTGGCCACTTGGCTTTCCCACCAAAATGCTAACCCTACCAATTTTGGGTCTAGATTCAATGTACCCAACTTATTCAAATTGAATCTACTCAAACTCTCATTCTATCTTTCCCACACTTTCAAAAAGTGTTTATTCAAATGAAATTTAGACTAATGAACTTTGAAAAGTCAACCTCTAAGTCTAAAACAAGTTTTGGCCTCAATATGTCAGATATGAAAATATTGCAAAATGTGATGAAACTAGTTGAATCTTTCACAAGAACCCATAACATGATCCCTAACGAAAAGACTAAGTGCGGCTTCAGCCATTTGAATATCATACCTGCCACCTGAAACACGATCAGAAAGATAATGATGAGTCCAAAAACAATGCAAACCTCCGGCATCTAATTACTCGGTATATCAAATATCTAATTAAGCTCCTTCTGAAATGTATGTCATAACAAATTTAATCTATAGTCCTCGTAGTTCCAACAGTACCTCCTCTGGTATCTTCAAATCTGATGCGGAGGTCCGATATAGAGCATCGACATCCTCCTCGGAACAATATGCATTATTAGTCTTAGCATTGAGAGCCTCCACAGAGAGTGACGGAACAAATGTGTCACAAATGGCACCAAGAACTCTTATCTGATCTGAATTCCAAGAATGAGCTTGGGGCGGTCTACCTTCTTTGAGCAGAGGGTGTGCATCAGAGAGAATGGATTGGATATCTAGAGATACGTCAGCACTCACCATTTCCAGTTGAAATATTCCTTGTTGATCACTAATTTCTCGATATGCGCGGCCTTTACAAGATCTATAAGAGCAACAAATTTTTGCCAATACAAGATATATGCAACTGCCAACACGTTAATGCCCAGACTACAATTTCTTTACTTTGGCTGTTTCCAAACGGACTATTGAGCAGTTATTAAAGCAAATGTCCAAAAAGGCTCGAAAAAAGGTGGGTTGAATGGCGTTACAAATTACTAAAACACAAACTTCATGATCCAACGTCAAAGTTGGAAGGTCCGCGTAGACAAATTATAATATTTTAGTGGGTCAACTAACAAAGCGCAGTGCACGAGAATGACTAATCTAAAAACGTCAAACAAGCAATTCCAACTCCGTAATATCAATGCTTACCTGTGGCCGAAATAGCAAGAATTGTATCCTCTTTTAGCTGATGACACGTTGTATTAAGGATGGGAAAATTAGGCTTACAGACAAAAACAGATCAAACACGCGATCCAGGTTGAGCTATGAGGTATGTATGCCATCCTGATCAGCTGCTTGTCAGAGACTGATGATTCAGACATCGGCACGGTGCACCCTCATTGGCTGGCAGCTCATGCAGCTCACACTTTCGTGTAGGCACCTCAGCGTGGCATTTAGCACCACCTCGTAATCTAAGCCATATCATTCACAAAAGACAGCGCCAGCTCTGGCATTTAGCTCTCCGCCTCGCCATGATCCACTGCATGTTCACAAAAGACGGCAGCTCTGACATTTAGCTCTCCAGCATTTGCGATCCTGATCAACAAAAGACGAGTTAACACTTGTCATTCAGGACGAAGTACTGCAGGTTGGAATTTTATTCAGATTTTGACAAACTTTCATCACATAAGCTCTCACCACTGCCGATAATAACCAACTATTATAAGATTTTTAGCTTGCAAAAATTAACTGGGTTGGGTTTTGCACCTTGTTGGCTTTGAACCTTTTTTCATACACACGAGAGCCTCCAATTGGCTGGGGCAGCTATATAGAGTTCTCTCTCTCTCTCTCTCTCTCTCTCTCTCTCTCTCTCTCTCTCTCTCATGACAATAATAAAAAGAAAAAACTTCCGATTTTTATTAATAAAAGATGGGAAAACCCATCACAGTACAAAGGAATGCATGTTGAAAGCGTAAAAGCCATAAGGTGAATTGAGGTACTGTACAACTATAACAAAGCAACAATCCCACAGAGTATTTACATAAAGCCTACTGCTTGGTGTAAGTCGCTAGTTAAGACAGTTGGACTCAGAGTTATGGACACACTGTTGAAAAATTGCATCCATGATCCATAACTCTGAGATCTTGCATTTACGTAGCCATTTATGCATGGAATTGAGAAACGGGCATATTGGCATACTCTGCTGGAAAATGGGTGCACAAAAATCTAGAGTGATGTCACCCCAGTGACACTTGTCAAAATGGGGAGCTGAATGACTACTCCATGCATAAGTCACCTTGGAGGAAATCTTGAGAAACAAAATTTTGATACAAGTGGCTATAGGTGAATGGACAAGTACAAGGGGGAAGGTAAAGACTACAGTGATGTGATGGACTTCATAACATTTTTCACATGTCGAAAAGGATAGAAATGTCTAAAAAGTGAAAAGGTGGCAGGGTGAAGGGTGGGTGCTTGCCACCATCTATAAAAGAACCCCAAAAAGTGTGAGCAGTGAGTAATCTATCTACAAACCCAAAACGTGTGAGCAATGAGGAAGCTATCTACAAACTTGTCTGTGTATGAAGAGTTTAGAGAATGAAGAGTTCTGGTGTCTGGGTGCTCTTCTATTCTGTTCTGCTATAGTGTTATGTTGAAGGAGTAGGAAGACACCTTTTGTTGCTGTTACTGTTGTTTTACTTAGTGATGTTGAGATGGTGATTGCCTTGTCAGATTGCAAAGAAATGTGTGTGGGTTACTATGTTGTTATGCTACTACAAAAAGAATTGTTTAAATAAAATGTTATTCTGCTGCACAGGAGAATCTAATTAGAATTGCTATGTGTTGCACCTCTGTGTTTTGCTATGATGTTATGATTGGAAAAGAACTGAAGAGCCTCATTACTTTGCTTTGATCTTCAAGGAATCTCTAATTACCCTGTTTGTTCCATATTCGTAATGTTGTCAGTAAATGAGAGGGAAAGTGTGTATTGCATGTTGTGAAGTTGGGATGTCGTAATGTTGTCCCAGATATTGGTGATCAGAGAACCATTATGGTAGGAGTGTCTGTATGAGTGTGGAAAGAGAGGCCATGGAGTGAGAACCGACATTGTGTTAGGATGGATCGGAGAGTAGTTGGTTAGTCAGTATTATGGGATGCTATCTATGGAGAGTTATTGTCATACTGTTTGAACATATTGTCATGATGATTGAAGTCGTTATCAGGTCCTTGAGCCATCGTATTCTGAGAGAATGTTGCTAAAAGTATCACCATATTCTATCTTAGTCTGACCTAGCAATGGTGATCATAGCTGGCCATCGCTGAGAAACTTATCTGTGTAGCCACTGACAGAGGAGAGCATAGCACCCGCCAATCTATGGAGAAATCTATTCATGTGAAGAAGATTGGTGAAATCGCTGTCATAGTGATGATTGCAGTACCTAGTCAAAATCTGTAGAAGTGTGCGATACCAGATCGTTGAAAACATAGTCAGACATTCTTATAAGGAGCACATCCGGAAGTATCAGTCAAACTAAAGATCCCACACTCTGCCACTGTCCATGAAAGCATCTTGCAAAGCTACAAGACTTCCAAGTTCAGAATGAAGTAGAGAGCAACCAGTACGCAAGTGATAGTCCCTAGAGAAGACATCCACGTACAAATATTCTGAAGTAGCCGCTATCATAGCAGAATCGCCTAGCTGAATCGCTGGTCCAGTAAGGTTTTCATGATTATACTAAATCGAGACCATGTTTGAAGACCTCATTCATTGATTTCAGAGGCAGCGTTCAATCGCACTATTGCAGCTTTTATCGAACACTGAAATCCAGAAGGTAATCAGAGTCAGTTTGAAAAAAATCCCACTTTATTGATAAACCTGAGAAGGTTACATTTCAACTGTGTGACCGACCCGAGTCTCCGGGGCGGTGGCATGCCAAGGTGAGTGCCAGGACAACATTCCAGCCAGGGAGGCTGAGACTTGGTTGGAGCTCACACGTTGAGAAGATCAGAACGATCTTCGCTCAACTCGCTGCATCAGGACAGGAGCACTAGGTCTCATCACCATAGCAGCTGATGTACTTCATGAAATCTCTACCTACATCCTATCAGCGTTGTTGACAATTGCAGCTTTCAATCATAGAGAAGCGCAGCCAGTCTACATATAGCAAATAAGTATGAGCATCAGTAATCCGCTTCCACTGCACGCTTCCAGTGCAAGCGTACCTTCTGTATGCATGAACCTTATGCATAAGACTTAGCTATATTTGAAAAGTTGTTGTGTGATTTGACTTCCTTTGAGTTGAGTTGAACACTATTGCCAGAACTCTGTGAACGATGTCAGCCACTGTAGATCACCCTGTTCCTGAGAGCATTGGTCACCTGAGCAACTAGCATAAAATCGTCACCTATGAAGAGCAGCTGTTAGCCTCTGGGCAAGTATACCCACGTGACTGAATATGGGTGGGCCAGCCCATCGCTGATCCAAAAGCATCTCCATCTCGAGTCCATCGCTGCCTCTCTACATAGACTATGTTGTCACTTGTTTGAGCAACGATTTTCCAGAGTTTCTAAATAACGATCCATATTGATTTGTTCCTGTAGTGTGATTCTCTATGACAACTTCTTGGAAGAGCTTTTTCCACGGCTACGGAGCCGCATGAACGTCGCCTTACATTCTCGTCAGTGCTATGAGTGCTACCAAAGAGTAAACCTGATATATGAGGTACTTCATCACTACTACTGTCGCTAAGAACCATCCATCACTGATCAGAACCAAAAAATGAAGTACTTGAAGTCATCTCCTTCGTGTGAAGCTATCCCACCATCTCTCTTTTTAGAGAAGGACCAACAATTGTGTATTCTCTTTTCCTCATTCACAATATAGACGAGCAGTATAAGTATCGGATCCAGCCAGCAACAATCAACAGATTATCGAAGATTCGAAATCAGGAGGCCAGCACGTAGTGACA
Organism: Diphasiastrum complanatum; assembly: GCA_029204225.1. NCBI lineage: Eukaryota > Viridiplantae > Streptophyta > Lycopodiopsida > Lycopodiales > Lycopodiaceae > Diphasiastrum > Diphasiastrum complanatum. The sequence goes on from CM055101.1 coordinate 31,174,671, forward strand.
GACATACAGAGCAATCAAGGGGAGGGAGCGACGTTTCTAGTGAGCTGTGAGGTATTTTTCTTCTCAATATTCTGAGCATTGGATGTATGGCTACTGTTGAATGGATTCAATGTGAACTTCGCTCTTTTGCCCTTGACTACGTTAAATGATACTCTATCATGTCTAGTATTGATGTAGAGCTGAGTTTAATTTTGATCACACTACTTGTTGACTTGAGGTGGAATGCATTAGAAAAAGATAGAGTTATGCATAATGAAGTTGGAAATTGCGATGATGTTGTCATGTTGTCTGGTTAATTCAAATGTAGAATATATCGTTGTTATTGCTATCATCTATAATCTTGGCATAAGATTGAGTGTGCTCATTGAAGTCAATAGTTTGTAGAGGGATGTCAAGGAGTATGTATGACGTTGGTGATTGTGAACTAATCGAGCTACTGTCCAAGTGAAGAGAGTGATGTTTCTCATATTAAATTGAATGCACCCTATGATACACTTTTTGATGCTAGTTTCACCAAGTTATCTACGTCGAGATTGGAATCTAAGATTTACATTATGAAGCATGACATGGATGTATCTAGAAGATAACACACGCCCCGACATCGCTTATGTCATGTTTAGGATGAGCTAATTCAACGTGAACCTAGGTCCTATACACTGGAAGATTGCAAAGCGAATCCTTAGATAACGAAGGATTTCGGATTGTGTTACTCCTGTGATGCCGCAGATTCCAATTCGCGAATTTCAATTGCACTCCTACGGCAATGCAAGTTGGGCATCACTCAAGTACGACTGTAAAAGTCTCTCAGGAGGGTGCACCATCGCAACAAAGGTAGCCATTCTCTGGGTCAACAAGAAGTAGACCATCACCGCTCAGTCATCCTGCGAAGCAGAATATGTCGCAGCCGCCAAGATGGCGAACAAGATCACATGGCTCAAACAGTTCCTCGATGGACTGGGTGAAACCACCAATGAGCCTCTGATTATGCAAATGGACAATACATCTGCCATACACTTGACGAAGCATCCCGTGTTTCATTCAAGGACGAAACACATTGCAATCAAATATCATTTGATAAGGGACCTAGTCGAGAGGAACGAATTGAAAACCACCTTCATGGAAGTAGTTGCCGACATCTTTACAAAGCCCTTAGACAAAGGGATGTTCGAGAGGCAGAGGACGAGTCTGGGAATCGTAAAGCTACCACACTTTGAGAGGGAGCTGAAGAATCTTAATGTTTCTAACCACAAAGCTTTGATAGCTTGCGAGTTCATCTCTGTAGAAATGCACAGAAAGGACCAACAAGTCTTTGTGTCTGCAGAAATACAAAGGGACTGCCCCACAGGCAGAAACCGCCCGGGACAATAATCGGCTACATAACAGTTTCAACAAAGGCCAAGACTTGAAGACACGAAGGTCAAACGAACGAAGACTCAAAGATGAAGATCCGAAGTTCGAAGACCGAAGAACCTCGAAGAGAAAGCCGAAGGCCGAAGGAAGACACGAAGCCACGAAGCTCAAAACACCGAAAGACGGTAGATCTTCACGGTCTAAGTACAAAGGAGATCAAGCCAGGTACCAGGAGGAGTACCGCCTCCACGGACAATGGCGACGGCAAAGTGAGTGCCGTTAGAACGTGCTTAACCAGCTGTTCTTGTAATCAAAAATTAAAACTAAACCATCTCTCTCAATCCATATATAAATAGGACGAACACGAGAGAATTGGTTGGAACATCGAATTGGTTGAACATCAATGTGAGCTAGGCATAGAACTGCCAGCCGCTGTCCAAGAGTCCGCAAGTAAGCGATACTGTCTGATATAGTTTGTGAGAGACATAGTATCTCTTGCGCCGACGCGCTGGGTGGGTTTGTCACACGGCGCTCAAGAAAAGATCATTGATAATATAGTAGCTGTTATGCACATGATTTTCTTATTTTGAATGATATCGAATGTTTTGATGTCTGATCGTTGTTTGTACATGTTCAATTGTTTATTCTTATTCTGCACACTGGCTCAATCATGCTGAATGCTTAAACAAACAGTGTTTGTCTACACTCTGGAAGATTGTAGATCTGATCAAAGGCAGTAGCCACCAGTCAGAATCGAATTCTTTCTAAGTCCATCGAAGCGAAGAGAGTACAAACACGAATCCCTTTCGGCTTCGTTTCGTGCACCAACTCATCAACAGTGGTATCAGCATTGCTTACAGGTTATGAAATTGATCAGATTCCGCCCTCTCCTTTCCCTTTCATCAGGCCAAGCACATGTTTTTTTTGGAAAAGATGTTCGTACAATGTCGATTGTTTGGCATCTTTTTGAATGTAGGCAAATGCCAAATCATGGTCACACACAGCATAGTGTTGGGCCATATCATTTTGCGATATTGTCACTTATGTCAACAAAATCAAGATAACATTTGTATTTTCAAAGTACAGTACTTTGAACCTTACTTGAGTCTATTAATGGCTCACAAGAGTGATTGCTTGATTGATCATAAAACAAATGCAAACTAGACACACAAAATTGAGATCTAGATTGACAATTTTACATGCATCAAGCAAGAGCAATCCAAAATCATTAATCTTATGCAGCTTCCTAAAAAATAGTGAGTTTGAGATTTATGCTTTTCCAAAAGTAGTGATGACTACATTATGTAACTTTCTAAAAATAATAACAAGACCTTACAACTTGTAAGGTTTTTATGTGAATTTCTAAAAATAATAATAGTACTTTACAAGATTGTAAAGTATTTATTGCTCCATGCATTTTATAGTAATATTTTCAGTTGTAGTATTCTGTCATTCAAGGCATCTTCCAAATACACATTGAAAAAACTTGTAGACCGTTGTTACGGGGGGACATGATCTAACCTACTCTAGAGTATATTCCCATATGCATGCGTGTCTCATTTGTGGACCAAATCTTGATAGTCGACACTCATGCCATTTGAAAAAAAAGTTGTATATGAAAATCATCGAAAATATTTGTCTGAAGATCATCCATTCAAGAATACACAAAAAAGAGGATTTGGGGGAAGACAAGAGACAAGAAATCCTCCAAAAAAAATGTCAGTGGCAAATTAGCACAAACTTTGGATTGAAGCCAATAAATGATATGAAAAGACTATCTATTTTTCATTGTTTACCATATTGGAATAATCTATTGATCAATCATTTGCTTGATCCTACGCACATATTTAAAAATGTGGCCGAATCAACATGGAAACACATGGCGGCATGCTCAAGAGGACTTACAACTATCAAAAAAAAAAAAGAGTATTGGCCAAAGTTGAGTGCGTATGGAAATAATACCCATAGTATTCCAAGAGCAAGTTGGATTCTTGGCAAAGAAGAATACAAGTATGTGCAATCAGTTATTTCTGAGATGAGAACATCAATGAATTTTGCTCATTCAGTGCGAACATCATTCACATCAGATGGAAAGCTTCATGGTCTAAAATCTCATGACTGGTTCAAAATGCTTGAATATATATTTCAAATGTGCATTTGTGGTTGTCTAACAGAACATCTTCGTCAGACCATTTACAAACTAGCAGCTGTTGTGAGGTTCTTATACATCTTTATTTTTTTAGATAGATTCATTTGCAATAACAACAAATGACAAAATGAAACATATATTATATACATGATGTGGATGGATATGCAACAAGGAGATTCGTGAGGCGGACGGGCAAAAAAAACATGAAGACATGGTGGAGGCTGTATGTATGCTTGGGAGAGATTTTTTGACTTCTATTTTAGACATACAAATGCATCTATTGGTGCACTTGGTTCAAGAAGTTGGTTGTAGGGTCGAAGATCTCGCGTAGTATAGCCCTCCCGCCTGTCAACAAGGGTTAGATCATTGGATAGGTACCTAACTATGCATAGATGTTATTTTGAGTTAGTTTCTTACTTTCTCCCTTAACTCTATTCACCACTAACACTACCCTCCTTTAACTCTACCATTGCTGCCTCGTCCTCGTATCTCTTGTGTTTGATTGGTAAAGTGATGTTGTGTTCCTCACTTTCCCATGCTGCTCCGATGTGGAGGACGTTACTTGTTTATTCATAGCTCGTACAGTATATGGGCTTAGGCGCTACTGGCCCCTCATCTGCTTTGGCCCATTCAGCTAGAAGGCTTTTCGCTTGTGGTGAAATTCGCAGTAGTTCTCTGAGTGGTAAACTAACACGGCTTGACAATAAAAGTGTGAGCCTTTCAGTGCATGGTTCCTCGGGCTCCACCATGTGAAAAGGTGATTTATGTTGGTGCAACTGATAATTCTGATCAGTGCGCAGTGGTGAGCCCACTTGCGGTATCCGTTCGATGCCAACGAGAGGTTCTGTGGAATTGTCTTTTTCTTGCTCTTTTTCCTTCGCTAGTGCTTTCTGTACCCAGTGTCTTATTTTTTTGTAATGTCTTCTTTCTTCCCTCACATTCGGATATGGCGCGGAAGTTAAGGGTTGGTCATCAGTGACCGATGGTGGTGGTGAGAGAGCCACTTCCTTCCTCTTTTGTGCTCGCATAACATCTAACAGAGGGGTGTGGAATTGTTGTCCTTTCGATACATTGGAAATCACAAGATTCATGTGAGTCCAAAATTGGACCCAACTCTAAAATGTAAACTCTAAGTTTAAAATTGACTTTGGGCCTCAAGTTTTATGTAAATTACAAAGGCCCAAATCTATTTTATTTTATTTACACTTTGGCTTGCATGCTCATTGGGCCATGGACCTATACGCACAGGATGCCATGCCCTCGCAACACATTTTATTGGACGATTTTATTTATTTACACTTTGTTGGGAATATCCCCAACATTGGTATTGCTGGCCGAGTGCACTCTAGGTACAGATATAAAAGTTCATAGCTTTAATCGAGCTTACCATTTTGACTAAGGTTCTCATGTTTTTTATTTTTTTGTAGGTGGATGTTTTTTTTTGGAAAGGTATATGAAAGTCTTGAAAGACTTTGTGCATAAAAAAGCAAGGCTTGAGGGAAGAATGTCAGAGGGTTGGTTAGCGCAAGAATGCCCCTTCTCAGGAATCATGTAGTGTGTATTGTGATCGTAATCCACGTGGTGGAGTTATAAAAAATATGCATGGAAATGTAGTTCATGCCGGTTTGCGTGATTTAGTTGCTTAATATTTTGGAAAAGATTATATGACTGATTGGTCCTCCCAATCATTTCAAGATAAAAATAAAATAATAGAGACTTTATATTCTGAATTCCCACAATCCAATGTTTTTAGTAGGACTTGGGCCTTGAACACAATGTGCCTTTGGATTCGAAACAAAAGGAAATTGATGAGAAGAGTTGTGAAGAATCCCAAGAATCCCACAAAGCCTGGATGGTGCTCCAAATGGGATTGGAGGAAGGTGAAAGGAGAATTGTTGCAAAACAATTCTCAAAAATACGAACAACAACGTAGAGCCGCTGTTAAGAAGATCTTAAAACATGGCCAAAGTCAATTGGGATTGGGAGGAAGGGGCAATCTAGAGGACCAATTTGTAAGTGCAATATTTTTTACCATGATTCTATTTTTAAAGTGAGAGTGTTAATGCTTTTTATTGCTAAACTACATTGTATTGCTAAACAATGTTTTTTTTGTTGAATGTAGCTTAGTGATTTTGGAATTCTCTCATCAATGTACTCTTTTTGAATTCAATATAATGTTTTGCCACTACATCATTCTTGCAAAAATGTTGAATGCATATATCTTTAATTCATGAATGCAAATGTATAGTCTATTGAATGCAAATGTATCTATTGATGAATTCAATGCAATGTATCTATTTTAGCACATGATTTGCGTGCTAGAATGCACAATGGAAAGTGATGGAAACCACAATACAATGCATCAATAGATAACACATTAAGTTATCAACTAAATATCAAATGAACCAAAATAAGTGTGAATTTGCCTTTACTATTGTATCTCCATTGTTTTGCATTGTTTGCTTTTCCTTTTTCATGTACTTGATCTTTTAATCCTTTGCAATGAAAGCTCTTTTTCCATTCATATCCAAGACTACATCACAAACAAAAAAAATCTTAAAACTTGTTCTAAAGGATTATGATCACAAAACAAATACAACTAACATTCATCAATGGACTAAAAACACAAAACACTATCAATATCCATAAAAAAACTATGAATATTCTTACTCACATTCACCCCCATCTCATCCTCACTCCCATCTTTTCTCTCTTTTTCTCTCTCAAACACAAAGGAAAAAAAAAAGACGACATCTAGTTTAGGAGGGAACCACATTTTGGTTCACGAGCCAATTTTTTTTTTTTTGGTCAAAAAAATTTGCGTGGATTATCCACACATGGATAATCCATGCAAAATCCAAAGAGTTGGGGCCTATCAGATCTCGACCAAATTTTTCAGTCTGGTCTCGAACGAGTATTTCTGTCAATTATCAACCAAATTTTTCAGTCCGATCTCTACTGAGCATTTCTGTCAAATCTCGACTGAATTTTTCAGTCCGATCTCGACCAAGTATTTTTGTCAGATCTCGACCAAATTTTTCATTCTGATCTCAACCAAGTATTTTTGTCAAATCTCGATTGAATTTTTGCAGTGTGATCTCTACCGAGCCTACTTTTCAAATCTCAACCACATCATTGCATTGACATCTCAATCGAACAGAATTCTACTTAAAAGTCAACTCCATATTTGACCAAACTTTTGCACTAGCCATTTGCCACAGGTATCAACCAAGTCTTTTGCACTACACTACCTTGGATATTGTGCCATTTGGACACATCCAAATCACAATACTCTGATTAAGGTACCCGAATATATTTTACATCCAAGGGGGGGGGGGGGGAGGAGAGGTCCAAACCACACCATCCAAAATGGCAAAGGATGAGAAAGTACGTGACTATATTGAAAGATTTAAATGTTAAAAAGCCAGGTACAAGAACAACCCACAGAGTCAATACTCATCATCTGGTTTCTAGTCGGATTCCCAGATGGATCAGACATGAACTCAAATCTAATGACGAATATACATCATTAAAACAAGCCATGTCTAATGCCATCCGGGAAGAGGAAGAGACATCATATGTTAATGAACCTAGAGAACGGAGAGCACACCATGCTATCCAAGACTCTAAACCAAATTAAGACACTCAAGAACAACTACGAAAATCTCAGATGGAGTTTCTTAACCAACAACACCAACAACAAATGGAGAAACTTACAAAAGAATTTCAAAACACCCTGAAGTCTATACAGAGCTCCATGCCAGGTCAGTTACCCACCGACCAAATCTATCATAGACGTGACAATACCTGGTGCCCTCATTGTAGAGGTTCACACCCAATGAGTGCCCATCTTATCAACCAGTCCCAGATACCTCCTTGATTAAATGCAACATACGTGACTTCATGGGTCATACCTTATTCTACTGCTACTATAATCCACGGAACCAGCATCATGACCAATCAGGAAGACATTACCAACCTCCTAGGAACCAATTTGTTTCACGGAATCCATCACATCAATATCCTCCAAGAAACAATCCCCAAGTTCATATCCAAGAGTTGCCAAGACAACCCAAGCAAGAACCTCAATATTAACTGGCACTCCTAGGTCCACCTCCAAGGGGCCATCCAGATGTAGGAGCACAGAAACATCGATCCCATAAAAAATCAGCTCCAACCCATTTGGTCGATCACTTCTATGATCAATCATACCATCAAGATACCACACCCACTTCTGGTAGTTCAACACACTATCATGAAGATACCTCATGCTCGTGCAAAGGAGATGACTATTTCCCAAATCCAGAAAATCTAGGACAGTTAGCCATCCAAGATGGCTATGCAATTGCCATGGGACCCATGAGCAACAGGCGTTTTATCTATGGCGAAACGGGACATTTTATGGTCGATTGTAAAGTAAAAAACCAATACCATGCTGAATGTCCAAACTATGTTCGAAAACACAGTTTCAAAGATTGCCCAAAGCAACCTAACATGATCCTACCTGCATGCCACATCTTTTCTAAACTTGTTAGAGTCCTCACTAGAGCTCAGCGCCAGAATCAACAATAGCAACTAAACATAGACAAATCTGCTGACCATACGGGAAGCTCTTTGACAACTTCCACATTACCACGAGACTACCCCGATCCACGAGTGGAACAATGGCGATACAATGAATTTCGAGATGAGTTTTTGTAGGAGAAATAGAAAACGGATTGGCCGTTATCTGCTCCGATCCTCACAAAAGAGCAACCCTTATAGGGACTCGATATTTTCTCCAAACTTCTACATGCTCAAGTCACAATGTCATTCTATAGTGCCATAAAATCTTTCACTAGCCTCCAAAGCTATATCCATAGAAGTTTTCAGCTACCTAATCTCCCAAATGAACAGCAAAAACCCGATGCAATTTCAAAAATTCCTCAGATTTCAATGAACCTAATGAATATAGGTGTTTCTAAGGGGACTAGCATCACCTTACCTATGCACTATAGAGATTATCCAGCAGTATCCATTATCCTTGATAGTGGATCAGGTGTAGACATCATGGCTTTGTCACTAGCAAATCCTGGGGGTTCAATATCTTAGATCTGCCATGGTATGGCCGATCAACGCATCACCGACCTTGCAGGTCACTTATCGAACATACCAGTCCGTATTGCAGGAGTCAAATTTACCATAGATTGTGTCATCCTTGATTTACCCAATGACGCAAACACATATAAACTCCTTCTTGGCACACCCTGGCTACAAATGGCAGGCATTGTCCAATATTGGAAGTGTAGTAAAATAACATTCGACAACAATGAAAAATGAGTCACTGTTGACTCGTCTGGCCACTTTAAGCCCGCCAAGGTTTATGATGATTGGTCATCTACCACATATGACGAATCTAATAGTGTTCCAATCCAACCAAAAAGACACTATACAAGATCAACCGATATAATCAACTGGGATCAAGCACTGGCCACTGTGGACTGTGCTGATTCCAACATATGTCGAATAGAAATTGTCACAAAAGAAGCATATATTTTACCTTCTTCTACGGACATAGAGATGCCCATCATTCCACTAATGATGATAGATCCCATTCCTATAACTTGGTGCCCAATAGGACCTAGTGTCTCTACCGCCCATGTTTCGGAAGACGACATTCTCTCGTTGGATGATGAAGTCATGACAAACGAACACGTTTTCCTATATCTCGATGACAAACGTTATACACCAAAATCCATTCCCAAGGAGATTAAGTCGCCCGAGCCTCTGGCTCATGTGCAACTCTCATCCAAAGTACCCAACACAATGACCTATTGACCTAAACCAAAGGTCTACCAATGGGACATGTATCCAGACAAATTCTAGGATACAATAAACGACGAATTGATTCAAGAGGCAACCACATCGCCTCCTCAACAAACAAAAAACCCTCGGTTACAAAAAAAAAAAATCGTTGACACAAAACTAACCGAGAGACAAAAATAGATGCACAAAAAGCTTAAACAACCCACAAGCCATTATCTGAACAACAAGAGGACCCACCATCCAATCAAGCTTCCACATTTGCTAGCACATCCACACTGATGATTCCCAAAGTTCCAAAGAACTTTGTGGAACCTCCATTTGACCTACCAAGCAAATTCAAAGATTTCACACTTTATGTCGTCGTCATCCAATTGTCGCAACCCCAACGGGAACCTACACAAGTTTCCCAATCCTTTGAAGGACCAGCAAAGACCATAGAGCTCAATCTTAAAGATCCTGATGAGGACGTGGATCGCATTGTTCACGTAGGAGCCCACCTCACGCCAGGTCAACTTCTTGATCTAGTAACCTTACTATGCAAATACAAGGATGTATTTGCATGGAATTATACTAAAATGAAGGAGATTCCACCCAAAATAGTTGTCCATACAATTCCATTAGAGGAGAATGCTAAGCCTATTCGGGCTAAGCCTCACCGTTGTAACCCGGTTTATCATGAACGAATTGATGAAGATATTAAGAAACTCCTAGATGTTGGTTTCATTTATGAAGTCTAGCACACAGATTGGGTTTCCATTTTTTGTTGCCCTTAACGACACAAACACTTGAGGAAATGGCAGAAGCTGAAGCTTTCAGCTTCTTAGATGATTTTAGTGGCTATTTTCTGGTTCAAATAGTCTCAGAGGATAAACACAAGACGACTTTTGCCACGGAAAATGGCGTTTATGCTTATAATATAATGCCTTTTGGCTTATGCAATGCTCCTTCCACATTCCAACGCGTCATGCAAATGGTGTTCCAAGATTTGTTACATCGAATTATAGAGATTTATCTAGACAATTTGGGTGTACATTCTTTTGTCGACAAACACCTCGAAGCCCTTGAAAAAATATTCATTCGCTGTCGTAGGCTTGGTATATCACTAAACCTTGAAAATTGCCAAACCTGAGTCACCCATGGGGTTGTCCTTCGACATATCATTTCAAAGGATGGTATTTCTACTGATCCTTCAAAGATCAAGGTTATCGTTGAGATGCCTTACCTGCAATAGTGAAAAAAGTATATGCGTTCTTAGGCCATACTAATTATTACCGCATCTTCATAATCGACTATGCCGATAAGGCGAGACTCGTTTATTTAGTTGTGGTCGAGACTAGATGGACCGAAGAACGTATAAAAGCTTTTGAGGACTTGAAAACAACATTACTGCTACACCCATACTTTGTTCCCCTTATTACACAAAGGAATTCCATGTGCATACTGACGCAAGTAAGTATGCCATAGGAGGAATCCTAGCACAACCGGGCGAATATGGAAGGGATTTTTCGATACGTTTCTTGAGCATACAACTGGATTTGATAGGCCAAACCTTTGCTTTCTACACATACCATCAAGCATTGTTATATATCATTAATAGATCCTGTAAAATCAAATATTTTTTGGATTACATAAGGTCCTTGGCTAAAAAAATTTAGTTTTCCTTTAAAGGCTTTGGCTTGGTATAAGAGGACCTTATCTCCAACTTGGAACTCTTTGAGTTTTAAGGATTGATCATGTCATGTCTTTTGTCGATGTTTGTGGACTTGTTGGACATGGATGCTGATTCATTGTGTCTCACATAGTTGTTCTAGGTGGAATAATCTATTAGCTAGGATCTGTTGATGATCTAGCTCCAGATTATATGCTACCCGTAGGGATGGAATATTGAATTCCACAGACATGACAGCTTCCTGGTCATAGACTAGCTAGAAAGGAGTTAGACCTGTGGCTCTCTTCAAGGTAGTGTGATGGGCCCAGCGTGAAGTTTTAGTTCCCAATCAGATCAATCGAACTCGACGACCTTGGTTAGGACACCACATAATATTTTGTTGGTGGATTTTGTCTGGCCATTGCATCATGGATAATATGGGGAACTTTTGCGATGTATCACAAAGAATTTTGAAAGCAAATATGCTATGACAAAGTTAAAAAAATGTTTTTCCTTATCGCTGATAAGTTCTAGGGGGCAACCGAAATGAACGATAACCTATTCATAGAGAAATTTTGTGGTAGAAGGAGCGTCAGCATTGTGAACAGCTCTAGCTTCAGCCCATTTGGTACAATAGTCCATAACTACTACGATATATCTTGATTGAGTGTGTCTAGCAGCGGGACTAATCGGTCCAACATAATCAATTCTCCATTTTTGGAAAGCTTCAGCAGTTGTGACAAGGTGTAAAGGCATATAGTCGGTCTTTTGAAATCGTTTTGTTCTTTGACAAACATCACAGGCCTTTGTATAGGTGTGCGTATCCTTAAAAAAAGTTGGCCACCAAAATCTTGCCAAGAGGATTTTTTTGACAATCGTTTTAGAAGAGAAATGACCTTCTCCAACACCTTCATGAGTTAGGGAGATAACAGAGAGTATTTCACCTTCAGTAAGACAACGTCGGATAATTCCATCTAACCCTTGCTTGTAAAGTTGTCCTGCAATTAACGTATAAGGTTTGATTTTGAGGACCAACGCATGTTGTTCGGGTTTAGAGAAGGATGGATCCATTTGCCCTAAAATTAAATATTCTGTGATACCCTTGGCCCAAACGGGTGTAGACTCAACTCGAAATAAAATGGCATCAAGTAAATCATCGTTGACGCCTTGATCTAGAATGGGTAAGTTAGGGATTCGGGATAGACGATCTGCTAAAAAATGTTGAACCTCTTTTTGAACCACGATCCTAAACTCAACTTCTCGCAATAATAGGATCCATCGAGTAATACGACCGGTTGTGCAATTCTTGTTGATAAGATATAGGAGTGCTTGATTATTAGTGAAGAAAGCAAAAACTTTTTCCAGGAGATAATGATGCAACTTCTGAACCGCACACACCATTGCCAAAGCTTCATGCTCGGTAGTGATATAATTGACTTTAGCAGGTATCAATTTTCTATTGGGAAATCAGATTGGATATCCTTTTTGAATTCTTCTGGTTGGATGAGCACTGCTCCAATGGCATTCTTGCATGCATCGGTATGCACATGGAATTCTTTAGAATAATCAGGGGCCTAAAGGATAGGTGCATTGGTGAGGGCTTTCTTTAACTGAATGAATGTGACTCTTTGTTCATCAATCCATTTGAGAACAACAACCACTTTATAGATTAATCATGTTTTATTAGCAAAATCAAGAATAAAGCACCGATAGTAGTTGGAGTGTCCTAGGAAAGAATAAACTACGCGAATGGTGCGTGGTTAGGGCAGATTTTGAATGATCAGGACCTTGTATAGGTCATTTGTGATGCCATTTTTTGAAATGATATGTCCTAATACAATACCATGTGTTACCCAGATCTGGCATTTTTTTAGGGTTCAAGGAGATGTCAAAGCGTTGACATTGGATAAATTTTTTTTCAAGCATAGATAGATGACATGTTTCTTCTGAATGTGCACCTAAAATGTCCAAGTAATCTTCTAGGGTATCTCCCATCTACTGAGAAAAGGTAGCTTGCATAACACGCTATGCTAGGAGCATTATAGAGACCAAAAGGCATGACTTTCCAATAGAAGGTTCTCCATTCTATGGCAAAAACAGTTTTATGTTGATCTTCTTCTACAATTTGAATCATATTGTATCTGCTAAAGCCATCTAAGAAAGAGTAGGCCTCATCTCCTTCTAGATTTTCTAATATGGATTTTCCGAAAGGTAATGGAAAATGATCATGTTTTGTGATGGCATTAAGTTTTTTAAAGTCGACAGAGATGCAGAATTTTCCATTAGGAACGATGACGATTGGGGAGACCCACTCAGTATGTTTGATTTCATAGATGAATCCTGCATCTAACAAGCATTGTAATTCTTTTTTGATTTTGGCCTTGTAGATTGGATTACATATGTAGGGATGGCTAGCAGTTGGTCTCGCACCTGGTTTAAGGGGAATACGATTCACAACTACTTGGGGTGAGACTCCTTTCATGTCTTTATAGGACCAAGCAAAGACATGTCGATATTTGCGCAGAAGCTTGTCAAGTCTTCTCTGTGTTGTTTTGAAGCCCCGACGTGGACAATGTATTCGTTACTTTCATTGAGCTCACTCAAGGAGAGAGTGATGGTTCGGGCAGGGCCTTCGTAGGGTGAATTACCATTTGGCTCACGTTGAACTTGTGGTAATTGGATGGTCACATCCTCAATCTTATAGTCTTTAAAATATGCAGGCATATCATGTGCTTGGGATTCGAGGGGGGCCTTGCCTTTTAGGAAGAAGCTCAACTTTCAGAGTATCAAGTGTGTTTTCATCAGTTACACTATTTTAGATCAAGCCTACAAGTCATTCAATCCCATCGAGTCGAAGATATTCACTATCTTGGATGTCATCTTTATCGTAGATCAGTTTCAAGACCTCAAAGGAAAGGGCAGTTTCCATGTAGCCGACCTATCAGATTCTCTTGACGCTTTGAACTTTCCAATTCCGCAAGCGACTATTCCCATTGAAGGTCCAAGCTCTTCTACTTCCGACGAATAACGAATGAACGGTCGATCAAAAGATGATGATGTTGCAGTTCAGCAACTATAGTATGAAAGAAACGATCAAGTTCCTGTATTACCCAAAAGATCTTCAAGGACTAGCAGACCACCTAACCGGTATATTGACGAGTCTGCAGCATATCTTGTTCGGAAACCGACGTCTTTCCAAGAGGCACTCAGTCAGCCTGACTCAGATCTCTAAAAGAAGTTATGGATAAAGAGTATTCAACTCTTATCAAAAACCAAATGTGGACAATTGTCGAATTACCTACCAGCAGAAACATAGTTGATTGCAAATGGATTTTCAAAGTCAAGTACAACACAGATGGAAGCATCAACAGAAGAAAGGCACGACTAGTAGCCATAGGTTTTTCTCAGGTATACAACATCAAATACACTGAGACCTTCAATCCAGTAGTCAAACATTCTTCTATTCAACTTTTGCCTTGGTATACAAATCCACAGAGACTGAAAACAAAAGTTGATCTACATTACACAACAGAGGTATATCTACAACATTTTAGTCAGATATAATCTGATCAATTGCAAGTTAGCTCTCTCACCAATGGAATAGGACTCAAACTGTTTAAAGGACCAGTGTCCTCAAACACTTTATGAGAAATAACAGATGCGTGAGTATCCTTACCATTCTATTATAGGATCTCTTATGTACGCCATGATCTATACCAGGCCAGACATAGCTTTTGCAGTCAGCTCTCTCAGTCAGTTTATAACTAATCCTAGTATAACATATTTAAAGGCTCTTATCAGAGTCATGAGATATCTTCGAGCTACTATGGACTTTTGCATTTGTTATGGATCAGTCGACAATGACAAACTCAATTTTCTCAGTGGTTACACAGATGCGAGTTGGGCAGGAGATGTAGACACTCGTATATCTACTTCCGGATTTACATTCTTCCTCAACAATGGTCCAATTTCTTGGAATAGTCACAAACAATCTTCGATAGCTCTATCTTCCATTGAATCATAGTATATAGCAGTCTCTCAAGCTACAAAGGAAACAATTTGGTTGAGAAACTTACTCTCATATATCGGTCTTAATCAATATGCTCCGACGACATTATTTTGTGATAATCAAAGTGCCATCGCTTTATCAGCCAGTCCTAGATTTCATTCCAGGAATAAGCACATTGAATTGAAGTATCATTTCGTCAAAAGCAAAGTTCTCAATGAAGAGGTCATATTGCAGTACTGTAGAACGCAAGATATGACAGCAAATGTTCTTACTAAAGCATTAAGTTTGGATTCACACAGAAGATTATGTGTAGAACTAAGTTTGAAGGTCAAGACATTCAAGGATTCAGATTAAGGAGGAGTGTTGGATTATTCTCCTTCTTACCAATTGTCTAATCGATTTTAATCTTCATCCATTGTTTATCTAGTTCTGCAGATTTTTCCGTGTGTTTACACATTCTGCAGAATTTCAAATGTTTTTACACAATCTGCAGAATTACACAGAGTTTACAACAGTGTTGCATTTTTTGCCTGACCGAAATCTCGTCTAAAATCACAGTGTCACATTTTTCGCTTTTTCCAAAGAGCCTCAAATGTTAAGGAAATGGCTCTAGCAAACTGTGGGGCAACCCTAAATGAGATTTAAGAGCACCTTTGTCTTTTTTTGCTTTTTGCGAAAAATCTGACAGTGTCGCCTGTGGCTGTTTTAGTTCATTTCTGCAGAGCTGCAGTTTTGGTTCATTTATGAAGACAAAACATTTACGACCAATTTCAGCACTTATCAACAATCAGTGACAAGGACCGAATGAATGCCAACGGATCATCAACCAATTGGCGATTGCAATTGACGACCTAATCTCTTAGTATAAATAGCTGTTCATATTCATATAGATTAGTTCATTGAAAATCAGAATTATTAGAAGCGTTTGAATAGTTGGATCTCTCTCTCTCTCTCTCTCTCTCTCTCTCTCTCTCTCTCTCTCTCTCTCTCTCTCTCTCTCTCTCTCTCTCTCTCTCTCTCTCTCGCCTGTGAGCTTGAACACTTCTGAGCATTTTAGCTCACTTCTTAGAGTTGTTTTAGAAATTGCTATTGCACTACCACACATCAGCATTGCACATTAAGTAAGACTTTCATTTTTAGCTGCTCAGAGATAGCATAGAATACACGACTTCAATCCGCAACTTATTGTACTCATTTACTTTTGTTTCATTTTGAATCGATACTAATCTTTATTGTGTTCAGTTTCGTCTCAGATTGTGTGCGTTTCTATATTTCTTCGCGACTAATTATTTGTTTGATAATCTTTGATGTTTAATTTTTTGGCTACGATAGTACAAAAATGTGTCTAATCAAAATTCATGGAGGTGACAAGGAAATCGTAGGAATGTTTTCAAGCTTCAGTGAATTGTCTACGAATTCTGTAAGCCAGTATCTGTTGCAAAAAACTAATTTTTTCTATTTCTAGAAAGTTTGTCTCTGAGACAGAATTCGTGGAGGCTAAAAATGAATCGTGCACTATAAAAAAAAGAGGTCAAGCAAATTCTATCTGAGATGATGTGAGACAAATCTTCAAAAAATAATGACTTTTGTGGTTTTCTCAGAGAAAGACTGTTTGTATGCTTGATTTGATAGTATCTTGATGGTGTGAGCAAGAAAGCACTGCAAAAAATTTGTCGAAATGGCAAGTAGGCAGTAAAGAAAAGTATAGAAGAACAGTAGGAAAGAAAACAACTAATACATATCAAGATAAAAACAAGGTTCATTGTACTTTCTCAGTCTGCTCCCATTGACCACAGTGTCGAGAATTTCGCCTTGAAGTGTTTGGAGTTGTACATATCCAGAGGCAAAGATTTTTTTAGTGACGTAAGGACCTTGGCCAGAAAATTTTAGTTTGCTTTTAAAGGCTTTGGCCTGGTATAGCAGGACCTTATCTCCAACCTGAAAGTCTCTAAGTTTCAATGATCAATCATGCCATGTTTTTTGTGAACGTTTGTGGACTTGTTGAGCATGGATGCTGATCCATCGTGTTTCCGCATAGTTGTTCTAGATGGAATAACCTGTTTGCTAGAGTATGTTGATTATCTAGCTCAAAATTATAGGCCACTTGAAGGGAGGGGATATGGAATTCTACAAACGTAACGGCTTCTTGGCCATATGCTAGCTGGAAAGGGCTTAAGCTTGTAGCTCTCTTTGGGGTGGTGCAATAAGCCTAGAGAGCAGCATGAAGTTTGAGTTCCCAATGAGATCGGTTGGATTCGACGGTTTTGGTGAGAATTCCACATAGGATTTTATTGGTGGATTCCGCCTGGCCATTGCATCGTGGATACTATGAGAAACTTTTGCGATGTACCACAAATTTTTTTGAAAGGAGATCTGTTATGATAGGATTAAGGAAATGTGTAGCCCTATCACTGAGAGAGGACAGCCAAAATGAACTATAACCTATTCATAGAGAAATTTTGCGATAGAACGAGCGTCAGTATTGCGAACAACTCTTGCTTCAGCCCATTTGGTACAATAGTCTGTAGCAACTATGATGTAACGAGATTGTGTGTGCCGAGCAGTGGGACTAATGGGTCTGACATAATCAATGTCCCATTTCTGGAAAACTTGATCAGTTAGTATAGGGTGTAAAGGCATGTAGTCGGTCTTTTGAAAGTGTTTTGTGCATTGGCAGACATCACAGGCCTTTATATAATTGTGTGTATCCTTGAATAGTGTTGGCCACCAAAAACTAGCCAAAAAATTTTCTTTGCAGTCGTTTCAGAAGAGAAATGGCCTGCACCAATACCTTCGTGAGGGAGAAAAATTACAGAGGGTATTTCACCTTCAGTAAGACAATGTCAAATGATTCAATCTAACCCTTGCTTGTAGAGTTGTCCTGCAATTAACGTATAAGGTTTGGTTTTGAGGACCAACGCACGGTGTTCAGGTTTAGACAAGGAAGGACCCATATGTCCTGAAATTAATATTCTATGATTTCCTTAGCCCATACGGGTGTAGAGTCAACTTGGAAAAGGATGGCATCTGGTAAATGATCGTTGACGCCTTGATCAGAGGTGGGAAGGTTAGGGAGTCGGGACAGATGATCTGCTAGAAAATGTTGAACTCCCTTACAAACCACGATCCTAAACTCAAATTCTCGTAGTAATAGGATCCATCTAGTAATACGCCCTGTGGTGCAAGTCTTGTTGATGAGATACAACAGTGCTTGATGATCAGTGAAGAATGCAAAAACTTTTTTCAAAAGATAATGGCAAAACTTTTGAACCACATATACCATCGCCAAGGCTTCACGTTCGGTAGTGGTATAATTGACTTCAGTAGGTATCAATTGTCTATTGAGAAAACAGATTGGGTAATCCTTTTTGAATTCTTCCGGTTGAGTGAGCACTGCTCCAATGACATACTTGGATGCATCAGTATGCACATGGAATTCTTTAGAATAATCAGGAGCCCGGAGGGTAGGTGCATTGGTAAGGGCTTCTTTGAGTTGATTAAATGTGACGTGTTGTTCATCTGTCCATTTGGGAACTACAACTACTTTGTAGATTAAGCGTGCTTTGTTAGTGAAATCGAAAATAAAGCACCGATAGTAGTTGGCATGGTCGCGAAAAGATTAAACTTCGCGTATCATACGCGGTTCCGGTAGATTTTGAATGATAAGGATTTTTTTGAGATCAGTGGTAATGCCACTTTGGAAAATAATATGTCCTAACACAATACCATGTGTTACCCAAATCTAGCATTTTTCAGGATTAAGGCAGATGTCGAAGCGTTGACATTGGATAAATTTTTTTTTGAGCACAAACAGATGGCATGTTTCTTCTGAATGTGCACCTGAATCGTCCAAGTAAACCTCTAGGGTATCACCCATCTGCTGAGAAAAGACAACTTGCATAACACGTTGGATGGTGCTAGGGGCATTGCAGAGACCAAAAGGCATGACTTTCCAATAGAAGGTTCCCCATTCTATGGCAAAAGCGGTTTTATGTTGATCTTCTTCAGCAATTTGGATCATATTGTATCCGCTAAAGCCATCTAAGCAGAAGTACGCCTCATCTCCTGCTAGATTTTCTAAGATGGATTCTCTGAAAGGTAATGGAAAATGTGTCGAAAGGTGGTATGCAGAAGATAGGTCTAGTTCGAAAAGAAACGAATGAAAATAATTCGTGTGTCTAGAAAGAAAACCTTTCGTGCATGGCGGAATAAACTATCTTCATCTTTCCAATGCATGACTACACCTATCAATTTCAGACAAGACAATAGTGATAGAAATCACGTTTGAACTTATAGTAACTAACTTTGAAATCGTTGCTCGACAAAGATTCCCAAAATGGCATAATGTTGAACATCCGCCTACTAACTGCAAATGAGGTAGTAACTATAGAAGATAACCTTCACCCAACTTAGTATAGATATATCTGAGGTGGGTGTGATTTGAAATCTCAGCGAAGGTTTCTAAGACTATTTGTGCAAAATATGATCCAAAAAGTGACTTTCTAAGTCGTTTTTCATAAAAAAAAACTATCTTCTGAAAATAGTTTCCTTCCTCTTTTCCCACTTTGATGATTTTTTTTCACTTTTGCAAATCATTATCTTTTTTTGTTTTGTTTGTTTATTATTATTATTTTTTAAATCTTTTTCCAAAGAAAAGAAAAATTTCTCAAGTAATAAAAAAACAAAAAAATTTTAAAACAAGCAAAATAAGACTGACAAGGTGTTGGATCATAATGATTGAACTGGCTGATCTGGCTTCCAAAACTTGCATGGTCAGCTGCCATTCACCGGAGTGTTGAATATTTTTCCATCCAAATGTCCTAAAATGACTGCTCCATGGTTCAATATTTCTTTCACTATGTACGGTCCTTCACCTGTGAACTTCAATTTGCCTTTAATCAGTTTCGTCTTATACGTTAGTGCTAGATCTCCTTCCTTTAGATCTTTTGTGTAATCGGTGATCGTGCCATGCCTTGCGACAGGCTTTCTCTGCTGCTAATGCATGAACTGCCATCAATTTGGTCTCACAAAGTTTTTGTAAAGCCTTATGACGCATCTGAAAGGATTTCGCATCACCCAACCGTTCCATTGCTGCTATGCGTAGAGATGGTATCAAAAACTCAATTGACATAACTACATCTTGTCCATAAACAAGCTAAAATGGCGTTTGATTTGTACTACCTTTGTAAGCTATTCTGAATGTCCATAAAGCCAAATAAAGCTTATTTTCCCAATCAGAACGACTTGCTTCTATCATTTTTGTCATAATGTTGCAGAGAATCTTGTTAGATGATTCAGCTTGGCCATTACCCCTTGGATAATACAGAGTATTAAATCGATGAATAACAAAAAAGTCTTCCAATAGACAATTTATCGTTTCGTTCACAAAATATGTTCTGCGATCACTAACGATCTCGATAAGACATCCAAATCTAGTAATAATATTTTCTCATCTGGACTTTTTTCATAAGGGTTGATCTTTGATCTTTGTTTAGCTTTCTTGGCAGGAATAGATCTTGGAGGGGATGACTTTCTAGATGATGTGCTCTTCTCTGAAGGTGACAACTTCCTTGAAGGTGATTTCTTGCGAGAATTTCGACTTGAAGTATCATCCTTGACCTTTCTTTTTTTCTTTATCCAATAAAGGTGGTACATTCTTAGAATCAACTTTTCGAGATGATTTTTTCCATTTTAGGACCGTATTATATGTTGCTTAGCTTGTTTCTTTCCCATAGGTCCTGCCATCTTGTCCTACTTTAATATAATTGCTTTTGGCAATTTTATTGTTGACTCATCCGGAATATCTTGAACTCCATATCTTGTTAAATCCATATGATTGAGAATCTACTCACCCGTAAGTTTTGCCTCTCCATTGTAAGTCAAAGCATGACTAACATATATTAGATTATCTTCAACCGGATCTGGAATTAGGTTAGTTGATATCCAAGCTAGGTTCATTATAGTCAATGGAAAAGTGATCGGCGTGTCCAAAGTTCGATCAAGTAGCGAAATTTTGCTCAATTCAGATTGATTATCTTGTTGCCCCATATAGCCTGCTATACAATCCACTGTTGCAAGAGCTTGATTCCAATTGATGGTGTCAGTTTGAGAGTCGTAATGGACTCCCAAATTCTTCACTTGTCGATCACAAGTATGATATGTTGTTGATGAATCATCATCCCCTCTTTGGACTATTGGCTTGATAGTTTAAGTGATTGGATCTACTTTGACAACACGCTCACGATTTTCAAATTTTTTTTTGCCAGTGTCCCAGTTATGAATTACTTGCTCAACTGGTAAGCATGGACATCCCAATAAAACTCGATATACATTTGGTGCGTCAGGTAAGTCCATTACTACAAAAATAATGACAAACTGTATTCCAGCTATTTTGACAAGTACGTCTTCAACCATTCCTCTCGGACAGCGGACTGTGCCAAAACAAGATGCCTGATGCAAGCTAACCATTTACCAACATGCTGCAATCTGAAAAATTGGCGTAGCTCCCCGACAACGGCGCCAAAATTGTAGTGGGTTTATTCCCTACCTATCCTCAATCCAAGATCCAAGCACTCAAGCCTCAAGGAGATGAAGTTAGTTGTCACGCGTATGTTTGATCTCGTGAGAGCGATAGCATATTTCAGAATTCAGCATGTATGGAAGAGCCACATCTAACTCTAACATCCATTAACACTACACAATTAACACTACATCCATTAACCCTACAATCCACAAAGAGGTTTAGACACTTGCTTCTCTCTCTTTCTCTCTTTCCATTTCTCTCTCACAAAAAGCATAAGAACATAGAATCCCAATAATATTCAATTCTAACAATTAACAAATACAACAAAAGCATGAAAGATGGAGGAAAAATGATAGAGAGCAAGGACATTCACAAGTCCATTCCATAAGAGAGCCAATCTGCTTATATTAAAATAAAGATTTGAACATGAGGAGCAACACGAGTTTTCCCCTATTTATAGTGGAGAGGAGGGCCTTGGCCTCAAATCCTATTGGCCCATTTCTACCTCCCTAACTATCCGTATTTAAAAAAGAATGGAAATCCATTCAATAATTGGAGGGAGCCAATTTGAATTTGAATTTGAATCAATTTTGGTGGGAGTCATAACTTTATTCACTAACTTGACATTTAGGCCTGCGACATTAAAGGTACCGCAAAAAGGCCTAAATTTCTTTTATTGACTATCTAATTATCAAATAATAATGTGATCATTAGGTTGGACTTACACGTGCAGGGTGCCAAATCCCTCTCACTTATTAACTAGGGTTAGGGTTGCCTTGGGATTCACAAACCCTCCAACACTAACCTTGGCTTTGATCTGACTTATTTCACGGAACAACAAAACGAGCAAAGCAGCAACAAATGGTCAACCACCTACAGAACCTACTCCAGCTGAAGATCTCCAACCTGCAAACTGCCATGGCAAATCTTACTACGGGATGGGACGAGACCTTAGCAGATGCAAAAGCAACACGTTCCACTATGAAGGAACAGTTGGAACTGGTTGATTTTCAAGATTTCGCTCCTCCAACTATTCTTGAGGGAACTCCTGAACCTTGCACAATAACCAATGACGAATGGCTATGAGTTAAGTAAGAAGCTATCCATCTCTTCAAGTACAACCATGCATACTAAGAGGTCTCTCCCTGCAAGCTCACGTAAGGAAGAGGAGATGGCACCCTCCTTTCAAGAGCTCAAAAAAGATGACATAGAATGATAGTAAGAAAGTCCATGATGAGATGCAAAAGTTGATGATGATACAATGAGAGTGGCCATGCATTTTTGTCCTCCAATGGCTGAAGACCCAGTCCTTCATCTTTTCACCTTCATTTGCTTTTTGACTATTTTACCCCTCATTTCCAAGGGCTAACTTGGACTTTTAAACCTTGTGCCATGTGGCCTCTTTAATGAAATTGAGGCTTGTGGATAGGGCCACATGGGTGTGAAGAATTTCAGATCACTTAGATCCAATATGTCTCGATCTTTGGTTATGAAAGACAACACAACTAGCACCATTGACAATGTAGAAAACTAGCTCTATCAATGCATAGAAGCCTCAAACTCTTATAGATATTGACAAAAACACATATGAATGATAAAGTATTATTGTTGTCTGTACAAAACTAGTAACCTATTGTATTTCACATGTGTGAATGCAACAAACATCAAACCAATTGATTCTGCACACAAAAAGTAAAGATATCAACACCATAGTGCACCGATGAGTATGGAACCCCAAAGAGATCTCATGTATAAGCATGAATGGGAGTAGAGAGAGAGAATCCTCCTCGTTTCACAAGTGTACATCTATTTATAACAGGTTCATGCCTCATTAATGATCTTTGTTTCTCTCCATATCAAAAATCTTGCTAAAAATATGGACTAGATTCAATGAACCAAATGTTCAAATTTGAATTTTCCAAACCTGACCTCCTAACTTTCCCACACTTTCCAAAAGTGGTAATTCAAATGAACTTAGACTAAAAATAACTTTCATAAAGTTTGTCTCTAAGTCTAAAATGCATATTGGCATAGTACTGCCAATTAACCAAAATATTACTAAACTAGTTGACAATTTCTCACAATGGGCACCCTTGACAAAGGTACATGGCCCATGTGGGACATTGTCCTATCCAATGAAAATGTTCTATGTGGCAACTAAGTCAAAGCCTTGAGCTCCATTTTTTGGTGTTTTGTCAGTATTTTCTTAAGTCTCGATGGTCCTTGTTTTTCCTTGGTTTCTCACGATTATTGAGCCCTGGGTGGCCCTCAGTTTTTTTTTGGTATTTTTTTGATTGTGAAGTTTGGCCTAAATTTGGTCCCATGACCCATGGCCCTCAATTTGCTTTGATATGTGTGTTACCCAATATTTCAGTGATGATATTTCATACTCAGCTCTTGATTGTCGTTTTCGCTCAAAATGACCGACTGGGGAAGAATGTTGGTCTTTGTTGAAGATTCTTGACATACTCCAGAGACCAAGGTGCTAAAAATTATTGGTTGGTTTTCGATTTTCATATAAGCTGTGAAAAAAAAAATCTTAAAAAGTCTCAAACATCATAATTTATTAATATAAAATTTTGGTTACAGTGGCAATCTACCAAAAATTTGATAAAATTATGAAAACAGAAATTATACAACCATTTCTAAGGCTAATTTATTTATCAAATTTCTCAGTAGTCCATTTCGGATGGATTGGAACCCTTTCGGCTGTGGCTATACGGGCCAAAAATTTTGCCGATCACACTAAGTATGTAGTATTTTCCATACAACTAATGAAACAACTTGATATTTCTCCCCTAGTTTAGCCCGATTTATCATGTCAAAAAATCGCCTAACTCTCCCTCTCCCTCTCCCCCCCCCCCCTTCTCTCTCTCTCTCTCTCTCTCTCTCTCTCTCTCTCTCTCTCTCTCTCTCTCTCTCTCTCTCTCTCTCTCTCTCTCTCTCTCTCTCTCTCTCTCTCTCTCTCTCTCTCTCTCTCTCTCTCCCTCCCTCCCTCCCTCCCTCCCTCCCTCCCTCCCTCCCTCCCTCCCTCCCTCCCTCCCTCTCTCTCTCTCTCTCTCTCTCTCTCTCTCTCTCTCTCTCTCTCTCTCTCTCTCTCTCTCTCTCTCTCTCTCTCTCTCTCTCTCTCTCTCTCTCTCTCTCCACCTTCTCCTTTGCTAGCTATGGAGAAATGTTTCTTATTCCATGCCCAACAAAATCGATGTTTCTCCTCCAACTCTCCACGGCCACCCACGACATGTTGTAGGCACCTGAGCCCTACTAGTGTGACCCTAGCTGTGATTTTATAGCACTGAAAAATGTGCCCTATAGAGAGAGTTCTCTCGGCAAACTCCAGCTATGAGGAAAATGATGATTGAATATACATTTCTCCAATTTCTTCTTGGGATTCTTTCACTGAGGTTGCCCTATCTCAGCCTATATGTGATGCAACTTACTACTAGGAAATTGGTGCAGTATTAACTACAAACAAATTGATTTTCTCGCAAATTTGCCAACACCCCATGAAAACGATTTTTTAAAAAAAAATTCTTAGCTTTCCACTCAATGGAATCCTGTAAATTGCATGGCTACCCACTATAGTGCTTTGTAGCTATTATTGAGCTTACAAAGCCTTCGTATGCCAGAGACAATGCACCAGTGCTCCAGTTCTTGATCTTTGATCACTATAAATCTTGAGCTCTCGAAAATCATTTTTTTGAAGCTCTCTTCAATGGCAAATATGTGTCACCTATGCATGCAAGCTCTCTACGAAGATCCTTGATTCTCATGACAAAAATTGAAGAACTCTCATCACTCTTTTGATAACTTTGAAAAAATTGGTTCCTAAGAGTGAGTAGTCTAGAAGTATTCTTGGCTTCATAGATGGCTTTGAGAGTGTCCCAACCCTTCTTCGCCGAGGTGCAAGTACTAATCTCTCTCAAAACTTCATTTGAGACATTCATCTTGATGTAGTGAAGGGCCATTCTTGGCCCTTTCTTGTACCTTTGTACTTCTTGGAGTACTTGAGGCTGCTCCTCAATTCCAAGTACAATATCCATCACATCTTGAAGAATCAAAATTGATTCCATCCTCACCTTCCAAATAGAATAGTTGGAGGTGTTCAACCTATCTCCTTGCTCCAAGAGAAAGGACCTCATGGATGCCATAATCACTTGAGAAATTGACTTTCCAATAAGTCCTAACTGGATGGATGACAACGCATCGTGGCTAGGTTCCAATTGCGACCTACGACCTAATTAGTTGCCCTAATTGAATGAGCCTAAGTGGCATTCCTCATTAGTATAAATAGTTGATCATTCATATGTCAAATGACATAGTTTTTATAACAAAGTTTCTACTTTGAATAATGCTAGCAACGCTTATTGCTTATCAGCGAAAGTGCATCAAATAGAGTTATCAGATACTTAGAGATAGTTTAGAGCATGTGGCTTCATTTGCTATTGTTTTGTACTCGCATCATCCGATTTGTACATGCTACTTACTGAATCAATCTACCTTCTTATTGCATTCAGTATTATGTCAAAATGTTGCATGCTTCTCTATAGTTATTTTTGTATCAGATTATCTCTTGTTGCTTTGTCTGTTCTATCGAACTATTTCTGTTTCAACACTGCAATATTCAATAGACAATTTACTCTGTAAGTGTTTGTCTACAAAATCACTTTAGTACTAATGATTTCAAAGTTAGTTACTAAAAGGTTCGAATGTGACAATTGTCATTATAGCTTTGTTCGACTTTTGATAGACGTAGTCATACACTAGAAGAAGGATTATTCCGCAGAGCCCAATAGTTTGTCTTTTGAGTTTCATTTCATTACTATCGTATCTCCTTTCCTTCTTCCAACAAGGTAAACCAATTTAGCTAGAAATTTAGGTGAATGCATTGTGCTTTTTAGGTGATCCATGCTAGAAAATTTAGCTACTCATTTTCAATAATAACTGAAAAAATAAATTAAGTAGAATGTTAAAATGATATAATGTGATGCTTTGTTTTTATATTACTACAAACTATACGTGATTGTTTTTTCTTATGATGTGTAAAAGCAAAAGCATAGAGGAAATAAAAAAAAATGAATACTAACATTATTATATTTTTTCTATTGCATTTTAATGATTGCATTTGAATTTTAAATTTAGGTAATCATTCTAGACTTAGGTGTTCATTTTAGATTCAGGTGATCATTTTAGACTTAGGTGCTGCATTTAAGTGTTGCATTTATTCAGATGATCATTTTAGATTTAGGTGTTGCATTCTAGATTTAGGTGCTGCATTTTAGATTTAGGTGATGCATTTTAGAGATTATATTTATCATTTTAGAAAATTAGATGATCATTTTAGAGTTTAGGTGATTTCATCTAGATTATTAAATAGGTAAGCAATTTTGATTTAGATGTTTGCATTATGAGATAGTTGAGCATCGTGAATTTAGATGTTTGCATTTTTCATTTAGGTTACACCCTAAAATTAGGAATTTTATCCTACAAGAAATTAAGTGATGCATTTTAGATCTAGGTGAGTTACAGTAAAAGTGATAATTGTGTGTAGTGGTGGTGTTGTTACTATTATGATTTATTCTGTGATGAGAAATAGGTGATTCTATAGTGACAAACCAAAATGTTAATGAGTTACTAGTATTTCAGAGATATCATAGGGAGAGAAAGTTTATTCAGATAAAATGAAAAGGAAATATTCTTAGTGAAAGATTTGATATGTGCTTGGGGATATGGAAACTACAAGATGACTGATATGGGTCCAGCCCATCATTGTCTCGGAATTCAGATTTATCAAAATCGATCTAGCAGATAGATGTACATCAGTCAACAACGATATCTTGCTAACGTGTTGGAAAAATATGGAATGACAAACTGCAAATCGAGCTTCTTTCCACTCGACCCCGGTATGAAACTGTCAAAGGAACAATGTCCTCAAACCAAGGCAGAAAATGAGGAGATGAAACAGTATTCATTTCACTCCATTATTGGCTCACTAATGTATGCAATGCTTTGCACTCGACCCGACTTGCATACTTGATCAGATCACTAAGCCAGTTCCTATCCAATCCAAGGCCAACCCATTGGCAAGTGCTCATGAAGGCCATTAAATATATCCAAGCAACAAAACTATCGGAAAACCGTGGATACTATGGAAGTATCGAATGGTATCAAATTAGTAGAACTCTGATTATAACAGAAGCTCTAATACCATGTCAAAAATACGCGGGCTATCAGGAATATTGAATGATATCGGTTCATAGGACCTTTGGTTAAAATAGATGCTCTGATATAAGATCGATAATGGTAGGATAGCAATGGAAGTAGAACAACGGACAATTGTAGATCAACAGAAGTGCAACAATTACCAGAAATAATCAAGATGAATAAACAGTAGTAATGCTGAAAAGAACAAAACATTAGTGGGAAAAATGCACTCTTTAATAAAATCAGAATAGTGAGTACATGGGCGTGAAGTTGAGTGCAAGTCAGTGAGGCGCATATTTTTTTTTAGCTTCCGTCATTTAGATAGTTAATCAACTATCTTTGATAACTAACTGAAAGATATTGTTTACAAGTCTTTCAAGTCAATACTTTCTACCTACTTAATTGATTATAGTCGCGTTGTAGTTGTAACCAGTTTGGTAGTAATAAAGACTATGTACAAGTAGGTGAACCGCCATAAAGTCTTCTGACAGTACTTGGATCAACTTTTATTGATGAGAGAATGTCGATGTTGAGTTAGTCGATGATGTTGAGTAAGTTGAGTATGTACATGGAAAAGTCGATGTCAATGGAATGAGGTAAGTCGGGTACTTCGATGTCGGGTACCTCGATGTCGGACAAGTCGACGAAGTCGAGTTGTCGATGAAGTTAGTGTTGAAATGTCCATGTTGAGTATATACATGAGAGAAGTTGAAGTCGATGACATGAAGTTGATGACTTCGTTGTCAATGTCGATGAAGTCGAAGACTTCGATGTTGATGGAGTCGAATGGAGTAAGTTGGTTATATATATGGAGAAGTCGAAGTCGATGAATTCAATGCCTTCGAAGTCGATGGAGTCGGACTTCAATAGGTTTTCAGGATGCTCATTACCGAATGGAATTTGGACCTGAGCATAAAAAATCCAACAAAACCATCTATTCATTTGTTATGGAGGCAATCAATCTGCCAACATTCTTGAATGTTATACAGATGCAGATTTGGTAGGAGATATCGACACCAGAAGATCGACTTATGGATTTGTATTCTTATTCAATCAACACCCAATCTCATGGAACAGCCGAAAACAGACCTCAGTAGCTCTATCATTGACTAAATCAGAACACATAGTTGTCACAAATGCTAACAAGGAGGCGATTTGGCTGAGGAATCTACTAGCAAATATCGACCTTGCTCAGCTACAACCAACAACCATATATTGTGATAATCAAAGCATAATCACACTATCTCTAAATCCGAGATTTCACTCCCAAAGTAAGCATATCAAAATCAGGTATCACTATCTCAAAGAAAAAGTGCAAAGCAAGGAAGTATCATTGGTTTACAACATGATAGATTCCATGGCAGTAGATTACTTCAACAAAGCATTATCGAAGGACCATCACATCAGATTTAACAACATTCTAAATTTGAAGATCAAAGTTTTCCAAGATCCACATTAAGGGGGAGTGTTGGATTTTAATGCTCAGGTCCAAATCCATTCGGTAATGAGCATCTTGAAATCTGTATATACTTATACTACAAAACAACAAAAAAAGAAAATGCGACTTGTGAATTATTCGATACAGAGAAAAAATTGAGTTGGGCTATAAAGTTTGATACATGAGAAAGTTCGATAAATGTATACTTTCAAGTCGATGCCGACCCACATCGCGATCTCCACCTACTTGTACATAGATTTACTGTTTACAATGACAACTATCTATTGTAGGACGGCTCTAGTAAATTAAGTAGATTCAATCTTATGCTTTCAAGTATTAATCACTGATCTACAATCATCGACAAGTCGATCAAGTGAATCTATAATAAAGTCTGCACTTTTACCATCAAGTAGTCAGTAGTCTGCATTCTAGTCTGACCTCTTTCAAGACAGAAGGTAGAATCCATCTAACAATGAGTAAGCGATTGAAGCTCTGCATTTTTGCGCCACATAGACTCGCGCACTGCTTCACGCTCATGTATTCTATTTTTGATTAATCAAAGAGTGCAATTTTGTCCACACTACTGATTTGTTCATTTGTGCATTATTACAGACTGTATGACATCTTGATTCTTGCTGCTACGTTGACACACTTCCGATCCACAACTATCTGTGCGCTGCTAGTATCTCGATCCAGATTTCGATTCTGGACCTCTATCTTGGAATCGATTTCCGATTCCTATTGGGATACTAAGTTCCAATCTTGTGTCAGAATTCGTTTTTGATACACCCACCGATTTCCAACAATTTGAGAGTGGCACCTCAGATTTTGGCATATTGTCACAATAGCGTACCACTACCGCGACAAAACTAAAAAGCAATAAATGATATGAGCAAGCATACAAACTAGGATAATTTGACATATGGATATGATGAAGCATACAAATTAGGATAAGAACATTTGAATAAAAAATGTTGAACCAAGCAATCATGGGGTAAAGTTATCCATTCATGTCAAATTTTAATATGCCATTTTTTATGATTTTATCATTGGCCATTGGAAAAAATGCTTTTAGTAAATGCAAACACAATAACAACTATAGATAAACAAGAACTAAATTTAGCACAAGATATAATACAACTTCTTAGTTGTGGATGTGTCTTGTGGTCGTGCTAGTTTGACATTAGTACTAGTTTTGATTACCAAAGGTTTTATATGGATTGTTTAAGGTTCTAATTTTTTTTTTGGAAGGTTCTCTCTATGCCCAGGATAACAATGAAAAGAAAATTTAAGATTCAAAAATCAGCTCACATATTTATTTTAGAAAAATTTAAAAAAATACCTACTCCAATAAAACCTTGAACGTTTTTTATAATGTTATAAAGACATCTTTTATTAGCACTATAGACTCGCGTGAAAGCAAGATATTATTTTATCATAAGTCATAATTTCAAAAGCATGAAAGCAAAATATTCTTTCATCATAAGTCACAATTCCAAAAGACAAATCTTAGTCCTAATGCTAAAGATACGTCAATTAGACACTTGCACGAAAGTTAAATATTGTTTTATTGTAAAAGTCATACTTCCAAAATTCTAATCTTAGTTTTGATGCTAAAGCTAAATCAATTGTCTAATAAAAAAACATGACACAAAATAAAGTCATTAGAATACATAGGTATCTAAGTCAAATCTTAGTAAGTTCGAGAAGATCTTTAAAAATGACAAATTCTCTTAGTTCATTAAGACATTGCCTTCAATCAGTGCTTGGCAAAACCAGCAAACTATAAAAATGGATTCGACAAGTATTTTCATAAATCGGCATCATAAAATGTCTAACGACTTTTTATACAAGGCTGTATACCTTTTTATAAGTTTTGTATTCAAAAAACTTTTACTTGTAAAAATGTTTATATAGAATGCAGGTTTATTTTGAATATAACTCAAAAGAGGTTTCCCGAGCACTGCCTTCATTGGTGGAAAAAAAAAAAACCAAGTGCTTATATACTAGATCCCAAAGAAAAGGGACAGAAGGAGAGATCCACGGCTGAAAAATTTACACGTGTATAGCATCCAAGTGAGGACGTAAAAGCGTCCTGCCCCACTAAGCGTCATCGCGAGCCAGAGAGACGAGAGGAGGAGAAAAATGCTGGGATTCATTTTTCAAGGAAGCAACGTGAGAAATTCAACGATCAAGATGCATTCTGGTGGTAGTTGGACACGTGGCCGACATCCAAGTGAGCGTCTGTAAAACGAACCGTGCGGCTAAGCACGGGGGGCGATCCTCGCAGACCAGACGAGAGGACGATAGCAAAAGCTCGTATTCATTCATAATTCATTCATTTCCATTCTTCCGTTTTGGAAGAGAAGAGGGCAGAAGAGAAGGCGGGGTATGCAGGAAAGGTAGGTAGCTGTTCGATCGAAATTTCCTTGCATTTTGATAATATTTTGCCGATTCTTCATCACCTCAATCGTATGGCATTGCTAGCAAGAACCGCTTCCCTTTCTTTATTCTGCAGAGCTTTGTCAGATCGGGATTGTGGCTTGCCATCTGCCTGCTGCACGTATAGCCTTCCGTCGCTTCCACCGCATAGCTATAATAATCCGGCTTTTCCTGTATTCCGAGGTCTAGGCGCTCATGGCAAGCCGCAGAGGCGTAATAAGTTCTTTGGAAGCGGATGCAGTTTTCAGAGACGGAAATGTTTCGGTTCTTGGAAGAAGGCGTATTCTTCTGTTCGATGCACTCTTACGGATACTGCTACATGGAAAAACACTCAAGTAAGCTGATGAAACTGAATTATTTGCTTGAAAATATCCGGAAATGGGATGAGTTTTGATATTTTTGATGTTTTACAGGTTTGAGATGATACTGCGAATATTTTATAGGTTTGTAATGTCCTTGTGAATGTTTCTACTTTGTGATTAATCTGCGTGAGCTCAAATTTTAGGTGATTGGTCATTGAAACTGCATTATTTGCTGGGATGAGTTTTTGATGTTGTCAGTTTATGATACGTTTGAAATTACCTTGTAAACGTATCTGTTTTGTCCTTAATCTGCGTGAGATTAAATCTTACATAATTGGATGGTTGAGGTCGCGTTTGGGGACCACCATTATCCACTTTTAATATTTAGCCCAGACGTTTTCATTGTTCATGACTCTGATGCCCTCAAAATTCCGAGCATGAGAAGATGGAACCTGGCAAAAATTAAACAAGCAATGTTCACAGCTCCACATATGATGAAATCAAATTTTCACACCTCAGCGTATCATGAAACTACTGGTACTTCCTGTTTTCTCACGGCTACTGTGGCTTGACGAGAGGACTCGCCGGTACCATCGATAATATGCACGTGAACATTATCTAGATTATAATTGAAGCTGATGTCGTCGAATATGCCAAGAGTCTGCAGGTTACATCGCAGGATACTTTCAAGTATGATGAATAAAATGTATCATAGTGATGCTGAACTTAAATCATATTCAATTTGCATCATCTTGCGCTTTGTAGCAGACGAGGAAACTGACTTATGGAAAAACTTCGATTTCTCAGAAATGAATACAGAAAAAACTGAATCAGTTTTTTGCTTATAAATCTGTTTGCCAGCTTCACTTGGCATACTGCCTTTGTAGATGAGTTACCCTGTTAATAGCTAGCAAAATATGTCATTGTTCTTTTTCTTTGAGAGTTAGAGTATAGAGCTCGGCACTTACTGCGCGTGGAGTAATATTTTTGTTCCGTTTCCCTCTTTGATACTCTGGAAAGTAACCAAAGCTCAAATCGTATCTTAATATTTTCAAAACTATGTCTGTGCAATTGCCTGTCTGCATCCGTAGCTTGTATCTCGTTAGGGATTTCATGAATCATGACTGAAATGTTTTTGGACTTGGTCCACTCTCAACTGCAACATTCACTAGGAACTTTATTGCAATGCTATTCATACTGACACAAATTCGTACGTATGTCCCTGGGGGTTCCATTATCCATATGAATTCACAGGAGGAAGATCTATGTACCCATGGTCCATTGTGGGCTGTATACCAGCTAACCTAGTCAGCTCCGTCCGGCTTCGAGAATAGGGGGCCTAGACTCATAGAGCCTGGGTTTTGCTGAGGTAGACATGATAGCTGGAAACTCTTTGAAAGAAAGTTGTTCTAGAGTCAATGTTGTGGTTTATGGGTGGATCATCGCAGGAGCGATATTGGACGTGGGGGCAGTAGTCAATTTTATGAATGCTGATCTAGTCGATAAGTTGGGGAGGTAGAACTAGTGGTCATTGAGAATATCATGCTCAAATTGGCGGATATCTCAAAGTTTGAGCTTGGCGAGCCATATGGTTAAGCCAAACTTTGGCATACTTAACATACTTGGAGGGAGGCATGGGACGTATAAGGGGTTAAGGAAGTGTGTGGAGGCGACATTGGTCATGTGTTTCGGTATGCATTTTGTTTTTCCTTTGGAAGGTTAGAGGAGACTCCGCCCACAAGTATTTGTACTCAAAGTCAGCCAGAAGATCGAGTATTCTGCACAGACAATGCTTAAAAGTACCATGCTTACTTGATTGTGTTCATGAATGAAAATTGATTTTTTTACTTTGACTATTGCTTTTGGGTATTTTTATTGCAACCTTCACATTTAGATCCTTGGTTGCATTCCCATGTTTTCGATGAACTTAGGTCGACAATGTGGCTTGTCTGCTATTTTAGCTTTGCTTTTAGAAAGTTAGAACAAATTTATCAATGCCTAACATTCTGATGACGCTTTTTCTAGGAAAACTTAAGTTTCTGCTTGGTTTGCCTTGATTTTGTTTTCAGTCATGCAAATCGTTTTAAGGGACAATCTTGATTCTAGGAGGGCAATTGCTATTTTATGTAAACGTTGTTCAATTTATCACTGCTACATCATTAATTTCCTTCTATAAAGCTCATACAAACTTCATGTTTAGAGTACATAATGATTTTGATATGTATCCGAGATCTCCAAAGGGGGCATTTGTAGCTTGAACGAATACATTTTCTAGCTTTCTACCAATCAGATCCAAGTAGATCAAATTATAATTAAAAAAAGGTGAGTTTTTAACTGATAGAATAATGCACTATCTAATTACTTGGGTCAGTGGTAATTGAAATTTTCTACTAGTAGAAATAAAGCTACCTAACTTTCAAACATTGTATTGGGTCATGTCATAGATGCAGTGGAATGAATTCTGTTGCATCGGTGTTCCAGAATTAATGAACTGTTATCGGTTCACCACGGTTCCGAGAACCGTACAGTGAACCATACGGTTCTTAAATTCTTTTGCCCAGAACCGTGGTGAACCGTACGGATTAATTAATTCATTTTTTTTTAGTTTCCCGCCTAAAAATAACCCAAAAATATGCAAAAAAAAGGCCAAAAAAATCTATGAAATTTGTGAATTTTGTGAAATCATCTGTGAAATCTGTCAATCATCTGTACCTTTTGTGAAATCATCTGTCAAATGACTCAAATCATCTGTATCATCATCTGTGAAATCATTTGTACATCATGTGAAATCTGTCAAATCAAGATGATTTTAGATGATTTCACATCTGTCAAATGATCTGTACATCATGTGAAATCTGTATCATCTGTGAAATCTATGAAATCATTTGTGAAATCTGTGAATTTGTTAATAAATAAATAAATAAGTTATTTAATTAAATAGAGGAACCGTACCACGGTTCATGAACCGTGGTACGGTTCACCCCACTATTCCCAGGACCCACGGTTCTGAGAACCGTGGGTTCTATGATCAAAACTTTTACAAGTAGAGGTGAGGAAGTCCTCCAGATCCAAGCCTCCAAATGTCCTCCAAGCAACCTGCAAGCTTCAGGATGCTCCCCAACTCCAAGCTAGGATGCCTCCACCTGCAAGTAAGGATCTGCAAGCCTCCAAGGATCTCTCCTCCACCTGTGTCCCTACTCTTTAAACACAAAGATAGATAACAAGCTGGCCTCAAGTATTCACCACCCCTCCATAGCTAGATCCAAGCTTCAAGCAAGACCTATCTAGCACCCCCTTGCTAATCATAAACAAATCACAAGCATACCACAACAAACTATAGCATACTCAAGATCCAAACCCTACTTATGTCCCATACCATAAGCAAGATCCAAACCCTAAGCATACTACCACAAGAAAGCACTCTACACACTAGTAGCAACACTAGAGCATAAGCAAAGCAAACAAGAGAGATTTCTCCCTCCCAATGAGCGCCCTACTACTCTCATATAGATGGGCCATGGACCCCTCCAATGCACTATGAAGTTCCATGCTCATCCAATGAGAGAGAGAGAAGCCTAGGGGAGTTAAAGAATCTCCAAGAGCCTCCATAGGCTTATGGAGTGTCAAGAGACTCCTTCCATAACCTATGACTCTTTGAATGCCTTTCTTGTGGGAGTTGGGAACTCAATGGACACTTTAGAAGGGCGCCCTCCTGCTAGGTCCCATTGCCCAAGTTGTGCACGTATACTTTGGTCCTAGACCAATAAAGTGATATGGTTCAAGGTTGAGGCCCAAGGTTTAGAAAAATAGTCATCCAATGACTTTCTAACACCTCTCTAGGTTCCATACCTCCATCCAAGGCATAGACACCTACCTGCCCTTAACCAAGGACACTAGTACCTTAATCTAAGGCACCTACCCTTAATACTAAGGGGTATCCCTTATCCAAGGGTCACATGACTCCATACCTCTGGCTAAGTATAGTCACTTGCCTGCCCTTATCCAAGGGCACATACCCTTAATCCTAGGGGTACCTTGGCATTTAGCCCCCAACACTAAATGGATTAATAGGGGTCTGAAGTACTACTAGTTACATAGGTATGTAACAAAAACATTTTTTTAAGCCCAAAATTTTATATAAAATAAAAACTAATCAAAACATTCAAATACCATTGAAAAAATAAAATTTTCCTTTTGTCATGTTTTGGAAAACCCTGATTAGGTTTCTTGGAATACGTTTCGGAATGTGGAGTGCAATTATGGATCATGTTAAGAAAAGGTGGATGGTTTACTGATGCAAAAATGCACTATCTAAACACACATTCTTGTTAGTGGAAATTTGTAATTACACACTTCTTTCTAATTTATAGACATAAAGCACACAAAGATGAGAATATTAAGGAGGTATTGACTGGCAAGAGCAGATACATGCAATGAAATAACTGCAAAAGAATATCAAAGCAGCTCATGTAAGACTTTGGAATCTGTAAATGTGTTTTTGGAGCATTCCTCTATTTGCAAGTGCAATTTTGTGACCACAAAGTCCGAAGGGGAATAGTATATACTCACAATTTTCTAGCCTTAACTCTAATTGGTGTTAGGTTCATTGATTTCTTTTGAGGGGAGGGACGTCATTTGATCTAAAGGTAAGTAAAAGGCTCATGGTTAAATTTTTCTTCTAGAGTTGCAAGAGGGAGAGGTCTGAGAAATTTCATGTATGTTATATCAGCATGAAATATTTGGACACCTTGTTACTCGATTGGTGCCTTGAAATTTGCCATGTTATTGCTTTCTCAAAGCTTGGGTGTATCATTTGGTGATCATTTCTTGCTTGAATTGTTATGTCCCGGATGGAATTAGCCCATGTGCTCAATAATAAATATTGCTAAATATAACCATGGTGCTAAGTTAGAATAGGACTAGTGAATAGCATAGTTAAGAAGGCTTGAACAATCACGCTATATTTGTAGCAAGCGGGACATGTATTAATGGTTGTAAGGCCCAATTTGGACTAAATATGTCCCAAACTCATATCAGAGGCACCTTGACTACTATAAATAGAGGAGGTCCTACTAAATTTGGAGGTTGTTTTACATTTGTCTAATTGGAAATTTCTATGTCATTTGGAGCTTCTCTTTGAGAGCTTTCTTGGTTCACGTGCCTGCCATCACATGCGAGCTTGATCATGCTCTAGTTTAAGGCCCCAATGTAGTGAATGACCAGTAAGGGAAGCGATACATCTTTCTTTGTCTAATTTGGTGAAGCTTCTCCTATTTCTCTTATTTCTTGATTTCTTGATTTCTTGCTTTCATCATGCTAATATGATGTTCATGAATGATAATAACGTTAAGATGCTATAATTGGCACATGACAATTTTTGTATTAGAGCATTAGATCTTTTCCCAATCAGATTTGGTGGTTTTCTTGAAGTTATGTTAGAGTTTCTATTGACTAATTAGCTAGTTTTCTTGATTTTTTAATTTCGAGATTTCTACGATTCAACTTCAGACCTGTTAATGAATGCTTTTTGTATGATTTGTTGTTTTAGATTAGTAGCCCCCATAGTACCACGGTTCATCATAAATAAATAAATAATTAATTAATTAATATTTCATAAATAATGAACTAAAAAAAATATAAAAATTATTTAATTAATTAATAACTACACGGTTCACCACGGTTCTGGCCAAAAAAATTTGAGAACCGTACGGTTCTCAGAACCGTGGTGCGCCCACGGTTCATTAATTCTATGGTAGCCCCTAGTCTTAGCTTTTGGGTGGTACTCATTTTTCTTGATTTGGAGCTATGTATTTTGGTGAAATCATTTCAATTTTAGTTAATTGTAATTTTGCTGTCTGTTTTTCTCTATTTTTGGCTGTAATTTTGGTTGAATCTGCCAGATCTAAGGTCAGTAGAGTTATGTGTTAGCTTCAATCTGAACCAATTTTTACTTAGTTTGTTTAACATTTGGCAAAGTTATGGAGTTTCTTGTGGTGGCATTGTTTGTTGGAAATTTTACTAGTGTCTTGGGAAAGTGGGAGAGACAATAGTGTAAAGAAAGATAATTTTGAAACCAGATATTTGGCATGAACCAAAACTTGAAACCAAATTTTTGATACCCAGGGTGAACATGACTTTCGATGAACTAGATTTTTTGGATAATACTAGTTTGCGAACTAGTTCTTTTGGAAACAAGGTGAACATGGTTCTTTGGAATCAAATGTTCGATTTTTTATTTGCCATGCAGGCCACACCCTCCTCTCCTGTTGACGTCATTGAAAATTGAAACAAAAACATAGAATATAAACAACCTATTTGCCTCGCAGCCTTGCACCAATGCCCTCGCACATTGGTGCCCTTGCATCCCCTCTTGAATCCTCCCCCCCCTCGTGAGCACCACCTCCCTACCTCACCACCTCGTGAGTGCCTAACACTGTCTTGGCGATCTGATGGATGCGACATTATATTTGCAACCTGTTCTCACCTTTCCTTGAATACTTGCAACTGCCCTTGCAGCCACTCACCATCCTTGCCACCCTTGCCATTGTGGTGCCCTCACCATCTGCCCTCACCCCTCACTCCTGTACTTGCACACAATCTTGTCCTCACTACGAGTAACGACATTTTAAGAAAAAAATGGCGAGCACATAGCAGAGGTCATGAGAATAATCTTTATAAAAATGTTTGACAATATTTTTAAGGTCTTCGACGGTCCTAGATCTTTGACTCCAAGCAACCAATATTTTTTTTACAAAGGCTCTTTCTTTAAATATGCAACATTATTCTCAAACTTTCATATCTTCCTTGTTTCACCTCAGATTTTAATATTGTAAGAAACAAATATGATCAATGCCCAACACTGAGTAGCCATGAATACTTATGTAAAACTCCCCCTCCCTCCTTTCCCCTCGTTCTAAGTTTTTCAATGCTTATTTTTCTTTTACCAAAATTTAAACTCTTATAACTTCTTTATTTGAGTCCAGATTTTCGTGCTGTAAAAAGCAAAAGTGATTAGTTCAACTTAAAGAACAATATGGGACCTAAAAGATCGGGCAATACTAAAGATCCTACTATTAGTGATGTGTACATTGGTTCTCGAGAAGATATACAAATCTATATGAACAAGTAAACATCAATCACAAGAGGAAGAAGATGGACTGCAAGAAGCTATGCTTCATAAACTGGAAATTGAGATAACAATAGAGGTGGGCGCCCATATGCTCTTATATCCTGTAGTCGATCTTCTATCTTCTGCATTTCCTGCCCAGTCAGCATCAACAAAACCCTCAAGCTTTATTTTTGTTCCTTTACCATAATAAATGCCATACCTGAGTGTCCCTTTGACATAACGCAAAATCCTTTTTGCCGCTTTCCAATGACAAACTTTTGGTAAAGACATGAATTGACTCACCATGCTCACTGCATATGAAATGTCTGGTCGTGTAGTCGTTAGATAGATAAGACTACCTACAAGCTGCCTATAAAGTGGTTCATTTACACTTCCAAAATTTTCCTCTTTTGTAAGCTTTACATTTGGATCATAAGGTGTAGAAATGGACTTACAATCAAGCATGTTAAACTTCTTGAGTAACTCTCTTGCATACTTTGCTTGTGATATGAAAAGACTTGATTCTTGGTAAAGAAACCCAGCTCCTTAAAATCTTCCCTAGACATCAAGTTTTGTCTTCGTAACTCTTCTTGAAGTAGCAAACCATTCAAATCATCGAATCTCGGCGATCTCTCCCTCAAACTCAGTGTCATAACAAAGTTTCGATATTGAAACGGTAAGCTATTCAAAACAATTTGTACAAGAGTATTGTCAAGTACAATTTCCCCTATAGAAGACAACTGATCTCTTAGATCCTTCACCCTTGTAATAAAATCTGTAATGGATTCTTCTGATTCCATTTTCAAGGTATGAAGTTTGTTATTCAAGAACAAAGTTCGAGACTTACTCACCGTTTCATATGTATTCCTAAGAATATCCCATGCATCCTTAGGCCCTACTGCATTCCTGATCAAAGGGATAACCTTATCCTTCACGGATAAGTTGATGATATGATGTGCACGTTGCACCCATTTCTCAAATGCCCTTCTATCTTGATCATTGAGATCGTGAGCCATCACCTCTTGTCCCATGACAATTTCCCAATAATCTTTGTCCTAAAGTATATTCTGAAGTTTGAACTTCCACAAGCTGTAGTTAGATCCATCTAACTTGGTTGACTCCGGTAAAACAGATTCATGCAGACTCCCCATCTTTGTCGTACAAAAAATGATAGGATTTCTACTAGGAATCTGATTGCATGCAACAATCTATTAATTGTCGCCTTCCCTGGATAGCACCTGTCCAGATACTATCTGCCTCAGATTTGCCTGTCTCCTGTCCTAGATAGAACCTGTTTGGTTCTGACCTGTCCAAGTTCTGCCGCCCTCAGATACCACCTATCTGATCGCTGCCTGTCTGGTTGATGCCGTCCTCAGCTGTTGCCCCCCTCAGATGCTGCCGCTATCCAGACCTGTCCAGGTGCTGCTGTCCTCAGGTAGAACCTGTCCTGGCTGCTACCTTCACTAGCTGCTGCCACCTTCAGATGAACCTGCACCACATAAAACCTGCACAAGATAAAACCTGCCCTTAGATTAAATCTGCACCAGTTCTGACATGCTGTTTAGGTGCGCTTGCACCAGATCTGTCTGCACTAGAAAACGCCTGTTCTGTTGTTCTGGATGCTGCCTCCCTCAGATCTGCCTGATTGATACTGCTGCTATCCAAAAGCTGCTGCCCTCAGTAAACGCCTGCTCCTGCTGATTTCTTTCCAGGTACTACCTGTGCTAGATGTGACTTCCACCAGAAAAATCTACACAGGATGGCGCCTCCACCAGATGCGAGCTTCACCAAATAGCACCTCCACTAGATGCGATCTCCACCAGTAAAACCTATAGTGCTGATCTTCTCCTTCCTTCCGTAGATCCCGATCTTAACGAGATGGCTCTGATACCATGATAGAATTCAGAAATCGGAGTAAGCTAATCTTATTAGTACTCACACAAAACATCAATCACAAGAGGAAGAAGATGGACTGCAAGAAGCTATGCTTCATAAATTGGAAACTGAGATAACAATGGAGGTGGGTGCCGATCTGCTCTTATAGAGACTGCCCAAAAACAAAAGCAAAAGCTATCCTTCTACAATAGCAATTGGAATGCTAATTATGAAGTCTTACTAATAGAAACTATGCTATCTTAGTTAAAATAGATTTCTATACTATTCTAGCAAAACTGGTACTAATTTAGGTACCTATACTAAAAATAGATAGTACCTATACTAGCCTTCACCTTTGATAGCCTGTGTACCAAGTGAACATCTCTTTTGCTACTGTAAGGCGTATAGGACTCGAAGCAGCCGATATGGCTGCTGGACATGTGCTGTGTGGCTCCGGAATCCAGAAACTAGGAGCTGTTGCTTGATGCTTCTTGGTGGATAGTCATGAATGCATCATGATCCGCTTCTTGGTTGGGTTGTGGTGCTTCTGCAACTGCATTTGCCATTTGATTCGATTGCCCCTTGTTGTTCTTGGCTTGTAGTATGCGGCAATCTTGAATCTCGTGGTTGGTTCGTTTGCAGTATCAGCAGAACAACTTCTTCCTTGTCAACTGGTATTGCTCTTGACGCTGTGTCGGCTTCTGGTTTTGCTTTGATTGCTTCGGTTCTTTCTTCTTCTGCTTAGTCGAGCTTCTATTGGTCTACAGGGCGTGAGAGTCGACAATTGAGGAACTGGAGGGTTTGTTCCTCCTGGTGTCTTCCTGCAACAATATTGTGATGACTCTTGAAAGAGTCAGTTCTGGGTATGTCGTGATGATCATCACCCAACTGTCGTATGAGTTTGGCAAGCTTGAAAGCAGTGTCATTACTGCATCTTGATCATCTATGACTGATCCGACAACGACCATTTGCTTCAGCAGATTCTTGAACTGGTTGATGTGATTCTGTAGGGAATCACCATTTGTCATCTTGAGGGAGAAAATTTTCTCCTGAGATGTAGCTTGGAAGCTACGTCGCCCACTTCGTACAGGGTGCTCAAGATGTCCCAGACTTCCTTGGAGGTCTGAGCTTCAGACACATGGCCGATTTGCGTATCTGATATGTTGAAGATGATCAGCGCGAAAGCCGTTCCATCCTGCAGCTTCCATCGGGAGATTGCAGCATCGTCGGCTTCGGGTCTTGCCTCTGCACCTGTGACAACATCATACAACTCCTTAGCCATTAGCACAATTTTCATCAATTTCCATAGATGGTAATTGGCTCCATTGAGCTTGTCCACGATGGGACTGGATCTCCCTTGGGAATCCATGTGGAAGTTAGTCTAAGTGACAGTAATAACTATCAGTGACTTAAGAATGAAAATCTAATGCTATTTACAGAACAAGAAAACAATTATTCTATCGGCTAATAGAATCAGGTTCTGTGGGAAGCTTATCAGGCTATAAAAATAGCTTTGAGATAAAACCGCTTCTGATACAATGTAAGTATTAGATTAAGGAATCAGATGCGCTCTGATACCATGCTGGGGAAAAGGTCCGAAGACTCGGACGTGTGAACAATCGGATTGGAACGATTCTACTATTGCGCGGAGGCAGTGATCGACTAATTACCTCGGTGCGTGCACTACAACAACAGTAGGCGAACACAAAAGTAAAGTAGAGCTTAATTGCGTGGTTGTTTGTGGAAGTGGAAGAGTAGACAATTAGACAAAGCAGTAAGAAAGTCAGACAAGAAGACGAAGTAGTGTAAACATACAAATCTGACAAGAACTCTGACGCAATAAAAGACAGTGATGAATTCAGATTAATGTATAGAAATACAAGTCAGATTAATGTTATGAGCACAAGACAATAGCGGATGAAACCTCGTGCTCAGGAAGCTAACTCCGCTCCGTAAAAGCTATGAGCTTATTACTGACAATCAGTCTGAAAGAAAAGAATCGATGCATGAAAGCATCTACAGTGTCTGTCTCTCTGTAAATCACTATAATTGACCCACTTACTTAATTAGATTACATTTGTCATCTATATACAATTTACTTTTGTGCAGATGAGTGTACAAAGAAGATGGCGTGGAGCCGTTGTGCCGTCTGGAGGAGATCGTGGCTGTTGTTGTCATTGTCCAAGTCGTTGCATAGTACAGGAAGTGGGCGTGAGAAGGCTTCGACTACTCGGAGTTGAGCGAGTCGTTGCCGTGGCCGATTAAGTTGGGATAGTCAATAAGTCGGACTCCCCGATAAGTCGGCCAAGTCGGGCTTCCCGGATAAGTCGGCCAACTCCGACAAGTCGGGTGCGATTCTCTTGCCTGTCGTCAGTAATAGAGTATTTCTGCAGACTGTGCGACAATGCATGTAAAATTGCAGCGACATGAATGGAACTAGATTAACATGGGATTTAGGAGAGTAGAGGTTATAAATCCAACAACTAGGTCCAAGGAGGTGCTTATGCTTGAAAATTGAGAGCAAAATCAGGAGCCACCCTAAAATGACTGCACATAGTATTCTCTACCAGTAACAGCTTTGCGGGGGGGGGGTCTAGAAGTAGAGAGGCCAACTACATCTACATGTGGTGTAGATGTGCCGACCTTTGGCTCTGTCTCATCCTGACCTGAGGTGGATGCATGATGCCTAGCAGCTGATCTTATTGCAGCAAAAGAAATTGAAAAACATTTAATCACTACAGTCTACAAGTGACAGTCACATTCATCATGCAGATTGCAAAATTCAGAGTTCAAAAGCAAAAGTTTAAAGAATCATATAACAATACTGTACGTACTATGGTGCTCACCTGCAGTGACCGTTGGAGGAATGATCTCTCTCTGAATTGCTCCTGGTCTTTGAATCATGCTCGATGTGCATGTGGGCATGCTCCGATCTCATAGCCACACAAACAAAAGAGATGCGCTAGAATATGCATTGG
The DNA here is from genome assembly GCA_029204225.1 of Diphasiastrum complanatum. Lineage (NCBI taxonomy): Eukaryota > Viridiplantae > Streptophyta > Lycopodiopsida > Lycopodiales > Lycopodiaceae > Diphasiastrum > Diphasiastrum complanatum. The sequence goes on from CM055101.1 coordinate 31,218,499, forward strand.
ACCAGCAACAAATCACGATTCGTGGAAACACTACTTGTGGTGTGAAAGAATTTGAGGGAACCCTGCAACCATATTTAATTTCCTCAACTCCTGTAGATTGTTATAATTTGAATGTCTGAAGCTCTCACGCCATAACATACTTGTCATACCAGTATTTGCAATTCCTTCTTGATGACTCATGTCCTTGTTAGAAATTAATGTTCACAGTTTACCCCTAGTGTTGTCATTTTGGTTAATTAGGATTATTGGGCCACGAATGCGTACTAACTAGTCAAGTTATAATTTAGTTAGACTCAAGGTCGAGATTCTAGTGCTTGATTTGGAGCACAAGTTTTGTTATAGATAGATCTTGGTGCTTTTACCTTATATAGAGACATCAATTGGGCAATTGCTTTAAGGTTGTTTTTTGCTTTTGCTTTTGCATTTGCTTTTCGGCATAAACCAAAGTCTATTAAGTATGTAGTGCGCCCTAGCTCATTTGCAATGGGACATAGTTGGAGTTTCTCATCATTTGTGTTCTCTCTCATGTGTTTGGCTATTGTTTCATTAGAATAGGAATCTTGCCTTGGTTTACTTGTATGAGCAAGTCAGTTTTCTAATAATCCTGAGCTTGAAGTTAGACCTTGAGTCTAACTAAATTCTAACTTGACTTGCGAGAACACCTTCAGCTACCACTTCATTGTTCTTCTTCTCGATAAGACATCGTTCTTCATCAAATTGCACAATCATGTGTTGCTTTGCAATAACTGAATTTGAGACTAAGTTCTTCTTTATGCTAGATAAATAACATCCTTGCTATCACCAACCTTTCATGAAGTTAATTGAATGTGTACCTTCCCAACACCTTTAATATCATAAGTATAGTTGTCCCCCAACTTGACATTAGGGCCATCATCTAGATAACCAATCCCGTCGTGGTGTCATATGCTTTGATGCACTTGATTTGATAAGCCAACATTCTTCTTCCCTTGAGAAGTTACATGAAGATATCGATGCCAAACACAATTCACAATTGCCAAGAACCAAAAGCACTTATCTTCGTATAAAGTCCTTCTTCAGCAAAATTTCCTACCTGTTTCTTCTTATTGAACTTGTTTTTCCGGCATTCTTTGGCGTAATGACCCAGCTTACCGCAAATAAAGCAATTTCCTTTCTTGTTTGATTTGCCTTTTCTTCACCTTCCAGTTGGTTTGATTGATTTGTCTTTTCCCAATTTCCTTGTTGATCATGTTACCTTTTCTTTCCTTGCTTTTTTGCTATAAATGCTTGTTCCTTAAGATTACCCCTATTCATAAGATTTTGTCATCTCATTTCCTCTTGTAATAAAATAGCATTCAGCTCGTCAAAACTAGGCTTAGTCTCTTGTAGAGATAGCATCATGACAAAATTTTGATATGCATGTGGGAAGCTATTAAGCACAATAGACACTATGGTAGAATCAGGTACACTTTCACCAAATGCTATGAGTTGACCCTTGAGATCTTTCACTCTAGTACAGTTGTCTGTCATCGATTGCCTTGTGTTCATTTTCAGTGTTTGAAGTTTATTTAGTAGAATCCGTGATTGATTGATATTCTCTTACAGATTTCTGAGAATATCCAAGCTTCCTTGGGTCCAGGAGCATCCTTGATATGAGTAATTATCATATCTTTAATTGATAAGTTAATAATATACTCTGCCTTCCTTTTCCGTTTTTGATACTCTCTCGATTTGCTTTTAGTGTTAGAAGGAAATTCGGTGCCCGTAACAATTTCCCAATATTCTCAATCCATGAGAATATCTTGCATTTTAAATTTCCAAATACACAAGTTATTGCCGTCAAGCTTAATACATCATTCAAAAAAATTCCTTAGTTAGCGCCCTTCTAATTTATGTAGATAACCCTCAAATGATCAATATGTAGACAACACGTAATGTTGTCCTTCAAATCTGTTTGACTAGGTTCAAAACTGCTCCTCATTGGTTGTGGAGTTTTGATGCCCTAATTTATAGGTCTCTCTAACTACTTGCTGAAACCCTTTGTTGTCCTAACAGATCAGATACCCTACCAAAGTATGTGGGTAAACTTTACTAGCTGGTTGCCCTCAAAATGGGCACTGCCTTTAAATCAAAAAATAAAACAAAGCGTGCTGCTTGGAGTCTCTCTATCAAGTTCCAATTGTTGTCAACCACAAATTCCTTCCATGTGCTGATGATGTCATATAGATCTTATCCTTCCTGCGTGCGAACAAAAGAGTTCTGTAGACCGACAAATAGCGATGATTTTCCAGTGGTATTCTAGCAATGATCTGATTTTAGTAGTAAACTAATTCCATTCAGCAATCTACAAAGACAGGCTGTTGTCTAGCAATATGTAAATACTTCGTTTTGGTGTCTCCACTTGCATGCAACCACGATTTCCAGTAGAAACCTGATTGGTGACCAACGAGCTGCAACAATGGCTCTCAAACAACTTTGATAATTTGGCTGATCTGGCAGAACCTTTCCCCTCTTGTACAAATTTGATAGCTGCCTGGCAGTTTTATGTAGATGTGCTCCTCTTCAATAGTAGCGATTCCTAACCAACATTCCCTATTTAGCAGCCAGGGCTCTCGAATAATGATTTGATCAGTAGTGCTCTCTCTCCGAGGATGTCCTTTAGTAGTCAACAAATCTTCTCAGCAGTTGTCTTTCAACAACGTCTCTGTCATTGCAGCAGATAGCTCTCGTAGCCTCTTAATGACTAGTAGCACCCCACTGTCTCACATCTGAACCTGCTGGCGCTCTTATACTATATAAATTTAATGCTCAATTCCTAGTTAGGAGTGTACTAATCATATTGGCACTCACACACCAATGAAGACCAAATTGAGAGATTAGTAAGCAATAGATTAATTGAAAAGAAGAGCTGTAACTCACTACAAATCTATGAAGGTGGGCTCATACAAAATTGCCAACATTACCTAATCAAATGGAAAGGGTTGCCATTTGAAGACAGTACACAGCAAGAAGATTCTTATATGAAGAGGTGGCCTGAGATATTGGAATTTGCCAAAGGACTTTCAGAGCATGATACTTGACCAAGAGTCACATGGTCTTCATTTTGGAGGACAAAACTGCTTAAGTAGGGGGAGTGTCATGTCTTGCATGTGATTAGCCCATGTGCTCCATAATAAGTATTGCTGAATACAGCCATGGTGCTAAGTCAAAATAGGACCACGGGATAGGATAGTTTACAAGAAGGCTTGAACAATCGTGCTATATTTATAAATAGTGGGACATATAGTAATGGTTGTACAGCCCAATTCTGACTAAAATGGCCCCAAACTCAAATTAGAGGCACCAAGGACTACTATAAATAGAGCAGGTTGTGCTAAATTTGGAGGCTATTCTACATTTGTCTTATTTTAGGTTTCTATGTGATCTGAAGCTTCTCTTTGAGAGCTTTCATGATGTTCTTGGTTCATGTGCCTACCATCACATGAGAGCTTGACTATGTTCCCCCAATTTAATGAATAATCAATAATGGCCTGATTTGGTGAAGCTTCTCCTATTTTATCTTGCTTTCATGATGCTAATTTGATGTTTATGAATGATTATAGTGTTAAGATGCTATGATTGGCACATGACATGAAGTTTGGACGTTGATGCCTATTACTAAGGATTTTCCTTAGGAACGGGTACGGAATCATACCTTGGGAACGACTGTTCCATTGCTATGGTATGTTTGTAGGAACGGGATCCTGAAATCTACACATCAATTCTTAGAAACGATCCTGAAAATGTGATAACCTTAAAACCTAAACACGGTCTTGAAAGCATCCTGAAAACACGATCCTGATGACTGAAATCATTTTGAAAACGTGAAAATGGACCCTTTTTTTGCCGGATACTATGCACTATACAGGTCATGTTTTGGCCAGATTTTGATTTTGATAGATATTAATTACGTGTCAAAGAATATATGTTGGCATTGTGAAAGGTTGTAATAAGGCCTATGTTTTTTATTCGATCTACTATCTTCAACCATGTTAGTTATAATTGTCAAAGAATTTTGTTTGATTACTAAGCTTTTCCGATGGTAGAAATTGTTTTCCTTGTGTCACTAGATTTGATGATACACTAGATATGATGATAGTAATTGACCCATCGTGTCATTCAAAAGATGCACAGCTCCGTCTCACCAATTTAGGTGGACAACAATAACATATCCAAATATTCATATAGAAAGCTATTTCTAACCAAGGCATTAGCTTGTCTTCTGAATTACGCCTCAAATGTGTAAGGTAGCTTGTATCTATTATGATATATCTTACTTGAATATCTATAACAACTGTACCCAAAAGTGCAAGTCCCATTGCTTGTATGGGCTCTAGAATTGGATGTAAAGGCAGTCTGTCCATCTTCGACAAACTTTGCGCAAGTTGTTACAAAATTATTAACATTTCTGAACAGTGTTGCCCACCACTATTTGCTCTGTTGTTATCTAACTGCAAGGTCCAAGACGTACTTGATGCATAAGTTCAATGATAGATTCCTATTATGCAGGTTTTATATTTTGTAAGTTTTATGGCTTTTTATATCTTTAGAGTCAGGGGAATCAATTTTATGCTGTTATTTTAGGTTTTAACTACTTTTTTTAGTTTTTTTTGAAAAAAAGAAATCTGTCCGAAACTCTTGTTTTGGAATGCAAATGCAGCAAAATGCGTTCTGCTGCATCTTTGATGTGGACATATATTTGTGCTTGTGACTTGCACCTATTCTAGGCTGTTGATGGCATGTGGAGGGATGTCATATCATGCCGCAGAACGCTGTCCCAGAAGAGTTTTTTTTATTTTGGCAATGTGGTTTTTAATTAGTATGAAAATTTATAGGGGATCTGATGGTGATTTTTCGAAATTTGCTTAAACACTAGATGGACCCTATTTTTATCAGGTACTATTAATTGTATCGACCCTTGATTAAATAGTTGCAATTTTTTTTTAAGTACATTCTTTTGGTTTTCATGGCTAAAAACATTTTAATAAATGTCTTTTCAATTCATAGACAATATATATAATTTATATGTCATGTATATATAATATCAAAGTACCCCACGACACATGTGCCGTGGAGGGGTGGTGCCGTACCGCGGAACACGTGCCATGGTACGACACCTGCTTTATTTTAATTAATTTATTTATTTTTTGGTTATTTATACCAAAAAATGACTAAAAATAAACAGGTGCCGTGGGTGCCAGTTCCAGGTGCCGTGGTACGACACTTGGAACTTTGATATATTCAGTTCCACGGCACCTACGGAACCCGTGTCGTGGTACGACACTTGAAACTTTGATATATATATATATATATATATATATATATATATATATATGTCTTTAAGGAAGTGGATGGCGGACCGAATGCGCGTCTAGACGCGGACGCGCCAAAGGTGCGTCCGCGTCCGCGTCCCCGGACGCGTCCGTTTTTTTTTTGTTAATATATATTTCAGACATGAGGGTCCGGGCTGGACATGGGCAATCTGCGTCCACGTCCGTGTCCGCGTTCGGTGTCTGGACCCGAACACGTCCGACCCCTCGGACACAAGGTCGGGGACGCGTCCTTTTTTTGCTTTTTTAACCCTAATTAACAATTTAACACTAATTTTTTTTTAGAAAAACCAAAAAATAGGGTGGACACGTCCACCCCCGGACGCGCCCTTGGCACGTCCGCGTCCACCATCCGCTTCCTTAGAACTCATCTACCACAGACAAGCTGAACACAGTTGCGGCAGCATTCTCCCTGGCTTCCATGCTCTTCCCTGTATCTAAGTCTAAGGAAGCGGACCCTGGATGCGGCGTTAGGGGTGCGTCCGCGTCCGGACGCATCCCCCATTTTGAATTTTTTTTTTCAAAAAAAAAAAAAAATACAGGCAGGTGCCCACGCTGTCTTCCATCCCAAAAGCAAAATAAAAGCAATTTATGGCCCCTGTTTTTCCCCCGGAATTTATTATCAGAGGGTGTCTGGCACCCACCTGCCCCCTAATTACCTATGCAAAACTGTGTCATTCACTACAGAAAACCACAAGACCTACACACTACTGTCTCGGTTGATGAATCGGTTTCTCCCCAGATGAACTTCAAGAGCTTACTAATTACTTATGGCACTACTTCAACATGCTGCTACATGCGGTCGAAATTTTGCGTACCAACACGGGGGCTCTGAAACATCTCCCAGTTTTCAGGTCCTGACCGGACAAAGTGTCTTTGGAGCCCTGTTTAACGTCGAACTTCGGACGGACGTTGCGGGCCGACCGTCGGTCGTTTCCTTGTCCTGTCTGTTCCCACAGTATTCTTGGACCATTTTGTCGATTCCAAATTTTCTGATCTCGTCCCTCACGACGTGTCCTTGAAGCCCTATTGAACGTCGAACTTCGGATGGACGTTCTGGGTTTTTCGTCGGTCCTTTCCTCGTCTTGTCTGTTCTGACAGGCTCCTATCGAGGTTGTCCACTAGCCGAAACAGACGGCACCTGAAACGGATCTCGTTCGAAGAAACGGGGCCGTCGGACAGAAAGCTGCAAAACTAGTCCATTTCGATTGACGAATTGCGTTTCTGTCCCGTCGAACGAGCATTTTGACCGGACGATACCCGAATCGAGCCAGGCTCGGTCCCTTGGGTTCGTACCCGCTTCACGAACCTGTGGACTGTATTCCTGGACCATTATTACATTCTAGGAAGGCTTAAGTGCATGCTACACAAGTGCTGCTTTGATGTTGAATCTGCACACACTTGTGGTGCAATGCCTACGACACAATGAGGACGTGGGGTGAGGTTGATGATGTTTATGGATGTGGTTATGATGATTATGGTTGTGGCTTGTTTTGATGGTTATGGCTGTGGGGTTCTCTCTCTCTCTCTCTCTCTCTCTCTCTCTCTCTCTCTCATCTTGCACGGAGCAAACCATTTCTGACTAACCATTCAAATTTCACAGAGCTAATCATATTGTAAGCAACCACGATAAATTAGCCATGACACAAATAGACTGTAAAAAAATATATACATCTCATCTGATGCCACTATACATGATGCTAAAATGTGTGTCAGTATCTACAAGTCTGTGCTAAAAAAATCATCCCTCTGCATGCCAGATGCATCTGCAGGGGTGTCAAATACAAAGTCTGGCTGGGAGTCTGGAGGCATCTGGGACTCCTCTAAGTCTGGGCCAACGCCTGCCAAGAGACGACTAGAAAAATCATCAGTGCGCGGAATGAGAGGCACACATGAAATGAGCAAAAAAAAAAGAAGCATCTTGAACAAGCCAAAAAATAAGTAGCAGCTTACCTGCTGAATGTGCGGAAAAGGGCAGTCATGCGGCGCTTGCGTGTGACGAAGTCCACAACCGCAAGTGCCCTTGTGAGAATCTCATTGACCCAAGGCAGGCGCTCGATGGAATGCAAGAGGAGGTCCAGTGAGTGTGCGGCACATGGAGTCCACACAATGGAGGGGTAGTCTGCCATAAGAAGCTCCCCCATACTGCGGCAGTTGGACGCATTGTCCTTCACAACCTTTCGCGATACGTTCACACGATCAGTTCACAACTTGGAAACACATTGCAATCAATCGAAAACTACGCAAAACTATTGTATCAACATTAAGCAATAAATGACCAAGCAACTAATGAAAGAAGATTATACCTGGACAACGCGTTGTGGCCCGACCTCCTCTATCACTGCGCAAATGATGCTGTAAATGTACTCGGCCGAATGCACTCTCCCTGCCTCGGAGGCGTCGATGCTGCGCAAGAACATGGAACCGTAACAACTAGAAACAATCACGTTGATGAGTGGATGTCTGCGACGATCAATCCACCCATCAGCCATGATGGAACAACCGTATCTATCCCAAGCCTCATGCAGTGCGGCCAGTCTCTCTCTGACTGATGCAACCCGGTCTTGGAGCAAAGGGCCGCGTAGTGCGTCGGCTGTGGGTGGTGTGTAGCCGGGCCCGCAGACTGCAACTTTCGAGATAGCCTCTCGAAAGATGCGAGATGATGCCATGATAAAGGGGAGGTTCAGGTCATAGAACATCTGTTCTATGGTCCTGGTGGCCTCTTTGTGCTGCCCCTCTCTGAAAGATCCCGGCATGGACATCTGTCTGGTGCCTCGGGATGTGGATGGCTGGGAGGATGTGGATGGACGATGCAGATCTGGAGTTGGTGGCATAGGTGCAGGTGCGGAAGCGGAGGATGTGGACGGGCCGTGCAGATCTGACAGTGATGGCACAGGCGTACGTGCAGCAGTGGAAGCTGTGGATCCATGGGGAGTACTGGCGGAGGGGGTACGGGTGGCTGTGGCGGAGGCGGATGTGACGGTGGGGGTGGGGGCGGTGGCGCTGGGTGTACCAGTGGCAGGGTAGGTGGCAGTGGGTGCACCAATGGAAATAGAGTCCACGACATCTGTGGACGGCTCGCCGGGCTCAACAACTGGCTCAGAATATGCCTCGAGAATGCGAGCCCTCTCTGCAGCGGGGATGACCATAGAAATGCCGACCCCGTAGCGTCCCCCCGTGGGTCGGACTTGCAATCCCCCCAAATGTGCTCGAACCCGAGAGGCGTTCCCTATGAACTGCTTTCGACAAAAAGGGCAACGCCACTTTTTGTCGGGCATCAACTCCACCTCATCCCAAATGGGACGAGCGGCCATATCTCTCTCTCTCTCTCTCTCTCTCTCTCACGCACACACACAAAGAAGCATGCAAATCTAATCTCTCTCTCTCTCTTCTCCTAGACCCCAAACCCAAGCACCCTAAATCCTAAACTCACACACACACCATGTTTCGTACACGCGTGCACACACACAAATCCTCTCTCTCTCCGTCCCTCACTCTCTTGTCTCTTCCTCTCTCTCTCTCTCACACACAAATCACCATACACACATCTATATGCACACAAATCAACAATATCCACACACACACACACACACACACACACACACACATAAATTATCACACACACACACACACACACACAAACACCATAGCTCTCTCTCTCTCTATGCCTCCCCCTCACTCTCTCTCTCTCTCTCTCTCTCTCTCTCTCTCTCTCTCTCTCTCTCTCTCTCTCTCTCTCTCCCGCTCTCTTTCTCTCCTCTCGGGCTTCAGGCTTCTGCAGAACAGCTCGCTGCCCACGCCCTTTTTTTTTTTTTTTTTTGAAAAAACGCGTCTGGGGCCCGGACGTGTCCAGCCAAAAAAAATTAAAAGAAAAAGGACGCGTCTGACCCCGCGTCCGGGGGTCAGACGCGTCCGGGTCCGGGCGTTGGACGCGGACGTGGATCGGGCATTCCGGCCCGGACCCTCGTGTCCAATCTAAGGTAGCGGACCCCGGACGCGAACGCGCGTCCGGACGCGCTTTTTTAATTGTTTTTAATGTTTTAAGTGTTAAAAAAATATATATAAAAAAAAATGTGGACGCATCCGACCCTGCGTCCGGGGGTCGCACGCGTCTGGGTCCGGACGCTGGGCGCGGACGCGGATTGCCCGTGTCCGGCCTGGACGCGCATCCTTGATATTATATATATATATCTAAGGAGGCGGACGTGGACGCAGACGCGGACGCGCGTCCGCGTCCGCGTCCGCGTCCGGACGCGTCAGGGGTGCGTCCGCGTCCAGCCGCGTCCGATTTTTTTTTTTTTTAATTTTTTAATTTTTTTTTTAAAAAAATTAAAAAAAAAAATGGCGTTTGGACCCCGGACGCATCTTTTTTTTTTAAAAAAAAATTTAAAAAAAAATTGGACACGTCTGACCCCTCGTCCAGGGGTCGGACGCGTCTGGGTCCGGACGCGGACACGGACGCGGGCATTCTGGATATATTAAAAAGAAAGAAAAAGAAATCTAAAATAGCATCCACAATCATGCCAATTCAATTCAATTTTGCAAATTATCAAGTCTGCAGGGAGTACTTATCAGAATCTATTTCTTGATTGGCTACTGGAGTTCGTAGATAAGCTGGGTCATGTAGTTATCATATGTTGAATTATGACACACTGTTTTGATCCCTGACAGAGATTTGTATATGTTCAAGTCTCATGCTTCAATATGCTGCCAGAACCTGCAACGAAATGTTTATTTTTGATGGCATTCGGTCTGACTCCTTTACTGTTCGGTTGGAATTTTTGCAGGTTGTTGATTTAAAAGACATCCTTTTTGAACATGATGCGTGTGGTGTAGGCTTCATAGCAAGTTTAAAGAGTGAACCTTCTCATGAATTGATAGAGGATGCACTTACAGCATTGGGTTGTATGGAGCATCGTGGTGGTTGCAGTGCAGACAATGATTCAGGAGATGGAGCCGGATTAATGACCAGAATTCCATGGGAGCTGTTCAACAGTTGGTTCAAAGAACAGGGTCTTGCTGCTCCTGATGCAGGTACCACTGGTGTGGGGATGGTTTTCCTTCCCAAGGATGAAAACCTGCAGGTAGCAGCAAAATCAGGTCAGCAGTTGTTTTTTTAGGCCATTCAGGACCTACATCTTCTAGCCTCACATGAAAAAAGCACACTGTTTGTCAGGTGTCTTGGTGTGAATTGGATTATTTACTTGGTGTGCTTACTGTCATTCAGAATCATTCTATTGGATGGAACGTAATTGCACAATCTGGCATGTCTTTCCCCATTATCCACCGTTGCTTGCTGTAAATAGTCTTGAAGTTTCCGAGTTAACTAAATGTACACTCACAGTTTGCTTGCTTTGCCCTGATTATGTCCATAACAGTTGCCTAAACTGACAAAAAAGCATTACGTTAATTGACTGCCAAGAGATTTGAGTCGCAGAGGATTCAAGTCTTCCAGTTTTGGGTGTTTTACTTGGTTCTTCAAGGTTTCTTATGATCTTCTAGGCTTCTAGTTAATCTTGGTGCTTGCCATGGCTCTCATAGATGGCATCTATTGTGCTTTTGACAGCTACAAGTATAATCGCCACCGCTTAGTTTAACACAGGCTGTTATGTACATGCTGAAACTATTGAAATATTGGGCTATGGAAAGCAATGGGTTGCAAGTAGACAGCAGGTACTGATCAGAGGCCAAAAATGGTCATAAAGCACACGGGATAAAGGCATGCCCAAAGGTAGCTAGAGCTGCTTCAAAGGCAGTGATGACTGCCTAAATATACAGCAAAGGCTGCAATTAGGGATGACGGGCTTCACAGGCAGCCCATGATAAAGCCTGCAGAGCAGCAGGGAGGTTGGTCTGGCAAGAGAGAGAGAGAGAGAGAGAGAGAGAGAGAGAGAGAGAGGGAAGAAGAAGAAGAAGAAGAAGAAGAAGATTCATTAATGTCTTTTCCATGCCCTAAGGCATATAAGACAAAAAAAAAAAGCACATTAGAAAGATGGAACAAGGACGGATCAATGCCATCAAGCAAACTAACCAAATCAACTAGCTAATCAAGAAGAGATTTATGCCCAGGAATATATGGTACGAAGACGATTTACAAGTTCAACTGGGCATCTCTTTATTTCTCTAACTTTGATTCCCTCTCAAAATTCAAACTCTCATTGATTACAATAGGTTTACGATTTACAAATCGGATAATACCATCACGATAAATAAGCCGTTTACCAGTTGTTGTAGCTTCCTTTCTTGCCTTTTTTCGTTCTTGCACCTGGATGAAAGTGAGATCTTCATTCAAGTAGATTTTGGTGTTGTGCAACTTCGATCTTTGCTCTAACACTTTGCGACGATGAGATGTTGAAGTAAAGTGTCTAAGAAGGGTATCTGGATCGTTCTTAGGTCGCCAAGCAGTTTCCATACCTTTGGAGTGGTGCTGAAGGTTATCCTCCAAGAAAATCTTAGCCTCTCCAATAGCGTTTTTATGTTCTCCCAGATGGCCTTCAGTGAAAGTGGCTGAGATAAAAGAAGATAACGGAAGAATAGTAGGAGATGAACCTTTGAGTACATCTGTTAGAGTCCAGTTATGACTCTATCATGACCTCGGCACGGCCGGTTACCAAAGGGCCTGAGGCCAAGTATTGGCAAGGGCCGGTGACCGAGGAGGACATCTGTCCCAAGTTGGGACCGGTGCGTCACGAGCAGTGACCCGATGTGGCCGCCTGACAAGTTGTCAGAGATGCGGTGTGTCTTGACCGTCGGGACCCTAGCTGTCAGTCACGAGATGCTAGCCGACAAGTAGTCGGGGTGACCAAGAGGGTCACAGGTCTTTGGTGGGGCACGGGGGTGGTACCCTATGAGTCACTCAGTATTCACAGGTCACAGGGGCTAGGCATGCCAAGTGGACTGATCACCCACAGGTGGATGCCATGTGCCAGTTGACGGGAATAGCAGGTAGAAGGACTCAAGGAGGGGGTGCCTATGGTTGGGAGGTTCATTCTACACACCGGCTTTTAGGATTCACGAGCTTGGAGAGACTGGTTTGTGACAATTGGTATCAGAGCCTCGTTCTAGAGAGAGAAACGCTCGTTCTAGAGAGAGAAAACGTCGTTCTAGAGAGAGAAAGTGAGAAAAAGCTTGGTTTTTTCACCATAACTTGGTCTATAGTGCTCAGATTTGAGGGAGATCTGTCTCAGATCATTTCTACTGGGCAGTCGCTGTAGATCAGCAGGGATTTACGCTGCAAATTCTGAGATTTCAGAAAATTTCAAAGTTTTGGAGGGCCAGCGCATTTTTCCTGAAGGTTTTTCGCTCATAACTCTCTGGAACCTTCTCATATCCTGATCAGATTTTGGGAGCATGTTTCTAGCATCCATAGCGATCCTATAGAGCCATCATACGCCGGTTTTGGAGCAGATTTGCCTCTGTTTCACCAAAAAGTCGGTTTTCAAGCAAAAAACAGGTCAGATTTTTGGATTGGGCGTAACTTCTCCGATTTTTCTCCGCTTTTTGCTATTAAGGGTTCAGATTGGGCCTAGTAGGAGGGCGACCTACTGCCAATTGACCGTTCGTGAAAAGCTTTTGCCGTTTGGAAGAAATTTGACGTCAAACAGCCCGCTTTTTTCCTGTTTTTTTCGACTTTCAAGCCGATTTGGTGCCCAAAATAAGTTCTTTACCGACTTGTGTACCAGCGTGGGACGCAAGGGAAGTACTACTTGTCCTTGGCTTTGTTACTTTCCAGTTGCCTTTTGTCTCTTTCAGTACTAAATTGTCAATAGGCTGAACATTTCCTTTTCCTGACTGTGTTTCAATAAATGCAATTTCTAGCTTGATTTTGTGCTATCTCTGTTTTTGTTTTATAATGGAAGATGATAGAGTTGATATTCCGCTCACTCCACCCGTTGCTCTTCCATCACCACCACCCAACCCTGTGCTTAGTCCTGCCCATAATCCGCCTACAGTGCCTGCCCGTTCGCCTGCTGGTATTTCCCCTTCTGTGCAAGCTCGCATGGATAGTGTGGAAAAGACCGTCGCAGAGATGCGAATGATGATGGTAGCTGGTGGTTATGCGTCTTCCTCGCAGTATGCTCTGCTGTTCGTCCTATCTTACCTCCACTCTATCCAGAAGACAAAGATATTAAACCTACCCGTTTCGCTAGAAACACTCCCCAATGCAATATTGATATCGTAGATCAGTGGTTGCATAAGTGGGAGGAGTATTTTGATTTGAAACGGTCCCCAACTGATGAGGGTTGGCGGGTCCGCAAAGCTGCTTACAATTTCACTGATTTTGCTAACAGGTGGTGGCGCAAGTTGTTGAAGTCTAATCAGGCTCCATCCACCTGGCTTGAGTTTAAGCGAGCTTTTAGAGCTCAGTTTATTCCTCCACATGAGCATGTGTGTGTGACGGATGCTTGGCTTTTGCATCGTCAGAGGCAGTACATAGCGCAGGAATATGCTGATAAGTATCGTGAGACGCTTATCAAGATTCCAGAAGAGATTCCTGAGTGGCTGGTAGTCCACAAGTTCATATTTGGCCTTCGTGAAGAGTTGAGGCCTTCAGTGCTTAATGAAGGGTGCAAGACCTTAGAAGAGGCAGTTGCTACAGCTCTCAACTTTGAAGGTAATGTGCGCACCAAGGCTGAATCTGGAGCGCCAAGCTGGCCTCAGAAGAAGGGTTCGCGAAAGTCTTGCCAAGCTGGTCAGAAATGCTTTTCGCAGAAGGATCCTATCCAGATGCAGCAGACTTTGAAGTGCATAGAGGCATCTCCTATGGCTCGTCGTGCTTACGACAAGTCTCCCCTCAATCCTGAGCAAAAGGAAAAGGCCAAGAAAGACGGATTATGCTTTTTCTGTCTTGGCAAGCATCTTTTCAAAGATTGTCCTCGACGTACGGGCAAGAAGCTCCATACTATGCAACGTCAAGATGTACAAGGATGAGGAGATTTTGGAAGACTTATTAGTAAGCGACGATGAGTAGGCAGCCTATATAGTTTTTCTTTCTTTTGCATGTATAAAGTTTGGACATGAGGGTTTGTCTCATGTTTTTAAAGGGGGAGAGACCATCTGTTGAGGGTCCTCTTGTTACCTATATGCAAATAAAGAGAATGGAGATTCAGTATTTGTGGTTGTGTTATGTGAATATTGATTCCAGTTTTGATTGTTATGTTGGTAATTATCATATAAGCACACTCACTAATAAACCACAAGAAGCTTCAATTACTTTTGCATCCCTTAGTGCACATGCATTTGCATTACAGCCTGGATGTGACCCAGCAAGTGAGTTGAAGAAGTCCATCCGCACGCAGTTTAAACACGTGCTAATAAGTTATATGCCAGAGGGATTGCCGCCTAGTCGGAACGTTGATCATCGTATTGAGCTCGTTCCAGGGGCAAGTCCGGTATGTAGGCCTCCTTATAGGATGTGCCTAAAAGAGGAAGAGGAAGTCAGAAAGATGTTGGAGGAGTATCTCAAGATGGGGTACTTCTGTCCGAGTTATTCACCTTTCGCCTCTCCTATTTTACTTGTTAAGAAAAAGGATGGTAATTTCCGGACGTGTGTAGATTACAGGGGATTGAATAAGATCACTGTAAAGCACAGGTATCCGATGCCCAGGATTGATGATCTACTGGATGCGTTGCAAGGTGCAACCATTTTCAGTAAGATAGATCTCAAAAGTGGATACCATCAAATACGGATTCGAGATGAAGACGTCCAGAAGACGGCCTTCTGAACCCGTTTCGGTCATTTTGAGTTTCGGTTATGCCATTTGGGTTAACCAATGCCCCAGCCACGTTCATGATGCTCATGAACGATGTCTTGCGAGACTATATGGGCAAGTTTGTCGTCAATTTTATTGACGATATATTGGTTTTTAGTAAAGCGGTCGAGGAGCATGAGGTTCATCTCAAGACCGTATTGGGCAAGTTACAAGCCTCTATCTTGTATGCCAATGTTCAGAATACAGAGTTGTGTAAGACTCGTGTCGAGTATTTGGGTCACGTAGTGACAGTTGAGGGTATTTCGATTGACCCAGCCAAGGTGGCTGTGGTTAAGAAGTGGCCGAGGCCTGCCGATATACGCCAATTACAATCTTTCTAAGTTTTTGCAAGTTCTACTGGCAATTCGTTAGGAACTATTCCAAGGTAGCTGCTCCTTTGATGGACCAGTTACGGAAAAACAGCACTGTAGATCGGTGGGTTGCTGAAGCTCAGCACAGGTTTGAGAACTTGATGGAGGTGGTAGGTGCAGTGTTGAGCCAAGATGGTATACCCACACAGGAGCAAGAGCTGTATTTGAGTACATGCGCTCAAGGTGTGGAGACATTATTTATACGGCGCCGAGTTTTATGTGTACACAGATGATTATACTTTAAAGTATTTTGCACTCAGCCAGATTTGTAAGGCCGCCAAGCTTGGTGGGCCGAGCTGATGCAGGAATTTCATTTGGAAATTTGCTTCCGAGGAGGGAAGGAAAATGTGGTCACTGATGCACTATCGTTGGTACTGCATCAGATGAGCCTTGCCCGTAGTTGACAATGATCTCATGGAGGAGATCAAGAGGGCTCAACAAAAGGACCCACATTGTCAGTGTGTGTAGCCCATGCATGCAAGTTAGTCAACCAAGCGGAAGAGTCAACCTCGCCTGTCGCTTCCGTAGAGGAACACACCAGTACTTATTTGACATACACCGTGAAGGAAGGTATGTAGTTGAGAAAACGGAAAAGAATTCGTGCCAGACGTGAAGGATCTTCATCGTAAGATACTTCATGAATGCCATGTTAGTCCCTGTGCAGGGCACCCTGTTATTGATAAGACCAGTGAGCTTTTGAGAAGGCATTATTTCTGGCCACGATTGCAGCGGGATGTAAGAGAGTACGTCCAGCGTTGCACGACTTGTCAGGTGAACAAGGCCGAGAGAGTAAGTCCTCCGGGCTTGCTACATCTACTTGAGATACCTACAGGAAGGTGGGAAAGCATCTCTATGGATTTTATTGTTGGGCTACCCAAGACCCAGAATGGATTCAATTCCGTTATGGTAGTGGTAGACAGGTTTTCCAAGATGGCTCATTTCATTGCAACGACCAAGGTGGTCACAGCTCCGCAAGTGGCCGAGTTGTTTATTCAGAATATTGTCAGGTTACATGGTCTTCTGAAGTCCATAGTTTCTGACAGGGATCCCAAGTTTACGGGAAATTTCTGGATTGAGGTGTTCGCCAAGCTGGGAACACAGTTGCAGATGAGTAGCTCTGAGCATCCTCAGACGGATGGTCAGACAGAGCGAGTAAATCAGATCGGAAGATATGCTTAGGGCATATGTGAGTAGTACGCAAACAGACTGGGTAAAGCATTTACCGCTATTGGAGTTCGCGTACAATGATAAGAGACATGCGTCCACTGGATTGAGTCCATTTGAGCTCAATTATGGTTTCAAGCCATTGAGTCCTGCAATTATAGGGATTCCGCATAGGGTACCTAGTGCTGTAGAGTTTTTGGCTCAGATGCAGCAGAAGCTAGAGTTGGCACGAGATAACTTGTCAAAGCTAAAGCTAGGGCAGAGAGAGAACCGTACCTATCGGGAATTTGAGAATGGAGATTGGGTGTATTTACTAGTCCCTTCGAAGTCGAAGGTGCTACGCACAAGAAAGTGCGCCAAGTTATCTCCTAGGTATTGTGGACCATGGTTGATTATTAAGAAGGTGAGCCCAGTAGCTTATAAGCTACAGCTACCTGTAGGATGCAAGGTGCATCCAGTATTCCATGTTAGCAAACTGAAAAGAGATGTTTGCACGATGGCGATAGCCTGGTGGAAGGTCTAGTGTCTCTTGAGGAGAAAGACACCACAGGTTATGGGCCAGACAAAATCCTAGATCGAAGGGAGCGACGACTACGGAATCGTCTCCTTCAAGAGTATCTAGTAACCTGGAAAGGGCATCCGTTGTCAGATGCTACTTGGGAGACGCGACAGGCGTTGCAGAAGTCTTAACCAGAGTTTGTCATCGAGGACCGATGACTTGCCAGAGGAGGGAAGGATTGTTAGAGTCCAGTTACGACTCTATCATGACCTCGGCACGGCCGGTTACCAAAGGGCCTGAGGCCAAGTATTGGCAAGGGCCGGTGACCGAGGAGGACGTCTGTCCCAAGTTGGGACCGGTGTGTCACGAGCAGTGACCCGGTGTGGCCGCCTAACAAGTTGTCAGAGATGCGGTGTGTCTTGACCGTTGGGACCCTAGCCGTCAGTGACGAGATGCTAGCCGACAAGTAGTCGGGGTGACCAAGAGGGTCACAGGTCTTTGGCGGGGCACGGGGGTGGTACCCTATGAGTCACTCAGTATTCACAGGTCACAGGGGCTAGGCATGCCAAGTGGACCGATCACCCACAGGTGGATGCCATGTGCCAGTTGACGGGAATAGCAGGTAGAAGGACTCAAGGAGGGGGTGCCTATGGTTGGGAGGTTCATTCTACACACCGGCTTCTAAGATTCACGAGCTTGGAGAGACTGGCTTGTGACAACATCTGCCCATGATTGGATAGCCGTGTGATGCTGTTCCACTTGTGCTTCAAGCTGCTGGATCTTAGCTGAGGTAGATTGAGAATCTTTGATTTTGACAGCTGCAACTTCTTTCTTGAGTTCTTCAAAGAAAATATCTAGTTTCTGAAGGTGTGTTTGCATGCCTAAAAGGATAGATCCTTGAGAAGCAAGTTTTTCTCGATGGTTGTTAAGGTACTGAAATATTCTTTCTTGATCTGCATGAAGAACGAAGATCATGAAGGATGGGGGCAAAAGTTGTTCTAGATTATTCGGAGTCAAAGGTAGAGCTAAAGTAGGTTCACTATTACCAAGAATAGGATTTGATGGGGAGATAGGAACTGCAATAGGGATAGGAGTAGGAGTTGAAGAAGCATGAGTAGATGGCTGAAGCATAGATGGAGCTGTAGAAGGTGTAGAAGGAGAAGGGATGGTGTTAGGACACCTCCCTTCCTATTTTTGGCCATGATACAATAGTTTTCCCACTCAGCTAGGCTCCAAACCAGATCAGTAATCTGCTGGCTAGGCTCGCTGGAGCTAGCGCTGGCAGTCAGCAGCGATGGTGACGGCCATTCCGACAACGATGGTGAGAGGAGCTAGCGCTGGCAGTCAGCAACGATATAGTCTTTGAATGCCAAAAAGCATATAAGACAAAAGAATAAATCTCAAGTGATAGTGTGTATAGGAGCATAGATAGGTCTCCAAGATCGAAATCAAAATACACCTAGACCAAAACAATCAAAGGGCTAGTCTTTAATTGTCTAGGTGAAACCTCTACATAAGCTGAAAATAGTGCTGCAATTGATACAAAAATACAATAAACATGCTGTAAAAGGGGTGGCGTATCAGATATCATGTCATAGCAGAGCTGGAGCTCTGCTGAAGTAGGAAAGTATGGATAGCCCTAGTACTACTGATGAGACTGAAGATGGAGAGTGCCGTCTCCTCCTATGGGAGCTCATAATCTGTCGAGATCTCTGAGGTGCTCCTGGTTTCAATATTACACATTGTCTTTGATCACGATGCTGTTCTTTGTATGGGATATGCATCTCATCCTTTGATAATATCTGAGTCTTAATGGTTGCTTACCGTCTCCTTGAGAAAAAAGAGGGGTATTTTGGGGTTGAGAACCTAGGTCTCTAAACCGATTCCTCTGACATATATGTTGAATTAGAAGAAACATCTCTTGCATCATTAGGGCAACACATAGTGGATCACAAAATATAAGAGTGTGTAGTGTGACTAGGGAATCACGGAATAGGCAATGGTAACGCCCTCTGATCTTATAATAAATAGGACATTTGAATATAAAATTCTCCTCAAGTTCCACCTTGATTTATTATGTACATAGTTGGCAAATCCTGCTCTCACATGGGATACCTTGGAAATGACCAGTCCCACATGTAACTGGTGGCACTGTGAAAGGCCACTATCTAGGTACTAGGGTTATACCGGTACACCAATGGCATCCAACACTAGGATTGGGAATGCTAGAAGTCTAACTTGACCTCAAGAGGTCCCTACCACGTTCTTTGTTAATATGCTTGATAAATGAAATTTCGGATGGACTGATGAAATTCCTCCTGTAGCTCTGAGATAGTCATGCCATATATGCTTAGAAGGTGAGAGGCTTGGGAATACCATGAAAACTCTGTTGACCATGATTATGGAGTAGCTGAGATGATAGGAGAGCAACAATGAGGATATCGTGGTCGGTCAATAATCTCTGATGCCACAGTGCCAGTTTTGCATCAAATGGGGGAACTTTATTCCATAAATCCATAAAATCTTGCAGGTACGAGTCCAAACTCCGAGTACCCATTTTGCAGTTAACAAATCTTTGGTAGAAATCTGAGTCGTCTACAACCACAAACGACTTTTTGAACACTTCCATAAACTCATCCCATGTGGTAGGTTTTGGTTGCAGATCACGCCACCACGACGAAGCTTTCCCACGGAAGAACAGAATAACACTCTCAATCTTTTTTTCTTTAGGAATTTCGTGTAGATTAAAAAAACCGGTCCACTTGGTTAACCAGTCATCTACAACTTCGGGTTTTTTCTCGTTCTTTTCCCCTGAAAAAAGGTTTAGGCTGAAAGCCCAAATTCCGTGCGGATAAAGTTTTCACTTGATTCAACAATACTTCCATTTGTTGATCCTTTCAAGTGTTCCTGTTGTTTATTTCATTAAGCGCTTGGCTTAACGGCTGGCAAATCTGCAAATAGGTAGGCATTGGCACCTGACCATCGAGAGCTGCATTTGCATTATCATCTGCCATATTGATTTCTTGACACGCAAAATTAGCTTAATTAGTCGAGATCCAATCATCAACTAATAAGTGAAAAGTTCAAAACCTTCATGACTGGCCGATATTACTCAGCAAGGTCTTTCACTCATTTAAGCAAATTTTGCAGAATCAATATCAGATTGAGTTAAACAACAACAACTTTTAGGACCAAAACTAAAAAAATTACAAAAAATGGGAATTTTCAAAATCTGTTCATAATGGACCAACTGTGAAAATCGATTAAGAAGATCGATTTATCAGATTCACAGGCACTGTCACAAATCAAAATCATTTCGAAACATCCTGCATGCATCTAACTTGACATGCATTGACTTTTTCGAAAAAACAAATTTTTTTTCGTAAATAGCCTAGTTACTAGGAAATCTGCTTTTTGATCTAGAATTTCTAAAAATAGCTTCATGCAAGAAATCTATTGATCAATCTATTGATTACGCATGCAACATGCATCCAAGCATGCTTACAGGTCTATCCATACATTTCCATCCGCAGACAAACACTATACTGAATTACAAGCATGCATGCATCAGAACATTTCCAAAATTTTGCAAATTTTAGTTCAAAAATTGCCAAACTTCAGACGGCCATAACTTTCTTTACAAGACACCAAATTGGTCGCTGTAAAGCACAGTACGGAGGGAGAGTGGGTCTACAAGGCTCTTGCCACATCACCCTACCACCTAGGCTTCACACGTGCGAGCAGTAAATGGCCAAAATTTAGGTACTAGGGCGCACTTTGGGAAGGTGGTAATCAGAGGGAATCCATCATATCTTTAAGCTTGTAATGAGAACCAACAGGTTCAGACCCCCATTTGATAGGTTTTCATGCCCAAAAATCACCAAAATTACACTACTTTTTGATGTTTTGAGCACCCTATCATGTATACTGAGTCCAACCTGTAGCCCTGGAACATAGGTAGTCCTCTCTCATGACTCTTATACATCTCCATAGTCCATTAGAAGTAGCAAATCCCTCCTTGTAATGAAATCCGTAAGGTCTCCAGCAGTAGATGATGAGTGTGTACCATTACAGTTTCATAGTCCGTTGCGTAGGTGGTGTGGGTGGCACCCCTGGGTGCTCCCATGCTTGGGGGCCCCAACTCCTTTATGGCGGGAGTTGCTAGTTGCACTATCAAGATATCTGATTTGGCCATCCCTATAAATCATTTGTGTGCCTGTATGTGAAGTTGTCATAAAATCCGTGTATCTTTCAACTTGGCTGTTTTCTGCAAAGCATTAGACCCATGTTCCAATGTAACCTCAAGAAAACGCTTTGCTTCCTCGAGAAATATGGGTATCCGCAATACCCCTTACCCTAATGTTGAGAGCTTTATTCTTTGTAAGCTTCTTTTCCAAAAGAGTGGCTGAAAAGGCAAAGAATGGTGTAGATATTCATGTAAGAGTTGGAGAGTTCATCAACTTAAGATAGGCAATATAAATCTGCTATCCAATGTGTATACAAGAAGGAAGCAATTATTAATTGCCAGCAAAGAGAGCCAAAACCCTGTGAAAAGAAGAGGAAAAAGGTGAGTGATACGTTGGAGTAATCATTGAATATATGCATTATATGCCTAACAATTTGGCAAGATTCTAGAAGTAATGATTGCTGGCGACAGCATGTATAGGATGGTTGCAGATTTTAAGAGAATCAAATGGCATAGTTATCTTGAATTGCTTCAACTCATTTAACAGTTTCCGAAAGAAGTAAGCTA
Source organism: Diphasiastrum complanatum (assembly GCA_029204225.1). Classification (NCBI taxonomy): domain Eukaryota; kingdom Viridiplantae; phylum Streptophyta; class Lycopodiopsida; order Lycopodiales; family Lycopodiaceae; genus Diphasiastrum; species Diphasiastrum complanatum. The sequence goes on from CM055101.1 coordinate 31,240,386, forward strand.
CTCCTCAAAAAATGTAAAAGCCTCTTCAGGCCTTTTGAAGATGCTAGAGCAGGTGGTGTTCCAGGGACAGGCACAAGTTATTCATTCATTAGTGTAGAAAGAAAACTTAGCGAAACCACTTAAACAAGGCTTCAAACATGTCAAATCCCTGATTATTCATGATACAAGTCATTTTGGTGATCCAGAAAACTTCTGTTGCACCCTTCACAAGTTCTCAGGTCCATCCATTGCACGCAAAATTGATCACTGCAGTTTCTTGTGTGAAAGAGTATCATCTTCTATCACTTAACACTGACTAAACAAATAAGCGCGCTGTTCCCAACATTAAAAGATTCTGATTTGCTTGTACTCTCTTTGCTAGTAAAGCATTTCTACTTACCTCAAATTCTTCCCTGTGATTATTTGTATTTAAATTCAATCACCCACAGCTCAAGTGTGTGATATCAACTCACTAAAGTCTCGGTACAGTGTTGAATACCATACAAGAAATGTCTATTAGCCTTTTCAAATGTTATGCCTTGAATTAGGGTAACTTTCAATGTCACGAGAAGTTCTTTTCTTTCTTGTTGATGTTTGTTTGAACTTTGGATGAAGATGCACAATTGTTGTTGTTATTGTCAGGTGCAATGATGCTAAACATCAAAACATAGAATTCTCCTGACTTATTTCTGGGTGACAACAGCTATCCATGAGATTTTTACGAAGGAAGGTCTAGAAATTCTTGGCTGGCGAAGGGTTCCAGTTAGTGAAGCAGTTGTGGGGCATTATGCCAAGATAACCATGCCTAGCATACAGCAGATTTTTGTAAAAGTTACTGGCGAGAAAACAATCGAGGACGTAGAAAGGGAGCTATATGTTTCTCGCAGGCTGGTAGAAAGGGCAGCAGAATCTGAAGCCTGGGGAGATGACCTGTACTTCTGCTCATTGTCATCCAGAACTATTGTATATAAGGGGATGCTACGATCAGAAGTTTTAAGTCAATTTTATTTTGATCTTCAAAATCAATTATTTGTTTCTCCTTTTGCCATCTACCATAGGCGATATAGTACAAACACAACTCCAAGATGGCCTCTGGCACAACCAATGCGATTTCTTGGCCACAATGGAGAGATTAATACAATACAGGTTGTTTGAGCCGCTACATTTTTATTAATCCCACTGCTTCATTTGTAATTGACTTTATAGACATTATGAATAAGGTAGATCCTTGTTGAACTGTGACAACTTTCTACTTGGCAGAAATCTATATGTATTATTGAATCCCTTTTCTGACTTCTAGGGGAACCTAAATTGGATGCGATCTCGGGAGACCTCTTTGAAATCTTCTGTTTGGCATGGCCGTGAGGAGGAGCTGCGGCCCTTTGGCAACCCTACAGCATCCGACTCTGCGAATCTAGATATGGCAGCAGAGGTATATTTAAGTGAAGTGATTTTTCTGTGGCTAGTATATTGTGGATGTTACCGGGTCATGATATTGTAGGTGCACTCAGTGCTGACTGTTTCATGAGGCTATGCAAAGTGCAATGGTCCTGTAGCTGGTAAGTTAATAGCTCTTGTAATAATAAAAGAAACAGATTACCATATTACACCTATTTATGTATACAATTGATCACTTTTCATGTTTTCCTGATTGTATCTCATTTAAACATTTCTAAAATTCCATGCCATTTCCCTGACGTGGTTTTTTGTTTGATCTTACTTCTGGGTTGATCCTTGATGCTGTGCCGGTTTTTTGACAATTGAAGGTCATCTTATGTGTTTCCACACAGTTCAGTTATGTTCTTTTCAGATGCATAGCTTGCTACCAAACAAATTATCTGTAACATCTTGTGCTGATTCTTGAATGCTTTGACTAGAGCTTTACAAGTACTTTCCAGCCCATCTATATACAATTTTAGAGATAATTTGCTAGGTTTATCGGGAGTTTTTCTTGTTGACATTTTTATATTTTGCCTGTAAGCTGTTGATGAGGAGTGGACGGAGCCCAGAGGAAACACTGATGATTCTTGTTCCAGAGGCATACAAAAATCATCCTACACTTACTATCAAGTATCCTGAGGTTTGTACTGATCCCTTCAAGGTGATGCTGCTATTATGCATGACATGTTGATGATGTTCTTTCCTGGCTGTCGGCCATCATTGTTCTGTGATAATTGGTTGTGATAATTGTTAATTTGTAAAGTGAAGCAAGCTTACTCGAATGCACAGGATGTTAGTACATAAACTTTGTCTTTTTCGCTTGTGAATAATATGCCAATCGATTCTTATGCAGGTCATAGATTTTTATGAGTATTACAAGGGACAAATGGAAGCCTGGGATGGACCTGCATTGTTACTTTTCAGGTATAGTTGCTCTTATTTGCTGCATGCCTGTACTAACAACAGAAGAGCAATGTAGCAAGATTTTGTGTATAGGCATTGGATTCTAGCACTAGTACATTAACAATTAAGGTTAGGTCAAATAACTAACATGCATCAAGAACCAATGAGAGGATTCCTGTAAATATCTGAACAACCTGTCCAAAATAATCCAAATTCAAACTACAAATCGAAGGCCCACTAGAAGTGACTCAACCCTGAATGGTCCCAGCAGGAATAATTGGTCATTAACGACTAGCAGAGTACTAGCTGTAGGATCATCTAACTACCTCTGAAGAGGTAAGATTTGAAGTTTGTTGACTCCCAAGATTTTGGAAGCCTTACGAAACAGTTAAAAAAAAATGAAAGTTTTGTTGTTTTCGGCAATGCCCTGCAATGTGAAAGGCATTACAGAAAACTTTAGTCATGCCTTTCTATGTGGAAGGCATTACAGATCTACATTCATGAGTGAAGTTGCAGGTGACATAAATGATTATACTTTTGATGGGCCTGCAACAAGGATGTGTGTGTGCCCATGGCATCATCATCATCGTCCACCCTCACGATGTTCGTCACAGACTTATCCTCATGACATTATCAATTTATAGACATTTTGATACATATCTAGACAATTGATTCATTTGAGCTTTTAATGTGAGTTCTCTTATCTGTTCCAAACTTGGTATAATCACTTCGTTCTAGCTACGTATAGTATATTGCTAAATGCATCATAGTTTTCTGTTAGAGTCATTCTACGCTCTCTTAGTAACACACCAAAGATGTATTCTTTAGTCTTATGTACCATACTAGAGCTTCTTCTCTTTCTCTCTATCTCTCTTTCGCATGCTCTCCTCCCTCTTGTTAGACAATTGAGTGTTCTAATTTGAACAAGTGTAGGCTAGAGAATATGTTTCAAAAAGCATCTGCTGGACCAAGTCCAGGTTCAGGTTTTTTTACTTGTGCTATAAGGAGATTTGAACCATGCCAACTTCTCTGTTTGTGCTGTGTGTGACCGATAGCCTTGTTTTTTGTTTCTGTGTCTGCACTATGATCTATCTTTCCATTGCTACTTCTATGAGTTTTCAACCATGATGTGTTGGCATGGAGAGATTTAATAGGAGTCATTGAACATGATGTTTGATGAGTGGTTGAAGGTACGAAAGATAAACTCGTTGCAAGAGCTCTGATGTAGGAGTAAATGGGAGCAGAAAGATGCAAAAGCAGATACTTTACCATTGTGCTTTGCTTAGCAGATTTACAAATTCATCATGTGAGTGTTGCTAGGAACATAAAGGAGGCATGGAAAAGATTGATATCAACATTCAGCCAAAAGACTGTAGCAACTCAATGCTCATCTATGCATCAAGAAAGAGTTCGACAATATGCATTTGTTGGAGAATGAAAGTGTAGCTTCTCATGTCAACATTATAAGAGTAATGATAGATCCACTGGTAGGAGTATGGGCACCGAATAGTGAAAAAGACTGCATCTTTGTCCTACTTGCAACCCTTCGATTGAGTTGTTGTGCCTCTTGCAAATCAAGTAAACCTGACCTTGGCAAATGCAACTATACTCTTCATAAGAAGAAATTTGAAGAAAAGTATGTGAAATTGTAGTGATTCTAATAGTTCTACAACCACATGCCTCGCTAAATCTCAAGCTAAGTGAAATGCAAATCAAGAATTCATGGAAAAGCCAATACTAATAAAATGAAGAAACGTGCCAGAGTATGTTTGTTTGACAAGGAACCAAGACATGATTGACATTTGAGATTAAGTGGTAGAAGATGTCAAGGAAATCAAAGAAATGCTACACAATGACATGGATCATTGGGTGGTGATTCAAGTATCCAAAATATGGCTGACTGAATATGTATTCTGGTGGATCCATGTTGGGTGGCTCAAGGAGCCTTTATAACCTGGTTCCTTATGGTGATCCTTAGAAACAAAGTCTAGGAAATTAGTCTTTGGACTTTTGAGTGAGAGCTTGCCTGGTAAAGCTACAATAAGGACATTTGACTCAATGCTCAATCGTAGAGCATAATCCATGCTCACCCACAAGCCCGAGATCAACATTGATGTCCGAACAACGAGATCCATCCACTAGGTAGTGAATAAGTTGTTCCTTACCACCATTGCCCATCCCACTAGGGAGATGTCACCTAGTTTCGACGATTATCCGGGCTAGTGTATTAGTGTTAGGGACCCAACTCCCTTGGGTCCCAAACCCAGACTTGAGACTGGACGATGACTGGGCCTGTTGACTTGGTGACTCGTGCCTGTTGACTTGGTGACTATGTGATGTGGTTAAGTCACTTGAGAGTCTACTTTAGTGTCCACAAGTTTTTTCTGAGTTACTTACCGACTTTGAGGCATAGACCGAGTATAATTGGTCTTGAGTTCTAACTCCAATTGTTACCTAATATCATTGGGCTTTACCTTTGTTGAGCTAGTGTTCAGTTTTCACTTTCAAAGGCTATTGCTCTATCCTCTTGGCTTAACACTGCACCTATGGCAAATTGCAATGCCACTTGTGTCCCTCTCTTTATCAAATGGATTTATGGTTATCAACAACTCTGGCAAATTGCAATGCCACTTGTGTCCCTCTCTTTATCAAATGGATTTATGGTTATAAATTGCAATGCCACTTGTGTCCCTCTCTTTATCAAAAGGATTTATGGTTATCAGCAAGCCTGAGGATTGGAGTCGTGGCTAACGCCTCCTTCGAGGCCTCAAATGTGTGTTGAACTTCAGCATCCCATTACACCACAATGTTATTATTTTGTAGCTGGTTTGTTAGAGGAGTAACTACCCAGGCATAGTTCCTATTGAACCTTCAGTAGAATTTACAAATGCCTAGAAATGATTGTAGTTGGAATTAATCGATAGGCCTCGACCACTACCTTACCACAGCCACCTTGGCTGGATCAATTGAGATATCCTTTGTTGTCACTACGTGACCAAGGTACTCGACACAAGTCTTACAAAACTAACCATTGGCATACAAAGTAGAAACTCGAACTTGCCAAATAGAATTTGGAGATAGTTCTCATGCGTTGCTACTGCTTTAGTATAGACAAGTATATCATCAATGAAATTGATGACCAACTTGCTCATAAAATCACGCAAGAAGTCATTCATGAGCATCATGAACCCAAATGGCAAAAAAAAAAATTCATAATGACCAAAATGGGTTTGGAAGGCCGTCTTCGTCTCGAATCTATATCTAATGGCACCCACTTTTGAGATCTATCCTACTAAAAATGGTTGCACCTTGCAACTCATCCAAAAGGTCATCACTCTTGGGCATTTGATACGTGCGTTGTACGATGGTTTTGTTCAATCCCTTGTAATCCACGCACATCTGAAAGCTATTATCCTCTTTCTTAACAAGCTGATGACTAGGGTCCAGATGGTCATGATACCTTGCTTTTCTGACAGCTTGTTAGGCAGTCGCATGGAGTCACGACTTACCTCTCCCAACTTGGGCCAGGTGTCCCCTTCAGTTAGTAGATGTCACCAACCAGTCGCCTTGGGTCTTTTGGTAACTCGGCCATACCGAGATCACATTAGAGCTGAACTAGGCTCTAACAATGAACTTGGTCTTCTATAGATTTTCACTTTCAAACCATGTGTGTGTATCAATGTGCTGCCGCAACCCTTCCCTGGTCAGGGAGACCAAGGTCACATATGATGGAAGACACTCTTCAAGTCAATCATGTAAAGTAGATGGAAGTTCATTAATGAACACAACTATAAACTCCTCCCTAAGTTTTTTGGTCTAGGTTCTTAGTAAGGTTAGTCTTCTTTTGACACACATCATTCTCACAAGCAAAAATTGACATATCGAACAAGAAACAAACAAACAAACACTTATTGTGAACCTTACGCAACTACGCTATTGTGATCAAAGGTCCTGGAGGCATATCAGGCTCACCACGCAGGGGATGGATTCTACCATCGTCCAAAAACTTGTATACATGAGTATATCCCAAGCAATGTAGGGTTTCATGGCCACATGCCAACAGATTCCAAGCAGTGAGCACCACATCGAAACAACCAAGCGGGTTATCTCAAAATTCGACGACTCCTTATAGCCTTGAATGGTTAGAAGCGGACCTACAACCATGGCATCCCACACTTGTACACCCTTTCCATCAACCATTTTGACTGTGTATTGGTACAGGGACAATAGTGTGCTCATTCTTAACTGTTTTTTCAAAGCAAAGTCAATAATGTTATGTGAGGACCCAATGTTAAATAGAATTACGACATCCTTAGTTCTTGAAGTTCTTTTTTCCTAGACCACTTTAACTAAGAGCTCATGTCTGTTGTTGTAATGGCTTCAACATGAGGCTGATTTTGATGAGTAGGGGGCTACTAGTAGGGGAGTAGACATTAACCGTCTCCTCCATGGTATAATCATAGCCTATGATAAGAATCACTCTTTCACGCTTTCAATGAGAAAAAGAATTAATACCCTTAGATAAAGGGGTCGTTGCCTCAAATTAGGGCTGCCTCTCGAGTATCATTGGATATCCTCAACTAGGAAGTTCTTGGTTATCCACAAAAAGAGAGGAAGCGAGAGACAAAGAAAGAAAGAAAGCTTTATTAATGTCTTTTCCATGCCAAAAAGCATATAAGACTAGTAAATGTACATGTCAAGTATGTGATAACAGTGGGAGCGTATGAAACATCTCCGAAACAGAAACAAAAATAACATATCTGAATGCTATGAACTGAACTGAAATAAATGTGATGATATATGAAATATGAAACATGTGGAAGCATAGGTATGGCTAAGTGTCTAAACGTTGACATGATCTCAAGAAGAAGCTCGACTTCCAGAGTATCAAATCAATTTTCATCGGCTACACTACTTCAGATCAAGCTTACAAGTTGTTCTCTTCTACTCTCGACTTGTGTTGCAGCGGATTGCGATCCGGAAGGATCTCGATCCGGATCGAGCATTCCGGATCACCAGTGTTCCGGGACCAGAAACGCCGTCCTGGAATGCGAATAAAATTTCAAATTTTTTTATGTGGGCTTCAGTATGCTTTCAATGCTTTCAGTATGCTTTCGATGCTTTGCTTTGCACATGATTTCATTTCACACAATACTGTAGAAAATGATATAATAGTGAAAAATAACTTGATGGTAGAAAATCACTGAATGCTTCGAAAATGGATGACAATGGTCTTGAAATTGATGGCAAACTTGATAAATGAACCGCTCTTGAGAAAACCTTCCATTTGATACCCATATTGGCATTAAAAAATTTCAAAAAAAAAAAGCGTTCCGGGAAACCCTAATGGTAAATTTCGAAACGTGATCCAGAACGCGATCCGGATTGCGTTCCGGATTGTGGCCTGCAACTTTGCTCTCGACGAACAACTTACCAACGACGAATCCGAAGATGATGATGTTGCAGTTCAGCAACTACAGCATGATGAAAATAATCAACTTCCTTTATTACCCAGAAGATCGACAAGAACTAGCCGACTTGTCCGACTCTTCCGACATATCGAACTTTCGAATTCCTCAGTTGACTATTCCTATTGAAGGTCCAAGCTCGTCTACTTTCGACAATCAACTTATCAACGACAAATCTGAAGATGATGATGTTGCAGTTCAGCAACTACATCATGATGGAAATGATCAACTACCTTTATTACCCAGAAGATCGCAGACCACCTAACAGGTATATCGGCGAGTCTGCAGCTTACCTTGTTTAGGAGCGAAGAGGCACTCAGTCAGCCCGATTCCGATCTCTGGAAAGAAGCTATGGATAAAGAGTATTCATCTCTTATCAAGAACCAGACATGGACGATTGTCGAATTACTTGCCAGCAAAAATGTAGTTGATTGTAAATGGATATTCAAAATCAAATACAAGGCAGACGGAAGCATCGACTGAAGAAAAGCTCGACTTGTAGCTAGGGGATTTTCTTAGGTACATAATGTCGATTACATTGAGACTTTTAGTCTAGTAGATAAGCATTCTTCTATCCGACTTTTGCTATCATTTTCCGCTGCTGCAGATTTGGAAATACATCAAATGGATGTACAGACAACATATCTTAATGGAGTTATTGAAGAGGACATTTACATGGTGCAACCTAAAGGTTACAATATCGAAGGTAAACACAATCATGTGTGTAAACTCCATAAAGCACTTTATGGCTTGAAGCAATCTGCTCGGGCATGGTTTCAAAGGATCGATACTTTCCTTATTGATCACGGCTACACACCAAGCTCTTCAAATTCCAATGTTTACTTCAAGACAATGCAACAATCTTTTATCATTATCACTTTGTATGTGGACGACACACTGCTTTTCAACAACAGTATCGATCTACGCGGAGTTGTCGTAATGTAAATTTGAGACTGTGTGATAATACCGAGTCTAAATAGTGTGGCAGAACTGGGAACCCTGCTATGTCCACCTCAATAAAATGAGTCCGTTTGGCTTAACCGCAAACTGTCGCTACCAAGTACGATCGAGATATGCCCGATATAGAAGCATCTGATATACTGATGAGTACTTGAGGGGAGATTTGCAATGGAGATACCAAATGACTCAAGGAGGAAGTGGGATGCCTGAGAGAACCATGACATTTAGTATCCCTGATCATGAAGGTAATGTGAGGAAGCAAGTGCTATCTGTGTATGTCTCACATTTGCATCTGGAAGAGCTCGAACTCTCTGAATATATGCAATAAGCTGGAAAGCTGCATCACTCTGAATGGGTGGAACAACAAACTCTGCAAGAAGGATCTCGTGTGGAATAGAGGGCTTTGCCCGAATCATACGAGCTAACATGGTGGTCTGTGATCATGAGATGTTGGCTCAATGTGATGAGGAAGACCAGTACACCATGTCTCTGCTGCATACAATACTGTGGGGGTGACAATAGTATCATATATATATATGTGTGTGTGTGTGTGTGTGTGTGTGTGTGTATCATAGGTCCCGCGGTACTGGGTACCGCGGTACCATAATATATAATATTTTTTTTTAATATTTTCTTTAAAAAATAATAATAATAATAATTTAGTGGGCAATATGGGTATCATCTTGAAGCTCTTGACGAGAGCAATGCATTTATGCAGGTTGCCGGTTTTGACAAGAGTAGTGCATTTATGCAGGTTGCTCCAACTTCTAATGAATGCCTCTCAATGTGGTAGTTATATAGTAGCAACCACCATCTGAGAGAGCGAACAACCAAAGGACCAAGGGGATGCAAAACACCAAAAAGTGTGTTTTCACTCAGGGAGTCGGAAGGCCAAATTATGAAGAGGCCGGACCCTGCCGATGGAGGGCTCTGCCCCCTCTGCCCCCCAAACCCCCCGCTGGGGGGCTACTACCCCCCAGACCCCCTGTTTCTCAGGGGTCTTTGCCCCGCGAACTCCCCAGGACTTCCTGCTATATAGAAACTGTAATCTAGCTATCTCATAACCATCATGGTCTCACAGTAGACCCTATACTAACCAAGGTTGCATCCCGATTCGAACAGGTCGATTCGAACCGGCCGGTTCGAACCGATTCTTTGAGGTTCGAACCGCCAGGCCAGGTTCGAATCGGAAAACGGTTCGAACCTTTTTTTTTCAATTCTTCAAAAAAACAGTCAAACATTCACTGATAGTACGATACTTAAATTTTAATAGCTAAACAATTTCAATCTTCCTCTAAATTTACAGATATCAGAATTCAGGATAATCAGATCTCTAAGCTCTTGTGAGTCGTGACGGTGTGACTTGTGACCTGTCGTATCAACTTTCAAGATTCAATTTTCAAAACAGAATCTACAGAAATTAGAATGACATTATGACTCATGACCCAAGTTTAAACAGACTACATAGTACATAGTACATACTAGTTAGCAGTTGCCAGTAACTGGTAACTACAGTTAAAACTTAAACAGGTTACAAAGTCCAGACTACATAGACTGTACATACTACAGTTAAAAGTTAAAACTTAAAACTTAACTTCAGGAATTAGAAACTTGAAACTTGAAACTAGATTCTAGAATCCATAATATATCATGATTCATGAATCATAACAAAGTAGTAAATACAAATGAAATCCAGGTGCCTCATGAGTCCGGTCACCAATGTAATGCGCGATGTGTCTGATGATAAAATTTAAATCATGATGTGTACATATGTGACATGTCATACTACACTGTACAGTCACCAGTGTAAATACTAAACAACTCAAGAGTCAATGCTCATCTAGTGACATAAACATCGTAGTGTCATCTACAGACTAGTAACTAGTAACTACAATGATCTAATGTACATACTAGTAACTACATTCATCTGAAGACTGACATCAATGAGCATTGAGCAGGGGCCAGGGCCCAGGCTGTAGTGAGCACTCTAAGCTCTCCTACGCCTGAGTCTCCTCCCACTCGCTGGTGGTGCTGTGGAGCCTGCTGTGGCCTCTCGAGTGGTAGGCTCAGCTGCGAAATCCTCATCAGAGGCAGAGCTATGATGCCCCTCATCCTCGTCCCCGCCCTCCTCGGACTGCTCATCCTCATACTCCTCCTCCCTTGAGGACTCTGACCCTGACGATGCCTCAGACTCAGACTCAGACTCGTCCTCGGGGCTATGAGCACGGGAGCTGCTAGCCTCTCCTACCCTCCTCCTACGCTCTGCTCGAGTGACAGGCCCTGCACAATGCACACAAACAGGGACAAACGTGTTATTGCCTGCAAATTAGTAAATTACAATTTACGATAATTAGTAACTTCAAACTTCAAAAATTTAATTCAAGACCTGTCACCTTACTACTTAGACAATCCTAATTTCTCACCTGCACTCTGCATGGGCTCCTCATGGAGGAATGCGTACACGTCCTCTTCTGACTGGTCTCTCGGTGGCAACTCTGGAACCTTTGCCACATCGATCAGATCAGGATTTACCTACGCACATGTCACAATGCACATTGAAATCAACGCAAAATTTGGAGGGCAGAGTCTCGACAAAAGTAAAAATCTTGCTACAGTCTAGTATCTACTATCATCTATGTAGTATGATCTATTTAGTATCTACTTAGTACTAACTGGGTCCTGGGATGATGGATCACATGTTAGAATTAGTAATTATAATTTATGGCTTACAAGTTACCTGGATAGGCTCTGCGGTGGTCTGGAGTCTACCCAAAAGTCTCAGGTTGGCATGTACATACACCAACCTCTCCAACTGCGCTGATGATAGTCGATTCCTCTTCTTCGTGTGAATCATGGAATGGACACTCCAGTTCCTCTCACAAGCGACTGCAGTGCAGTCCTGTGAGAGAATCCTGATGGCAAGGCGACGCAATTTGGGGACATCAACCCCAAACTTCGACCACCATGACACGGGACGTAGCTGGCCTGAATCACAGTTCAAGGGGCAGTTAGTACTTACTACTAGCAACTTGCAAGATGCAACCAAGTTCCACGTTCCAACAAGTTACAATATGATTGACTAACTGTGCAGTAAAATGCGAAGTAACAAGTTTAAACTGTAATGGACCATGCCACATGAACAAGTTTATTACCTTCTCTCAAAAGCGCCGGGCCAGTGGCGAACTCTAAGGTCTCCTGCCTAAAAATCTGAAGCTCATCCAGCAGGTTATCCTGCTCGCGTACATTAGGATATACTCGGGAGATATAGGCATTCCAGCCATCCCTGAGCTCCCTATCTGTGAATTGCTCCTCATTCCTCCAAAGTGGATGGAGTATGTGGGCCATGGCATGCAGGGGCCTATGAAACCACTCCCACCTGCTCAACCAAAGGAGCCGGACCTCCGTAAGCCTGCAAGAATTAAGATTCAAGAGTCAAGACAGTAATAATCGTACAATATAGTACAATGTACATAATAGATCAATCCTCATAGTACATACTACATACTACATACTGCATACTACTGTCTACATACTAAATTTGAAATTTGAATCTTGATTCTTGATACACATAATAGTAAATACCTCTCTAGGCTAATGGTCGTGCAAAGCCTCAACTGCTCGCCCAGCTTGTCCATGAACTCGTACAAGAGGCCCAATGTGCAGCCCTCTCGATCTGTAAGGCGCAGGACAGTGTAGATGGGCTGTAGGCCCACCACAATGGATCGAGCCTCATCCCAAAATGGTGAATGCATAATGGTCCGCTCGAATCTCTTATTCTTGGGCTTCTGTGACGGCCCCCACTGCGCCCAGTCAACATCAACAACCATCTGTCTCAAGCCCTGATGAACTTTCAACAGTCGTTCCAGGACCAGGAACATAAATGCAAACCTGCATAGGGCACATTGCACAAGTGACAAATTCTAAGTTCTAACTTCTGACAAGAGTCAAGAGTCAAGACAATAGATGGCACATGCATCATTGCATGAAATATTTACCACTACTAACTAAACAGTAAATAGTAAATACTTACCAAGTTCCGACAGTCTACAGAAGCGCATTCAAGAATCAAATTTGAGTTGCAACTTGCATACCTGGTGGGGGCAGGTCTCAAGACATCCAAGGTGGACTGTCTCCTGAACATGGCTAGGACCCTAGGCTTCTTGGTGACAAATCTCACAAAGAACCGTGCAGTACGCACCACCTCTGCAATCCATGGAATCTTGGCCACATCCTCGACCAACAAGTCCAGGCAGTGTGCAGCACAAGGTGTCCAAAAGATGTGGGGGTAGGTCTCATTAACGAGCCTACCCATGGAGACGCAGTTTGACGCATTATCTGTGACCACCTGCACAACCATACCATGCAATGTGCAATGTGCATGATTTTGGAATTCCGAATTCAAGACTCAAGTGCTCAGTGGCAACTGCTTAGACTTTAGTGAACCATAATCCAGATTCCACTGTTAATCAATCCGAAATGGCCATTGAACAATGAACATTCAACACTGACATGTACAAACTAGTAATTACCTGTAACCTAATACCATTTAAGTTTTAACATTATAGGTAAACCGTAAACCGTAAATTGTAATAAGTATAATATATATACATGTACAACGTGCTGTGGTCCGACCTCCTCAATGGCAGCTCGAATATGTGAGAACATGTGCCCGTGACTGCCTCCCCAGAGGTGTCGATGGATCTGAGAAACATCGTCCCCATGCACGAAGACACCAGGATATTCAATATGTGGCGCCTCCTCGTATCGCTCCAACCATCAGATAAGATGTTGCAACCATACCTAGTTGAAAGTTCACAGGTGACAAGTGAAGTCAGTGGACCATGGTCACGACTCACGACTCACTTACAGGTGACAAAACAAGATGAATCATGATTCATGATAGATCCATCATCTGAGAGGAATCAGGATAGATCTTAAATTGTAAAAATTGCAATTCAAATTTCATGGCAAATTCCAATGATAAATGATCATTTGAATATTCATGATTAAACATATGAAGATGTGATCTGCAGTAGGATAGTGGGCTCGGAAAACTGCCTGACCCATGGCGTGTAGTCTCCTAGTCTCCGCCTCTGAGCTCACAACAGACTGTAGCTTAGTACCATATAGTTTCGCCAGGACATGCCCAATCATGATGGTGCGGTAGTTACTCGGAATCATGGGGTCACCATTCTTATGGATGGGGTGGATAATGTTAGTGCACCAGGATGATGGGAAACCCGAAGCAACTGCGGAGTTAAGAAGAGTGGCTATAGTGGGGGCGAGTAAGTCAGAGGCATGGGAAAGGAGTTCAGATTCAAGGTCTTCAATATCTCTAGCTTTGTGGGATTTCATCTTCATAATGGCTGCAAGTACCATGTTGGATGTGAAGAAGGAGAACTCAGATGGTCGTGGAGATATAGAGATAGGTGAGTCGGTAGGGACGGTATACAGGCTGGTAGCATAATCAGTCCAAATGCGGAGGTCCTCTAGGAGAGGTAGTGGAGAGCGAGGGATGAACTCACGCCAAAAAAATCCCGAGGAAGAACTGAAAAGAAGGTCAATAAGACGTTGTCCTTCAGAATCATCATAGGAACGCTTCTTACGGCGGAGAACACGGCGGTAGGAGCGTCGGGAGGATTGAAGCAGATGTGGGGCATGGATACGTAAGTAGGTTACTGACTGATGAAGAGAACGACACTCGGTATCGTACTAGGGAGGGTGTAGTGGTCGAGGTGTGCATCGAGTCTTTTTGGGATGTGGTTTTATAGGGAGGGTTAGTGATGCAGCTGTGCGAAGAGAGGTGGAAAGAAAAGTAGCCTGGGTGTCAACTGGGCTGTCATGAGGAAAGGAATGTAAAAGTGAAGCCAAGGACTTCCTGTACAGTGGCATGTAAGTGGGATCAAATGTGTACGTGGGTGCTCAGGTAAGCATGGGTAGTGTAGATGAATGAGTGGGTGTAAGGTGGCCGATATTGAAGGAGAGAAATGAGTGATCAGAAAAGGTGGTGGGGGAAATGTGGAAGTCAGAGACTATGGGTATAAAGGATGGTGACCCCATGAGATAGTCAACGACACTATGTCCTCCACTGTGAGGGGGCATGTGTTACTGTCTGAATGTGGCCAGCAGGGTTAGCCATTATAAGTGGCTAGCTCATGTGCCTCTCCAAACTGCAGTAAGTGCTCACCATATGAAGTACTAGGTCCCAAACTATCCACGGAGGTCCTGGTAACCCCAAGCATATCATTGTCGAGGGCACGAACACGCAACTGATCAGTGGTGTCAAAGAACTCTATCTGTCTCGAAGATGTCCGGGCATTAAAATCTCCTGTGAGGAGAATATGCCCCCCGCTCTGAGAATCTGATAATATATGGTGAGAGGTCTTGATATGGAGATCCAATACTCTCGGCAAAAGACGAGGACTCTGGTGGAAAGTAACATGTTGCAATAAAAAGATCTCTATCCAAACCAATATCCTGACCCACGATGCGAGTCCATAAGTAGCGGGCCTGCTCGTCATGTCGGATGAAGTCGATACTCGAATGGAGAGTCTCTCTGTATAGGCAGGCGACCCCACCTGAACCTCGACCGTTGGCAGATCTAGTCTCTCGCCGAAATACCGAGTCCCATCTATATCCAGGAAAAGAGGGAAGTCCTTGCTCCGGGCTCTTGTGTGTCTCCATGAAGAATAATACATCTCTGCCTGTAATAAAATCAGCAAGGTCCCCTGCCGTAGAAGATGAGTGTATGCCAACACAATTCCACACTCCAATCCGAGGGTGGTGTGGATGGGGCCCTAGGGTGCTCCCAACCCCGAAATCCCTAGCACTTGGGTGTTAGGAGCGCTATCAAGAAAGTGCACTCGTCCATCTCGATAAATGATTCGTCTGCCAGACTCACGGGCTGCCTGAAAGGCCTTACGCCTCTCCTCTACCTGGATATATGTGAGGTCGTCATCCATATAGATAGTGGTGCCATGTAGCTTAGCTCTACACCGCAAAGCATCTCGACGACTCTTTAGGGAAGTGAAACGGATAATGAGTGTAGCCGCATCTCTGGTAGTCCTCCAAGCTGTATCTAGCCCATCTGTCTCATGTCCTAGAGTGGTCTCGAGAAATCTTGTAGCTTCGGCAATGGCATCTTGTGTGTTCGGTATCCCACGAACCCGGATGTTATGGGCCTTTTGCTCCCTTGACCGCTCTTCCGAAATGGTGGTTGAGATAAATGAGGAAATGGGGGCACTAGGTGTGGTGCCTTTCTTCAGGACTGCTGCCCATGAATCTTTATGCTGCTCAATTTTACTCTCAAGCTCCCGTATCATGGTGGTGGTCGATTCCGAGGCTGTAACCTGCTTAGTGTTGATCGCTTGCTCCAATGAAGCAACTTTGGACTGTAACAAGTTCTTCTCCTTTAGTAAGGAGACCATTAGCACTTTCAGCTGTAATTGTTCTTGCTTCAAGAACTGGAAATCTGCTCGCATTTGGTTAGCTTCCCAAGAAGAAAAGAGTTCCGTTGATTTGGATGGAGTGTAAAGAATGGATGTTGTAGATAGAGGAGCCGGGGGAACTGTGCGTGGGTGTGAAGATGATGAGGAAGAGGAGGATGATGAAAGAGCTGGAGGGGCAAAAGGAGATGAGAGAGATGAGAAAGAAGAGGTGGAGGGGGGTGTCGTGGTAGCCACAGGCAGCGCTGCCTGCATGGCTGCCACATCATCAGCCAGCTCCAGCACTGAGGTGGAGAGCGAGGGAGCATCAGAAGTAGCGATGGGGGAAAGCGAGGTGGCAACATCGATGGGGGAGACAACCTCAGCAACAACGATGGGAGGGAGCGTGGGAGAGAGAGAGAGAAAGAAAGAAAGAAAGAAAGAAAGATCTTTATTAATGTCCATGGAATACCCTAAGGTACATAGGACTAAAAAAAGGAACATGTCAAGTATGCCCAGTGGGAGCGTGAAAGCTCTACCACCTAAAAGAAACAAGATTACAGTAAAACAGGAAATAGTGCTAGGCACAAGGAGAGTCAAGCATCATAGATGTCTCTCTGCTTGTGAAAAAATGATGTAAGGTATGTTGTGGCACTATCTCTGAGCGAATTGCGTCTCTCTGTCGTCGAGTGGATGATCGGTGGTGTCTATGTTGCCGTGAAGCTGTAGGCTGTGGCCTGCGGGCTGGCTGTCTCTCTAGTCGTCGACATTGTCTCTGCCGTCTATGTATGGTGGCATCTGGAATCTCAGCCTCTCCATCAGAATCACTACTCTCCTGCCTCTGTCTCCGGCGGGATAGACACTCCTGTATGCTCAGCTGTATCAAGGGAGAGGTGTCAGCATCAAGACTCGCCATACACAAGTCTATCATCTCCCGGATCATCAACGCAAGATCCTCCAGGCGCTGTATGAATGTGACAATATGGAACAGTGCCTCTATCTAAATAGGGGGGACGACAAACTCTGCCAATATAATATGATGTGGGATAGAGGGCTTAGCCCGTATCATCCGAGAGAGCATATGAATATGAAGTCGTGAGATGCGCGCCCCAGTGCTCCATGTCTCTGATGCATATAGAGTTGAGGGAACGACCATAGTGTCAAAGAGTCGGCACTTACTAGTCGCATCTCTAACATGTGAGCTGAAACATAGTCTCTCCAAATCTACCAACGATGCATAACCCTTCCGTGGCCGGGAAAATGTCGCCTGTCGCATGCTGAAAGTGGGACCAGAAAATACCACACCTAGGTATGTGTAGGAGTCAACTACCTCAAGTGAATGCTCCTCCCATAGAAGCACCTGTCGCATCATGAAGGATCTAGAGGTGCTAAATACCATAACTCTGGTTTTGGCCACATTCACTGATAATCCCCATTGAGTACAAAAAGAGTGAAGCGCGTCAAGATGCCGCTGCAGACCTTCCCTCGTCCTCGAAAGCAAAACCACATCATCAGCATATAATAGGATAGCGATAACGAGGTCACCCAATGTGCATCCCTCACCTCCCTCCGTCTGTATAACCTGCTCGAGCTCGTCTATATATAAGCCAAAGAGTGTAGGTGAGAGAGGACATCCCTGCTTAACCCCAATGGTACTCTCTATCCTTCTTCTTCTCCTGGCCGATTTCGTAAGTAATTTTCTTCTTTCGGGTGGTTCTACGATATACATGGGATAAGTCCTTTACCATATGGGGAAGGTGGCAGCGTGCATAAATCAAGTCCAGATGAAGTTGGTTACATTCGTGGTCATACCAGGGGTTATGTGGTCGATTATGTCGTAAGTGCTTGGGCCGTGGAGATGGAAAAGCAAGGGATGCAGCGGTATGCAAAGTCTGGACAAGAAAAAGAGACTGGTCCGTCAAAGTATCATCGTAGGGGAAACGAGTCAAAAGGTCAAATAATGCTTCCCTGTACGTAGGGGTGTTTTGAGGATTATACCGGTATATTGTCTTGTTGCCAAGAGTTAGGGTACTAGTACGTGGGGTGTGAAGAAGGCCAATAGAGAGAGAGAGAGAGGTATGAGTGGTCAGACAAGGTAGTACGGTGAACCAGGAAAGATGAAATGTAGGGGAGGAGAGACGACAATCCCATGAAATAGTCAACAACAAGCATCTGCTCTCCATATGTAGTAATTGGACCCTCTGCATCTGCTGATCGTCGCCGGAGGCCAAGATCATCCCAATCTAAAGCATGTATTCGCTGTGGATCATCCTCTGCTCTATGGAACTTTGTCTACCTGGATCCAGTCCTGGCATTAAAGACGCCAGCTAAAAGAACATAACCCCACTCCTCGTATCTGATAATGTCTGAAGAGATATCCATGGAAGGTGACCCCTCATCTGCTGTGAAAACTGATGTGTCCGGTGGGAAATAACAAATGGCCTGAAAGAGGTCACGGTTCAGTCCCATCAAAGTCCGGTCCACCCGAATCCAAATATAGCGAACTCGCTCATCTGTATGCACCAACTCAACCCAAGGCCAAATGAAGTCGCGGACTAAGCAGGCCACCCCACCAGAACCCCGATCTGTATGCTCTCGTCGACCGCCAATGTGCAGAGTACCAGCAAAAACCTGTAACAACCGGTAGACCTCTTTCCGGACTCTCATGTGTCTCGGTGAATAGGAAGAGATCACCCTCCGCACAAAAGTCTCTAAAATCGGCGGCAGTAGCTGAAGAGTGAATGCCATTGCAGTTTCATAGCCTTAACCGCAATGGTCGAGAAGGACCCCCCCGAACCGCTACTTAGTCCGAGGGGCCTTAATCCCTATTTTTCAGAATTCGGAGGATCAATGTATCGAGCCTTGGCATCTTGATGAATTACCCTCTTCCCCAAAGCTTTTGCCTCAATGAATGCTTTTTCCGATCCGCAACTTGCATGGGAGTGAGATCATCATCCATAAATATGAGTGTACCTCTAAGCTTGGCCCGCAATTTGAGGGTTGCCCGTCTCTCTTCCAAATTCGTGAAGCGAACTATGAGTGTAGAAGGGTCTCTCTTGGTTCTCCAAGCTCTATCCAACCCTTCGGAGTGATGGGAGAGTGTGCTTGAGAGAAAGCTGGCTGCTTCAGTCATTGGATCGTTGGTATCTTCAACTCCGCCGACCGTAATATTCACAGGGATTTGTATTCTCGCATTTGCTCTTCGGATATGGTGGCCGAAATGACTCGGTTGAAGGATGGTGTACCCTCCCTAACATCCTCCTTGAACAGAGAAGCCCACGATTTTGTCTCAGCCTTACGTTGCTCTATCTTCTCTTCCAACTCTTGAATCTTAGTAGGTTCTCCTTTGCAGCGATGGTGGAGCTGGATGTGTCGTTGGTGGACCCTGGGGCTTCATCGATGGAGACCCGCGATGAGGATGGAGAAACCTGGCCATTCAGCGATGGTGAAGGATGGGCCAATGGAGAAGTCTGTCCACGAGTAGAAGTCCGTGAGCGGGGGGGGGGAGCGTGGGCTCCCCTTACCTTTTCTGGCCATAGACAAGGAAGCGAGGCCCTACTGTAGCGCCATCTCCATCGCGCGCGCGCGAGATGGAGAGAGAGAGAGAGAGAGAGAGAGAGAGAGAGAGAGAGAGAGAGAGAGAGAGAGAGAGAGCTTCATTAATGTCAAGTATGTGGTAACATTTGGAGCGTATGAAACGTCTCCAAAACAGTAAGAAAGAAACATCTACTATGAACTGAAAAGTGTGTAGCACCTACTAGGAAGCGTACATACATCTCTGGAACAACTTACAAAAAAGTAAACTGAACTGCATGACTACAAAGATTAAACCATAACAATTGAGAGTAACTGCTGCTGTCATGGAATGTATCCTGAAAAAGGCTGTTATGGAGCTATCTGTGCTTTTGAGTGGGACACTGTGAAGCTCGGGTGACTGTAGGTCACAACATTTGACTCTGTCTTCGATGGTCACACTAACAACACAACACTATGCCCATGTGACGTCCTTTGTACATAGAAAAATAATATTTTGGGTTCAAGGGAATAAAATCATAAGCTGAGTCTAAGCTCATGGGCTTAACAAAGGCAAGCGGTCTCAAAGGCCTGAAGCTTTAATGGTAACAGATCATGTCTTTTAGTAGAACAACTTGTTGTAGCTTTAGAGTTATCTTAGCAGTTACCAGTTAAGCTCTTTTGATTTTCTTTTAAGACATTTTGATGGTTTGAAATTGTAGTGTCTGAGGTGGATCGTTCTGTTTTTCTGTTTTTTGTGTGTCAAAGTGATGGGAGGACTGTTGGAGCTTGTCTTGATCGCAATGGTCTTCGCCCAGCTCGTTTTTGGCGGACTAAGGATGACATACTTTATGTAGCTTCTGAGGTTTTGATTTCTAAGCTGATACACTGTAATTTAGGTGTCTTTCTTTCATCAGTTAACTGCTTGATTTGCAAGGTGACTAGATGAATCTTTAGATCAACTTCAAGTGTTTTTCTTGATTTTCTAGCTATGCTGATTTGTCTTTTTGGGGTCCACTGATAGTTTGAAGAATTGAATCGGAAGATATTCTAGTAGCTGTAAGTTATTTATTTGGTTAAATGCATCAGGAAGAGAAAATAGATTGTCAATTAAACCACGTTGATATGCTTTTGCTAATCTTTTTCCAAATGTTGAATTCGTAAACTTTCTGTGTCACTGAAATAAATCACCTGTATGTCATGCATAGATTGCCTTGTACTCCGTACTCCCTCCTTGTTCATTTTGTAATCTCATGTATGCTTGTCTTACAGGTTGGTGTGCTTGGCATTGATGATGCAAAGGTCATCTCAAAAGGCCGCTTAGGTCCTGGGATGATGATATCTGTAAACTTGGAAACTGGAGAAGTATGGCTCTCACAGTCGGCTCTTTTTATTAAAATTAAGCCGTTTTGAGTTTTTCATGATCTGTTCTTTGAATTTCAATGTTCTGGCTGCAGTTATTTGAGAACACGGAGGTCAAGAAACGCGTTGCTCTTTCAAATCCTTATAGAAAATGGCTGGATGAAACAAGCCGTGCTCTAGCAAAAGCTAGATTTGAGGCTTCACTTTCATTTGAATCCGATAAACTTCTCAAATTTCAACAGTAATGCTTTGCATCCTTTTTCTGAGATCTTCCCCATTCTGAGGTGGTTTTCGTATTGTTGCTGAAAAACTTATCCTGACTGAAAGTAAAAATTGGCTCAGATGGGTCAACTTTGCTCTAGTTATCTTAAATCTTGCAAAAGGTACCCTGACTGAAAGTAAAAATTGCTTCAGATGGTTCAGCTTTGCACTAGTTATACCAAACCTTGCAAACTTTGTTTGAAGTAGAGGGTATTCACTCTCCGGCAATACACCTAGTTGTCAACTCAATTTCAATAAATTGTAGAAGAATACTTCCGGAAGGGCTGACTATTCTACACTCTCTGTTAAGAAGTTGCAAAATCACCTGTTGACATTGCTCGATCATTATTGGGACTGTGTAGGGCATTTGGTTACTCAAGTGAGGATATTCAGTTGGTTATTGAGAGTATGGCTTCCCAAGGAAAGGAACCTACATTTTGTATGGGAGATGACGCTCCACATGCTGTGCTGTCTCAAAAATCACATTTGCTGTATGACTATTTTAAGCAACGTTTTGCCCAGGTACAGTTTTTGGAAATATGGAAATACGCTTACTCTTGAATTTGTTACTAGATTATTTTTCTTACAAACTAACTCAAGTGTATGCCTAAGAGGAGTAACAATGTGAAGTACCTCGGTGTTGTGTTTGCCTAAATGATGCCTGTCTAACGTGAGACCTGTCTAACATGAGATATCCAGTAAAGAGTAGTGCTTATTTTTTTTTCACTGATTCATGTGCATAATTGATCTAGATTTTGCTAAGTTTTTATCGTGCTCTTTAAAGCTGAAACTTGCCATTGTCTTCTCTTTAGTTTTAAGAA
Organism: Diphasiastrum complanatum; assembly: GCA_029204225.1. Taxonomy (NCBI): domain Eukaryota; kingdom Viridiplantae; phylum Streptophyta; class Lycopodiopsida; order Lycopodiales; family Lycopodiaceae; genus Diphasiastrum; species Diphasiastrum complanatum. The sequence continues at coordinate 31,262,517 of CM055101.1, forward strand.
AGCATGTAGTTAATAGAAGCTGATAAAAAGTGAGCAGATTTTAACCACAGTTCTTGATTGTGAGTTTTCTAGAAAGAGTATTTTTGCGTTCAGTGGCTTCACATGATGACGGAAATATAAGTAAGACTTTTAGGAATGCACCTTAGTATGATTATGTGTGTACGAGTCTTGAATAGTGAGTTTGTAACTTTCTGTCTGTGTTGGGAACTTGTCTAGCTAGATGTCAAATCTGGTATCTGCCTTGAGAAAAACATGGCATCTTCATGCTACTATTGAAGGCATTTTCATGTTTACTAAATATCTGGCTCCTCACAATAAGTCTCTTCTTCTTTGGAATGCTGTTAACAGTATATTCAGTGTGTATGGAAAATGCTTATTTGCAGATATATGTTCCACATTTACGATTGATTTGATGCTTAGTGCAATGCAGGTTACGAACCCTGCAATCGATCCTTTGCGAGAAGGTTTGGTAATGTCTTTAGAAGTTAATATCGGAAAACGAGAAAATTTACTGGAAGTGGGTCCCAGTAATGCTGCTCAGGTATTAAAACTTAACTGTGGTGGTCATGTTTGATTGTTTTATAAGTACAAGTTGATGCTGGTGTTTATCATGGCAGCACTCTTGCATAAATACTGTTGGAGCGCTATTATGTATGTCTGAGTGATTTAGTTTATACCATAGTACCCCCTGGTACCGCTGGTATGGTACCGTGGGTACCATATCAGTGGTACCGCCGGTACGGTACCGCCTTGGGATCCGCGGTACCAGGGAGGTACCATTTTTTAATATTTTTTTTTTATTTTTTAATATATTTAATATTTTTTTTTGCCTATTACCTACCAAAAAAGGACAAAAAAATGGAAAAAAAAGGGGTACTTGGTGTAAAAAAAAGGGTACAGTACATGAGGGGACTGGTGCAGTGGCACATGGGCACTGTGGGTGAGCAGACCATGGGGCCAATGGGAGACCAACACGGGGGGGGAGCATAACATGGAGGCAGGTACAGAGGCACATGGGCACTGTGGGTGAGCAGACCATGGGGCCAATGGGAGACCAACACAGGGGGGGAGCATCACATGGGGGCAGGTACAGAGGCACATGGATGGATGATGGGGATCCACATGGCCGATCAGGCTGTGGGGATAAATAGGCACTCACAATGCCATTGTGGTCGGCATTTTCAGAGGCTGTGAGAGAGCTAGTGATAGATAGTGAGAGAGCAAGCGAGAGCCGGTGACAGGCTGTTTGAGAGCCAGGGTGCTGTGAGAGGGTGTTCAAGGACCAGGGTGCTGTGAGGAGAAGGTCGATCGAGATGGCAGAGCGCATACCACCGAAGCCCGAGGGCGAAGCTAGGAGGAAGCTTGAAGAAGATATCCGAAGGCACAACGAGAGACATCGGAAGCAAGAGGCAGATATCCGAGAGATGCTGCGACAGACTCGGCAGAGAAATTCGGAACCGGAGCCACCCGCCCCCGCTGTGGATCCTGTCCCCGTTGTCGAGCTGGATCTGGATGAGCAGATCGAAATGAATTTCACACGACGGCAGCTCATCATGGTCAGGGAAAGGGCGGCCAGACGTCGGGCTAACCAAGAGGCAGCTCGGGCTAACCGGGAGGCAGAGCAAGAGTGACAAAACAATGCACCAGACGAGGGCGAGGAGTCGGTGGAGGATCAGTTAGGGATGTTTAGAATAGATAAGGTCTAGCCGTATGTGGCGGACTGTTGCTATGTAGTTTTCGGCAGTTTATGGTGCAGCAAATAACTAGATGGCTGCTTAAAAAAGTGACAGTATGTGTGATGTTATCTTGATACAGCGGTTGAATATATCCATAGTTGTTTTTTGTGCAACACGAGCCTGGTCATGTAAGATGCAATCTCTGTAATTTTTTTAAATGTTACATGTGTTTATGAAATGTCGTTTGGGGTGTAGGGGTGATTGCTGTGCTCATGATGTAGGTGCATATATGTGAAGCTAGCATTCACTTCAAACGAAATTAAATGAAAAAAGGATTCACACACGCACATAGAATTCAACATAAAATTGAAAATACAGCATCACATGTACAGAGCGACATACGCACAATTTGCAGCAAATAATGTAGGCCAAACACTGTATATAATGTGAAAAATCATCTGAGTACAATGGTAGACCGTCTGCTAGAGACAAACTACTGAAACTAAAACAACAAAGCCACAATCAATGCTCTGGCTCTGACTCAGACGAATGCTCTGGAGACAACTCAGGGCCCCGAGCTGACTCTCGCAGCCGATATCTCTGCCTGTCTGGAACTAGCATGGGCTGTGTATCCGAGGAGGACGACTCGTCATCCTCATCCTCCCAATCTGCCTCCGCATCAGCCCCCAAGCAGGCCAAACCAACAACACCTGCTCCAACTGGCTGTGATACTGCACCTCTACCTGTACCTGGAGCCCTGCGTGGTCGTCCTCTCCTCCCTGGCAGTTTCTGTGCCTTGCCTTTCTTGTTCGGTGCACCCTTGGGCCTTCCTGGTCTCTTGCGGACAAGAGGAGCTGTCAATGCCTCGTCACCCCCATGCAAATCACCTGGCTGGCTAGGCTAGGCCCAAGCTGAGGCCGGCTGGGATAGGGAAGCAAAAGAGGGAACTCCCTGTGCACCTGAGCGAGGAGGATGAGCTCGTGGAGTGTGTGCCCGTGGGGCTGCTGCAGGTGGAGGAACTGGCTGTGCAAGAGGTGAGTACAGCGGCGATATGTACTGAAAGGGGCGCTGCGGTGGCCGGTACTGGTACATCCTAGGTGCTGCCAAAGGGGGAGCCAGTGGAGTGGGTGCTGCCAAAGGATGAGGATGTGGAGTGGGTGCTGCCACTGGAGGAGCAGCTGGAGGAGCCACTGTGGATGTGGGCGCTGGGAGAGAAAACCTGGGCACAGATGGTGGCCTGCCATGGAGACCTGGTGCTGCAGAAGTGGACGGCGATGGAGGGGCTGCAGGCCTAAATGGCATCGGTGGCACTGCAGGAGCTGTGCGACGCACATACACCCTCTGAGGAGCTGGAGGAACTGTAGGCACCTCATGCGGCTGCTTTGGCTGGGACTCTGTGTATGGCATGCTGGCAAGAGATGATGGGGGCGCCCTGACACTCGACATCTGCTGGGCCTCTGAATACAATGTGGCAACCAAGTCGTCCAGCCGGGCATCTGAATACAAATGCTCTGGGCTCTGGAACTCATCCTGTGCACCAGCCTCTAAATCATCCTGTGCACCAACCTCTGAATCATCCTGTGCACCAACCCCTGAATCAACCCGAGCCTCATCCCGTGCCTCATCATGTGCACCCTGTAGACCCTGCATGGCCTCCCAATCTATGCAATCAAAGTCATCTAGTGCCTCCTCTGGTGTGCTGTCGTAGTAACGGCCATGACTCTGTACTGCACGCATCCAAACATCTGCCGGACCGGCATCTAAATCACTCTGCCCTCTATCAAGGGCCTCCTTCATCATGTCGGCATAGGTAGGTATGCCACTGGCCCCCCTTGTGTGCCCTGCCTGTCTCCCGGTATAACCTGTGCCATGTGTCCCACCTCTGCCACGTGATGCACCTGTGACCCCTGCCCGTGGCGTGTGCCCTGCTCCTGTATCATCCGCCTCATCCCTCTCTGATCTGGCAAACACAACCCGAATGGGCTCATCCTCATTATGCTCATCCTCTGACACTGGCTCATCTGCCTCATACAATGGGGTCTCTCTGTGCTCAAGCCCAAGCTCTCTCTCGCTCATCTCGGCAAGCTCCCTCTCTCTCTCTCTCTGCCATCAACTGTGTGCCCAGGTCATCTTTAGGCATGGGATGGGTACTGTCCGTAGGCAAGTCAACCTGGCGCTCAAAATCAGATATCTTCGTCTGCAAGGTTTAAAATTTGCATGTCAGAGAGACAACTTTATGAAGAAATGAAACCAACGTACTAGGAGTCAACCAACATGCTATGGGAGAATAGCTAATGACCTGCAATGCGCTCGTAATGGTCGGAAGTCTCCTAGCGAGACGTGCATTGGTGCTATAGAACACCAACCGCTCGAACTGACTCACTGACAACCGGTTTCTTCTCCTCGTGTGAATCAGTGCCCATGTGCTCCAATTATGCTCACACACGGAGGCAGCGCAGTCCTGTGGTACGTGCAATGAAATGCTTCAGCACATGTGCACGGGTGGAATGTCAACGAAACACAACAATGGAGGATGAAATGAGATGCATACCTGAGAAAGGACACACAGTGCAAGACGCTGTATGGATGGATAGGTGCTACCGAACATGGTCCACCAGGTAATGGGAAGCTGCCTCCTCTCTGGATCCTGAGCAGCCGGGTGGCCGAACGTGCCCATGCCGAAACGAAATGCAGCGAGCTCCTCCATGAGCCTGATAGGATCCAAACCTATGTGTGGACCCACCCTGTGAATGTACTAAAGCCAATCGGCCTCGAGCTCCTTGTCTGCGATCTGTGTCAGAGAGAGGAAGAGGGGGTGCAGCATGTGTGCAACGTTGTGGATACTCCTGTGGAAGTAGTTCCACCGCGTCTCCCATATGAACTTCAGCTCTGTCATCCTACAGGTGAGAGGCATGTGGTTTAGGGCATTACGAAAAAAACTTAACACTGACAGAAAAACAAACTAGCAATTACGAAAAAGATAAAGGCCATTTACATTACTATACTGCTTACCTCTCTGGCTGCAAGATGGGCAGCTGCAGGAACTGTCCAATCCGGTCCATGAGCTCATATACAAGTCCAAGCGTCGACCCCTCGCTGTCAGCCATGCGGAGCACAATGTAGGGTGGTCGAAGCAGTCCTAACAATGTCTGTGCATCCCTCCAGAACTGGTCTCCCCTCACCGTGGAAGAAAAGTGCTCCCCATCCTTAGTGTGCTGAAACGTACTGGCACGCCAAAGATCACTGGCAACCATCTGTAGAAGCTGCACCCTACACCTGATCAGACGGTCGATGACCACCAAGTCAAATGCAAAGCGGGGGGGCTGGCTTACGGAGGTCCAGATGGCTGAACACCCGGAACATGGCAAGAACACGCCTCTTTCTGGTGACAAAAGTCACCAGGAAGAGGGCCTCACGGACGATGGCTCTAACCCAGGAAAGTGCACCTATGTCCCCCATGAGAAGGTCTATGTCGTGCGCCGCATAGGGGGTATGGACGATGTGAGGGAACTTGGCGTCTAGTAGGACACCCATCTGAACACAGTTGGTGGCATTGTCCATCACCACCGTAACGACATGCTGGGGGCCTATGGACAATATGGAAGACCTAATGACACCGTACATGAAATCTGCAGATATGACTCTCCCCCCCCTACGGCAATCCACGACTCTCAAAAACTGTGTACCCATGCAGCTCGAGACCAAGATGTTGAGGATCGGCCTCCTCCTAACATCAGTCCAGCCATCGGACATGATGCTACATCCATATGTGGCCCAGTGGCGGTGTAGAGGCTCCATCTCTCTAGACAAGGACTCAACCCTATCTCTCAGCATGTGTGTGCGGACAACCTTCGAACTAGGGATTCTCCAGCCAGGGCTGACAGACTGTGCAAGGCGGAATGCCCTTCTGAAGGGCTCAGAATCGGTGATTGCAAAAGGTAGGTTCAGCTCGTAAATCAAACTGGCCACGCCCTGTGTGGCCTCTCTGTCCATGTGTGGCTGATGCGCGCCACGAATGGTCTGCTGCACAAGGGCTCTACCTGGTGGGCGACGGGTGGTGGACCTCCAGCACGGTGCACCAATCGTGACGGGAATGGACGATGACGCGACAGGCTGGGCACTGGTGGATGCATCGGCTGTAGACGTGGAATGGGGAGAGTGGGATGCACTGGCAGGGATGGGTGCAGCAGCATAGGTGGGGTGCACTGGTGGAGGGGCAACATCTGGCATGGGGTACGAAAACTGCTGGCCGAGGAGGTCATCCGGATGGGAAGGGAAGGAAGAAGGGATCTCTTCCACATCCTCGAAGGCCTCAGCAGTAGCATCCTGGGCCTGCTCGGGTGGCGGAGAGTCCATGAGAAAGTCATAAACCGGGGGCGTGCGAGCAACAGGACGTGGAGGTGGAACCACAGTGGCAACTGGCGGACGCGATGGGACGAGATCCACCGGAATCTGAGCAGATGGGGGTGCGTGAGGCGGAAATGTCTAAGGGGGATGAGGGGCAAAGGGACTGGACGAGGATGCACTCCCTCTCCTCGTGCGTGCCAGCCAAGAAGGCAGCAACTCTGGGTCAGCCACATAAGGAACGGTGCAAAATCGGACAATGCCCTCCGAAATGGTGTTCTCCCCCGCCATGAGCCGCGGCCCGTAGGTGTCCAGTAGTCGTTGCCTGTCGGGGACGGTCATGCTGCCACAAGGGGCAGCATTCAAGGTGGCACCATTTTTGGCGCGTGCACCGAGTAGATGGCCTTTAAGGCGAGTGACGGATGCAGCAAATTCGACGAGACAGTATCGGCAGCGCACGATCTTCTGTCCGGTCTTGTTGGACTTGTCGGCAACCCGCCTGACAATGTCTACCTCGTCCCACAGACCGGAAAGGTCGGATTGCACCATTGCGATGGAGAAAATTAGGGACAAAATGCAGATGAAGCTAAAGCTGCAAGGATGGAACGCTAGAAAAAAAACAGCAGGGTACACTGTGTGAGAGATGCTGAAAATGGGCGAAGGCAGGTTCTTGCAAATCAGATGCAAGGCAGGGCGGTCTGTGGGCGAAGGGCAACGCAAATCAGACGCAAGGCAGGGAAGGCAGGGCAGCAAAACCAGTAGTGAAGGCAGGGCAACGATGGCTGCAAAAAAACTGGGAGAGAAGAAGCAAGTGGGGCGGGTAGATTAGGTTTAAATTTTTTTTTAAAAAATATTAAATATTAATTATATTACTATATTATGGTACCGCGGTACCAGTACGGTCCCGCGATACCGGGATCCGCGGTATCCAGTACTGCGGGACCTATGGTTTATACGAATGAACACTTTAACCTTTGAAAATTTTCCTTTTTGGGAACACTGCCTTTAGATGCTGCTGCAGTTTGCCATATATATTGAGCTAAGCCATATCCTTCTTATAGGAACTTCCAAATATCAAGTAGCTATTCATCATCTTAACTTTTAAGTTCACAAGTGCCTTATCCCGCCAAGCCCAAATTGCTCTAACATCAAGATATGAAAATTATGTGGCTCAAGCTCAAGTGATATTGATAATTGCAGGGTAATCAGAAGTAGCTTCTCATTGAGAGACTATGAATTGTCAGTGTTTTTAATGAACTGCTTGTCAGAGCAATTATCTGCATGCAATGATTGTTAGAAAGTCAAGTATTATGCCTGCTGTTCTTTTGTTTTTTGCAAGGTTTAGGGAGGTCTAATATTGGGTTTTCTGCGTGTATAGGTCAGGTTGTCTAGTCCCGTGTTAAATGAGGGTGAACTGGAGAATCTTAGAGAGGATTCAGCCCTGAATTGTGTCACACTTCCAGTTTTCTTTGATATTCGAAAACACATTGAAGGATCACTTGCAAAAGCTTTGAGGGAGTTATGTAGAGCAGCAGATGAAGCTGTTCGCGCTGGCTCACAACTGTTGATTCTCAGTGATCGTACCAATGAACTGGTGACTTATTTATATCTTAAAATCCCTAACAAAACTGCCATTTCTGATGTACTGTTCCATTCATGAATAGGTTGTGGCAGTTAATTGTCTCCATGTGGGAGTGGAATCATCAGAAAATGAGTGAAATAGAACAAGCTTTTAGAATGACTAGGTAACTTTCACATAACATTCCTGGCACAATGCATGAAATCCGATGATATATGGTGGCAAGGATTTTCTTTTCCTGATTAAAGATAGCAAAACTGCTTCTCATGCAGGAGCCAACAAGACCTGCTATTCCAATACTGCTGGCTGTAGGAGCAGTACATCACCACCTTATCCAGAATGGACTTCGCATGCGTGTATCCATTGTAGCTGATACTGCACAATGTTTCAGCACACATCATTTTGCTTGCCTAGTTGGCTATGGTGCTAGGTATTGTTTAGTTTCCTTTTTCAAACTTCAAAAGCTATGTAACGGATTGTCGATTGGCCAGTTAGGCATGATTTTGGTGAAGTATTGTAAGCTGTGTTTCTACTGCCAGGTGGAATCTTAAGTTGGAGGCCATAACTCATGATATTGAGATCAATCGTTGATGTCACAAATCGACAACAAATAAGCTCCCAAAACAATGTGGTAGATCTAGAAAAATATCCACTACACTAAATCAAATATTGCATCTTGCAACTAAAAGACTCCAAAAAAATTGTTTCGTTTTGTTGATGACTTTTGAGCATTTTAGGATCCTATTGGAAAAGGAATTTATGAGGGGGAATACATTGGTGACAATTTCAACTGTTTGGACTTACCCATTATGCTTGCATTCGTTTGTAATGATTACCATAATGTAGGCTCCATCTTTGCTTTGCAACCCTTACAAAGAGGGGCAAACCTGTTGCTTCCTCTTCAATGTTGGTGTACAATATTTCTTGCTATGAAGTCCGCCATAAAAGATGCCCTAGAACCTTGAGATGGCCTATTATCTCTTTGTACGCATACTAATCATGTGATGTCGCATGAGATGGCCTATTATCTCTTTGTACGGATAATCATTTGATGACACATGAGATGCATTGGCCTTTGTCCTAGTATTTTGGGGATCTTTTTATCTCAAATTTTGTATTGAATTTTTCTTACACTTGTCATAATTAACATTGACAGCTAATTATTTTGTATTCTGGTAGTATATTGTTGCACCTTCCTTTTGATGTAGTATCTGATGTGGAAGCATTGTGAAATCAAGCAAATGTACTAGTTACCTCATTAACAGCTTTTAAGTACTCGATTATATTGATTGCTTAGAGTAGACAAGTTTATTGTTTACATAGTAGGAAAGTTGAGTAGTTGAATGAATTGCACCGCTCATAGTTTGTGAGGGCCTTGTTAACTTGACCAAAGTAGGTACTTGGACGGTGAGGTTAAGTACTAAAACAAGAAATTTATATGGAGGCTCAAACCAATATTGAGCCTAATGGACCATGCTATAGCTTGCTAAAAGAGGAGTGTGAGAGCTTTGTGATGATATTTCACATATAAACATTCACCTAAAAGTAAATAGGATTGTTTTGAGACAATTTGGGCACTATTCTCAAAAATAGGCTTGCTTTTGGAGTTCTGGGGGCAGGGTGTACTTTACAAGATGATGCAATCTCTCCAATACCCCATAAGGGCTCCATTCCAACATTCCTCCTCTGCTATATGCGTAGGAGCTTGAAAGGTGTAGCAAAGGGAGGTAAAACTTGAGTGCTTTCTTGAAGACGTGAGCAAGGAAAGGGTGAGCCAAGAGAAGAGTACGACTACTTTCACGTAGAGGTCATCCTCTTGGTGTGTGCGGGGCGGTCTCTTGCATTGGTGGTAAAAGTATCTATTTGGTTGCTTTCACTCTCTCTTCCTTCTTGGTTGCATCAGTCTTAGTTGTAGATTTGAGATTAGCTATAGGAGATAGGCCAAGAGGTTTGTCGTCATCTCTCACTCTCAAGTCTCTCATCTGCATGTGTAGTCTTGTAGGTTTGCGTTGATTCTTGAAAGACAAGATCATAAGGATTCTCTTTCTCTTGAGATCTAGGTTCTCTTAGTTTCCAGTTGTCGCTTTTGCTGTCTACATCTTCCTACTCCTAGTCTTAAAAGAAACGCATGTTGATATTGTCATGTGAATTAGGATAGACACGTGGTTACCCAATTATAGAACGAGGGAAAGGGTAAGAAATTTTTCTCTCAACAATGTAATGTGACTGAAAGTTAGTTCAATCCAAAATTATTGCATGCATGATACTTTGGCTGACAAAAGATTCTGCTCTCATGAGTGTACTGTACAAGAAAGTGACTCAAGTGCCAAGTAGAGGTTTTGTCGACCTTGTGGGATAACACCAATTCATTGCGTGCATCTGTGGTTGGGTTATACGTTATTAGAGCCTAGACTCACTAGTCCATGGATTATGACATCATCGTATGTATGATCCTCTAGCTTTTGTGACTTCCATTCACCAATCATGATGTGTGTATAATGTTTGACATGATGGACGAGAAGATGGGACTGCCAACAACTTTCAGGAACGACTAAGTTGGCTTCTGAAAAGATTTAGAAGGTTTGGGTCGAATTGAGGTCCCCTTATATGCCAAGTACCAATTCTACTGATATATGCTAATCCGCTTGTTTTGCAAGTATCTCTAATTTATCAAAGGAAGAGTTGAAGCCATCGGAATGTTTATCCTTACACTAGAGTTTCATGGTAAAGGAATTGTAGAGTAAGCCATCTCATGGATAGGGCAAATGAATCTTGTAAGTAAATCTCAATGTAAAGGAGATGAGACAAGGTTCAATTTTGCTACACTTACATTGTTTCCTAGTTTGGTTCATAAGTGGTAGTTACGATTGTGGCTGCCACAAAAAGCAAGTATTATACTACATAATGATACACGAGCAGAATTCTAAGAAGCATCTTTGAGTGAAGTTGCACTCATGCATGATGCAAAAGATGCAAGAGCTTACTTTATGCTTGTGCGAAAGTGCGAACTTTACATGAATACATCATTTGATAGAGGGAATTTTATAGTCGTACTTCAAGGTTGCCAATGGCTATGACTATAGATAACTTTATTTATGGTCTTTATTCTTTTACATGCAGTCTCGATCAAAGCTAGTCGATGAACCCAAGATCTACCAAACTTGATCACTATGGAAAAGAGGGTGATGCTGACAAAGAAAGTCAATCACACAATTAGATAAACATCGCACAAATAAACAACCCCCCCCCTTCTTCCCCTTTTTCTCTCTCTTGGCTCTATCTATCAATTCCTCCCTCCATCCCTTTCATTATTTTTGGTAGCAGATCTAATTAGACTAACTATCAACCATTTCTCAGTAGTAATCTACTAGTTGTAGTGAACCTAACATCCTCTAAAGGTAGTGGATTTCTGTTTGCTAATTATCTTGTAGTCTTGCCTTTTACTCTTCTAGCATCTCCTTTCTAATGTATCTTTCTCTTTGAATTGTCTTCAATTCGAGTTTGTAAACCAATACCCCCTTCACAGTGAATAGAATGTAGTTTCTACTGGCTAACTCAGCTTGAAGAAATAAGTTATTTGAAAAGATCGGATAAGAAATGGAAGGAACTATGCCCCAAAGACTCCAAAGGCTACCAATTTGTTTGCTTCAAAATTCAACAAACTGCAACAACAATTTGCTACATTGGAGAACAGATGCACCAGTTTACTGAAGAATTTAGATCTCTGTTTGAAAAGGAGTCACTTAGAGTAACAGTAGGCGCACTTTTCAAAGACAGCGAGGATATCAAAGCTAGAAATCAGTTCATCAAGGGTTTTACAATGCATTTAGTCTGTGATTCGATGAGGTTGAAGGAGGTTGGAAAATATGGAAGGAAGAATCGAAATTCAAAGAGTGGCTCACCAAAATGCTTGGACAACAGAGAGATCAAGTTACATATGCAATAGTTTCAATCGGATTTGGAAGTTGCTATTGAAGAGCGCTCAAACAAGTTGGAAATTAAAAATCGTGCAGAACAAGGAAATTCAAAATAAGTTGGATCAACCTCAATAAGAAGTGTCCGAGTATAGAGAAGAAACCTTAAACTTGGGTAGATAATGTGAGAGGCTCTATGCTTGATATTGATGGTTTTAACAAATCTTCCCATGTGTCAACTCCTATGAAAGAGGAACAAGGAATTCTTAAAAGATCCTCAAACTTGATTTTCAAGAGGTTTTACGAAAAGGGCAAACCTATCTTGACTTTCGTTTTGACAAGATGAGATTAGCAAAAGAAAATATCAACTAATCCTTTCGAATGGGAAAAGAAATTAGTAACAAAGATCGGGTTTTAGCGGTTAAGTTTTCAAATACTTAGGCAAGAAAATCTGTATCTTCTTTTGAGGGGTCAATTAAGTTTGCCAAAAAGGACACCAAATTTTGTGTGTGTATGTTGTTTTGCTCCTTAGAAGATTATTCCCTATCACAATTTGAATTTGGATATTGAAGATCCATTTGGAAAAATCTGCAATGAGATAGTCAAGTAGGATGTCATATTGATGGGTGATTTCAACAGAAAGATTTGTAAGTGATTAGGCAATTTTTCATATAGGAAGTGATTATCCTCTTTGGTTGGATGAGATACCTTGCCTATAGAGAGAATACTCTAGGGATGCCGGCAATTCCAAATTATATGCTTGCAACTATGTACTATGCAGTATGGATCATGACAATAGGTATTAGGTGGGACTTGGGAGTGCTAACTCTCGAGTTAAGATTCAAAATTGATTGTTGATTAACTATAATTTACACTATCTAAACACTAAAAAAGGATGTTTTTTCTGGTCATAATGCGCTTGAAATAGTATTTCCCCCTAAATCCGCTTTGCCATTTCAAACCATCAATGTATGTACTTTGTAGTATGGAATCTGGATCATGACAATAGATATTAAGTTGGACTCAGGATTTCTGACTCTTGAATCAATATTCAAGATTGATTGTTGGTTAATTATAATCTACATTGCCTGAACATTAAATAAGCACTTGTTTTTGCCGTACAGAAAGCAAAATCTCGCCCCCCCCCCCCAATCAACAACATTAGTTGCTTGCTTGGTAGTGGCAACTATTAATAGTGCAAAGGTCAACACAATAAGCTGTTGATTGCCAAAAGTTTTGATTTGGACAGAACTTGAGTGTATTTTTTGTAGAGTGAAAGGAGTAAAAGAAAAGGGTAGAGAGCTAGGAGGAGAAGTCAGAGAGGACATAGGGAAACTTAGTGCAAGGGAAGATTCAAAAAGATATCATTGAAGAGGAGAAAGAAGAAAGAATAGGTTAGGGAGAAAGAAGTTAGAAAAGATGGTGTTAGCCTTTAGGACCTAGGTTTGGAGGGTTTTAGTAACTAGAGTGGATTTAGGAGAGCGAGGAGAGCAAATAGGTCTCATGCCAAGGCCAACAGATCCTTTTTGAGATCATGCCACATTTGCAATTGCTGCGAATTGTGGCAGCTCAGGCTTAAGGAGATGTAATTGAAAATATTGTGGCATGAACTCCACGGGTGGCCCTAGTTGGATGCGATTGCACCTGTTATCTATGCATGGTACCAAGACCGTCAGTTGCTCGTAGGCACCACCAAATATAGAATTGCTGAGATGTGATGCAATGGAGCCATAGAGCGTGGTCCTTTGGCAGTAGGTAAACACTTGTGAGTCTACCCTCAGTGCTCATTTATTATTCTTTGAAGTTTCCACTTTGTTAGTACCAAGTAGACTATAGCCTGTGGGCTTTGGAGGCTGGGTTTGTGGGGTAATGGGTTGAGGGTTTTGATTTGGACTTTGCTTCACAATTGCTACTATTTTGAAATTCATTTGAACTTTGTTGTTTGAACTCGTGACTTTTTAAGCAATAGTTTTTGAATTTGTGATTGCGGCAACACCTTCCACATGACAACTTGCTGTAATAGTAGCATGTACTATGTATGCGTCAAATTATTTAAAACGTCCATTCACTACCAAAGGAGAGATTGAGGATGTGGATGGGGGCTGGTGGAACTGGGGTTGGTGCGCTTGTGGTAACGCATGCACATTCAAGGGACCGCTCACATCTTAGGGGCAGTTCTTGTATGTAGTGCAATTTTAGCAATCGAACAATCAAAATGCTACAATTGATGTTAGGAGGTGTATTTATGTGCGTGACCTCCCCTTTCAATTGGCAAAGGCCCATGCATGGAGAGAAATGATGAGAGTCATTTCTCAATTGGTTTGGACTGGGAAAGGGATAAGTAATGAGCTTTTGTCATGCGGGTGCTTGTTTTGCACCTTACAAAGATATGGCTTCACTTTAGGGCTTTCATATGAGTTTATGGACAAATGGGGGCAGCAGCTACATACATTCACTATGATCAACTTGCAACTTGCATAATCAACATGTGGCAAAGCAAATGGCACTAGGCCATTGGCACCCATCATGGAGTGACAACTAGTTCTATGACAAAGAGTTTAGGTATGTATGACACTCTTGCATTAGCTGTGTCTTTCTTGATGCTGCGACCCAAAACACACTCATGGATGACCTTTTTTTGTTTCGGAATGAGATTCTTGAGTTCAGATATTTAGTAGTGTGGTTGAGGTATGATATTGCTGCACTTTGTGTCACGGGGGGTGATGTATCACAACAATATTCCCATATTGTAGAGGCCTGCACTCTGGATTCTCTTACAGAACTGCATAGGAATTGCTTGCGAGAGAAATTGTGTGTTATCTTTGATTCGTACGAAGAGGAAGAACACACTCTTGTGCAATTGGATAAGTTGGTGGTTTGAGTTTGATTATTATGGAAGTTGGAATTGCATTTGTATTTGGATGTGTGCATGGTGTGCTTATGATTTTGGCATTTTTGTATAATCTTATGGTTTACTTCTCATACTGATTTCAGTTGGAATTCTAGTTTGAACTTCCATGAACACTTGTCTACATAAAGCTTTACTTCTATGCAAGTCAGAACAAATTTGCATCATGTGACCATTGACGTGTCTTGCCATTGGTACGTACTATCCTACTTCAAACAATTTTGAAGAGCTCCTCAAATTCAAGTCTCTCAATTTATAAGTTTTAAGACTGAGCATTGAAGCCAATGACCATATAGAATCTGTGATTAGGCAGGACATGATTAACTATAGTTGGACTTGTGAGTTTTCACTCAAACTATAATTGCATCATGGTAGTGTAGTTTTGCACCCTTGACCCCAAACCAACACTGGTTTTGTTTTGTTGTAAGAGAAGTCAAAGCATTAAACCATTATTTAAAAAGTAAACTTAAACATGATATGAAGGTTTGATTTTGGTGGGGCTAGTTTAAGTCGGTACAATTTGGCGGACTCGAATCTGCCTATATGCAACAATGATCCTCTCGACCCACGAGTCATCAAGGATTGATCAAAACATTGGAAACATATTGTTCATTGACATGAGCCTCTCGAACGTGGCCTTACCCTTACTTTTGACACCAAAACAGAATTATGATAGGAACTCATGTGTATCCTTTCCAAGACATCATCTTATGCTTGATTTTCTCTCCAGTGGACCTTATGCTGGAAATAAGGAGATCTTTAGAATGCCCCAGCAGGGAAAGTGATATTTTCATCCTTAAAAGAAAACGACAAGATCAGATTTGAATTTTTAGGTTGAGTTGGTTGATCACTCTTACAATCCACTGGCTTAGATTTCAAACCTTCTCATTGATGACTTCTTTGCTTAATTAATGTGGAGTAGTTGGCCTTCCAAGTTCCATGTTGCTTGTTTTCCGTCATATCCTTGTGAGTTGTCATAAGTTGGTATATGGAAGCTTACTTTCGTCAATCATGTTTGAGTTCATGTTCAATGCTCAATGTATATGAATTTTTATGTCATAAATTGAAACCAACCTCACAATTCAACTTAATTCTCATGATACAGTGCGGTGTGCCCATATCTTGCTTTAGAGACTTGTCGGCAGTGGCGGCTCAGCACCAAAAGTGTGAATTTGATGAAAAATGGAAAAATACCAACGGTTACAATAGAGCAGGCTCAACAGAACTTTTGCAAGGTAGCAGTCTGAAGTTTTCAAATAGTTTCAAGTAAAAGGCCATAATTCATAGATCAATGATAAAAGCTCTCAAACCTCACCATTTCATACTGCTTTTTTGTGGTTGCCAAGTTTTATTAATTTTTCAAGTTTGTTTTACATGCTCTAATCATACTTGTAAGGATGTAACTTTATGATTGTAATGAAGAGCCCAACTTTTTTGTTTCTTATATCGACATAGAGCTTGCTTAAATATTATGAAAACTATATACTAGATAGAACTATCAAATAATTGTTTCTTCATAAACTCAGTAAGTTGGAAGTAGCTTGTTTCAAATCATAAAGTATCATTTTGAATTTAGCAATGTTTGTCCACCACTTGGACTTGTTCTAATAGTCCCCTTTGAGCTCAATTATTATCAAGTAATGGCATCCAATATTTTTTGCTCTACAAGTTCAACACACCATACCTCTGCTGCATACAAGGCTGAAGGGGTGACAAGAGTGTCAAAAGTCTACACTTACTCGGAGCATCACGAATAGACTTACGGAAACAGAACCTCTCTAACTGAACAAGGGAAGAGTGACCTTTCCCAAGTCGAGTAGTAGCCGCCTGTCTCATACTGAACGTAGGACCAGTGAAGAGTACACCCAGGTAAGTGTAAGAAGAGACCACGTCTAGAGGATGTCCGTCAAAAGTAAGCTCCTGACGCTATATGAAAGCTCGATAAGTGTTGAAGACCACAACTTTGGTCTTCGCCATGTTCACCCCATAGAAAGTATATAAGCAATCCATCTATCTCTGTAATCCCTCTCTGGTGTGAGGTACTAATACCACATCATCCGCATAGAGGAGAATAACAATCAGAATGCTGCCAAGTCTACAACCGGCACCGCCACACTGAGAAACCTCTCCAACTCATCAATATATAGTCCAAAAAGAACTGGTGAAAGAGAGCATCCATGCTTCACCCCAATAGTACTCCAAATATGCTCAGCAGTACTGCTGCTATGACGAAAACAGCCCAGAACTCTCTCATAGAGAGCCATGACAGCCAGAGAGAGAGAGAGAGAAAGAAAGAAAGAAAGCTTTATTAATGTCTTTTCCATGCCAAAAGGCATATAAGACTAATGAAGTACATGTCAAGTGTGCGGTAACCATGGGAGCGTATAAAACGTCTCCAAAACGGTAATAAAGAAAGCATCTAGTACAAACTAAAGTAGACACATATGTGAGTGTGTCTGTGCATAATAATCATATGTATCGAGATGTCAAGACTGTGTTGTGCTGCTGCTGCTGTAAAAGGATGTTGAGCCACAGCATGAGAAGACACTGGAGCCTGCCGGCGTCGTCTATGAGCATGAGCATGTGTAGTAGTACGTCTCTACATAGGATGTCTGGTGATCCTGGTAGTAACGTGATGGTGAGAAGTACACTGTCTCTGATCTCTATGACAATGCGAGCGGCTGTCATCAGCATCATCGTCATAATCCTCGTCCTCATGCGCTAAGTCATGCGATCTTTGCCTAGTAAAGAATGAAGTGATCAGTGGCTGTGCGGTAAAATGCTGGGGTGTCCCGTATAAATCTCCCCGTAGGATGAACATCTCACGTACCATCAGAGCGACATCGTGGATCCTCATAGGCAAGGAGAGAGAGTAGAGTGGTAGGCATGTCTCGAAACAAGCAATGATATCGTCCTCTGATCTCATAGTATTCAGGGCATCTGAAGAGAAAGTGCTCCTCAGACTCCACCTCACCTAGAGAGCATAACTGGCAAATACGCTCCTCTCTAGGAATACCATGGAACCTCCCAGTCTCAATAGCTAGCTGATGAGAGGATACCCTGAGTTGTCAAGTGTGAATCTGAGACAATGTGATAGACCCGAATCTAAATAGTGTGGCATGACTGGTGTCCCTGATGCATCTAGCTCCAAGAAATGGGTCCGGTAGAAAGCTGGCTTAACCCCTAACTGGTGACGCCAAGTCCGCTCTAGATATGTGCAATAGAGGAATCGTCTGATATACTGATGGGTGCTTGAGGGAAGCTCTATGATGGAGATACCAAATGACTCAAGTAGGAGGTGAGATGCCTGAGAGAACCATGATAATCTGTAGCCCTGATGAAGGCGCTGTGAGGAGGATAGTGCAATCTGTATGTATCGTCTGTCTATCTCTGGTAACGCCTATATCCTCTGTATATAGGTAATGAGCTAGAAAGCTGCCTCAATATGTATAGGTGGAACTGTGAACTCGGCCAGGAGAATTTCATGTGGAACAGAAGGCTTCGCTCGAATCAACCGGGCTAGCATGGTGGTCTGTAGTCGTGAAAGACTGGCCCAGTGTAAAGGGGTGACAATTGTATCAAAAAGGTGACACTTACTACGAGCATCCTGGATGGACTTCCGGAAACAGAATCGCTCTAGCTGAACAAGAGAGGCATGTCCCTTCCCCAGTCGAGTGGCAGCAGCCTGTCTCATGCTAAAAGTAGGACCTGAGAAAAGGATCCCCAGGTATGTGTAGGAAGGGACCATTTCTAGGACCTGTCCACCCAAAGTAAGCTCCTGTCGCTGCATGAATGCTCGAGAGGTTTTGAAGACCATAACCTTGGTCTTCCCAACGTTCACCCCTGGAAAAATTGGAGGGGTCAAAAAAATAATTCCCGGGTAATCAAATTAAATAGGGTCGATTCCTAGCCCCATCTGGTGCAAAACTCATGTAAGCAATCCAACTGTCGCTGTAGACCCTCTCTAGTCGGTGAGACCAATACCACATCATCGGCATAAAGGAGGATAGCAATCAAGATGTCCCCAAGCCTGCAACCAGCACCACCACATTGTGTAATGACTCTCTCCAACTCATCAATATACAAGCCAAAGAGGACTGGTGAGAGGGAACAACCCTGCTTCACCCCAATAGTGCTCCAAATGTGATCGGATATGCCATTGCTGTGCCGGAAACATCCCAGGACACGCTCATAAAGTGCCATCACAGCAAGAACAATGTCAGTGGAGAAGCCTAGGTCTCGGAGTCTCTAGATGAGCAATGAGCGAGGGATAGAATCAAAGGCTTTCCTGAAGTCCACAAAACAACAGTAAACCCTCTCTCTCCTGTGCTTAGCCTCCTCAATCACGGCCCGCAATGTGAAGATGTGATCTGCAGTAGAGTAATGGGCTCGAAAACCAGAGAGAGAGAGAGCGAGAGAAGAAAGAAAGAAAGAAAGCCTTATTAATGTCTTTTCCATGCCAAAAGGCATATAAGACTAGTAAATGTACATGTCAAGTATTTGGCAACCATAGGAGCGTATGAAACGTCTCCAAAACAGTAACAAAAGTAGCAAATTTAGAGCTAAAACTATGAACTGAAATAGATGTGATGCTATAAGAAACATGTGGGATTGAATGGGCGTCAAGTCTTCATCCATAAAAATAGTAGATCCCTTCAGGCAACCTCTTTTACGTAGAACCTTTTGACGAAGCAAAGCATCCTTGAAACGCAGAAACACTGTGGTGGATTGGAGCTTACCCACCCAAGCAGCAGATACAACATCCTCTTTGAGACCAAAGGTGGAATGAATGAAAGCATTTGCCTCAGCCATGAGGTCCTTACCTGCAAAAGAAGCTCCCCTAACCCTGACATTGAGGGCCTTGAGATCTCGTTTTTGATGTTCTTGGATAGATTCAGAAATAACCTGCTTAGATCCCTTGAGCACGTCGGCCCAAGAACTCTTCGATTGTTGAAATTGCTGCTCCAAGGAGTGAAACCGCTCTTGAAGCTGCTTTGCCATGTCTTCTAAATCTGCATTGCCGCTTCCTTCTTCTGCCTCTTCATCTGATTCCAACTCCTTCTGGAGGTGAGTAACATCAACCTCAAGAATGCCAACTTTACCCTGGAGGACCAAAACCGTATTTGTTAGGGACCCAACTCCCTTGGGTCCCAAACCCAGACTTGAGACCAGACGATGACTGGGCCTGTGGACTTGACCGGTGACTCGTGAACCTGCATGGTTGCCATGTGTCATGATCCAGGAGTGCACATGGCTTGGAGTCTCTCTCCTTGGAGGTATACGAGGGGAGGAGGACTCATTTGCCATCCATTTTGTCTATCTAGGAGGAGGTGGATGGAGAGCGTGTGCACGGCCAGGATGTATTGCTAGCATGAGGCAGGAGATTGCTGAGAGCCTAGGCGGTGGTATGGGACGCCATCTGGGATGGAGGTCGGATCCAGCTTGATTGGTCACAGGCCAGGGCATGGTGGGTGGACCCGGATTAGGTCCTACGGCGGGGTGGAACGTGAATCGTTCGGTCTCTTGTGGTTAACCGGCACCTGGAGGTTTGCAGTAAGTGAGATTGTAACAGTATTCTCGAGAGTGGAGATTTGGAATGCTTGTTGCTTGATTAGCGCAAGCAAGGATACATTGGTCTCTTGAAGAGACTCAATAATGCGGGGGAAACCAGACAAAAATTCAGTTGAAAGAGACGGAGACAAAGAGGATGAAGATGAAGGGGTGAAAGAGGGAGAGGAGGAAGAAAGAGTAGAGGGTGGTCCTTTCACACATATAGAATGTATTATGCTCTGTAGGTGCAAAACATGAAAAAGATTTCTGGAAAAAATATATAGAGAAAAAAGCTCCAAATAATTTTTCCACACAAAATAATTGATTTCTACAAAACAGCATTGCGTACACATCCACACCTTTGATATGAAACTATATACAAAACACTAACAAATTTTCCAAGATTTTTAGGGTTTCTTCTAATTGAAGGTTTCAATACATAGTCAGAGTTCAAAAATTCATTCTAAAGTTCTATAATTTTTGCATGTAAGTCGGAACTCTAGCAGGATATTGTTTGAAAGTATTTTGGACTTTGTAAATTGAGTGCATGGTTCTAATGAGTTGACTCATGCTCAGATTGAACCTCTCTCTCTCTCTCTCTCTCTCTCTCTCTCTCTCTCTCTCTCTCTCTCTCTCTCTCTCTCTCTTGCAGCTATGGCGCCATCATGGCGCGCAGCTATGGCGCCGCTGCCTTAGAAGGTCTATATAAAAAGCTAAAGACTAATGTGCACTGGTTTCAACATAAATATAGTGACAAGGATAATTGTATGAGAACCTGAGAAAGACTATTGATTTAGTGTCATACAGCCAATTACATTATCATGTTGACTACTTGTTCAAACTCTTTTATGACACCTTTGGAAATTGGATTTAATGTCATTTCCAAGGCTATCAAGTTTTGTATGAATTTTTCTTGACAATTTTGGAACCTTCCTTTTGCACAATTCCATGTTTATCTGCAGGTAAGGTTTCTCAGTCTGTTCTTGACCATTCTTGTTAGTTTCCTTTATTGGAAAGAAAAACGTAACATTCAAAATCCCATGGACAATTTTCTGTGCACACATTTTTGAAATTTAGATTGCTGCTAACAAGTAGATGGTGCATTCAGGCAGTGAAGGCAGGCCTTTTAAAGATACTCTCAAAGATGGGAATCTCTCTTTTGACAAGGTGAGAACTGAATTATTTTTCTCTTTCTTTTCTTTGAGTTAGTCTCTCTCTTTTGACGAATTGAGAACTAAATTATTTTTCTCTTTCTTTTCTTTGAGTTAGTTTCCTTTTTGCTCGAAGGTTACAATGTCCAGGTATATCAACTTACAGTAAAGTCAGGATTGTAAAATATTGAAATCAGGTTATTGGAATCTTGCTTGTTTTGATGTCTGTGAGCATCTCGGTAAGGAGATTCAAAATTTGAATCATGAAACCTTGAGGAGCCTCTTTTGAACATATTTGGTGCTGTTGCAGTTATTGTGGAGCACAGATCTTCGAGATATATGGTCTCGGTAAAGACGTAGTTGACACAGCATTTCGTGGAAGTGTATCTCTCATTAATGGTTTGACCTTAGATGAGGTAGATTCATTCTCCTTTAGTGATTATAAATTTTGAACAAAGCACATCACCTGATGTGAATTGTTGGAAATCATGCTATTGTCTCTGTAGTACTTTCAGACCTATTTCTTGCTTTGGAATTCATGGTGTCTCTGTATTGATGCAATGGAGTAGCTGGGGCGAGAGTGTGTATCTTTCTGGGTGAAGGCATTTTCAGAAGACACAGCAAAGAGGCTTGAGAACTTTGGATTTATTCAATTCAGACAAGGAGGTGAGGAAGTTTACTTTCCAATGTATCCATTAAGGTACGACGAATGAAAATGTAAAAGCATCTTTCAAAGATTTCCACAGATTCGTCTCCTAAATTCTTTTTCTCCAACGTTTTAAATTTTGCAAAAGAAAATGTTTGAAAAGGTGTTCTTATGTGCCAGTTCTTGAAGTATAGGCTGGTATATGACGTGGTGCAGGTGAATATCATGGGAACAATCCTGAAATGTCAAAGTTGCTTCACAAAGCTGTTAGAGAAAGGAATGAAAGTGCATATGCTGTTTATCAGCAACATCTTGCAACACGGCCTGTGAATGTAATGACCATATGCTAAGCTTGACAATTTTCGTTTGAGACCAAGCACCTGTAGAAGAGTTTATTAAGAGCCTTAGCGCTTCTAGTGATGCATTTACCCATTTTACAGCTATGGCATGTTAATTTGAGGTTGTAACTGGATGAGTTTTCATTTAGTATTGTTGAGTCCCAAACATGAGAATTGAACTCTTTACCTGATTGCAGTTTTCAAAATTTCCAGAAAATTAGTGGACTGTGTCTTAGCTCCACTGTTCATGCAGGTTCTCCGAGATTTGCTCGAGTTCAGGAGTGAGAAGCAACCGATTCCACTGTCAAAAGTGGAACCAGCCAATAAAATAGTTGAGAGGTTCTGTACTGGAGGCATGTCTTTAGGAGCCATTTCTCGAGAAACACATGAAGTTATTGCTGTTGCTATGAACAGGCTTGGAGGAAAATCAAACTCTGGAGAAGGTGGTGAGGTATTATTTGGTCTTCTTGGTCAGACATTCACTTCAAACTGATTTTTTTTTCCGAAAATACAGTTGAACACACCTGCTGCTACTTTTTCAATGAAACAATACTCTTCAACCTCTTTGGATGTGGTGGTATAATCTTAGAGCAACGAAATTCACTGAAGCAAGCATATTGTAGTTCTAGAAGGGGATGCAAATGATCTTATGGGAAACCCCTCTGTCTTTTATCCTTTGTATAGAACATGGAAGAATGCTCTCTTAAGCATGATAATGTAGTTGAGTTTATCAGTTGGGCATTTTAATGTACAGTTGCAAATTTTTTGAGTTCCTCCAGTTTTAAACTTGCACAAGGTAGTCTTCAATATTGATGTGTGCTTTTCTGTGCACCTGCTTTCTGGATTTTAATTTGTGAAAAATTGTCTCATATGGCATCCTGTGACAGGATCCTATCCGGTGGCGACATCTTACTGATGTTGTAGATGGGTATTCACCAACTCTACCGCATTTGAAAGGCTTGCAAAATGGTGATACAGCCACGAGTGCTATCAAGCAGGTTTGTCGGGCGTGAATGCTCAATCATCATGCTTTTTTGCACTGCCATACACATTTAAAATTCAGTCCATAGTAGCCAGTCTACGTTGGGTATTGATGCTCAAAGCTGAATGGATGGTATTCTATTTTGATTTGGATTTACAGGTGGCATCTGGACGTTTTGGTGTCACTCCAACTTTCCTTGCAAATGCTAAACAGCTTGAGATAAAAATAGCTCAGGGAGCCAAACCTGGAGAAGGGGGGCAGTTGCCAGGGAAAAAAGTTAGTAGTTATATTGCTGTGCTGCGCAACTCCAAGCCTGGTGTACCACTTATTTCTCCACCACCTCATCATGACATATATTCAATTGAGGACTTGGCGCAACTGATTTTTGACCTTCATCAGGTTTTCCCATTTGTTCTTCCTGTTCAGACCTTTCTCTGTTAAGTAACATCTTAGTATGCAATGGGAATTTGTAGACTTGTTATTTCAATAGTTATAGAGCATATATCCATTTGAGTTCACAATAGTTATGAAAA
Source organism: Diphasiastrum complanatum (assembly GCA_029204225.1). NCBI lineage: Eukaryota > Viridiplantae > Streptophyta > Lycopodiopsida > Lycopodiales > Lycopodiaceae > Diphasiastrum > Diphasiastrum complanatum. The sequence continues at coordinate 31,286,138 of CM055101.1, forward strand.
AATCACTTGAGATCATCACACAACAAAAAAATGGACAGTTACTGTTTATATAGCAATGTTGAATGACAAACATTGTACAATTGACAATAAATTGATGTGAAATTGCTCCTACAGCGCAAAGCTCCTATAGCATCTCCTAACAACACACTTAATAGAGCCTCCTATTAAGAACTCTCAGGAGCAGAATCCTTAACTTTACAAAAACTAGTAGAGATTCTACATATACCTTCTGGGGGCCCTCACAAGAAACTCCCCAGAAGTTACAAGATTGTGACAAACATCAACACTGGTTCGAAGACCGTTCAATACCCTACCACATGGCCCTTACTGCTCAGCCTTGTTAAACTTAAATGAACTTTGTAATCGTAAATCAGGGCATTGTAGTCACTAAGTGTCTTAACGTATGTCGTAAATCTCCCTTACTAACAAGGATGTTGTCTTTAATGTTGACAATATGTAGAAGAGATGCATAGTGAAACTAAAGGCAAAAGTTTACATAGATGCTGAAATTTGATTATGCATCAAATACATTATACTCTGTTCCTGTTGAACAAAAGAGGAAGATACTAACAACAAGACTTTGCCCAAGCCTGCATAGACTTTTTGCAACATATGGAGGCTAGCTGAATTCGTCTATCGTAGATATTGTATAATAGCTATTCATCTGCCAAGCAAATTGATAAACCAACAGTGTCGGGAGAATGTAAAAATACCACTATGCTCTCATTATGTCACTGTAATAGACCCAGACTGCCTGAGAAAAATGAAAATACCAGCAGTACAGATCCCCCAAACTAGTTGTATTGGCCAAAAATGCATATAGCACTAGGTAGGAATGGATCTGTAGGTGCAAATGAACTAGTGGTTGTACCTCAAGTAGACACGAGTGTGCCTCATAACATTGATTTTTCCTCATGTACAACTTGTGTTTGCTATAGACGTGTGATCATTTCATTAGTGTGATCTTGTGGCTTATCTGTAACATTTGTAAGAATAGTAAGACTTAAGGTTGCATATTGGTGAAATGGCTCTACCTTACTTTCATGACCCTTTTAAAGTCCTAAAACCAAGGATCCTATTCTGAGCATGCCAATAACAAGCAACACAAGGGAAACGGATGGTGGACAAACCAACCCAACCAATCCTAGATCAAACGGATCTAGCCCCCAAGCTATGGATCAATCTCAAAGAGGAATGAGGCATCACACCAGCAGCATACGGCTACTAGTCTCACAATCAAGGATACACTAGTGAGATCCCAATAGGTATACTTATACCCTCCAAGGCCCATGCACCACTAGTAGTGCACTGTGACACGTTACTGGACACCTCTGCAGCCTATCTGGGCCACGTCATCCAGTTCCCCAATGACTCACTGATAGACCCATAATATAAATCCACCATCATGAGTTTAGGCCTACAACCATTAATTATGACCATATACACATAAGGGCCCCAATTCCCTTATATAGTCATAACTAACTTACGGGTTGTTGGTCAACCGATCTCTTGAGTAGACACGCTACCTGAGACCAGTCGTGGGCATGACAATCTTCCCCCCTTATTCAAGTTTTGTCCTCAGAACTTAAAACTAGGGAAGTTCTTCCTTAAGCTCCCTTCCTGTTACCATGAATCATCATCGCCTGTGCGACTCTTCCCTAGTGTTTGCTATAGACATGTGATCATTTCATTAGTCCTTTCCATCAGAAAAGTTTCAGACTTTTCCAACTTACTTACGGTGCCTATATAGGGATTGTAATCCAAAAAACGTCCTGACTTTAGCCATGGCACAAAATGTCATTCCAAAGTTAAGATCCCATCTAGAATACGTCTAGATTCAATTATTCTTAAGTTCTTATCTAGAATAACTCAAGATTCACCGAAACCTCATTACGTGAAGTTTTAACTTTTGGCAATCAACAACTATCCTACTCTCCTGAGTCTTTCAGGATAGCATTCTATCCTTTCCAATTGGGAAAAGATAAGGCCAAAAGTTCTCGTGTATTCTATGCACATAAACCTTTGAATGAATCCAAGCTGGACTCATAAAGTTTGCGACTTATAAGCAATACATTTCAACAATAATATCCATAAGAGAGGTTATTTTGTTGATTCAAACAACTAACTCAGAAGTAGTGCTCCTGACTCGGTTAGTTGTATCAGATTTAGAAAAATTTTAAATGTGTAGGTGTGGTACCAAAACACCACATTTAATTTGATTCTAAATCAATTCTAGGTCAATAAGCAATTCTTAATGAGAAATTACTATAATTTAGCGAGAAATTGTCTCTACCGTGAGTGATATAAAGTCCTAAAATCAAGGATCCTATTCTAAGCATGCCAATAACAAGCAACACAAGGTAAACGGATGGTGGACAAATCAACCCAACCAATCCTAGATCGAACGGATCTAGCCCTCAAGCTATGGATCAATCTCAAAGAGGAATGAGGCATCACACCAGCAGCATACGGCTACTAGTCTCACAATCAAGGATACACTTGTGAGAGCCCAATAGGTATACTTATACCCTCCAAGGCCCATGCACCACTAGTAGTGCACTGTGACACGTCACTGGATACCTCTGCAGCCTATCTGGGCCACGTCATCCAGTTCCCCAATGACTCACTTATAGACCCATATAAATCCACCATCATGAGTTTAGGCCTACAACCATTAATTATGACCGTATACACATAAGGGCCCCAATTCCCTTATATAGTCATAACTAACTTACGGGTTGTTGGGCTACCGATCTCTAGAGTAGACACGCTACCTGAGACCAGTCGTGGGCATGACAATCCTGATCCTAAGTTGTGGAATTTGCAAGAGAATTCAAATGAAGCTTTGTATGTGTCTCATTTACACATACTTGTACGTGTGGGATGGATCTTTACCCTTGCCACATTTGGAAAATCCTTTGGTTGATCTAACTCCTATATCTACATTTGTGGTTTTATAGCTTCTCTAGATCTTAGTGCTAGAACCGTATATGTGGACAATGTTGCCTTGGCTTTGGATGTATGAGTAGCAAGTCAAGTTACAAGCCTAGTTATACTCTCTCCAATTATCTTCCTTGCTCATGCCATCATCCTTGGCCATGAACCAACCTCACAATACATAATTTAACTATTGCATATTTTTCCACAAAGAAGTTCATGATGATAGTTTAAAATGAGCAATAATCATCAAGACATGAAAATAACATCTTGTCAAAACAATTGTAGGTATCGTTGTTGAAGATAGCTTCTCAAACAATTGAAGTGGAAAGTGTGGAATGATTGTTTGTGCAAGCCTTACCGTTTCTGAGTTGAACAAGTGTAAGGTGATGACATCGAGCAAAATGTACATTTAGTGGTGTTGGTCACACAATGCAATATCAAGTTAGGTAAAAGTAATGAAATTCACTCAATGACATGTTGTATCGACACTAATCATGGTCTTGCCTGGCGAATGGATTGTGTACCTTGTAAGTGACATTTGATATTAGATGAATTGGAAAAGAAATATGTATCAACCGTGAATGACCAACAAATATAAGCAAAATTGGAAAAGCATAAGTCATTTCCGAATCTAAATGGAGCCCTGAAAGAAATTGACTCCGAATTTTAACTAGGAAGCACTAGTAAAACAATTCGTCAAACAATATATTCGGTCTCCAAGAATTCAGTAGCCTATGAATCATATTTTTATCTAGAGGGAACGTTGAAAGTTTTGTATCTTGCTTAGTATTGTGAGAAAAAAAGTGATTTCTTTGGTTGTGTTCTAAAAGTGTTGTTTCGTTAGTCTTGGGCCATGATATCAAGGCCCTAGATTTACTGTAAGCTTTTCTGGGTAGAATATGGCTGTTTGAGTTCACTCATTGTTGGAAATGGCTGACTATGCTTGTTTGCACTGAGTGGATTGGCGAGTCTATGTACATATGGCATTGGTTACACGGATGATGGGAACATTCAATAGGAAGTTTATTTTGATGTAGATTGGTGGTAGGAGACAAGGATGATCATAGATCGACAATAGGTTATTCATTTCACCTGGGTTTTGGTGTTGCAAGAAGCAACCTATGATAGCATTGTCTTCGATTGAAGTTTAATACAAGACGACTATGAGGGCTGCCTGCAAGGCTATATGGTTGAGATGCTTGTTGGTGATACGCAAGTTACTCAAGTCCCATAATGATGTACTATGATAGCTAGAGTTGAATTCAACTTGCTAGGAATCCCCTATACCATGCTGGGTCAAAACACATTGAGGTCAACTATCAGTTCATACGGGAGAAAATGCATAGTAGAGAGATTCAACTTGAGTTCTAACTTCTGTGGCACCAAAGATTGGATTGCAGACATCTTTTTTTAAGCCACTTAATAAAGAGAAATTTGAAAAGTTTAGTAGTCTTTAGGTGTTAGTTTAAATAAAATAGTGATTAAGGAGGGCTGTTGAAATGTAATGCCTATTTTACCCCTAACAGCTAGGCACTTACATAGTATATATTCATCGTGGGGGCAATTTAATTGTAAATGTTGTGCCCTTCTTTGTAGCTAAGTGCATGCAAGTTGGGGCCGAGTGGCAAAAGACTCGAGTTGGTGATGACACCTCAATAATTTCTAAATATTAAGGGAGGACTCATCCTCAAGGAGGCCCACCCTCTCTCTCTCTCTCTCTCTCTCTCTCTCTCTCTCTCTCTCTCTCTCTCTCTCTCTCTCTCTCTCTCTCTCTCTCTCTCTCTCTCTACATAGACATTAATATAATTCTAATTCTCTCTCTCTCATCAAGCATTTGGAGTTCCTAACTTTGGTTTCTTGTGGTGCTCAAGTTTTTTTTGTATTGTTGATACTTCGATAGCGTTTCCTTCAAGCTTCCATCTGTTTTGTTTGTTATTGATTTTAAGATACTTTAAAAATAGACCTGTATGTTCATCAGGGAGGCTGTAGCATGATGGAGGAGTGCAGAAGAGGCTGCACATATGTAGTAGCTAATTAATGCCCCCGTAACAAGATTTGAACATATTTTTATAAATACAAACTTGTAATCCTGGAGTTTTATTTACTTGATTTACTCTCATCTTAAGAACTTTTAAGTTTTTGCATGCTTAACTCGCAATCATGACACTGGTTGCATATGAATTGAACTGACAGGTGAATCCCAAAGCAAAGGTGTCTGTTAAGCTTGTTTCTGAAGCAGGTATTGGCACTGTTGCAAGTGGAGTTGCTAAAGCGAATGCAGACATTATTCAGGTTCTTGATTTTTATATCTCCTAAGTTGGTAAAACACTCCTGACATGCCTTGTGGATCTGATCATTTAAACAAATCTAGTTCATATATAGTCTCTAGTTATGTGCATAGTCAGCAGTCTTCCATTTATTTTTTGATAATTTGATGCTTTGTTCTCCATCCAATCTTGGTTTGATACAGCTCAGAGTGTGTTTTTGATTTTTGGGCCACATGCTTGTGGCCGATGAACATAATATCATCCATCAAGCTTCTGTCAACATCTTGTGGCTTTTGAACTTCTTGTCAGATATCTGGGCATGATGGGGGAACTGGTGCCAGTCCAATTAGTTCAATTAAACATGCCGGAGGTCCCTGGGAACTAGGTCTTACAGAGAGTCACCAGGTACACTGTCCACTTTAAGCAGTCTCATTGATGACCATAAAGTAACTTCCTAACCTTTTTAGCTTGCAATAGTTTGTTTAGCATTTGGATTTACTGGTTTCTTCAAGTATTTATGTTTCTTGAGCTTATTAACATTTTCTAAGCTAGGCACTTTTGCGGAACGGTCTTCGAGAAAGAGTGGTTTTAAGAGTTGATGGGGGATTCAAAAGTGGTGTGGATGTGCTGATTGCTGCTGCGATGGGGGCAGATGAGTACGGTTTTGGTTCCGTTGCTATGATAGCCACTGGGTGCATTATGGCACGCATCTGTCATACAAATAACTGTCCTGTTGGTGTGGCAAGTCAAGTATGTCATATCTGATTCCACAGTAGGTTCTATGTGACATTTCCTGTGCTTATAGTAGTACTTTAGCTTAATGCCTGTTTCTTTACTCCACCTTTTCTTTAGAAGAACTTCTCAAGTGCTTAGTTTTGAGTTTAATTCAATCATGCAGCGTGAGGAACTGCGTGCACGTTTCCCTGGTGTTCCCAACGATCTCGTGAACTACTTTTTATATGTGGCGGAAGAGGTGCATACATACTTTTTGAGATAATCAGTCTATTCTTATCAATAGCAATGTCAAGTTTTTGATTTTGAAAGTTTTGGATTACATTTTATCCTCTCTCGCTTCTTTGCAGCTCTTTAGGTTTGTTGAGAAGATGTTTGAGCATGTTAGTAGTCCTCTATTTGAATTCTAGTCATTAGCGAGACCAAGTTATCAGAAGATTGTTGAAATAACACCTAAATAGTCTGTGAATTACATGAATTTATCACTTGAATAGCTTGGTCGAAAGTGCACTTAAACCTTTGGGATAGACGTGTTTGAGATCATGACCAGCGATCTGGCTCAACAAACAGACAATCACTGATATTGTTGAATCATTGGAGCACATTTATTCAATTCCCAACATGTAAAACTTTACTGAGCATTTTACAAGGACATAAGATATATTTCAAAACAGATGCTTGGAAAGAGAAAAGTGAAACTTCTGGCTTCTAGACATCCTTGACTTGCTCTCAAACTAAATAAAGTCCACTGAAACGATTCCTCGATCAATCGAGAAAATGTCCTAAGAATCTTTTGCATTCCTGAAAGAAGTGATGGAAACTCAGGAAATTGATCTTTGAGCTGATTTTTGGATGCCAATGTTCACATTATCTTTATGCATGTGACTTGGACCTCCAATGAGGTAGTAGAGAAGGTGTGGCAAATAGTCCGTGTATGCATGGAGCTGGCGTTTTAAAAGTGTGTGGAGTTTCCACTTACCTACAACCTTGAAACATTTTACATCTTTATGTCTCATTTGGGTCCTTTTTTAACTTTTTCTGTTGGCATTTGGACAACAAGACATGAGGATGGATTGGATAGGGTGATCATTTAGGGTCATGAATAATAGCATCGGATAATTTAATTATAGGCAATAGTCATATTCAAATTTTCAGGTAAAATTATTCTACAAGCAAGCGCTATTCCCTAAAGATGGTGTGAAAATAAGTGTTTAGATTCCTCAAGAATACTGATTTTTTTGTATTGGTGGCCAAGAGGCAGTGTATCCTGTAGAAGTTTGTCTTGACCCCCTAAAGGGCTCGCTCGAACTTCCGTATGATTTGATTGGTAGATAAATTGCTACATTTAGTGGCGCTTCCCTCAAGGAGACATGTGAAGCTGATTCCAACAGAGTTTAGAATCCTCAGAGCTTTGGTTGTTGAAGAGGTCTCGTGACAAAGAACATGGTTGATTGGATCATTAGAAAGTGATCCATGGATACAATTGGTTGACCAGATTTGTTCTTCCAATTTTCGTGACTATTTGAATTTGATTGACCTATTCAAAATGGCCTTTGGCTACAATGGTTGTAACTCAAGTTCAATTAGTTGGTGTGATCGTAGGCTATCATGTCTCTAATGTGTACATTGTAGTAGGGTTGACCAATGTGCCAAAGAAGCATAGTTGCCCGTTCTGGAACGGAACGTGTTCCGTTCTGGAATGAGGCCCCCAAAAAATCCAAAAAAATTCGTAAATATTTTTAGTTCCAAAGAATCGCATTTAATTTCTGTCAATTTGATTTGGATTGACCCACAATTCAACTCGAGATTCCTTTTTTACTTTCTCATTTAATGTGTTGCATTCAAACCATAGAATTAATGAACCGTCCACGGTTCTGAGAACCGTACGGTTCACAAATTTTTTTGCCTGGAACCGTGGTGAACCGTACAGTTAGTACCAGACAAACACATATTACTAATGTATAAGAAAGTACATAACAATCATTAAATGTAGAAACAAGAATGTACACAACAATCACTCTCCATAATGCCTTGTAGGTACAGAAAATAACACTCTATTAATGGTAAGAAGTACAATTATGAGATTACAATTAGGTAGCATAGAAGTACAAAAATTATGGTTACTGAAACTTGCTACAAGCCCTTGTATTTTCTTGGCATTTCTACTTCCTCACCTACTCTCACCTACCACATGTATCTACTAGTCAAACCTACTAGTCAACACCTACCTTACCTACTAATTACTGGTCAACAACTACTAATCAACATAGGTACAATGATGGACTAACTCGATGTAGGTATTGTAGGTCGATGTAGGCCCTCAAAAATAGATCAATGTATTCCATACTAATTTTTATAAAAAGTTAAAGGAGGTCTAATTTAGACTTTTGGCCTAGACATTGAATTTTTAGATTTAAATTAAACATTTAACAATACTATGGACACACAATCCATACTTCAGTACTATACGCTTATTTGACCTGCAACTATTTGGGGTCCCGTATATCGCTAGTTCATGTGGTGCCTTATGTTATGATGTTCAGCCTTTTCAGCCCACTTCTTTGTGCTATGTCATTTGCTTCTACTTTACAACATAAATATCTGGACCAGCAACCATCATCCCCATCTCGTTCTTTTACTTGTTTGTCCACCTTTTTCTCGTTCCGTTACTCCTTTCGTGTCATCCCCTTTTGTTTGTCAGTCCTCTCCTCTATCTCCTCCAGTTCCTTCTATGTGTCCTCCTTTTGTTCGTCGTAATGTTGTTTATAAATCTATTCCTCGCAAGAGATGAATGAAATTTGTTCCAAGAACCTTTGTTTTGATTGTTGTAGCCTTGATAATCTCAATCATAATTGTCCTGATCCATGCTACTTTACAGGTCCATGAGGTTCTTGATCCCGACAATTCGTCCATCTATCTTGTTGAAGAATTCCTTGACCCTCCACCTCCTGACAATCTTGCTGAGTGTTTAGCTCAACTGCTTATGCTACCTAGTCTGGCCTTGGCTTGTCATATTCGTTTACTTGTCCATATTATGGGCCGTGAGTTCATTGCATTGGTCGATATTGGTAGACTCATTGTTTTATTAGTCAGATAGTTGTTGCTCGTATTCATGCTCTGCTAAATCATCTTATGAGGTAGATTCTTTTTTCCTTGAAAACTTCCTTCTACCAAAGCTTGGTGATGCAATCTAGCAGACTTGATTCACTCTCTATTCTATTTAGCCAAGCTGAAATGATCTTCCACTACTGCAGTCCATTCGTATTCAGCTTTATTACTCTCATCTAAGATAGGGGTTTGTAGATTTTTTTGAAGTTGACAATTTGATGAATTGGAGACATGCTTAGAACCACATCTACCTAATCTTGACATGTGTTGCTCCTCTTTTCTCAACCAATGAGTTTCAGTCAAAATAATTTCATCGTTCACTGTGACATGTTGAACAAGAGGAAACAAGCTATGCTAAGAACCTTGCTTCGGTATCATTTGCGAATGCTCGACTATCAATTATTGACATAATTTATGGTGTGTTTGTTTTTTGATACTTTGAATAGCAACAATGCAGCCATAATTTAGCGTTCTATGAACCTCTTCGAAATGCCTTTTTGAACTAAGTATGAAACGGATTTCAGATGGCAGAAATGGGAAAGAAACGGTGAAATGGTTTTCAGATTGTTAGTTTAGGTGTTTTAGTGTTGGATAGAAGAATGACTCAATCATACGAGACTCGTGAAAGAGATGCCTATGGGCTTGAAAAGGTGGCCATGCAGAAATATGAAAGGGAGAAATGCAAGTATATTGCAGTGTGCACAAATATCTATCTCCAAGTTCTGTGACTATTTGGAATTATGTGGTTGGGTGGAAACGGTGCTCAATCACAGTTGAGGCATGGCAAACTTGACCAAGATAATCTGATTTGATACTAGTGGTTGACCTCAAGTCATCTTGGATAACATGGATACTTGGAGGGTATAATTATTGGGCCGAGTTAGATGACAGGAGCCTAGTATACCATCTCTGTGATGTATACGTCTTTATAGATGTTACTTCACATGAAAAATTGGCATGTTATCTTCATATCTTGGATGTGCTTTTGAAAGGAAATTTGGTCATGGGAAGAGCACACGTATATGTTTATGAACAAGCCACTTATAGGAATTGTCACCTAGAGACATGTTAAAACCATCACTATGGTCTTTACCACGGCAATCCCCTCCAAGACTCTATATTTACAAACTATAAGCAATGCATAGATGTGTTGGTGCAGTCCTGGAAAAGAGGAACAATTCAGAAAGAACTTTGATTTTATTGGTTTCTCAGAGAAATTCTACGTAATGGTGTTGAGTTTGGTCAAAGTTTTAAAGGCCACATGAAGAAACATGTCTTAGCAGCTCAAGCTTCCAGAAATCTTCCCTAAACAGTCTGCTTATTTCTCTTTTTTTGAAACAAAGTTGCATAAGGAAGTTCACTGCCATAATGTTTGATGCTGAATTTAGGTGCGAGGCATCCTCGCAGAGCTGGGTTACGAGAAACTGGATGATGTAATTGGAAGAACGGAACTTCTGCAGCCGAGAAAAGTTCCACTTATGAAAACACAACATTTGGACCTGAGCTACATGCTATCAGTATTGCTCTCTCTCTCTCTCTCTCTCTCTCTCTCTCTCTCTCTCTCTCTCTCTCTCTCTCTCTCTCTCTCTGCACACGCTTCTGAAGTTAAAGTTCACAGCACATAAGCTCTTGAGCAACTCATCCTAGGACTGCTCAGAAATATGCTTGACATAAGTAGAGATTGTGCACATTGTGAGAAGTTTTCTTTAGTATTCTCTAGCATAACCGGAATTCAAAGGTTCAGATCGAGACTTTTAACATAAGTGAAGACATATGAACTTCTTGCAATGGTGGATCAGTGAGGTCTAAAAATTGAAATTGCAGAGTGCCGGGCTTCCAAAATGGAGTAGCACCAAGATAAGGCAACAAGAAGTTCACAATAATGGGCCTGTTTTGGATGATACCATTCTTGTGGACCCAAAGGTGGATCTTGTGACTTTTATCTCAAAGTTTCATAACAAAAAAAGATCAGAGCATTTTGTCATATACATTTGCACAGAATCTTGAAACTATACTGCAAGATAAACACATTGAAAGTCCTTGTTGCAGGTTGCAGAAGCAATTGCAGAAGAGAAAGTAGTGAAAAAAACTGTGAAAATATTCAATGTGGACCGAGCAACTTGTGGCCGTATTGCAGGTGTTATTGCCAAGAAATATGGTGACACTGGCTTTGCCGGCCAGCTTGATATTACGTGAGTATTGTCGAGTGCTATTTGAGAGAGCAAATTGCTAAGGTTATGCAGAATTATCTTCACCCAGTTCCATAACTATAGATGATGTAACTGTGTTCAACAAGCTCTCAAAGCAAGAATGAGCAGGCTTTGGAAGGAATGTGGTATACTTATAGGCACTATACACTTTGTATGCACAGTTTTGTTGGAAGTGCTGGTCAATCTTTTGGGTGCTTTCTGACACCTGGAATGAACATTCGCCTTGTTGGAGAAGCCAATGACTATGTTGGCAAGGTGAGAAACTTAAGTGGAGCTTTCTTGCACATGATGCCAATTGTTGGCAACTATACTTTCTAGGGCTCATAAAAGTGCATCAATCTGTAATCCTTGAATTTATACCTTTCATGCTAAAAGTACAATCAAATTTCTCTCAACACTTGGCTATTCTCATGAGCTGAAAATGAACCAGCAATAAATAACCTTCTTAGCTCACATTAGATAAACTGAAAATTGTTATTGTTTATATTGTGTAGGGTATGGCTGGCGGTGAGCTTGTGATTGTTCCAGCTGACACTGCTGGATTTGTGCCTGAAGAGGCCACTATAGCTGGCAATACCTGCCTATATGGAGCAACAGGAGGTCAGTTCTTTGCACGAGGAAAAGCTGGAGAAAGATTCGCTGTTCGAAATTCGCTTGCAGAGGCAGTTGTGGAAGGGACTGGAGATCATTGTTGTGAATACATGACTGGTGGCTGTGTCATTTCTCTTGGCAAGTATGTTCTGGAAGAAGCATACATAATGACATAACTTCTATTCAAAGATTTTGCTTGATTAGCTCATGCTCTTGATATGTTAATTTTTTTTAACGTTTGTTATGTGGTGGTAAAGATGTATCGGTGCTGTTCAATGGTGTAAGGCTCATACTTATTACATGGATTGAATCACATATATCCAGAGTTGGACGTAATGTTGGGGCCGGAATGACTGGTGGTCTAGCTTATTTCTTGGATGAGGACGATACATTTGTTCCAAAGGTTGGAATTCCTTACTATTTTTTGTCACCAACATGCACTTCAGATTGATTGATGGAGTCTCTTTTGTAACATAACAAAACCATTAATTGGATTGTCAACCACAGGTCAATAAGGAGATAGTGAAATTGCAGAGAGTTTTAGCTCCGGCAGGACAATTGCAACTCAAACGACTTATACGTGCACACACAGTAAGTCATTTCATCCCCAAAACAAATCTTGGGCAGTTATTTCAAAGATTGCAGCCACATTTGTTTACAGGCTTAGGCACCTAACCCATCATGTTTATATAGCTCTGGTTGAAAAAGACTCCTCTAACATAGAGATTCCATTTTATCTTTCATTTTACTTACTTTTGAATTTCATCTTGGCTTCCAGAATCCAGAACATTTGGCATGCTACAGCTTTTTCTTTGGGAAACTTAAAGATATCTACAAAAGAATTATGAACACAATCGTAGATATAATATTAAGGAAGCACAGTAGATCATGAGTGACCATTAAATAGCAATCTCTCCGAAAGAGTGGCCAATGACATCACACATTATGAATGGCTAAAGGCACGACAAACAATAGCAATGAATTCTTCCACAAAAAATCAAGCAATACCAAAAGCAGCATCTGAATAATGAATGTCTCTAGTCGTTAGTTATACCAACCAAATGCCCTGAAATGGAAGCTTTCAGGGACTACAGATGATATTGTCAAAGTGACCATGTAGAGAGAAAAGTGCTGGACGCTCTTGTAAGTCGCCCTTGTAAGTCGCGGCCTCAGCTAATTAACTAGTAATAGGTGGGCTGTGGCCAACATAGAATGAAAGTGAATAACAAAGGACCCTTAGGCCAAAGGGCATGTGGCCAAGATATGAATAAAAAGCAACCATATGGACGAGATTTCCATAACAAAGAGTACCTACATAGCAGCCAATTGTCAGTTGTGCCATGTTCTTAATTGGAGATTTGTTATATGATTATCATTATATTCCTTATGTTGTTATAATGCGATGTTTGTGTAAACTTGTTCATAACTCTGTGTCATAGCACTTTCTCCGAGGAGAGCAAATTCCTTTGCTAAAAATTTCTCATTTAATGTTTTGGTGTCCAGAAAGTTTTTCTTCTAGCAGATAATTGCCCCTTCATAGCTCGTCATTGTAGCCTCTACCGTTTTCAGTGTTATAATTGCGGTTTGGCCCACCTTCCTTGCTATCCATTGCTCCAAAATAACTCATTGCAACTTGTTTGCTGTTGCCAATCAGACCTTGAATATGTTGATCTCATCATAGAAATTACAAGTTAAGAGCTTGTTGTTACCATATTGATGCTCACGATTTCACTCACATTCCCTTCGCATCATTTATAGGACATCACCATTTTGATTGGTCTATCATCGATTAGTGGCCTTTCACTCATTGTGAGAGTTCGGTGTCTAGGAGTAATTCTACTGGCCAGGATGTTTTGTGGGGAGCACACTGCTTCCAGACTTGTAGGCTTCAACATGGACAAGATCGATTAGGTCCGCACAATTGTTTTTGTTGATAAAAATAGCGCTAAAATACTTGCTAGAATCATCCGTTTTGACAATAAAAACTCCTGTTATAGAGTACTAATCGTGCTGGTCCAATGCCAATTAATAACATAATCCATAGTTGCAGCGAATCGCGATTCGCTGAGTTCGCGATTCTTGAATCGCGATGCGGACAGCGAATTGTTAAAAAAAAAAAAAAATTGGAAAAATAGCTTATGGCTGAAATGTTTTTAGGGGAGGAATGGTCAAACCAGCGTTTTGCCTCCCAGAAGTGCAGTAGATAGGGCACAAACAGATAAAAGTCAGTAGCTATTTGGTTGTTATTTGCTTTGGTTCTCGGTAATTGTTAATGCTGCAGTTTGGGCTATCAACTCTATGGATGATGATCACTTTTTCAATCATTTCACTGGAGATGTGAGTGCAATGTGCCTACATTTGGGGGCATAAATATTGGGCCTTTATTGGCACGCATTTGGCCCATTTTTATCTATGGAGTGGTGAAGGGGGGGCAGCCCCCCCCTGCTACTGTTGTCGGGGCGGCCCCCCCGAAGCAAAAAGCGAGGTACAATTGCTCTACAGCTCTCTGTCTGTGTCCCACTGGAACCATCTATGTTCGTAACGAACAGGCTAGAGGTTAGTTTTGAAGTTTTATCCTTGACAAAACCCAACATGGATTAATGCACCTGAATTGGACCATCCTGTACCCGAAACATTCGGCAAACTACACAGTAATAATGCTCTTAATTAGAGCTTTCATCTGATACCCATATTGCCCAAAAAAAAATTTTAAAAATAAAAAAACGGTTTTGAACGAAAATCCGGAATCGCGATTTGGACCGTGATTCTGAATCGCAGTGCAACTATGACATAATCAGCAAAAGTTTGATACTCTGTAGATGCCTTCACAAATCATTCACGTGAAAAATATGATTTAGATGGGCAAAAATGGCTCCACATTACACTCTAGAAGGCCAGCGATTCTCCACAACGGGTAGCGATTCAATCAAAGAACTTTCTGCAAATATTCAATGATCTCTCTTTCTGATCAGAACAAAACTCTTCTAGAATCCCTCTCTTCAAGAATGAGGCTTTGAGACGAATTTGTTAGAACAGAGACGACCGCACAAGAATATACAAGGTTAGTTCTTTGGAGAGGAGGAAGTAGGGCATAAGAAAGAAGAGACACATCTAACTTCTGTGTTGACGAGTAGTGACACATGAATATCCCAAGGAGGACATAATACAAGTAAAGATTGTGCAAGCCAACATGAGAGACCAAGAACAAAACATTAGCAGCGGGTAGTGGCTTGGAATGTGCAAAGTGTAACCAAGACTGCCTCATTGACTATAGATGTCTGTCAACTGCAGTGATAAATGGCTTGGAGATACAAAGGGAGCACAGGGCAATTTTTTGACAATGAGTACAAATTAGAGTAGCAATTGTTAATTTAGTTTACACCGTTACAATTGAAACCATCTATTAAGACCAAATTTGTGACAATTCTCGTGCCCTTAAGCATGACTTCACAATTGAACACAACAGCAGCTCACTTCTGTTTGGTCAGCAATGGATTTTGGTTTGATTTGTAGGCTCCAATAGCAACTGTCATGAGGGTTCAATGTAAGGAGACAACATAGTTGGATCGATAGCGGTCATACCAATAAATGCCAGCAACTAATTGTACGGGCATTTATAGCAGATTACTGGTCTGAATAGAGGAGGCAGTGAGCCGTTCTGAGCGCGTATGCTGCTCTTGATGACATTACTCCTCCCTGCTCTGTGATGGATTTCACAGACTCCTGAATACAATGTCCGGTTTGAAGGATTCAAAGAATACTATCATAACTAATTTTGGTGTGTACCTACATCACTAGGACGATAGATCTTCCCTTATCAAGGCTTGATGTTCATAAAAAATGGCTAGAAATTGTAAAAGATAGCAAAATCATTTAAACTATGGAGCGCATTAATATAAATAACCTAAATTAACATAAGCTTGTTACTAGAAATAAAGATACATTTGGCAAATGCATCAATTCTAGTTAGAATAGAGGTCTGCCCTCTGATGAAACAGAACAAGATAATGGCAAAGATGAAGGAATTGCAGAACTATTCATGGTAGATGCTGAATTAAACTTTAATGCCAAAGCTGCTGCAAAAGTGCTAGAATAAGTTATAACAATAAACAAATATTACTGTGATTGCTCTAAGATGGACAAGGAGACAACAAAAGGTTGAAATGACAGGACAAGGTGACACAAGCTTATGAACAATATCGGTTTTATTACCATAGTAGAAGATAGAATGACATTAATGGTGCCCCTCAACAAACTTTGGGGCAATATAAGATGTAACTGAAGGTATACACACATTGAACAGTTGGAAATCAAAGAATGGCAAGTGTCTCTAGTCGGGGACTCTGGCTGCCTCTCGCTGCTGCCTGAAGCGATCTGGATTATCTCGATACTCTTTCTTCGCATACTTCCAATCCTCTTTCTCCATCGGCTTTCACTGCATCTCGGATCTCCGATTTGTAGTGGCTCATCGCAGATCCCATGCGGCTCGTGCATCAGCATTGTTGGATAAATGTTTAAAGAGGGGATCTGGCTCTTGGAATCAGAGGAGGATCATGACTGCTTGTTTATAGTTACTTGTTAGTGTTTCCACCCAGTTCAGAATCGACCTTTTCAGAATCATAAGAATCGGCATGAATCATGGTTCCGAACTGGGCCTCTCCCAAAATAGTCGGAAAGAATTGGCAATTTTTTTTTTTGCATTTTTTTTTTTTGTATTGCTAGAAAACATGTCAAGTAATATTTGTAATGTCTAAAATGTTTCTAAATCCTTATAAATACTAGATTGCTACGGAATACATGCATTTGAAAGTTTGTTGTTGCTTATAAAAAGTTGAAGCTTGAGAGTTGAAACTAAATTAGTGTTCATTGTTCATAGAAACTTAAAATTAGAATTATGATACTCTTATCAATGATCACACATCAGTAGCGTGTACATACTATAGTGTAGGTAGTAGTTATTAAGTTGTAAGTTGTGAGCAGTAACGTAGTTACTAGTAAGCTAAGTACATTAGATATGTAGGAAAGCAAGAGTCAAGTCACCAAGATCTAGTCACCAAGAGCCAAATGCCACCAAACCCTAAGGTTAACCACTTACTAAATGCAGGGCACCCCCAAAAGTCAAGATAGGGCCCCTAAACAAAATTAGACCCCTAAGGACCCACGAGTCAGTACATGACCAAAATTGGGTCCAACTGAACTTAAGACAAACTTAAGATGGCCTAAATAACTAAATACCCATGGTTACATAAATCTCAACCTTTTGGGTCAAAGTAACCTATGGATTAACTTTAGCATAGTCATTTATTTCTAACACCCTCCTTAAATGACAATGCAAAAACTGAAATCTTCACTATGTAACAAAACCAACACGTGGTATCAAATTTAAAGCTTTGCATAAAGCTTCAAATCTGACTCTAGGCAACGCCTTAGTGAAGAGGTCCGCAATATTATCCTCCGTAGTACAATATCCAAATAAAATGTCGCCATCATGAAGTCTCTCTCGAGCAAAGTGATAAATGGATCTCGATGTGCTTCGTCCTCGCATGAAAAACAGGATTTCGTGCAATGGCAATAGCACTTTGACTATCACTCAAGATAAGAGTGGCTGAGGGCTCGCCAAACTTCATGTCAACAAGTAGTCTTCTCAGTCATAAACACTCTGTTGTGGCTGAAAATATCGCTCTATATTCTGCCTCACTAGAAGAAGTAGCAACAGTGGGCTGCTTTTTCCTTGACCACGAAATTGCAGAATTTCCATAGAAAAAGCAATGTCCACTTGTAGAGCGTCTAGTGTCTTGATCTCCACCCCAATCCGAGTCACTAAAACCAACAAAACATGCATCATCACAAGCAGGAAAAACCAGTCCATGACTTCTTGTTCCTTGAAGATATCGAAAGATCCTCTTCAATGCTTTCCAATGTGATGTCGTCGGGGCATGCATGAATTGACTCATGAGTGAGACACTATAAGGAATGTCCGGTCTTGAATTACATAGGTAAATGAGACAGCAAATAGCTTGACAATATAACGTAGTATCAAATGGTTCACCATCACCTTGACTACTTAATTTCAGGCCTGTCTCAATAGGTGTAGCAACCAGCTTGCAATCTTCCATCTTGAACCGCTTCAAAATCTGCCCAATGAAGTGATCTTGAGAGATGAAAATTCCAGCCCCTTCTTGTACAAATTCAAGACCAAGATAAAAATGCAATAGGCCTAAATCTGAGGTTTCAAAAACCATACCAAGATCAAGTATTACGGCATCAATCTGTTGCTCATTACTTCTCGTAATAATAATATCATCAACATAAAGCAAAATAATGATGATATGATCTGAAGTATGCTTGACATAAAGAGTAGATTCGCTAGGACTATTAGTAAACCCTCGATCACAAAAGTAGGCATGTATCTTTTGATACCACATCCTTGGAGCTTGCTTCAGTCCATAAAGTGCCTTCTTGAGAAGACAAACTTTATCTTCTTGGCCTTCAACCAAAAAACGAGCAGGTTGTTGAAGGTACACTTCCTCATTGAGATCACCATCAAGGAATGTTGTCTTTATGTCAAGTTGCCGCAAACGCCAACCAAAATGGGCAGCCAAAGAGGTTATTACCCTCACGGTAGTCATCCGAGCAGTAGGAGAAAAAGTCTCCTCATAATCAATCCCCTTTTGCTGAGCATAGCCTTTGGCAACGAGCCTTGCCTTGTACCTTTCAATGGTACCATCTGCCTTATACTTGATTTTGTATACCCATTTAGAACCAATTGCCTTCTTCCCATGAGGAAGATCAACAAGAACTCAAATCTGGGTCTTCATAAGTGAGTCATACTCATCTTGCATCGCATCTTCTCAACATTTTACGCCCTTGGCCTGCTCATAAAAATCAGGTTCTTCCTCAATATCTCCATGAGATGTAAGAGCAAAATCCGAAAAATCAGCATAGTCCATTGATTTTGTACAGCCATGTCTCTTCTTACAATTTGTTGTCCAAGATCCTCCGACACCGTACTTGGCTGTCCAAGGTCTTCCAAAACTGCTCCTTGTTGTCCAACAGTTCCTGCAGGCTGATTTTAAGCAACAACGGGCGGTTCTTGATGAACAATAGGCTCTAAACTTGATGAGGTGTTGGGCAGGTCGAAATTGGTTGATTGTTGCCCCTTATCTCCAGCAATAGAAGATGGTACCAAATTTGGAAAAACTTCAACATTCAAACTATGTGGGCGGCCCCTTCAAGATATGAGTTGGGGCCACATCTAATGAATTCTTTTCATCAAAATGCACATCACGAATAACAATAATTTTGTTAGTGCTCAAATTGAACAGCTTATAGCCTTTGCTTTCACTACTATAGCCAACAAAAATGCATTTAACTGCTTTATCCTCAAGCTTTGTACGAAGTTTATCCGGAACAAAAGCATAAGCCGTACAACCAAAAATGCGAAAGTGAGAGATTTTAGGCTTCTTTCCATACCAAACTTCATAAGGAGTTAATACTTTCAATGCTTTAGTAGGACAACGATTGCTTATGTATGCTGCCATTATAACCGCTTCAGCCCAAAACTTGTGAGGCAGCCCCTTTGCTTTGAGCATGCAACAGGCCATCTCCATAAGTGTGCGATTCTTTCGCTCGGCAACACCATTTTGTTGAGGCGTATAGGGAGTTGTCATTTGATGTAGAATTCCCTTTTCTTGAAGAAATGCACCGAACGTATTCTTAATGTATTCCCCTCCTCGATCGGTGCATAGGGTCTTTGAAGAATGCCCAAACTGATTTTCCACATTGCTAGAAAATCTTTGAAACGTTGGAAAACTTCCGATTTAGCCATGTAAAACGGGAAAAGTCATCAATAAAAGTCACAAAATAGATGCACTTTCCAATGGATTCGGTCCTCATTGGACCACAAACATTACTATGAACCAAATCAAATTTATCAAGAACCCTTATAGTTCCATCAATTGGAAAAGGTTTCCTTTGAAACTTTCCAAGTATGCACCCCTCACATACATGCCCTTCCGGCTGCTTAATAGTAGGAATGTCTTCTACCATATTCAATGTCTTCAACTTCTTCAAACTTGCAAAGTTGAGATGCCCAAACCTTGCGTGCCACAATTCAGCCAACTCCAATGATTGTGATGTAGAAGCAACAAGACATGTAGAGGGAATTCGTCGCTCATAGGTATCCATAATGAATAAGCTTGCCTGCATTGTTCCCGAAACAATAATGAAGAGTGATTTAGGATCCTTGACAAGACACTTATCTTCTTTGAACTCAACAACTAGTCTTTGCTTCAACATAGTTGAAACCGAAAGAAGATTTTTCTTGATTCCCGGACCATAAAGCACATTCTTAATGTACTTTTCTTCACCATTAGGCAGAATGATGGCTACAATTCCAATTCCATGAATAGAATAAGATGCATCATCCGCACATTGTACCTTACTTCCATTTTGCACTTTCATTAATTTAGTGAATGCTTCTTTGCGAGAAGTCATATGACGAGTAGCACCACTATCAATCACCCATTCAATGGGCTGAAAATCAGCAACTTGCAAAACAGAACCTGAATTCCTCATAGATGTAGAAGTTCTAGTAGAAGCAATAGTAGACACAAAAGCATAGTCTTGGTTGAAGAGATCACCACTAGCTTCAAGCTCTTGCTCCAAAGTAGCAAGTGAAGCACTAGTATCAATTCCTTTACTCTCCTCTTTCGCAAGCTTCTTCTTACAATCCTTGATGAAGTGCCCATACTTCTTGCAATATTGGCGCTTCCCTTTCTTCTTTTGAGTGTTGACATTTTGACCTCCAACGGGCTTTTGCTCCTCCTTGGAAGGAGGATTCCCCTTTCCTTTTGACTTGCCTTTGCTCTTTCTTTTCGTGAAGAAAGCTTGATCTTGTTGAGTGTCACCTGCAAGATTTTGCCTCGTTTGCTCCTCTTGAAGAAGCAGCCCAACAAGTTCATCGAAGGAGAGTTGTTGTCCCCTAAGAGAGATACTTAAAGATGAAACAAATGGAAGATAAGATGAAGGTAATGAGTTGAGAGTACTAGAAACAAATTGAGCATCCTCAATTATCTCATCAATATTGAGAAGCTCCTCACAAAGATCCTTGATCTTCGTCAAGTGATTGGTCACTTGATCCCCTTCTTGCATCTTCAACAAAGAAAGTTGATTTCTGAGATACACCACTCTTGCTGGATTTTTGACTCTATACATAGTATAAAGTGTATCCCATGCACTTTTAGTTGTCTTACAAGACCTAATATGAGGTAAGATAGATCTTTTCACAGCAAGAGCAACCATAGAATGTGCTTGTGCATCCCTTTTATCCCACTTCTTTTGTTCTTCCGAAGATGGAGAAGATGATGTTGATGATGATGACCCACGAGGTGTAGGAGGTGCCAAAGACGGAGGCCTTTCCTCATCACCATTGACCAAATCCCAGAGCCCTTTCGCTATGAGAATATTCTTCATCGTGTAACTCCACACAAGGAGTAGTTTGTGCCATCCAACCGATCTTCACTAAACAAAGAACCGATAGCTTCCGATTCTTTAGCCATTACCTCCAATAGAATTTCAGCTTGTAGTAGATAGGAAAGAGAGCCTTTCCACAACCAAATCTACTCAAAAAATTTGCAACAAACAAAGAGCTGAAAGTAGGAGCACAAGATGTCTTTCAATCTGC
This sequence comes from Diphasiastrum complanatum, assembly GCA_029204225.1. Classification (NCBI taxonomy): domain Eukaryota; kingdom Viridiplantae; phylum Streptophyta; class Lycopodiopsida; order Lycopodiales; family Lycopodiaceae; genus Diphasiastrum; species Diphasiastrum complanatum. Next base: position 31,307,671 of record CM055101.1, read on the forward strand.
AACCAAAGCACCCAAAGGATAATGAAAAGATGGCTGTCTTTCTGCACAAAAAAACCAGCTTCTTGAAAATTAGGTTAGCTTCTATTGAAGCCTACACCGAAACCCAATAAGCAAGCCAAATAGTGTGATCAACACACACTCCAATAGGGCTGTTGAAAGCACCGTACTGCTTGCTGAGAATCTACAAATTTCCAACCACAAGTTGACCTAACCCTGAATAGGGTTTGCTGAATTTTGGGCGCCCTCCTACACAAATGCAAACCTGAAAACAAAAACAGCAAGATAAGGAGACACCATAACCAAAAATCAGTAGCAGATTTTTGGGCGCCCTCCTCCAAACAAAACTTGTTGAAAACTGGTTGCATAAAAATCAGATTTGAGATTCTGATTTTTGGGTGCTCCAAATTACTCCTCCAAGATCTCTGATGGGTTCCCTCCTTCAACCTGAAAAGAGAGACAAAAGCTGATTCAAACTCCACTTGGAAAGATCAGCAGGATGCTGAAATTTCTTAACAAAAAGCAGAGAAGCTCCTCTTCTGGTAGGGCGCCAACATACAAGCTTGTTGCAGATCCGGTAGCTCTGATACCATGTAGGAAAGCAAGAGTCAAGTCACCAAGATCTAGTTATCAATCAATCTCCACAAGAAACAAGAGAGAAGAGGCAAAGCGCCCAACTCTGAGAGAGAGAGAGAGAGAGAGAGAGAGAGAGAGAGAGAGAGAGAAGAGCAACAAGAGCAATGGAGAGCAATGCTTAGCCAAACTGTAAAAATGGAATACACAATGAGCATCTTAGTCCTCTACCTGGATGTGGCCAAATGCCACCAAACCCTAAGGTTAACCACTTACTAAATGTAGAGCACCCCCAAAAGTCAAGATAGGGCTCCTAAACAAAATTAGACCCCTAAGGACCCACGAGTCAGTACATGACCAAAATTGGGTCCAACTGAACTTAAGACAAACTTAAGATGGCCTAAATAACTAAATACCCATGGTTACACAAATCTCGACCTTTTGGGTCAAAGTAACCTATGGATTAACTTTAGCATAGTCATTTATTTCTAACAAGATAAACGTTTGAACTTTGAATCGAAATTCAAAAGTTACAATTTACATTGAAAAGCAAAATCAAATAGCATTTGAGCGAACAATGAAGTTATGAACTATATAGTGAAAACCGAATAGCTGGTATCAAAAATCAAACCATACACATGTCACAAATAATACGTATGATATCAAAATGAGCTGAACCATTAGTGGCAAATGTTGAATCCAAAGTCATCACTCAATGCTCCATGGCTTTGCAATTTGCAGCATTGTCAGTAATGACTTGCACAACATTTTGAGGCCCCACCTCCTCAATCGCTTGCGTGATGTGCGAGTAGATGTACTCACCTGTAACATTAAACAAATTGCAACGAGCATTGAGACTAGCATCATATCTTTGTTCAACAACAACAGTCGAGACTCGACTCACGAGCATCAAAAACTAAAATAATTAAAATTCTAATTAGCAATGAGCATTGAAATTTAACACATCTCATGAACTCGTTACTCACTTGAATCAATAGTTCCAAGTGCCGATGTGTTGATGGCTCTCAAGAACATGGTTCCCACACAAGAAGACACTAGAATTTTAATGATATGTCACACCTTGGTGTCACTCCAACCATCAGTCATGATGGTGCACCCAATATGTTTCCATGATTCACGAACGGGCTCCAATTCTACGGTTACATCTTGAACTTCCCTCATGAAACGTGTGGTGCTTAGGGACTCCATGGTAGGTCCACGGTATGTGGCCCCTATTGCAGCAACACTCTATCATTCCCCCCCCCCAGCAAGATCTTCGCTAGATTGAAGGGGAGGTCACAACGGTAGAAGAGGCTTCTGATAGCCACATCTGCCCTATGCTTGTTGTCACCCCAAAGTGACTGCACTTAATATTCTCTATCAGTAACACCTCTGAGGGGGGGTCTAGAAGTACCAGATACATCTACATGTGGCATAGATGTGCTGGCCTCTGGATGTTTCATCTTGACTTGAGGTGGATGCATGATGCCTAGCAGCTGATCCTATTGCAACAAAAGAAATCGAAAAACATTTAATCACTACAGTCTACAAGTGACAATCACATTTGTCATGCACAACAAAATTCAGAATCTAAAAGCAAAAGTTTAAAGAATCAGATAACAAGTCACAAGTGTATGTACTATGGTGCTCACCTACAATGGTTGTCTGAGGAATGATCTCCTCTCTCTGAATCGCTCCTGGTCTTGCAATCATGCTCAATAGCCCTGGAGGTGCATGTGGGCATGCTCCGATCTCATAGCCACGCAAACAAAGGGGATGCGCTTACGCACTGGACGTCCTTCGTGTTGTGCCCAATCTCGAAGCAACTGTGACATGATCCCATACAGGATCTCTATTTCTCACTATGAATCTCAACTCCTAAAAATCAAGTTTCAACTCCTAACTCCTAACTTGTAACACTCCTCTCACCTCTATTACCTAACACTGAACTTTAACACTTCTAACAACTCTTCTAACTAAGACTACACTCACAAATTCACACGCACACACACACACACACACACGTCCTTCTCCTATTCTCTCTCCAAGACTCTCCTAACTCCTAGCTCTAGCCTCTCTCCATTCACCTAATAGTAGTGGCTAATACTACTAAACAAGTAAGTTTTAAGTTCTAACTCCTATCCTAATTTCTCTCCTTCAAATTGCATTCAACAATGAAGCTTAACCTAAGCCCTAACACATTGCACCCTTACCATAATACCGCCGCTCTCTCCTCTCTCATCTAAGCTCCTTCCTCTCTCCCTAGGCTCTCTATTCTGTCCTCTCCTTTCTCCTCCTCAAGTTTCTCCCTCTCTCCTAGTCTCTTTCCCTTGAAAGAGGTGCAAAAAAGAGAAAAACGTGAATTTTGAGCGGAATCGGGCCATGGCTATAAGAACAAAATTTACAGTCCCGATTCGAATCGGGACCGTCCGATTCTTTGCCGAATCGCGATTCTTGGGCACACTATTACTTGTACATGTGTCTTATCTACAGGTACGCTTGCCTATGTACTAGTTATAGATACATGGTGTATCTCAAAAACAGGATCCTTCTCTCAACTTTTTGTATCTATCCTTCTTCTAGAGATGCACAAGTAGGAGTTAACACCTGCTGAAATCGTGATTGGTGCATAGACATGAATTTATCAGATTTTTTATCAAGCTTTCTAGATTTCTCATCTATATGTGCCTTAGAAACCCGTTTCGACCCTTTTGGGTTGGAACGTACTATACAGTATGTTCCTACTGGGTTGGAACGTTTTATTTTTTTTAAATTAAAAAAAACAGGTATTAAAACAGAATGTATGTTTGTGATCGATGAATTGACCAAGAAAGCCTGAAAGGAAGAGTCAGAAACAGAAGAGAACACGCTCAATCCTTCCTACAGTGGTTCAACTAGCCGCTCCTCCACAGACAATTCATGCTCTTGCAGACACGGGTAGCGATCTGGTGTGGGCGCGATGCAAGCCATTTAATGGAACTGGAGGACCTGTGCCGAATTTTAAATCCTCTCTCCTACAAGCCCATTCATTGTCTTTCTTCACAATGCAGAACTCTTGGCTGTGATGCCCATTGCAGTAAGACCAGATGCAGATTTCAATATGGCTACAGCGATGGATCTAATTTGCCAGGATACTTTTCATCGGACACTCTCACAATGACAGGAACAGATGGAAAGCCTCCAAATTTCACCAATCTCTCCTTCGGATGTGGCCATCAAGCTTCTCTTAAGATCGGAAGAATAGGACGCTCACTTTTTGCTCTAATCATGTGTTAAAAAAATACGTACTTTTTAAAATTTTATTTTTGATTACGTTTTGGAACGCGTTCCGTTTCGGAATGGGCAGCTAAGATATGTGCCATACATAGTCGTCAAACTTTCCAAACAAGTAATCTGAAAACTCTCTTCCCTTGCTGTCATTCTGGTGCATGTCTCATGGATGAATGGCAATAATGCATACACGATATTCAAACCTTAAAAGTAAGAAGGTGAGCTGGAAAATTAAACTTGCACTATCTCAGCCTATAAGATCCAGTGGATAAAAGGGACTTGGAAAGACACCTACGTGACTCTTAAAATTTATTCCTATATTTGAAAGATGGGCCAACATACACTAAAGGATGGAATTTTGATCTTCCTAACTTCAAGATATCAAATCGGCTATCTTTAAATTGAATATTAAATGTCCGACTTTAGGAAACATGGTGCTATAATCAACTTTGTAGAAATCTCATAGATAAGTACAAAAAGTATGAAGATGGATATTGCGGAGGACACATTGCTGGGCCAACCTCATCGGCTTAGTGTTGGGTTGAGAGTCTAGAGAAGATTGGAACTTGGGGCATCTTATTCCTAAGTTGGAACTTGGTAGCTTGCTGGAAGATTCTCCTGACTAATATAGATAGTGTCTTTACTAGTCATGCAACAACTTACTGATTCCTCTGCTAATATCTCTTTTGAAGGGAATAATCTGGAGGATCAATTTTTTTTTTCTTTTCTGTAATTATTTGTAATAGTTTCTTTCCTGCTAATGTGCTTTTGCTACGTAGTTTCATGCAATTTCAGTGATTTACAAGGTTTCTAAGCTGCAGCAGTCCCCTATAGTTCTATGATATTACGATGACCGAATTAGTGCAAATTGTATAATAAGACTAACTGTACGACAGGTCTGCCACGCACATCGTGTGGGAAACTTGAATGCAGACGTTTATGTTTCTTCTATTTAACAACACGAAAGCATGATTTTCAATGCTTTTGCTGCCGACATTTGTGCAGGAAAAAACTGGCAGTGCTAAGGGCAATGAGGTATTGTTGAGCTGGGAGAAATTCCTACCTCAGTTCTGGCAGCTTGTGCCTCCTAGTGAAGAGGATACTCCTGAGGCAAATTACTCGTATGATCAACCTATCCAAGAGCTAGTGGCACAATCTACTTAGTGCAGTGGACTTCTGCTTGCATCAAAATGCATTAGAAAGGAGGAGCAGTTTCATGTTGCAGGTACTTGCCCATCTTTATGAGATTGCTGAAAGTACCTTCTCCTGCTTACAGTATCATCATATCCTTGTAAATCTTATACAAGTTTGAAAACCAGACTAGTTACGTACACTGCACATGAGCAGGCAATGGATTTGAGGTGTATGATCAACTATATGGATTGATCAACCTACCTATATAGATTCAATTTAGGGTTGTAGGAGGTAACTTATGTAAGATATGGTGCATCACTGTTATGCTAAGGAGGCAAAAGAACTGGTGTTTAGCTACAGCTAACCAGGTTTCAAGTATGTTGGTGTAAAGCACTTGCCTCTTGTGGAACCGTATTCGAAAAAGAGATCTTCTCCTTGTCATGCAAATGTTACAGCCTAGAAGCAGATAAATGATTGGAATGCCAATTTCATGGCAAGCTGCAGAATGCCAGGCCTTGCAGAAGGAAATGTTGTACTCTTTGCCTTCAGGAGCATCAAAAGCATCATATGTTTTTGTCGTGTACGCTCTCTGAAGAATATGAAAAGCTGTGATTTCGATAAACGCTCAATGGTTGTAGCACATGTATATTCATTGTAAGTGCATGAAGCATTTGATTATTCCATTCTAATGGAAATAAATGGGAAACTAGCAGTGCTAGCTCAATTCTATTGTGAGTTGTAAATCGGCTGCATCTGATTTCACATCATTGTCAAATTATCCAATCTTTTATTGTGATTTGTTCAGTAAAGCTTTACAAGTTTGATGCAATTATAGAGATATAACACTTTTAGGACTCAGCACTATAGGCTTGTCAATGAGACCCAGTATTTATACTAGCATTGTAGGTGACCGGCATTCATTATGAGTGACATGCTTATATTTTGCACCTGAGACGACCCGTGGTTTTTGACTTTTAATGCTAGTCATTCATGAATCTAGCATTTATGAGATTCTGTCAAAATTTTCAAATCTAGATTCTTCATGCTTGTGGTTGTAATAGCTTTTTGGTTGATGTATGAAGTACATTTACATTTGATAAATTCAAGATATATGAGCTGTAGTAGTGCATTGACAAAGAGGCTAAGTTCAAAGTGCGTATGTCGCATTTCCAAATACTGGGATTGTTGGGTAGTTTTACATGTTAGCTTGTACATTCAATGTGGTGACACATAATCTCATGCTTTTCAAAAGTGACATCTAGGTTCTCACGCTTTTAAGGAGACCGTGCTCCCTATATTTTGTATGCAAAACTTGTGGAGAAATATTGTTTTTGGCTTTGTAATCAGCCCCATTTTATGCATCCGAGCTATGATCAATGTAAAGTTGCACTCAAAGGAAGTCATGGAATATGGAAAACAACCCTTCAAAATTTTGAATACGGTTCACAAATGTTGTTACTGATAAAATAGTCCCAAGTTGGTTGACACTCAAAAGTTGCACGCAAATTGGGCATTTTATTCATGATCCTTTGAAGCAAACATAGGTCCAATTTTTTCATATCAAGAAATTCAGGAGGAACATTCTTCAATAGGCTTCACAATCATCTTTAATTTCTTCCATGCCTTGGAACTAAATATAAATTTGTACTCAAATAGCTCTAATACCATCAATGACTTGTTATTCATATGTCTCTTTCTTGACTATATATTTTTCTAGTCAAGGAAATTAATATTTAGTCCATGCCTCTTTCCGAGTGCTAGGGTCTTATTTGTCCTATTGATAATTTGGCATTGATCAGTTTCAAATTTTACTCTATGTCCTAGATCAATAATTAAACTAATAGAGAACAAGTTTGTAGAAAGATCATATACATAAAGACCTTTAGAGACCAAATATAGACAAGTAAATTGTTACAATTGGTCATTGGAGGAGGGAAACCCTTTTCACAAGCAATCATGGAGGGTCGTGGAGCCATCAACATGCAATTATAAGAATTGTGGTTATGTCATAGTTGGCAAGACACTTACTTGAGATTAACTTGAATTGATCGTTCTAGAAGGCTATCACAAAAAATCAATGCATCATCTACATCGAGTGCAATAATTACATATCTTGAATCAAAATGCTTGATGTGAAATTAGAATCAACGCATTAGAAGAAAAATCTAATTGTATCAAATAAGAATTGATTCAAGCTCATGGAACTTACTTTAGGCCATACAGTTCCTTATGTAGCTTACACACTTTATTTTCTTGGTTTTTGACTTCAGATCCTTCAAAATGGAAAGTATAGATGTTTTCATTTATTACACCATTCAAAATGGTTTTCTTGACATCCATTTGATGGATATCAAGATCTTTTGAAGCGCAACAAAGGCAAGCAAGGTTCTGATTGATTGCAATTTGAGTACAAGACTGAAGGTCTCATTGTCATTAATTCCTTGAATTTGTGAGTATCCTTTGGCTACAAATGTAGCCTTCCACTTTGAGATAGAATTATCAGGGTTGTATTTTTTTTTAAGATCCATTTAGTGTGAATGATCATCTTTTTGAAAGGGGGTGGAACCAAAGCCTAGGTATGGTTCATAATAAGTGAATTATATTCACTCTGTATTGTTTCCCTCCATTCGTTTACATATGCAAAAGGAAAGGGAACCTATATCATTTGAAGGTACGCCTACCTGCAGATCAGGTGCATCAGACTCATGACGACTTGCCAGACACTCTGTGGCACAGAAGACTCTGCCACATGAACTCAATGGCACTTTACCGGGCAAGCCATCATGGAGCGATAACAGGGGTCAGCATCTCGAATGCAACCAATTCGACCACCTGTGATGCATGTTCGAAAGGCAAGATGTCATGCACACCATTCATTAAAGACTCCTACAGAACGACAAAGATTCTGGAGCTAGTGCACTCTGACATCTGCGGATCATTCAACGTGATCTTAGTAGGAGGTTCAAAGTATTATATAACTTTCATTGATGATTATAGCAAATTTGTCAGAGTGTATTTTATTCAGAATAAATCTGAAGCACTTGATAAACTCACAGAATATGTGAATTGGGCTGAGAGATGTACAGGCATCAAAGTGAAGCAGATCAGAATAGATCGAGGTGGCAAATACATCTCGAATCGCTTCACTGACTTTTGCAATGATCGTGGCATCATTCACAAAAGAACTGCAGCCTACACACCGTAGCACAATGGTGTTATTGAACAAAAGAACAGGACCCCGATGGAAGCAGCCAGATGCATGATGGCCTACTCGAAAGCTCCAAGGGTAATGTGGGCTGAAGCAGTAGCTACAGCCGCATACATCCAGAACAGAACAAGCAAGTCTGGTGTCCCACACACGACACCACATGAGCTATGGTGGGGTAGAAAGCCCAACCTGTCTCACGTCATAATCTTTGGCTATGTAGCCTATGCACATATTTCTGATAAGCTTCGAAAGAAGCTTGATGTGAAAGCCGAGCAGAGATTTCTGGTAGATTATGACAACAACTCATCATACTACATGTCAAAATATTGAAAAATCTATCTAATGTTGTGAGTAGGGGTCCTAAAAATGGCAAAGATTAATTGAGCTCTTTTGGCTTAGTAAAGACCCATCTTAGAATAAAATATTCAAGGTAGGTAGAAGTAGAAACTCGAGCTACCATAGGAATTGCCATTTGTAATTTACATGCCACATTTAATGCATAAAAGACTAGGTGGCACAATTAGACATAGTGAGGTGGCTTGAATAAGTCTAGATAGCTTGAGAGGTGGATTCACAACTCCAATTCAACTCAAAGTAGGAGGAGAGTCGATGGATCTATATATATGTGATGTACTCTCATTGAGAAGATGATGAAATTTCTGTGTAATGCAAATTTGGAGACAAGCTCTTTGTGCCCTCTCTCTCTTCACGAGTTTTCTCTTTCTATTTTCTCTCTCTAGCCGAGTTGAGGCATTTATGATGCTTAGTCTTATGTTTTGTTGACAGATCTTGCTTGTAACACAATAATATTTCTTGTATGATCAGCTTTCCTATTGTCAACCAATGCTAGTATGATCTTTATGGTATTATTGGGCTTAGGAGATCAAAAGTACATGTTTAGGGCGTCCTACACGTGTGAATTTAGCATGGTAATAGAGCCTACCTAAGTTTTACAAGCAAATCTAATCAAAAAGTTTGCAAATTTGATCAAATTTCAAGCTAGGAATTGTCTAGATTTTACTTTCTAGCTAGTTTGCAGTTTTCTGGTGATCAGATACTGTACGAAATTTCAGGTGCTAGCACGTGTGAAATCCGCCCATTTTCAGTTTGGTGGTTCTCTCTCACCTTAGATCCAAATTTCAGGCAAATTAGCCCACTAGAAAGCTAAAAATGTGTAGAATCTGATGCAATTTGAATCATGACAGTTGGATAAGCCAATCAGAAGTTTTAAACTTTTGAAGAGTCGTAGGTAGGGCGCCTAGACCTGTGGAAAATCGTTTGTACATGTCATTTATTGTTTGAATGATCACAAAAATCATCCAGAAGCTACACAATCTCATCTATATGTGATTTAGACAAAATTTACAGGTTCTAGGCAAATCGTTTCATACAAATAGATTGTATTTGAGTCAATTTGACATTTTTAAAGTATTTCACACGTGTGAAATTCAGAGAACCATAACTTTTGCCATTCTTCATCTTTTTTGATGATTCAAATCTTGTTTTAGAGAGATTGTCAAGCTAGTGAGATCTATCACAGTTTTTTTTTTGCTTTGTCTTACATAGGATTTGGTTTTGTACCCTTGATTGGTTCCTATAGTGAGAAGATAAGCAATTCTTTCATCCATCTTTTTTGATTTCCATCATTCTTTATGACTTCAATGGATTTCTTTCTATTAGAAGCAAGTGAAAGATTGTCAACCTCCAATTACTCAATTAGGAAGGTTAGAATGGAATCTGTCTTAATACTACAGGATGTGGTGGATATTGTACTTGGCATTGAAGAAGAACCACAAATTTCTCAAGAAATTCCAAAGTACAAAAAGAGAGCTAAGATGGCTCTACATTATATTAAGATGAATGTCTCAAATGGCATTTTAAGAGAAATTGGTGCCAAAGATGCTTGGGATACTCTCAAGTCCATCTATGAGGCAAAGAATACTTCTAGACTTCTAACACTAAGAAACCAAAATTTTCAAAGTGTACAAAGAAGTGATGAATGTGCTTCAGCTTATGTAATGAGAGTTAAAGACCTCCATAGACAATTGTCATGCATAGGAGACTCCATCAACCAGAATGAACTTGTTCAAGTCATACTTAATGGGTTAAAGGAGGAATATGACAACCTTGTTCAGAGTTATGCCATTAAGGAGGAGCTACCAAGTTTGGAAGCACTCCAAAGTGTGCTCATTTATGAAGAATCAAGACAAGAGTATAAACTCTTGAAAATGGAGAGACTGTCTCTCAACATTGATGGTAAAGCTCTCTTTACCAAAGACAAGCACAAGACAAGAAGTAAGAATCAACACCAATCCTCTTCAAGCAAGAACAATCTTATTTCCAAGGAGAAAGGAGAAGAGGATGAGTCCTCTCAAGCTTCCACATCCAAGAAGAAGAAGAAAAACATCAAGTGTTTCTTTTGTGGCAAGAAGGGGCATTATGCCACCAATTGCTTCAAGAAGAAGAGTCAATTCAAGCAAGCCAACATTTCTAATGAAGAGAAGGAAGATGCTCATGCAAGTGATGGAGAGGGATCTCTTATGGTCTCGAGTTTTTCTTCATCACCTTTCAAGAAGGATGGTTCATGGTATATCAACAGTGGAGCTTCTTCACATATGTGTAGCTCCAAGCATTCTTTTTCATCTATGTCACGTGAGTGTGCTATTGAAGGCATAGGGACCATTCCCTTAAAAACTTTCATCATCAAAAGTTCTTTCTCTGTCTAAAGTACTTTTTGTTCCTAAGTTAACAAAAAATCTTATAAGTGTTGGGCAATTGTTTGATAGTGTACTAGATGTGAATTTCAATGTTGATACATGTGCAATCAAGAAGCATGATGAGATCCTTGCATTTGGGTCTAGATATGGTGGAATCTACAAGCTTGATCCAAAAGAGTATGCTAACTCTTGTGATAGTGCTTTTGCTTCTCATATGTCTTTGGAGAAACTATGGCATAGAAGGTTGGGGCATCCTAACTATAATTCTATGGTGTCAATGGTCAAGAAAGCCAAAGCTATTGGCTTGCCTAATCTTATCTCCAAGAATTTCAAGCCATGTGAGGCTTGTGCCATATCTAAGTCTCATAAGAAGCCTTTTTTAAAGTCATCTATCAAGACTACACATCCATTGGAGCTCATACACTCGAATGTGCACTTCTCATCTTCAAAGAGCAAGGGTGGTGCTACTTGCTTTGTAACTTTCATTGATGATTTCACTAGATTTACTTCGGTATATCTTCTAGCTTCAAAGTCTATGGTATTTGACTATTTCCTAAAGTTCAAAGCTCTAGTTAAAAAACAATTTTCATACAAAATCAAAATTCTTAGAAGTGATGGAGGTGGTGAGTACACTTCCAATAAATTTCATGATTATTGTGAGCTTGAAGGCATCCTTGCCAAAAGTCTTTTGGGGTGAGGCCATCAATTGTTCAAACTATCTTTGCAATCAACTCCCTCATGTTGCACTTGGAGGAAAGTCACCATATGAAGCACTCTATTTGAAGAAACCTAAGGTTGAACACCTTAGAGTATTTGGATGCATTTGCTTTGTCCATATTCCCTTGGCACAAGCTCTTCCAAACAATCCTATTTTTCATGCAAGAAGCAAGCATATAGAAGTGGCACACCATTTTATAAGGGAAAGCTCATTGAAGGTGAAATTAACTTGGAACATGTCGACACATCTTCATGTATTGCTGATCTTCTCACAAAGCCACTTTGCAAAAGTGACTTCTCAAAGCATAGATCTAATCTTGGTCTTATCTCAAGATTAATGCTTGATCCACATTAGATACATTTTTAGGAGGAGTGTCAAAATATTGAAAAATCTATCTAATGTTGTGAGTAGGAGTCCTAAAAATGCCAAAGATCGAGCGTGGTACTCTTTGAGATCATGTTGGGAGTCGACAGGTGGATCAACCGAGAATGCTTGTTGCAGCAAATGCAGTAGCAGGGAATCCTCGGTGCATGAAACTAAGAAAGACTTCGACATCTCAAAGTCTTTCCTACTTGATTGATCACAGCTTTGAAGTTGCTGGATCGACTAAGTCAATTCCCTAGCATGCACATGTACCTTGATTACAGATTTAGCTTTGGAAATCAAGACATGACCTCATGTTTGATCAAGTTTTTTATTTGTAATGTATAAAAAATATAGATAGATACCCTTTGGTGAACTGAACTAAAAGTGGGCCCAATGTTTGCATATGTATAAGAAAGATGTTGGTGAGATGACAATAAATGCTCTATGTATACACAAATCAAAAACTTTATTAGTGGTTCTTGATCAAACTCACTACACTAACAAAGATTTGAGTCAAGATAAAAACCAAGGACAATAATTAGAGGATGTCAGCTTGTGTTTTCTAGCAATTCTAGTCCATGGGCAAACTATCTCACTAATAGTGATGGTTACATGCCATGTCATCCCATCGACCAAAACAATATCTACTTTAAAAATATTTTCTATGTAATTCAACGATATGATAAAAACTATTTGATATTTTTCTTAAATGACTTTGTCAAGCTCCATAGTGGGGCCATTGACGCCATGCAAACAATGAGACTACAATTTTGAAAAGAAGAAGAAAACCAATGCCTTTGTAGTTCTGGATGTTAAAAAACATTACAAGGAATTATGAATGTATAGTAATAATAAATGATTTTTTGGTTTTTAATTTTTTCTTGAGGGCTTTTTTTTTATCAATATGCAACCAAGGGGATTGATCATGTTACAAAACCATTGAGTGCTAGTTTTGAGTTGATTGGCCAAAGCACACTATTCACCTAGCTATCACAATTCATTGACCCTTAACTATAGTTGCACCTATATGTGTAATGCACTAACCTTTCTTGCTATCTTATGTTACAAAATTGAAGTACACAATATCTGCATCAAGTTTCTTGCATTAAGGACCTCTTTATTGTGTAGTATTGAAAGAATAAAAAAAAACATACGAGGAGCTAATAATAGCTCAAATAAACATAAACATCTCAAGAATGCAAGGGAATCTAACAATAATCAAAACTTTAAAAATGGAATTCTTTAAATGGTTGGACCTTTTTAATTCAGCTTGTGCCATAAAGAGAGTGGCATACTTGCATTGACATAGAGGATCGTTCTTCAACAAGGTTTCTTGCAGCTTTATTTTCAATTCACTTTTAGCATCTCTTGTCTTTTTTTCTTGCAGTGTGCACATTTAAACTTCTTTATGAAGTTTCCATGCTTATTCTTGGCAATTGATGGCTTCTAGACCTTTTGAGCAATCACACCCTCTATGTGTAGATTTAAGCCATGCATATATATACATGCCACCAATGCCCAACAATTACCTGGACCTCACTTGGTGAGGCTCTCACGACACCTGAAAATGAATCTACTTCATGAGCCTAGTGGACTTTTCTCAAAAACCTACGCTTGATGAGATATGAAGTAACTTGTTTAATATACGGAAGACGAGGAATGTTTCGGTCATGGGGATGAGGCAAAAGTGTCAGGTGGACATCGTCTAGCCAGTGTAAAAATAAGTAGAAACTAGCTACTAGTTTGTTGCCAATTAGCACTGTTATGAATGGTCGAGTTTCACACACCATCCAGGCCCTTTAAGTTCAGACTCTATTGTTTACTTTCCAAGTCTTGAGATTTGGCAATTTTAGTCCTACAACAAAGAGACATGTCAACATTACAAACACGAGTGTCAACCAATTTTGATCCTAACAATAGTTGACTCAGAGGAAGCTACTACATCAAATGCAAAAAATGAAGACCAACCTATGCTAATAAGATCCACAAGGTAGACGCATCCCTGCATCTAATATTCTTGCTACAGAGAGCAAGTCTTGTTGCAGAGTAGGCGCAAATAGAACATCTTCAAGTCGTCAGCTCTGCCATTGGTGTTGAGCCATAGTAAACCAATACCGTTCACTTGATTTCTAGATCCATGTCCAAGAACTATGAATCTTGAGGGATCTGCACTTCTGAAATCAGACATGATTCGTCTTGATGTCACGAAGTGTGAGGTGGCTCCTAAGTCTAGGATCACCTCATGTGTATCAGATGTTGATGCTGCACACATGTCTTCACAGATATAGGCGATCGAACAATTTATGTTTGTTCTTTCACCCATCTTTGAGCTCTCGGGCTCCTCGACATAGGATGAACTATTGTTGTTCTCCTGTCTGTTCTGTGCTGACTTGTTTCTCGGGTTCAATGGCGGCAATCCATGGCTGCGTGAGCCTTCTTGTGGCAATGGATATACTCAATCTTGGGCTGAGCCAACAGGTATTTATTGTATGCCCGTCTCTTCTGTATTTCATGCAATTCTTCTTGTCTGCACCTTGTTGTTTCGACCTCCATTTGGTCTTCCAGTTGCCTTTGTTGGTCCTCTCTGCTTGCTGATCACGATCCTGCTGATTGGACTCCCTCTTAGGCTTAAATTGTTTCTTTGATTTTTCTTTGTTGCCATAGAGGGTCTGGTCAACCATATTTGTGATCAAGATGTTCTCTGGCCTCGACTTCCTCTCGAATCTTGACAATCGCCTTTTCGAGGTTCATGGTAGGATCTTTTGCAAGCAAGGTCCTCGTTGTCTGGAATGATCTGGGTAAGGCTCTCAATAGGTACGTGAGCTGCTTCTCAGCTGACACTGCATTCTCTGCTCCAGAGTTATGTAGTGATAGGAATAGATCCTTCATCTTTCTTACTAAAGAAGTGAGGTCTTTTCCATCCCACTACTTGCCAGCTGATCTTCCAACATCATGATTTGACTTCTTGATTTCGTCTGAAATCTGGTGAGCAATGCATCCCACATCTCCTTAGCTTTGGAGAGTGTAGCCAGGTCAAGTGTGAGAATATCTTTGATGGAAGATGATAGCAAGGCTACTTCCTTGTTGTTTTTCTCCCTCCACTCGCATAGCTACTTGCCTGTTGTTGTAGGTATTTCTTTTGTGCCATGCACCCAGGGGAATAATCCTTCGCCCTTGAGTATCAAAGATGTCTTAAATTTGCAGGCTAGAAAGTTAGATCCTGAAGAATCAAGTATTGTGCAGATCTTGCTCTACATGTTGTTGATTGAAGCCATTTCTTCTTGGAGTCTGTTCCCTTGTTGATGGTTGTTTGTTTGAATGTTTGGCCACCTGGAGCTGCTAAGTATTGTTGGAAAAAAGGGGCAATTAATATAGGATTGTCAAATCCTTAAATTCAACAACAAGAAGTGAAATCAACATTAGCATATTTTGTAGTAACAAACAAACGTATGAAAACTTCTCAGTTGAATGACAAAGGCAAAGATGAAAAAACATTCATGGAAAAGACTGAAGATAATAAATCTCTAAGTCTAAAATGAGTTTTGGCCTCATACTGAGAATTTATTAAAATATGACTAAACTTGTTGAAATCTCTCACAAGAACTGTAGGTTCAACTTGGTCTATGTGAATATCTTTTAGAATCCTTCGTAACTAGACTGCTTTGCAAGTCGCTGATGTAGTAGCCCTATACTTTGCCTCTGTAGAAGATAAAGCAATTGTTGGTCACTTTTTACTACTCCAAGATATGGCTCATGTTCCAAGCTAGATCTAGAGAGATCTAGCTAGATCAAGCAAAATCCATCAAGATCCAATAAGATTTGATAAGGTCCGGATAGACCAGACAAGATCTAACAAGATCCAAGTAGGATCAGAAGGGTAGCAGATCACCATCGAATACCACTTAGCATCAAAAATGAAGATTTGAAGTGAAGATCTCGAGAAAAAGTACCAAAAATAGGGATGAAAATCACTTAAACTGATGGAACAGCAACCAAAACTTCATAAGAACTCTCAAAGAAGCATCTGTATTCAAAGCTATACTATCCTTAGAACTTGAAAAAGATGAATTGTATGTAGTCTTTGATTGCTCTTTATTATCCTGGAAATTGACAGGTGTAAGAGAAGCTCCCTAAAATCCTGCTTACAAGACAATACACAATGGAAAACACACTATGGAGCAACCACCCAACCAAGTAGAAGCAACCAATCAACTCTAGAAGCTTCACCCCCAAGCCAAGGAACAAGAAGCATGAATGTAGAGTGAAATCCTGGCAATGAATCCATGATCATAATGAGGAGTAGGGCGAGTTTGGCCTCAATATATAAGCCAAAAGCATCTTGGGCACATAGCCATGCATAGCCCTAAGTTTTCTATACATAGATTCACCTAGAACAGAGTCCTATGCATGGACTACCTATTCATAGAATCGCTATTGATAACTCTACACATGCATACACTGTCTCATACCTTGTCTAAACTCCATTTAGTGTGTTCTGGGCCTCACAAGGATATTAGTTACTTTTCGGTCACATCTAGTATGACGTGGCATAACTAACAGCCTGATTTACTGGAGTGTCGTGTATCCAAGACTAGGAGTATACTGAATCCTACTTACTGGTCATGGACATAACATTCTTCGCTCCTTAAACTGTTTCTATCCTTAGAAACTCTCTAAACAGGAAATAATTATAGTTCTTTTAACTCTCAATAATAACCGAGAAAATCATTATCCTTAGTCTGACTTTCATATCAAACAAGTACTCAGAGATGAACCTATTTCAAATCGTTAATCTCTGTTTTGGAGTACAACTCAGGTTTGAAAAGTACACTAAGCGATAAATTTTCCATTTGGGTTACATTCAGCACAAGTTAGTAACATCACCTTCACGTAAAACACTTGCATGAAACACTGGGTGAAATAACCTAACTTAGGATACTAAAGTTAAAGAAATAATAAAATAATTACAATTACAGTCTCAAATTATCCACAACTCTGACAGATAATTTATAAGCTTCCAAGTATAAATATCCTTAGAATCCAGATTCTAAGATATGATAATTCATTCAATTAGAATCTCTAGGAGAATCATTAAGATATAGAATGATTAAAACTCAACTCTGAGTATCCCAAATACTCTTTTGAGTTAAATGCTCATGTTTCTAGCACCAAATGCAAGAAAATAGCATTTATTCATCTTAATAGATTTGTCTGTCTCCTAAGATAACTAGAGATCCAATAAAATGAAGAATTGTACTCAAGCATCTGTAGACCATAAACTGTAGTAGAATGACACCCACTAGATAAATTAAATTCTCCACAAATAAAATACTTATCTTTGTGAAAATATCTGTGAGATCCATAGGTCCTCAAATATAACACTGGAGTAGAGAGATTCAAAAACACTGATTCGAATTCTTACTCAAATAGTAGATCAAGAATTAATCATCACTTTTAAGAATCATTACAATTTCTTATAATCCTCTGACAATAATAAAGTATCTATTTATGATTCGTCAACCATAAATATTTAGATTCATATGATCCATCAATCATAATTTCCTGAAATCCAAATCATACTTAATCATTTACAGGATAGGGGAGTATATGTTCCACATAACTCAAGAAAAGTAAAAATCATTCCAAAATCTTTTCCAACAAAAAAATACTGGATTTAGGAATACTTCCAAAACGTGATTCTTTGACTGAAGTGCAAGATTCAAGTTCTACAAACAACTGGTAATTAAAGACTGAATGCATACCAAAATGACAATAATTTTCAACTACAAAAACTTTAGATTACAATCCAGAATCACATCTAGATATCCAAAGTCCTGCTGAATATCGAATTCAGTTGTTACTCTTGGATTCATTATCCATTTGAGCTCTCTGGGATATAATCACTAATGAGCTGAGTTTATTCCTTGACTAAGGAATACTCTATCCCAAAAATACTGTATATCCAATGCACACAATTTTAACTGATGAACCAAAATGATTCACTAATCATGCGTCTTACAAGCAATATAATTCAAAAACCATCAATTTTTGGTGAATTCACATCACATTGATCATTTTACCAATTAACTTTATCCTGGAGTAACTACTCAAGTTAATTGCCAATGATTCAGAAATCTCAAATGTCTAGGTGAAGAATTCAATTATACTAGTATAACACCACATTTAGATCCTTACCCAAATCATTTATAAGTTAATCTATAAATCTTTCTTACAAAGATTTGTTAACTTTGCAAGTATTTGTCAAAACAATACTTGATCATATGTTCATGTTCACCGACTAGGTTAAGTGCACCAAATAACTCTAGTAACCAGGAATACACAGTAGATTCATACAAGATTAATCGTGCACATATGTGATAATCTCACTATGACCCAGTACATAAACACATTCTTACCTGGCAGATTCCTCCAGAACCCACATATGTTACTCACATATCTCACTGAGATCTTGTAACTCAGCTACAAAATATTTTCTGTTTCTCATGAGTAAATAACATATCCGAAAAATCTCTGAGACGAATAAAATTCTCTCTCAGCAGTTTTCCAATCCCACTTACCTCTAATTACATAATTTCTCCCACTGATTAACCCCTCTCTGATCCTAGTACTTAAACTAAGATTAGGTTGATCCAATATAGAACTCTCAGACTTAAATTTTGATCAAACTTACTTCTATTCCAATCAAAATAGAGTTAGTAACCTTTGACCTTTTATTGTACTACTTATAGATAATGATTCAAATTCCAAACTTGTTCTAGATTGTCCACACAATCCCTAGAGAATTTCTCTTATTTCTAAAAGTTCCAATTAGGTATCTTGCTCTGAATCTGTTCGAAATTACTTTCAAACCAAATCTCAATTCTATACCGTAGTTGGTTCTCTTCTGAAAACTATGCAACCAACAGATTCCCAAATAGAATTTTATCCCACCACTTCACCTCTCCTTTTAAGGAAATTATAAATTTCCATAAAAGTTAATTGGAAAGATGATATATGAAAATATCTAAATCCGAGAAAAGTCAGTAATAAGTGTTTCCACTAAAGGATTCATCCTATTACACACATGACTTCTCCTTCAAATATTTCCACTGTGAGTGATATGCAAACCAATTTACAAAATTACAACCATCTAATTGATCTGATATTGCTGGAATTTGGTTCTTACTATCTATTTTGTGCCAAAAAACATGAAAAAGCAAGCAATTTTGACCAAAACATAGCCTAGAATAAAAAATCATTGGAGAGAACCAGCATGCATCGTTAATTTCATCATTAATGAACCCTAAAACGAAAGTACACTTGCTGGAAAATTCAAATCTACCAAAGATTTGATCTACACAAGAAAAAGCTCCCAAAAAGCATCACAAATTGGCTTTCAAGGACAATTCTCCATAAAACCACAAAGAATCCCCAAGAGTAATGGATCTTAGCAACATGCAAATTGAAACTGGGATAGTACACCCACTTGCAACCTTGCTATCCACCTTGGAAGAGAATTCCCATGGATCCAATCCAAAATTTAGACGGTCATGGACATAACAACAAGCGTACTAGCTTGCTTTTTCAATTGCTTCTTGTTGTCTTTTTTTTCAAATAAAGAACACGTGAATCTGATATCAAATTAGAGGATAAGCCATTCATCCTTATCTCTTCCTATAATAACATAGAAGGTACTCTTGACAGAGTTAGACCTTGTTGTATAGAAATGATCAGTACCCAATTTTTGTAGGCCTTCATGAAAGCTTGATAGAAGATTTATAATTTTGTCAAAATCATCTATAATTGCACCTACTGTAGACATGTGTTCAAGTAGGTTGTTGGAGGATTTGCGGATCCCAAGGCAACCCTAACCCTAGTTAATAATAAAGAGGGATTTGGCACCCTGCGTGTGTAAGTCCAACTCGATGATCACATACTGATTTGATTAATTGGAAAGTTAATATAAGGACTTTAGGCCTTTTTGCGGGACTTTTATAGTCGGAGGGCTTAAATGTCAAATTAGTGAATAAAGTTGGGGTTCCAGCAAATTTCAATTTCAAATTGGTTCCCTCCAATTATTGAATGGGTTCCCACTCTTTTTTAAATTTGAATCGTTAGGGAGGTAGGAATTAGCCAATAGGACTTGGGGTGCCCATCTCCTCAATTCCCTATATAAGTAACAATTTTGAATCATTGTACATGTTTTTCATCTTCATTTCAATACAAGCAGATTGGCTCTCTTATGAAATGGATTTGTGAATATCCTTGCTCTCTAACTCTATTCTTCCTTCTCTCATGCTTTTGTTGTATTTGTTAATTGTTAGATCCGAATGTTATAGGGATTGTATGTGAGAGAGGAAGTGAGAGAGGAAGCAAGTAACTATCTTATTGTGGATTGTAGTGTTAACTGATTTAGGGTTAATGGATGTTAGAGTTAATGCATAGTGTTAATGGATGTTAGAGCTAATTGTGGATCATCTAAGCATGATGGATTTGTTTTATGCTATTGCTCTCACGGGATCGAACCTCCGTGTGACGACTAACTTCATCTCCTTGATGCTTGTGTGCTTGGATCTTGGGTTGAGGATAGGATAGGAAATAAAGCCACTACAGTTTTGGCACCGTTGTCGGGGAGCTACGCAATTGAAGGGTGAAGGTTAATTCCCAACATATTTGCAAAAACATCAAAAAAACCGTCAGAAAATACCAAAAAACCATCAAAACCCTAAAAAATACAAAAAAAGAACCTTCGCCTGATTCACTGTGCATAGGTGTGATTCAGATCTATCTACCGTCAAGTCGACAAAGATTAATACAAAAAATAGAAGGCCAAAATGACTGTTCATCTAGTTGTTAGTAACCTTTTGTGGAAAATTTCCAACTTTCTGCTGAAATATCAGTTCTCTGAGAAGAACCTTTGCCAGAGTTTGTGTTAGTCCCACTTACTATTTTTTATAATCAATGAGTTGGGCGAAGGTTTCCCAAGATTCAGTTGTCATATTGTCATATTTTTGTTAGAAAAGCCTCTTTTTTGCAAAAATACTAGTATTACTCTCATATCCAATCTCATAGTCTGATTGACGTAATTTGAAATTATGGATGAAGGAGGACCAATGAACCCACCACCAATTATTGTGAGAAGATCTCCTTGTTTAAATATACCAAAGTACGATGGGTTATTTGACCCCATTAGATTTCTCCATATCTTTTCTGAATCATGTAGGGTTAATGCGAAGTATTTTCACAAGATAAAATTCAGTTATTCCCTATGGCCTTAACTGGAGCAGCTCAGGATTGGTTTTATAACCAAGAGGAAGCAGAACACATGGATTGGGAAGTGGTTAAAACTGCTCTCATTACGAGATTTAAGTCCAGGAAATTTATGGAAGATCCCTTTCTCCTTTTAAGTAAAATTAAAATGGGAAAGCGAGCAGCAGTACGAGATTATATTGAACAAGCTAAACACCTCAGATGTGAGTGTGATCCCGATCTAATCAATGGCGATGCTTTGATTATGTGATTTTTAGCAGGTCTACCTAAACGAATTAGACGCGAGCTGAAACGCCATACTGAATACACTACGATACAAAGCACTATGGACGATGCAATTTGTGAAGAAGACGAAGATTATGATGATGAAACCAGATATTGGGATGTTGTCTTATATGGCAGGGCAAACCATGACAACATCCACCACCATTGCATCAACAAATATCAATGCTACTACAAAGAAGATGATCGACGAGTTTGAGAAACTTGGTCAAAAGCAACATATGCAGCTGAAAAAAATGCAGTCTCAACTGGACGAAAATATAAAAGCCTTGGAAGACTTCCATGGTAAAGCAAAAAAAGAACCTGAAAAGTTTGCAAAGACTTTTCCTAGCCGAAAAAATGTCTGGTGTTCAATTTGTGCGGTCAATCACATTATGAATGAATATCCAACGTTGAATGACGAATACTATTTGTCATCTGTGCAATTCTACGGGACATGAAACAACCTTTTGCTCATTTAATCCTCAGATTATCCAGCAAAGGTATGCTAAGCTTCAGTATCAGAAACCTACTTATTCAAAGGGTCCTGACGGAAAGCCTTTCAATTTTGCACTTGGATTTTCTAAACAATTAGCTCTTCCAGCTCCAATAGGACAGAGTGCTCCTCCTGCTAATCTAATAGAACCAGAACCTTATCATGGTAATGAGCAATGGAATTATAGCAATGATCACGAGAGTGGTCCTTCAAAATAGTATGCTGTCTATGTTGTCGTGCAACAACAAGCAGCTAGACAATGGTCCAGAGCGCCACTTGGATGCTTTGCGGAGTTGCTGAATGTCCAAATAAAGGAAAGTTTATACCATTATGTAGAGAATGTGGTTATGGACACTGTTATAAAGAATGTCCTGCAAGACCCAAACCATCACCAGTTACTGCTCCAGTGAATATGATTACAATCAAGAAAAGGCCAGTAGTTCAATCTGAACCAACTATACCTTTGATGGTTGTTACGGAGCTCAAAAACAGAAAGAAGTTCTAGTACCTGCTGAATCTGCACCAACTACAGATATACCTATTGCATTACGGGTGTATTCGAATCTCAAGCAGAAAAGAAAAGATATTAAGATATGAGGCAATGGATTAAACAGTTGCAAGAAGAAGAAGCCACTAAAGCAGCAGCCGAAGTCCATTATTCATCTATGCCACAAGCAGATCCAAGAACGGATGTTAATACACAATTGCATCATCATGAAAAACCCTTCAAGATGACAAAATTAGATGCACCACAAACAGAATTGATCGTAAATATTCTGTCTAGCAAGATGGATATTACACTGGGAGAATTTCTTAAGCTGGTGCCTAAAGCAAAAGAAGTATTAGCAGAAAACGATTGACTCAAATGGAATCACAAGTCCGTTAGAAGCCACTTTTTTGTGCTGGTTTCGAAGAAACGAACGAAGTACTTAATGTAGGAACAACCTAGAAAAGTGAGTAGAAAAACATCACCCTGCCAATTCAACATAGACAGTCTGGTAAAGAAGCAGTCATGATTGATGGAGGTTCAGGAGTTAACCTGATTTCAACCAAGCAATGTGCAAAATGGAGACTTACCAAGCTAAAGCCTGTCACTTTTGCCATCAAGCTAGCTGATCAAACGACAGTCCGTCCTAGAGGAATGGTTGAAGACGTACCTGTCAAAATAGCTGGAGTGCAATTTGTCATTACTTTTGTAGTAATGGACTTACCTGACGTGCCAAATGTATATCGAGTTTTATTGGGACGTCCATGGTTACGAGTTGCGCAAGTAATTCATAATTGGGGCATCGACAAAATTACTTTTGAGAATCGTGAGCATGTGGTCAAAGTAGATCCAATCACTTGGACTATCAAGCCAGTAGTCCAAAGAGGGGATGATGATTCATCAACAACAGATCATACCTATGATTGACAAATGAAAACTCTGGGAGTCCATTATGACTTTCAAATCGACACTGTCAACTAGAATCAAGCTCTTGCAACAATGGATTGTACAACATGCTATATATGTCAACGAGATAATCAATCTAAATTGAGCAAAATTTTCCTACTTGATCGAACTTTGGATACACCGATCACTTTTCCATTGAATATGATGAACTTAGCTTTGATATCAACTAATCCAATTCCAGATCCGATTGAAGATGATCTAATACATGCTAGTCATGCCTTGACTTATGATGGAGATGTAGAACTTATAGATGAGCAAATCCTCAATTACATGGATTCTACAAGATTTGGAGTTCGAAATATTCCAGATGAACCAACAATAAGCCGCCAAAAGCAGTTATACTGAAAGAAAGGAAAAGCTCTAGGACCAATGAGAAAGAAACAAGCTAAGCAACAATATAATACGATCCTGAAATGGAAAAATTCATCTCAAAAATTTGATTCTAAAAATGTACCACATTGGATAAGGGAAAAGGGAAGGTCAAAGATGATTCTTCAAGTCAAAATTCTCGCAAGAAATTACCATCAAGGAAGTCATCACCTTTAGAGAAGAGCACATCTTCTAGAAAATCATCTCCTCCACGATCGATTCTTGCCAAGAAAGCTAAATGGAGATCAAAGATCAACCCTTATGAAAAGGAACAATCAGAAGAAGTCCAGCATGATATGCTAGAGCATTTCAAACGCTATACTTTGGGTGATGTTGTGATTATGTTACCCAAGGCTCATCGTGAACTAGAAGAGCAAGTAACAGAAATGAAGGAGGTTTATGATGGACCAGCTAGGACTGAGCCAATAAATCTTGTTGAGCCAGGAGAGCAAGAGAAAATTGTTCAAGTTGGAGTGCAACTTACTCCCGAATAATTTCAAGCATTAAGAAAGTTATTGATCAAGTACCAAGATTGTTTTGCTTGGACGTACAAGGATATCAAAGGAATTCCTACCATGGTTATTGAGCATATGATACCCTTAATGCCTAATGTAGTTCCAAAGGTCACAAAATTTTATCGTTGTAATCCAAACGTTACGGATCTTATAAAAAAAGAGCTACAAAGACTACTTGAAGCTGACTTTATTTATGAAATCGAACATACAGAATCTGTTTCGCCAATTGTCGTCGAATGTGAAGATGAGAATTTGCATAATTCTCCAAGCTTTGAACGCAGTGACACGAAAGGATCACTTTTTGTTACTGAAAGCATATTGGACCGTCTTGCTGGAGCGAAAGCTTATAGTTTTTTGGATGGATTTAGTGGTTACAACCAAGTTAAGATCGCACTTGCAGATCACCATAAAACAACTTTTGCAACAAAATGGAGAACTTATGCTTATAAAGTTATGTCGTTTGGACTTTGCAACACACCTAGTTCATTTCAAAGAGTCATGCAGTTTGCCTTCAAAGACTACTTGTAGAAATTCCTTGAAATATACTTGGATGATCTCAAAGTCCATAAGGCCGATACAGACCATTTGGATCATTTGGAAAAAGTATTTGAACGTTGTCACAAATACCAAATCTTCTTAAATACAGAAAAATGTCAAATTTGGATCACTCATGGAGTTGTTCTTGGACATGTGATATCAAGACACAGCATTGCTACGAATTATTCCAAAATCAAAGTCATTGTGGAGTTACCATCGCCAGGAACAATTCAAGGAGTCTATGTGTTTATAGGTCATGCAAATTACTATCAAATATTTATTCTATTCTTTGTAGATTTAGCAAGACCTATGTTCAAATTACCATTGTACCAATTTGGACAGTAGAGGCATTGGAAGCATTTGAAAAATTGAAGAAAGCTTTAGCTTCTGCACCGATACTACGAGCTCCAATCTGGACAATTGAGTTTAATGTTCATACTGATGCATCAAAATATGCCATTGGATCAGTTTTGATGTAGCCAGGTGAATACAACACAGCTACAAATAACTGCCTTTTGCCATGGAAATTTGCCACGCCACGCGATGCCTTAGTCAATTTCAGTGAAATATTTCGGGCGTGGCACTGTAGAGTCAAAAATTTGGGCTTGTCGTCCCGCAACTTTTCAAACATAAGTCGGCGTGGCTTAACCACGCGTGGCTCTGCCACGACCACATTTTTGGCCGACTCCTTGCCGGCCGCTCACTCTACAAGGTCAGAGATTTTGAAAAAAAAAGTAGGTGTGGCACTGCCATGCCCATATTGATTTGCCATGCGTGGCAATAAAAATTGACTGTCGAGTAATATTGCAAAGTATCGTTTTGATAAAAATAAAAACAAATAAAGTTTTGTGACAATGAATGTTCTTATTCAAACCTTGTGATCTACATTCTAAATTTGGAATCTGATACTATGTCGAAAAATGATAAATGTGCAGTCACATTTGACACATCTATGTATTCTGAGTTGCTTAAAATAATATTCAAGAAATTGTGGAATTGAAAGCAATTCATACTACAATATTGATCATATATATGCTCAAATCATGAATCATAACGAATAAAGAATACAATAGTTGATATGGGCAATCCACTTTGCTTATTTGAAAATTAAGACTTGAAAAGTATGTACAAACAATTCAACTACGACATCTTTGATATGCTTATTTGATCATGATACTCACAAATAATCAGCTACAACAACCACCTTTAATCTTCATGAACTACTCTGTTATAGTTGTGCATTAATGCCCTAACAATTTGCATTGGCACTAGCTCTGATATCTAGACAATAATGTCGCATTCCATGGCTATAGTGTTGTGAAATTCTATTTCAAACCTAGAGATCAAAATTTCATTTCGACCATGGATTTCGATCCTCTATTACAATGGTCCACAATTTGCGTTTTGGCCTTGTGGATCAAAATTCTATTTCAACCTTGAGAATCCAAATTTTATTTCAATCTTGAATTGCGATTCGATTCGATTTGACCCTTGAGTCTAACTTCATTTCAATCCAAAATTCCAATTTGATTCGATTTGATTTGACACCCTGGGGTCTAATTTTATTTTGATCTTGGAATTTTGACCCGATCCATTTTGACCTTGGAGATCTAATTTTATTTCGATCCTTTATTTTGATTTGACCTTGTAGATCTACTTTTATTTCCATCTTGTATTTGATTCAATCCTAGACTGTTGGATTTTCCATAGACTAACTTATTTACAAGTATGTACGAGTAGTTACAATAGGTCCACATTACCTTTGATTTTATCAAAGATAGAAATATAATAATGATTAGAGAATGGGGAGAAATCAACACATTAGAGGGGAAAATTCTGGCTGCCAAGAGGCGTAGTAAAGGAAAAACCAACTGTTGGAAGTATTTCTAGTTTGTACGGTGGCTAGATCTACTTACAGATGTAGTGTAGGGATGTAGAGGATCGTCCACTTTCTAAGTTTCTACAACGAGCTTCAACGGAAATACGGAAATAATCAACAGAGATGAGAGCGCTAAGGCTTACCCAACTAGTGCCCAAAACAAAAATAAAGCTAATTAGAACAACAATAAAAATCCTTGCTAAGGCAAACCCAACTAGCAAGGTTGCTATACTAAGACCTAGATTAACACCCAGAGGGTTTGAAAGATATATTGCGGCTAACTAAATAAACTAATAGAAACATGCCACAATAATCCAATGAAAGGAGGCAAGAGGAGGCCTGAGCACCTTCCCTCAAGTTATGCACCTTCCAATGGGAACACAAAGAAATAGAATGATAATCTCAAAGAGAGAGCAATTTAGCATAATCTTAGAGTGTTGGTTACAATGCAAATACCTCTCCTTTTATGGCAAGGAGGGTCTTCCATAAGTGTCTACTAACTTATGGGACTAATCTGTTTCTAGCTTTTCAAGAACTTCTAACTTAGGATTTAGAAGTTCAAATTTCTTAACTTATAAAAACTTAAGATAAAATATTTCTAATCTTAAGTTTCCTAAGTCTAACGTCTAAATCTAAGTTTAAACTATTTTATTATTATTTAAGCTTCTACTCATGGACTTACAAAACACATGCCATGGCTTGAAGTTTATTGACAGATACTCATACGTGGTCTGACAAAAAACATGCCACGGAGTTTTATTATTATTTTTTATTTTCTCTGTGTTAGCACAGTTGCTAACATTATCCCACACCAATCGACGCCTTTTCGTCCTGGATCTTTTGTGCTTCTTGGAGGCGAGACTGTTGCTGTCGGGAGTGGTAGATTGTCGTGCCGACGCCCTCCATCATTTGCCACCATGATTTGTTTAGGAAGGGCATGGGTTTGTAGTAATGGAGCATACCCTGGAGAAAGTTATGGGTTTTCTATAGCTCCACCATATCAACGTGCAGGGCGGAAGTGAGTGCAGTGCGATAATAGAGCCTTGCAACGTTGATATGGTCATCTTGCATCTGCAAGGGTTTATTGATGTCAAGGGCGATTGGGAGTAACCCTCAATCCCAAAAACCTCCGAAATCTGATAATATTGCTCAATCTTTTGAACTTCTACATCAAATGGAAACCTGACAAAAAGCTCAACAATCTCATATGGATAAACTCACTGCCGATTTCCAAACCGCCATGAAACAGATTGTTGAGAAATCCTTTCCAGCAAGGGAAAATGTCTGGTGTCCAATCTGCTCACAACATCGCACTGCTAATGAATGCCCTCAACTACGAAATCATTTCCTAGCAGCCACCAAACCAACCATCTATTGAGCTTACCGCCCGTACCCGCTACAACAAAAAGGGCAGTTTGCTTGCAGAATGGATAGTGTAGGACAAAAACTGGTCTTTCTGATTGTTATAGAATTTGCGGACAGGCTGAGAAATCGTGGAGAGGCAGATAAATCTAAATGTAATACTTGCAAATTCTGAAAAAAGCTTTCTGAATGTCAGAATAGTGATTTTTTTAGATTTTCTAGAAAAAATTTGGCTTTTTAGAATTCGCAAATAGTACAGGGAAATCGTGATCTGTGAGGACGAATTCTTAGGTTGAATGGCGAATTCTAATAGAGAGGTTTAACTGGCAGATAGGGAATATAGAGAAAAATGTGATGTTCTGATAGTAAACGGGCAAAATCTGTGAGATAGCGGAGCTGCTGAAGGACTGATCTTAATGAGATCTAGCCTCAGTGAAGTCGGCAAATTCTAGGACAAAGATTTTGATGAGAAATAAGGGATTTTGACAGTATATTAGGCTGTTTTCTCAAAATTTGACTGTGGTCAAAATTCGTGGAGGTGATAAAATGAAAGATCAGGGTTTGTTAGGGCTGCAGACAGACTGGCGAATTCTGATATACCTTTTTGGTTGTAAAAAAGGTCACTTGGGTCACT
The DNA here is from genome assembly GCA_029204225.1 of Diphasiastrum complanatum. Classification (NCBI taxonomy): domain Eukaryota; kingdom Viridiplantae; phylum Streptophyta; class Lycopodiopsida; order Lycopodiales; family Lycopodiaceae; genus Diphasiastrum; species Diphasiastrum complanatum. Next base: position 31,336,430 of record CM055101.1, read on the forward strand.
TCTTTTGAAGAAAATGCCCAAGTTGACTCTTTTGTTGCTTTCCCCCGGTTTGAGAAGTTGCTCCGCAGCTCGTGTAGGACCTGGAGAGATGACGCGTGCTGTTTGTTGGTAGATAGAGATAAGCACACAAGCAAACATACAACACAGAATCAAAAAGCAAAAGAAAAAGGAGAAGAAGCTAGGTAGAAAAATACTTAAAAAGCAGCAATGGCGCCAATGTTGGAAGTATTTCTAGTTCGTACGGTGGCTAGATCTACTTACGGATGTAGTGTAGGGATGTAGAGGATCGTCCACTTTCTAAGTTTCTACAATAAGCTTCAACGGAAATACAGAAATAATCAACAGAGACTCAAAGCGCTAAGGCTTACCCAACTAGTGCCCGAAACAAAAATAAAGCTAATTAGAACAACAATAAAAATCCTTGCTAAGGCAAACCCAACTAGCAAGGTTGCTAAACTAAGACCTAGATTAACACCCAGAGGGTTTGAAAGATAAATTGCGGCTAACTAAATAAACCAATAGAAACATGCCACAATAATCCAATGAAAGGAGGCAAGAGGAGGCCCGAGCACCTTCCCTCAACTATGCACCTTCCAATGGGAACACAAAGAAATAGAATGATAATCTCAAAGAGAGAGCAATTTAGCATAATCTCAGAGTGTTGGTTACAATGCAAATACCTCTCCTTTTATGGCAAGGAGGGTCTTTCATAAGTGTCTGCTAACTTAAGGGACTAATCTATTTCTAGCTTTTCAAGAACTTCTAACTTAGGATTTAGAACTTCAAATTTCTTAACTTAGGAAAACTTAAGATAAAATATTTCTAATCTTAGATTTTCCTAAGTCTAAGTTCTAAATCTAAGTTTAAGCTATTTTATTATTATTTAAGCTTCTACTCATGGACTTACAAAACACATGCCATGGCTTGAAGTTTATTGATAGATACTCATATGTGGTCTTACAAAACACATGCCATGGAGTTTTATTATTATTTTTTATTTTCTCTGTGTTAGCACAGTTGCTAACACCAACATAGAGGCCAAGAGACCCACTACCATCGTATGATGACTCAAAAAGTACATAGACCTTAGCTTGAGCATGGGCAGACATTGACTTGAAACAAACTCTAGATAGAATGAATCTAGACATAGGATTTTGACAGTTAGTCCACTTGTTGCCTGCCATTAGACAAAAAGTTAAATACGTGATGAGACCTGCCTATCCTTTTAAATAGTTGGAACCCATGACAATAGGGAGTATTAATTTTGGCATCTTGGAATGCTATTTTCTTAAAGTAGATGTACTCATAGATGGTCAAGACCATTGTAGATGTGAGCTCAATGGTAAACATCATCAATTTGGAATTTGTAGATCGACTAGAATTCACATTGGAGCTTGCCACCATAATGGCCCTTTTAACTTCGTTATCAAGCTTGAGAGAGAGCTCAATGACATCCCAATTACTGTAACCACTAAAATAATCCAAGTGGATTTCTATGTTATGTGAATGTCACTCGGAACAAGGGGGATTCCATACTATTGGTAGCCCTTAGCTTGAGACTTAACAATTGCCTAGTGGACATTTTCGCGAAAGTAGTTATATATGGATGAGAAAAAGAATGATTGGTAGTAGAAGGTTTAAAGAGAGCCCCAATACCACTATCTAAGTGAGCAGAAATATCGAGTAAGAAAAGTAGTTTTGATTCCACCACTAGCGACAACAAGCCCGATCATTATGGAAATACAATGAAACACCCTGAAGGAATACCCATTTGAAAGCAAGAGATGTAGACATATGTCTAATCAACCTAGGGATACAAGATCATCCCAAAAATGTGAAACTAGCTGCCCTATCAATCGATGAAGAGAAATAAGTCTATGAATGACTTTCTAGGAAATATCAACACATGTTTGCTTGGGATTGTGTTCTAAAAGTGATCTCCATTGACTTACTGACCCATGTAATATCATTATAACTAACACCATATTGGTACGACAAAAATAACGAAGGCTATCCTATCATCTAAAGGCAAGAGTTTATAAGGAGCTTTAGAGGTTGAAAAATACGAGTATCATATTCTCAATAGGAAACACCGAGATGTATTCTTCGATAGTGTCCCAAGAGAATTTCACACTTATACGATTATGTGTGGACTACGAAAAACTAGAAAAACAAACATGGAAAGACTATTATCCACTACCATTATAAATCAAGTATGAGATAAATTGGCAGGGAGAGATAATATTCATTCATGGATTCTTTTGTCTAGTACAATCAAATAACCATCGTTGAAGAGGATAAGATAAAAGCCACATTTAGCCTATCACCTTTGGTGTATTTTCATATCACGTCATGCCATTTGAATTGATGAATGCCCCTAAAACTTACCAACATTTCATGAACAAACACTTCAAGGATAGCTCAGAAGACAATCTCAAAATATTTATAAACGATCTATGTGGAGCATCCACCATAAAAGAGCACATTGTGATCCTAGAAAAATACTGAAGGTACGGGTGTTTTTAGGCCACATTACTAGCAAATATGTCATAGTGACAGATCTAGAAAAATTAGTGCTATCATTAATGATCATGTGACCTATTATAGTAGCCCCGACTTTAGTTATTCATGGGATTGATTGAATATTATAGGAGATATATAATGACCTACATGTCCACACCTATCCAATGATTGGATTATTGAAGGAAAACTTTGAATAAGTATGGAATGCTGAGTGCAAACATGTTTTTCAAGACCTAAAAACAACCTTAGTTAATGCTCCTATCCTAAAATAACCATGATAATAAGTTCTACATTTTCACTAGTACCACCAAAACTTGCATCAACTATTGTTTATTTCATATATGAGATAAAATCTATCATCCCATTATTTTTGTGGGGAGAAAACTAACCAAAGCTGAGCTAAACTATACCAAAGCACGTAAGATCTGTCTAAGGATAGCATATGCCATATCCAAATTCTGACATTAATTACTACATTGCAAAGTGACTTTCTTCACTAAAGGTGAGGTAGTTACTTTGATGTCAAACAAACTAGAACCCCTTGAGTGTACGATGAAACAAATTACAACACTTCAACAGTTTCACTATGAGCTTTAACGTAAACCTCCGAGGCTACAAGGAATAAATGATTGTATATGCAAATTTTGGGGGGTAATCCACATTGATAGCAAACGAAATACCAATTACATAAGAGAATTTTTTAAAGTGGATGTGATGATGATCCCCGTTTGGTATGCGGCACTGGCTACATATCTACTGCAAAACCCCCTTTGAACATGACACCCTAGGAAATGTGCAAACTACCAGTACATGCCCTAAGGTTCTCTTTGATAGGAGGTGTCTTACATAAGAAGGGAGTAAATGGGCTTTACAGATGTTGCATACCGCCCTAGAGGAGGCTAAATTTGTTCTAAAAGAATGTCATGACTCAACATTTGATGGTCATTTCATTAGCCAACTAACGAGACAAAAGATTCTATGAGTAGGATAATGGTGGCCTACATTGTTCCAAAATGCACACACTCACACTAAGAATCGTACACTTGCCAATAAGTGGACTCGATTTCTCGTCCCGATACAAGCATACTTCCCCTTTGAAAATGGGCATATTGACTTTGTAGGACCATACATCCAACATCCTCCACTAGGATGTACTACGTCATTGTAGCCACCAATTACTTCACCAAATGGGTAGAAGCATGCGTCGTCGCAAAAGATAATGCCAAAGAAACCTCTTGGTTCTTATTGAAACAAGTGATAGGCAACTTAGAGAAGTTAGGAACCTCATGTTTATTATGGGTATATATGAACAAAACCATGAAAGCCTCAATCGACAAGTTAATGATCAAACATAATAAAGTACCCCATATTATTTGTAGGCTGATGGACATAATGACAACTTCTTAGCTCTAATCTTGCTTTTGAACTTTGATGGACTTCTTTGGGATTACTATTTCTATGTATCCTTATTGCCGATCTCAATGTCTCTTTCAAATCTATAGTTTAGATGTTTGATATAGTACAATTGGTTTTTTACATGTACTACTTGGGATTCTCCATGAAAGTTGTTGTGCCTTCCATAGTTGATTGATCTTGTTTTTTGCTCTTGATGGATGAGGCTTGTTTGTTGTGTTGAGGAGTATTACATCACATGCATTTATGATGCATCATCACATTGGCTACATTTCATTACTTTCAATATTAGCATGCTATTTGCATTGCTATATGTGGACAGAGAGTTCTATTTGTATTTGATACGCCTACTAGGACCTATATTTCATAGGGTTCTTAATTCGGGTCTTTATATTTGAGGCTCTATAGTGGCATGCTGATGGAGACCTCCTGAGGTTTCGAGTTCGATTCTCTTAAGCCGCAGAAAGGAGGTCTTTCATATAGTAGTTCTGCTCTGAGAGTGAGAGAGAGCGAGCGAGAGGAGAGATGGCGGAAGATCCTAACGAGAAGGCCAAGCGAGTGAGGGAGTTGCTCAGCAGCTTTTACAGATCCGATGAGTCGGATTCGGCAGAGTCAACAGCAGCAGCAACGGCAGCTATGCCAGGCCACACCCCGGGCGGCCGTAGGGATACTTTGTTGGCCATCAACACCAAGGATTTCAATGTCGATCGCTACATGTCATCTCTTGTGTGATTTATTTTCCCTACCTTCTAGTTTTTCCAAGCTGCTTTGTTGCTTAATTGTAGCCTAATAACTAGCGAAATTAGAATTCTATTCGGTCTGATGCATAATGCCAGTAGGCTGTTGAGAAATTCCTTTGTGGGCAATATTGCCAAGCCTTTTGCTTGGATGTGTCCATATGGGAAAGTCTAGTTCTATCCAGTCAGATGCATAATGTCATTAGGTTGTCGGTGATTTTGTCTCGGGCAATATTCCCAGCAATTTTTAAGGAAGATAAAATCGAGCTCTTGCCAAATGACTTTGAAAAGACCTATAAGCTCAAAAAGTTGTGCAAAAGAATGGTAGAAAGTTTCAAACTTTTTGACACAATAGAATCGAGATTCAAATTTAAAAAATCATCTGTTGAATCAATTCTAAAACCGAAGAAGCTTGGCATAGAACTGATGTTCAGTCAAATTTTCAAGAACCCTAAGTGAGTAATGTGGGCAAGCAATGATCCTTTGGAATGACAATGTCATCAAAATACATAAGAACACGTGCTCAGGAGAGGATGAATGATATATGACATGATTAATTGTGGAAGGTCCATTAGTAACACCATTGCATGGAACTCACACAGACTTAATCCAGCGAATATCTGAATTTAAGATCAAACATGGAAAAGCCAATAGTCTTTGCCCAATTGGTCCAAGTGCGTCATGCATATGCATAGTAGGATACATGTTTTTAATAGAGATCTGTGATGGGACAAATCTCGTGCTTTCATGAGCCAATTGGAATTAATCATTACCAAACTCAAATCTACTTGAAAATATCTATATTTGGAAAGTTGACCAATGGCTGTCTAAAGTGTTTAATTCATGACTTAACCATGTGGAGGCCCTACCATCTATATGAATGGCTGCTAACTAAATCTTCTTTCTAGGACTCTGCCATATGTAACGAAATGACCTTCAATTTGAGCCAAATAAAATTTCCTCTCTTTATCAAGAGATGAACCCATACAAGCAGCCAAATTTATCTTGTCTTTGAAGTCATGTCCAATGCTCATGATGTTGTTTATGTGTGACGTTACAAGAGTTGGATATGACATCTTTGGGTTGAGGGTGCTGTTGCTGAATGGAATGACAACATGAGAAATATAAAAGAGATGAGCCTAGAATATTGTGTCTCAATGTTGAAAAGTGATGCATACATTTTAGTTTTTGCAAAACAGTGTTTTGATGACATGTTGTGATTCAAACACAGTGCTTAGATACTATGTTGGAATTCAAACATGTCGCTATGATACCCTCTTAGAATTTGTGGTAGATACAAGAACGTGATAAGCTTTGATACCATGTAGAAAATTATACAAGACACTGATAGTATGAAGGAGATGGAGAGAGAACTAATAGAGACATGATAGATTATGTCAAGAGCATAAAGCTAACAGATCGAGATGCACACACATGCACGTAAAGGTCCACCTTATCGAGTAGAAACCACATGTTCAACATTACCTTTAGCTTGAAGGCCCCCTCCATAGACTTGTCATCACCTCGAGTAGTCTAATAGGTCACTACAAATACCTTTCTCAAGTCAATGGTGAGTAGGAGGGACCATTGAGCTACTTAATGGGATAATCGCTAGCTTGAGGTTAAGGTAGGGTCCTAGATGTAATTAAAGTGACTTATGTAACAGATAAACATGACAATTTTGGGCGTGCATGACGTAGATATTTAGTTTATATTTAACTTAGTGTCAATTGTATAAGATCTTTTATGAGATTAGTCTATTACTTTAAAGCTCTCTATCCTCAATCTCGTATTATTGTTCTATGTATATTCTTTTGAAGATCTCTTCTTACCTGCTTGCTAGAATAAGTAAGTAGTATAAGATGTACTAGGTACTAATTAATCTGTAAAAAAGTTTGTTTTCACCTTGATCATGCACCAATATTGCAGTATACTTCAAGTTTTAACAAGTTTAGTAAGTGTTTTGGAGCTTTTGAAGAAAATTTTAGGTTCTATGCTCTTGCTTGTTTTTGACTTCATTTTGTTCTCTAATTTTTCTTGCTCATCATATGGCAGATTCGTAGGACAAGCTTGGAAGGTCTGTTGAAGAAACATGTGGAAATGGCTGCCGAGATAAAGAATTTGGATAGTGACATGCAAATGTTGGTTTACGAGAACTACAACAAATTCATCAGTGCAACTGACACTATCAGACGGTACAATATATGCTTTTATTTATGGAAAGCTATATATTGTATAAATTTTGCATAGGTATTAAGATTTGTCTTTGCCTAACTATGAAGGTAAATAGTATCAAAGTTGGAGACTTTTCTTTTAACTTCTATAGGATAATGAACATCAATCACTTTGAAGGGATGATAAAAAAGGTTTGTTTGCAATTATGATTTTGCATATTAGTGATCTGTGTGTAGGATGAAAGAAAACGTGTCTGGCATGGAAACTAATATGGAGCAACTCCTTGACAAGGTGAAGTGTATTTTCATTTATTCTAGACAAAGTATCCCCTTTTACTTGGTTTTCTTGGATATTCGTTCGTCTAACAATATAACAACATGACTTGAAAACCAATCGACACTAGTTTTTGCCTTACTTTCTTTAAAATTGAGTTTCATGATCACACTTGCAAACTTAGTTGCAGCTAGATCTTAAACTCAATAGATGGGGGTAAATTGTAATGAATAGTTACAGGCAGTTTAAAAGGCCTTAGACCTGGAATATTTTTATATTATGGAGCCTTTTATGTTTGGGCTTGTTGGGATTATTCAGGGAACTAAATTATTAGAGTTTGCTTATCATTGGGCCATAGTAATTCCTACATAAATTCTAAAAGGCCTCGTGAAGGTAAGTAGAGTTCGAGCTGAGTATTTGAACAAGTTGGGATTTTCTCTCTAGTCAAGTGAATGTCAAAAGAAATAGTATAGCATAAAGCTGTTCATAGTATCATAGACTAGGAGTAAGCTAGAATTAGAGTTGGAGTTTCTCTTTGAAAGAACTATTAGTATCATCATTTCGCAAGACACTATTGTGTGCAATTTCGTTTAGAGCCATCATTGAGGAGGGATTCAAAATTCAACAATATTTTTTTGTCTTGCTCTGCTAACTTTTGAAAATCATTTTGATAGGGTTCCAACAAAAAAGTCGTGGAAGCATATGAAAGAAATTATCAGTCCTTGATGTGACTAATTATAACACTGAGATTTGGAGTTGTGCTGGTTCTGATCATTAAGTTAATTTTTCCTATATCGAGCTGTTTGACTCATTGTAGGTGACAGCAGTGCGCACTACAAGTGATGGTGTTAATGCGTCATTGTTTGAAAGAAGAGAACGCATTGAAGAACTAAATGGCACTCGTAGTCTTCTACGTAAAGTTCAGGTCAGGTCAAATATCTCAGCTCCAAAGTTTTTTTATGCTTTGTGGATGTGCATTCAACATGTTTTCCCATAATGTGATTGCTTTTGGATTAACCATTGAACCTTTAGTCCATCTTTAAGTGTTGGGTCAACCCAAAAGCCATAGATTATGTCAACATGCTAGTCATGTTATTGTTATGACTTGCTTGTAGATACATGGAGCTACAACATCTACTTGTACTTCAACTAAATTTTCACGTGATTGCTTACATGTTATTCTTCATTTTGTTCTAATTCTCAAAATAAACTCAAATCATTTTCTTTATGAACAAAACTAGGGGAGAGAGAGAGAGAAAGAAAGAAAAAGAAGAAAGCTTTGTTGATATCCTTGTGGTACTAAAGGTATAGAAGATTAAAAGAGTACATTTCAAGTATGGCTTGACTTAGGGAGCGTAAAATGTCTCAAAGGAAAAAGTTGTAACATCTGACAATAGACCAAGTATGAAAGGTACAGAGATGATCATAACTAGGTAAAGAGCTATAAGAGTACTCATAACAAGAGTTTCCACGAACCAAATAGCTAGACTAAATAATTAGTCTTGTCTAAATGGTAGCCATCATGTCATATCACGAGATGAATGTTTGAAGAAGGTTGTGATGGTGGATGATGTGGGTGCCATTGTATAATGGAGAACACTTGAAAATCCTGCTTACAAAGCACCAAGAGGGATAATAGTGAAGACAAACCACTCAACCAAGAAGAATCTAGAGATCAATACATACTACCTTCATGCCCAAGCCACGATGTGTGATGCCGATGAGGAGAGAAAATAGGCAATTGGAGAATGAAAGCCAATGATGGAGGAGGGTAAGTTTCTATAGGGATAATATGCCCTAGTGGCGCCTGTGCATGTGCCCATGCAACCCAACCATGCAAGTGATGATAACATCAAAAGACTTCCCAAAATCTTGGAAGAGAAGACGAAGAAGAAGCTCCATAGGTTGATGCACAAGAATATGAGGCTCGAGAAGGCGAGTATGAGAGAACACTATGAATTGAAGAGCCTAGAGGAATGTATTTGCCGATAGTAGGTGCAAAAAAAGACAAACTTGCTGATAGCATGACACTCCTTGGGACACGTACTCTCCAACAAAGTGTGTCACTAGAATTTAAGGTACCCAAATGGTATGAGGAGATCATGAAAGATGAGAAGATGAATCAACCTGGATCTAGTTCACAGAAAGAGGTGAGAAGATTAACACGGGAAAGAAAACCTTCTAATTGCTATCATGTGAACTATGCCGAAAGCCATCGACCCTTGATGAGGCAAAGGATCTCAAAGAGTGGCAAGGGGCAATGGAAGAGGAGATCGAGTCAATCCACATGCATGATACGTGGGAGTTAGTTGATCTACCACATGGAAAGACATTGACAACAAATGGGTATTTAGAACAAAGTTTCATGCGGATGGCACGATTGCAAAGCATAAGACAAGCCTAGTGGTAATGGGCTATGAGCAAAGCAAGGGGATTGACTATGAGGAGACATTTGCTCTAGTGGCTAAGTGGAGTACGCTATGCTTGATTGTTGCCTTAGCATCTCATTTTGGGTGGAAGATCCATCAAATGGATGTAAAATCCACATTCCTGAATGGTGACTTAGAAGAGGATGAAGAAACATAAAAGCATTTATAGCTTATAATCCAGTACCTGCAGAAATACATGCAAAGAGCCAATAGACATTATTTGTAGATATACATGAGAACTGCCCACAGGCAGAAACCGCAATCGGCCGCAAAGTCCTGCATGTGGTTTCGACAAAGGTAGAAACCACAATCGGCCGCAAAGTCCTGCATATGGTTTCAATGATGGCAAAAACCACAATCGGCTGCAAAGTCCTCCATACGGTGTCAACGAAGGCAAAAATCGCAAACAACAGCACTAAAAGATTGTGGTTCCAACGAAGACTGAAGGAACCAAACTGCACTGCACCGCAATGCACCAACATACAGTTCCAATGAAGAATGAAGGTCAACCTTGTGAATATCAAAACCACAATATGCAAACCACAATGCACCGCAAGGACTCACATATGAAGGCAACATAAGTGGAACAAGGAGAGCCAGTGGCATCCTAGGTCTTGTCCACAGTGATTTATGTGGACCAATGCAGACTAGATCTCTTAGTGACTGCTATTACTTTATTACCTTCATTGATTATTATACCAAATGCATTCGGATTTATTTCATAAGCAAGAAATCAGGTGCTTTTGCTAAGTTCAGGGAATTCAAGGCATTAGTTGAAAAGCAAACAAGATGTTGCATCAAGGCTTTGAGATCTGATGGAGGCGGTGAGTATTTTTTGACAAAATTTATTGATTTTTGCAAAGATCAAGCATACTAAACGTAACTCCAGTTACTATTGTTAGTCCTCAACATGCATATAGCCATCACACACCATGTATTGCTCCACATGTCATTATTTGTGGTTTTGGGCCCTCTCAAGGTAATCAATCACCAAATTGGCGTTGAATGGAATTTCGAGGCATAACTAATAATCTGGACTATTGGAAGCCTAATACTGTAGTGATTAGAGAATGTGGGAATATGGTGTTTTAGATGTGCCACACATTCCCAGACCTTCTCTGGTAAAGATGTGCTTGAGAGTGTGACATGGGAACGTGATTGGGAATGCGTTCCTTGGTCATATTTGCTGCAAAGACTCAAAAACAAGACAAATGAAGGAGGAACTCTTGGGAATGTTATTGGGAACATGTTCCCTGCTCACAGTTTCTGCTGAAACCAAAAAACAAGATAAACGAGGAGGAAACTAGAAAATCTAGAGGTATTTTACATATTATGTGCTTTGCATAAATATGATACTCATCCTTTGTTTTGTTTATTTTATGTGTAATTTCAATATACAAATTTCTATAAATTTTAAATTTTGATGTGTATGTACATGTTTTTATTGTATGTTATTTTGTTGACGTGAATCAAGGTTGCATCGAATCGCGGTTCGAACTGCCTTTTACGGTTCAAACCATCGAATCGTTCGGACCCGGTTCGAACCGTCTGGCCCTAAAATGATTCCATCGGCCCTCGGGATTCTGTTCGCGCCCGAGAGAGAGAGAGAGAGAGAGAGAGAGAGAGAGAGAGAGAGAGAGAGAGAGAGAGAGAGAGAGAGAGAGAGAGAGAGGGTGTGCACTCAGGAGTCAGCACTCTGTGTGCATTTGCCATTCAAATTGTGTGTGTGTGCTCAGTGCTGTGTGTGTGTGAGAGAGAGAAAATGGTGTGATTTTGTGTGTGTGTGTGTGTGTGTGTGATATTGTGTGTGTGTGTGTCCACTGTCTTTTGATGTGTACAGTGTGTGTGAGTGAATCAGTGAGTGTGTGAGAGAGAGAGAGTGTGTGTGTGTGATATTATGATATTGTGTGTGTGTGACATGTGTGCATTGTGTGTGTGAGTTTTGAGATGTGTGCACATTGCACTGTGAGTTTGTGTGAGGCTTGAGCACTGAGATTGTGTGTGTGCACTGTAGTCTGTGTGCACTGTGTGCACTCTGTGTTTGTGTGTGTGCACTCAGCACTGTGTGTGATATTTTGTGTGTGACACTGTGTGTGACATTGTGTGCACTGTGTGTGTTGAATCTTGATGGGGTTCAATGTGGGGCCTGGGCAATGGGCATTGTGAGATGGGTGTGGGACCTGGGTAGCTACTTAGTTAGAAGCTACTAGTTAGAAGTTAGAACTTAGAAGTTAGGAGTTAGTGACTAGTCTGAGTTAGTACTAAGTAGTTACTAGATTCTAGTTAGAAGTTAGAACTTAGAGAGATCTGTAGATTGTCACCTGAGAGAGAGAGAGAGAGAGAGAGAGAGAGAGAGAGAGAGAGAGAGAGAGAGAGAGAGAGACCATGCCGAGGGATAGGGATCCCTTGTGGGATCACGTCACCATCACTGCGGCCTATGGCACATCGGGCACGAAGAGATGGACTTGCAGATACTGTCACCAGTCTTACACTGGAGGGCCCACACGCATCAGGGCACAGTTGTTACGTTTGAGGGGGTACGAGATTGTCGCTTGCATGCATGCTCCTGACGCGCTACTCACTCCTGTCGCATCGGAGGAGGTTGGCCCTTCGAGGATGGGGCCCAGACCGAGAGGTAAACATTCAACTCTAAGACTCTTACACTTCAAAGTTCAAACATTGATCAAGTTTTAAGTTTTAAGTTTTAGCTCACATGATACATCAAGTTTGAAGTTTCAATTTCATTGATCATCTAATTTCTAAATTGTATTGTAATTTCAAATTTGTGATGATTGTTAAATTGCAGGCGTTAATTGTAAATTACTTGTTAATTGCAATTTGCAGGCTGCAGCTAGCTATTTATGTTTAATCATGAATATTCAAATGATCATTTATCATTGGAATTTGCCATGAAATTTGAATTACAATTTACAATTTAAGATCTATCCTGATTCCTCTCGGATCTATCATGAATCATGATTCATCTTGTTTTGTCACCTGTAAGTGAGTCGTTGCCACGATCCACTGACTTGTCACTTGTCACTTGTGAACTTTCAACTAGGTATGGTTGCACCATCATATCTGATGGTTGGAGCGATACGAGGAGGCGCCACATATTGAATATCCTGGTGTCTTCGTGCATGGGGACGATGTTTCTCAGATCCATCGACACCTCTCGGGAGGCAGTCACGAGCGAGGACATGTTCTCACATATTCGAGCTGCCATTGAGGAGGTCGGACCACAACACGTTGTATTGGTATATATATTATACTTATTACAAATTACAGTTTACGGATTACCTATAATGTTAAAACTTAAATGGTATTAGGTTACAGGTAATTACTAATTTGCAAATGTCAATGTTGAATGTTCATTGTTCAATGGCGATTTCGGATTGATTAACAATGGATTATGGTTCACTAAAGTCTAAGCAGTTGCCACTGAGCACTTCAGTCTTGAATTCGGAATTCCAAACTCATGCACATTGCACATTGCATTGTATGATTGTATAGGTGGTCACAGATAATGCGTCAAACTGCGTCTCCATGGGTAGGCTCGTTAATGAGAACTACCCCCACATCTTTTGGACACCTTGTGCTGCACACTGCCTGGACTTGTTGGTTGAGGATGTGGCCAAGATTCCATGGATTGCGGAGGTGGTGCGTACTGCACGGTTCTTGGTGAGATTTGTCACCAAGAAGCCTAGGGTCCTAGCCATGACAGTCCACCTTGGATGTCTTGAGACCTGCCCCCACCAGGTATGCAAGTTGCAATTCAAATTTGATTCTTGAATGCGCTTCTGTAGACTGTTGGAACTTGGTAAGTATTTACTATTTAGTGTTTAGTTAGTAGTGGTAAATATTTCATGCAATGATGCATGTGCCATCTATTGTCTTGACTCTTGACTCTTGTCAGAAGTTAGAACTTAGAATTTGTCACTTGTGCAATGTGCCCTATGCAGGTTTGCATTTATGTTCCTGGTCCTGGAACGACTGTTGAAAGTTCATCAGGGCTTGAGGCAGATGGTTGTTGCTGTTGACTGGGCGCAGTGGGGGCCGTCACAGGAGCCCAAGAGTAAGAGATTCGAGCGGACCGTTATGCATTCACCATTTTGGGATGAGGCTCGATCCATTGTGGTGGGCCTACTGCCCGTCTACACTGTCCTGCGCCTTACAGATCGAGAGGGCTGCACATTGGGCCTCTTGTACGAGTTCATGGACAGGCTGGGCGAGCAGTTGAGGCTTTGCACGACCATTAGCCCAGAGAGGTATTATGTATATCAAGAATCAAGATTCAAATTTCAAATCTAGTATGTAGACAGTAGTATGTAGTATGTACTATCATGTACATTGTACTATATTGTATAATTATTACTGTGTCTTGATTCTTGAATCTTAATTCTTGCAGGCTTACGGAGGTCTGGCTCCTTTGGTTGAGCAGGTGGGAGTGGTTTCATAGGCCCCTGCATGCCATGGCCCACATACTCCATCCACTTTGGAGGAATGAGGAGCAGTTCACAGATAGGGAGCTCAGGGATGGCTGGAATGCCTATATCTCCCGAGTTTACCCTAATGTACGCGAGCAGGATAACCTGCTGGATGAGCTTCAGATTCTCAGGCAAGAGCCCTTGGAGTTCGCCACTGGCCCGACGCTTTTGAGAGAGGGTAATAAACTGACCATGTGGCATGGTCGATTTAACATTACAGCTTAAACTTGTTACAACTTACTTCACATTTTACTGCATAGTTAGTCAATCATATTGTAACTTGTTGGAACTTGGAACTTGGTTGCAACTTGCTAGTAGTAAGTACTAACTGCCCCTTGAATTGTGATTCAGGCCAGCTACGTCCCGTGTCATGGTGGTCGAAGTTTGGGGTTGATGTCCCCAAATTGCGTCGCCTTGCCATCAGGATTCTCTCACAGGACTGCACTGCAGTCGCTTGTGAGAGGAACTGGAGTGTCCATTCCATGATTCATACGAAGAAGAGGAATCGACTATCATCAGCGCAGTTGGAGAGGTTGGTGTACGTACACGCCAACCTGAGACTTTTGGGTAGACTCCAGACCACCGCAGAGCCTTTCCAGGTAACTTGTACACCATAAATTATAATTTCTAAATTCTAACATGTGATCCATCATCCCAGGTGACAGGACCCAGTTGGCAATTAGTAGATACTATTATACTAAATAGATCATATTACATACTACATACTACATAGTAGATACTAGATTGTACTATGTAGCTAAATTTTAACTTTTGTCGGGACTCGGCCCTCCAAATTTTGTCTTGATTTCAATGTGCATTGTGACATGTGCGTAGGTTAATCCCGATCTGATCGATGTGGCAAAGGTTGCAGAGTTGCCACCGAGAGACCAGTCAGAGGAGGACGTGTACGCATTCCTCCATGAGGAGGCCATGTCGAGTGCAGGTGAGAAATTAGGATTGTCTAAGGTGACAGGTCTTGAATTAAGCACTGTGCAAAGCCTGTCACTCGAGCAGAGCGTAGGAGGAGGGCAGGAGAGGCTAGCAGCTCCCGTGCTCATAGCCCCGAGGACGAGTCTGAGTCTGAGTCTGAGGCATCGTCAAGGTCAGAGTCCTCAGAGGAGGAGGAATATGAGGATGAGGAGTCCGAGGAGGGCGGGGATGAGGATGAGGGGCATCATACCTCTGCCTTTGATGAGGATTTTGCAGCTGAGCCTACCACTCGAGAGGCCACAGCAGGCTCCACAGCACCACCAGCGAGTGGGAGGAGACTCAGGCGTAGGAGAGCTTAGAGTGCTCACTGCAGCCTGGGCCTTGCTCAGTGCTCATTGATGTCATTCTTCAGATGATTGTAGTATGTACATTAGATCATTGTAGTTACTAGTTACTAGTCTGTAGATGACACTACGATGTTCATGTCACGACTCACTAGATGAGCATTGACTCTTGAGCTGCACCTGGCATTTGTATTTACTATTTTGTTATGATTCATGAATCATGGTATATTATGGATTCTAGAATCTAGTTTTAAGTTTCAAGTTTCAAGTTTCTGATTCTTGAAGTTAAGTTTTAACTGTAGTATGTACTATGTAGTCTGTTTAAACTTGGGTCATGACTCATAAGGTCATTCTAATTTTTGTAAATTCTGTTTTGAAAATTGAATCTTGATATGACAGGTCACATCGACACAAGAGATTTGATTATCCTGAATTCTGATATCTGTAAATTTAGAGGAAGATTGAAATTGTTTAGCTATTAAAATATAAGTATCTGTACTATCAGTGAATGTTTGACTTTTTTTTTGAAGAATTGGAAAAAAAAAGGTTCGAACCGTTTTCCGATTCGAACCTGGCCTGGCGGTTCGAACCTCAAAGAATCGGTTCGAACCGGCCGGTTCTAATCGACCTGTTCGAATCGGGATGCAACCTTGACGTGAATTTCCCGTTCCCGTTCCCGTTTCGATTTTTTCAGGGACATTCTTGTTCCCGTTCTCGTGCTCGTTCCTATTTCCTAGTCGCTATGCCTAATACCCATGTTTAGGATTATTCCAAATCCTTGATAATTGGTGGACATAGACATAACATTCTTCACCCCTTGAACTACTTTTGTCCTCAAAAGTGGAAATTAGAAAAGTTCTGTTACAAGTTCTCAATTCTTTTCCATGAATCATTATCCTTAGTTTGACCTTGCCATCCGATTAAACACTCAGATAGAACAATTTATCAATTGTTTATTCATGGTTTTGAGTACTTTTTCAAGTTCCAAAGCTACACTAAGAGATAAATCTTCCAATTGGGTTAGATCTTCTACAGATCCAAGCATATCACCTTCATGTAGACACCTTTGTAATTGACTTACATGAAATACTGGGCGAGCCATGGACCTACCCCGAAGATCAAGTTCGTAAGCTAAATAGCCAATTTCTTCAAGCAGTTTTAGGTTCTAGACCAACTTTCTTCATCCCCATAGACATCCCTACATCATTGTTACGACATGTAACAAAAGTTTGAATGCCATGCCCTAATCCCATATAGTAAATTAGGGTGTAAATCTGACACGTATAGCTGACTAATGACTTACCAGCTTTGGCCAATCTACTTGAGCCACATTTGTTGCCTTGTTGTGGCTCAATATGGTTCCATATGATCTCATTTCAAATATACAAAGAGATAGATATTTGATATAGTTTCCTACGGACACTCGTTCATTTAATTACCCAAAAATATGCTCCACCTACCAGAGAGGGTCTACAGCGACAGTTGGATTGCTTGCATGAGTTTTGCACCAGATGGAGTCAAAGGGTGAACATTGGGAAGACTAAGGTTATGGTCTTCAACACTTCTCGAGCGTTCATGCAGCGACAAGAGCGTGCTTTGGGTGGACAGATTCTAGAGGTGGTCCCTTCCTACACGTACCTGGGGATCCTTTTCTCAGTTCCTACTTTTTGGCATGAGATAGGCTGCTACCTGGTTCAGCTAAAGAGATTTTACTTACGGAAGTCCATCCAGGATGCTCGTAGTAAGTGTCGCCTCTTTGATACCATTGTCACCCCTACGGCTCTATATGCGGTAGAGACATGGTGTGTAGGTCTTCCCTCTTCACACTGGGCCAGTCTTTCACGACTACAGACCACCATGCTAGTTCGGTTGATCCGTGCGAAGCCTTCGGTTCCACATGAGATTCTTTTGGCCGAGTTTGCAGTTCCACCTATCCAGATCGAGGCAGCTCTTCAGCTCATTACTCATACACAGAGGATACAGGCGTTACCAGAGACAGACAGATGATACATACAGGTTGCACTATCCTCCCCACAACGTCTTCACGGTCAAGGCTACAGATTATCATGGTTCTCTTAGGCATCCCACCTCCTACTTGAGTCATTTGGTATCCCCATCACGAAGCTTCCCTCAGGCACCCATCAGTATATCAGACGATTCCTCTATTGCGCATATCTAGAGCGGACTTGGCATAACAAGCTAGGGATTAAACCAGCTTTTTACCGGACACATTTCTTGGAGCTGGATGCATCTGGGACCCCGGTCATGCCATGCTACTTGGAGTCGGGACTATCACATTGCCTCAGATTCACATTGGGACAACTCAGGGTGTCTTTTCATCAGCTAGCTATTGAGACGGGGAGGTTCCATGGTATTCCCAGAGAGGAGCGGATTTGCCAGTTGAGGTGGAGTCTGAGGAGCACTTTATTTTCAGATGCCCAATATACTATGAGATCAGAGGGCGATATCACTGCTTGTTTCGAGACATGCCTACTACCCTACGCTCCCTCACAGCCTATGAGGTCGCTCTGTTGGTACGCGAGATGGTCATACTACGGAGAGATTTATACGGGACACCCCAGCATTTTCAGTCACAGCCACTGATCACTTCATTCTTCACTAGGTGGAGATCACGTGATTTACTGCTCGAGGATGATGATTCTGACGACTATGACTCACATGCTAATAGAGATCAGAGACAGCCACCATCACGCTACTACCAGGATCACCAGGCATCCTACACAGAGACGTACTATCACATATTCTCATGCTCACAGACGACGCCGACAGGCTCCAATGCTCCCTCATGCTGCGGCTCGCATTACATCCTTTTACAGCAAGAGCACAGCGACAACATCATAGCATCATAGCCTTGATATCTTGACATAGATAGATGATTATTATGCACACTCTCTCCCATATGTGTCTATTCTAGTTTTAGTTTGTACTAGAAGTTTTCCTTATTACAATTGTGGAGACGTTTTATACGCTCCCATGGTTACCACATACTTGACATGTACTTCATTAGTCTTATATGCCTTTGGCATGGAAAAGACATTAATAAAGCTCTCTCTCTCTCTCTCTCTCTCTCTGTCTCGCCGCTCTGCCCCTCTCTCTCTCTCTCGCCGCTCTGCTGGTGCGCTGCCCGCTTGCTGGTGCGCTGCCCGCCTGCTGGTGCACTGCCCGCCCTGCTAGCGCTGCTGCCCTCTCTCTCTCTTGCGCGCCCACCCGCCCTGCTGGCGCTGCTGTCCGCCCTGCTGGCGCTGCAGTGCTGACCTTCGCACCTGCCCTGCGCTGGTCCTCCATCTGCTTACCGCCTCCTATGGCACCTAAGAAAAAGGAGGGTGTTCTTACACCCCCCTCCCTGTTGGACACCCCCCCATCACCGGTAGTGATGGAGGAGCCGTCTTCGGTGACAGAAACTATCAACATGGCTGCCATTGACTACACTCCTTCCAAACCTACCGAAAGTCTTTTTGCTTATGATCTTAGTTTTATCCGGCAAGAAATTCTTGGACTTAAGAAACAACTACACCTCTTTGAAGCTGAAAATAGCAAGTTAGCTAAGGATCTTTTTGGTGTCACGGAACGTGTGGAGCAGCTTGAGCAAGAAAAAATATATCTTAAGCAACGAATTGCAGAAAAAAGTGCCTTGGAGGAGACTTCCAACAAGATCAATAGCTTGGAGAAACAAGTCGAGGAGACGAAAACGTGGGCAGCACTCTTCAAACCGGATGATATGGGCAGCAAACTCTCATCACTCGCAAAACAGGTTGAAGAAACGACATCGATCCTTAAGCAAGGTAATCACTCTCAGATTTCATCTTTTCCGAAGGAAAACGATTTGGAGACAGTTTTGGGTGAACAAGCCAGAAGGGCCAAAAAAGCCTTTAACATTAGAGTAAGAGGCATTGCCAATGGTGGAAAACCGTTGGAAGAAGCTACGGATTTGCTCATTTCCAAGTTATCTCATGTGGCTGACGGTTTTGATACTGCTTGGCGCAGTAAATTTGATGACAATGTTTTGTTTATCAAGTTCCGCTCGCTGTCACAACGCAATGCTGCCCTTCGGCTTAGGGCAAAGCTTAAAGGTACTTTCATTTATATGGATGATGACTTAACAAATACTCAATGGTTGGCAAGAAAAAAGATTATCCTTGAAGCGAAAGAGAAAGGGCAAAGGGTTGTTTTTATTGACGGGAAACCGAGATTTTTCGACCTTCCACAATAGGAACTAGGGGCCCCCGGATATAGAAGCTACCCGAGATCCCCTACCAATTTGAGACTTGGCTTCTGGAATTGTAATGGTTTTTTATCTTCGTCATCAGCCGGAGACTTTGCTGATTTTATTAGAAAATGCGACATTTTGTTGTTGGCTGAAACTCATGAGTCCTTATATCATCCTCTTCCAAATATACAGGAGTACTCTTGGCATTCTGCTTTTCGTCCATTTGTTAGGGGAAAAACTTGTCGAGGATCTGGAGGAGTAGCTTGTTTATACAGAGACACCACAGTTCAGATGGTTAAACAAGATCCATACGCTCGCTATATTTGGTTACACATTATTGGCTCACTATTGGGATTACCTCAGGACATCTATATAGCTGTATGCTATTTTGCTCCACAGACCTCAGTGTTTGCTGAGTTTGGCGGGGACCCTTTTCAGGCTCTCTCAGATGATATTGCTATCTTTTCTCAGCAGGGTTCCATTTTACTAGCAGGTGATTTCAACGCCCGCACAAGCTCTAGACAAACCGAATTTCATGCAGCTACGGATCTTCTCAGGCTTTACCCTTTGGATATGGGGCTAGACCGGGTATCACAGGATGCAGACACTCCAGCTACATCTTTCGGGGAGCAGTTGATCACTCTAGCAGAGACACACGCTCTTGCCATTTTGAATGGCCTCACACAGTGGCCTTCCTCATCAGCATATACATGCTATCCTCATGGTGGAGGACATAGTGTGGTCGACTACTTCATTGGATCACCTGCTTTGATCTCTCACATTTCTGATTTCTCCATCACACCCCCTACCATTTCCGATCACTCACTCTTACACATCTCACTTGGTCACATAACCTCTTCTTTGCAAATTTCTTGCTCTCTTCCCACTCATAAACGTATTCCTTTCACCCAATCTGGATTCACTAATTACACCACAATCTTATCCCAACTACTCGCTAACTTCCCGTTCATGGCACCAATTGACCAGCAAGCCACTTTTCTCTCTACATCCCTCTTAGCTGCTGCTTCCTCATCCTTCCCCACCAAAACGACATCATCTCACAGAAGTGTTCACAACAGATGGTATGATGCAGAATGCCGCTCTCTTCACAATCATGTGACATATGCCAGGTCACACTCCCCTGCCACACTCAAACAATGCCAGAAAGAATATCATAGAACCACCAGAACAAAGAAGATCAAGTACCTACAATCACTCTGCCAAAAAATGATCAACTCTTTAGATTCACCCTCCTCCTCTTTTTTCTGGAAACATTTCACCAGACACTCTTCAACATTGGCCCCCATAGCCATCGAATCCTGGATCGAGTATGCCACGGAGTTATATACCACGGACTCTCCTCCTACCTCACTCTCACCGAGACCTGACCACTGCTCACTTTTCACCCCTGACATGGTTGAAAACGCCATTAAACATGCCAAACTAAATAAAGCCACTGACTATGACTCCTTAAGTGTAGACTTCCTAAAGCCCGTAGCACATCTCATCTCCCCTTACATTGCTCATGTTTTTAACACAGCTGTTACTTCTGGTTTTCCTACGGCTTGGTGTACTAATATCCTTCACCCCATCCTCAAGGCAGGTGATCCCATGAATGTAGGAAACTACCGCACCATTATGATTGGTCACACTCTAGCTAAGATATATGGCTCTATACTACAGACAGTCACTGGATCTTTTGCTGAAACTGAGGGTTTACACGCTATGGGTCAAGCTGGTTTCAGACCGGGATATTCTACTTCAGACCAGATCTTCATTTTGAGATGCATTATTGAGGAGGCTCGACATCGGAAACAGAGAATTTACTGTTGCTTTGTGGATTTTCGCAAAGCTTTTGACTCTGTTCCACGACATCTTCTTTTCCAGAGACTGTCTTCACTTGGCTTTTCAGAGGATACTATTGCTGCGATCATTACTTTATATGAGCGAGTCTTGGCACGTTTCAGAGATGGTAGTGGCTGGTCCTCACAGATACATTCTACCATTGGGGTGAAGCAGGGTTGCCCCTTATCACCCACTCTTTTTGCACTATATATAGATGACCTCGAGCGGATTATTCGCGGGGAAGGTGGAGAGGGCTGTCCCCTAGCAGACATTATTATCCCCATTCTCTTGTACGCTGATGATGTGGTTCTCCTCTCATCCTCTGCAGCTGGTTTACAGAGTCACCTTTCTGCTTTACATCACTTTTGCCAGCGTTGGGGATTGACGGTTAACCTTAAGAAGACTAAGATTATGGTGTTTAACACCAACAGACAGCATATGAGAGATGTGATTTTCTATTATGACGGGCTACCGATTGAGATCGTGACCTCCTACACCTATTTGGGAGTTCTTTTCTCTGGTCCGCTACTCACTTTTCGACCAGCAGCCACCGCCAGGCTCCGCAAGGGGCATACCGCTCTTGTGCATATGGAGAGATTTTGCTCTACTTATTATGTGCAGGATCCTGCTACCAGATGCCTACTATTTTCTGCTACTGTCTCCCCAGTTGTGCTATATTCGGCTGAGACTTGGTGCCCTGATTTATCACGCGATACATGGAGAGATCTTACTCGTATCCAGATTCTCATGCTCAGTAGGATAATTCGGGCTAAGCCCTCAGTACCACATGATATCATACTAGCCGAGTTTGCTTCTCCTCCATTAGTTGTTGGTGCTATGTTTCAGATCATCACCTTTCTTCACAGGGTATCAGATCTAGATACCTCCAGATACATTGTTGCTGCTCTCACTTCATCTTGTACCCTTGCAGATCAGGGAGCCAAGCACTCTTGGTATCGCAGTGTCTCAGCCCTTCTTCAGACTTGGGGTTTATCCGCACTTGATCTTCCGAATGGAACCCATGCTTATATCAGACAGCAGATTTACCGGAGCTACATACGCACTATATGGTCACATCCTGATCCAGATAGGGTCAAGCTACATTATTATGGCACACATCTTTTACGGCTGGACGTTTCGGGCTTGCCTATTCTTCCAGTTTATCTTACACAGACGCTATCTTTTGGTCTGAGATATCGTATAGGACAGCTTCGAGTCTCTTCTCATCAGCTTGCTATCGAGACAGGTAGATACACAGACACTCCCAGATTGCAGCGGATATGTCAGCTTTGTTCTCTTCAGGAGGTGGAAGATGAGTTTCATTTCATCTTTCGCTGCCCAGTATACTATGAGATTAGAGGACGATACCATTGTTTATACCGAGATATTCCCCTCACGTTGAGCTCCTTCCTCGAGTATCCAGATGCTAGATGTGTGGGTCTTCTTTTGAGAGAGATGTATATTTTACGAGCTTCACTTCTACCTACGCTCTCAGATATGGATTCCAGTCAGGCTCACATTACTCAGTTCTTCCAGAAGCGAGACAGAGTGGATATTTCGGTTGCGGATTTTGACGTCCCCGTCCGAAGATCGAAGACACAGAGAGTTTCGGCTCGATCCAGTGCTACTAGATCTTCATACGCCTCCCACCAGCCTACATCACGACCCACTACTACCATCACTCATTACTTTCAGCTTGCTCGTAGCTAGTTTCCTCCGCGGAGCAGGTGGTTAAGCTCTTGCTTTGTACCCTCACCAGCTGGTGGTCAAGCTTGGATACTTTTTCTCTTAGAGACAGAGAGATCGATATTTTAGTTTTAGTTTTACTGTCTTTTCATTGGTAAATAAGTCCTTATGCGGACAATGCTTCTCACATTTTGTACTCTCTTTTGTCTTATGTGCCCCTGGGCACCAAAAGACGTTAATAATAATAATTCTAATTCTAATTCTGTCTCTCTCTCTCTCTCTCTCTCTCTCTCTCTCTCTCTCTCTCTCTCTCTCTCTCTCTCTCTCTCTCTCTCTCTCTCTCTCTCGTGCGCGCGCGCGTGTGCCACCCTCCCTCTCTGCCCCTGTAGGGCCTCCCCCCGCTCCCCCTGCCACGAAGGCTGCTTGCGTGGCAGGGCCTTCCACCATTGTTGCCACCGACGCTGCTGTCACCGCCTCCTCCGTCTCTAATGTTCCAAAACCTTCTATTGCTGCTCCAAAACTCCTTCCACTGCTGGCCTCCTCCAGATTCCTAAACCTACTACTATCTCATCTTCCTTGTCCACTCAAGAAACTGCACCCATTCCCTATACTCCATCAAAATCCGCCGAACTATTCTCATCTTGGCAAGAAGATCAGTTCAAATCTTATTTCCAGAATCTGAAAATAGAACTCTTAGAGTTGAAAGAAACGATTGCAATGTTGATTACGGAAAGGAGAATGATGCAGTCCAAGATTACACATTTGGAGCAAGTAATCGGCAACAAACATATTTCAGCCTCAAAGTCTACTACCACTATGATAAAAGCGTTGGAACAAAAGATTGAACAACAAAAGGAAGAAACCCTTTCTTGGGCATCGGTACTAAAGGAAGGTACTAAACTTAGTGCTCCCATTACATCAGTCATTTCAGCCAAGATCCAGGTAGAGAAATCTCGGGAGCAAAAGGCCTCAACATTAGGGTCAGAGGGATTCCAGACACACAGGATGTTGTAGCAAAGGCCACGCGCTTCTTGGATACCACATTAGGACATCGGACAGACGGTTTGGACACGACATGGAGGACTACTAGAGATACATCCACGTTGATCATCCGTTTCACATCCGTTTCACATCCTTGGCGACTAGACGGGACGCTTTACGATGTAGAGCTAAGCTCCGTGGCTCCACCATTTTTATGGATGATGATCTTACTTATGTGAGGATGGCATGTATATCTATCTGAATGTGGCCAGCAGGATAAGCCATTATAAATGGCTAGCTCATGTGCCTCTCCAATCTGTAATAAGTGCTCACCATATGGAGTATTAAGTCCCAAACTGTCCGCAGAAGTCCTGGTAACTCCAAACATATTACTATCAAGGGCACGAACACGAAGCTGATCTGTGGTGTCAAAGAACTATATCTGTCGTGAAGGTGTTCGGGCATTAAAATCCCCAGTGAGGAGAATATGTCCCCGCTCTGCAAATCGGATAATATCCGGTGAGAGGTCCTGATATGGAGCTCCAATACCCTCAGCAAAACACGAAGACTCTGGTGGAAAGTAATATGCTGCAATAAAAAGATCTCTATCCAAACCAATATCCTCGCCCACAATGCAAGTCCATATATAGTGGGCCTGCTCGTCATGTTTGATGAAGTCAAGACTTGAGTGGAGAGACTCTCCGTATAAGCATGTGATCCCTCCCGAACCACGGCCACTGGCAGATCTAGTTTCTCATCGGAATACTGAGTCCCATCTAAATCCAGGAAAGGAAAGAGGTCCTTGCTCTGGGCTCTCGTGTGTCTGAAGAATAATATATCTCGACAAGTAATAAAGATGAATGTATGCCAGCATAGTTCCACACTCCAATCCAAAGGTGATGTGGATGGGGCCCCGGGGTGCTCCTAACCTCGGGCACCCCAAATCCGTAACTATGGGAACCATCACGAGCGATTTCCAAGTGACGCACTCGTCCATCTCTGTATATGACTCGTATGCCGAAAAATCGACACACCTCGACCACTACACCCTCCCTGGTACGATACCCAGTGCCGTTCTCTTCATTAGTTAGTAACCTATTCACGTATCCATGCTTCGCATCTACTTCGATCTTCCCGACGCTCTTACCACCGTGTTCTCTGCCGTAAAAAGCGCGCCTATGATGACCGAAGGGAAATGTCTTATTGATCTTCTTTTCAGTTCTTCCTCAGGCGCTTTTTGGCGTGAGTTCATTCCCCGCTCTCCACCACCTTTCTTGGAAGACCTCCGCGTTTGGACCGCTTACGCTACTAGCTCATATACCATCCCCACTAACTCACCTATTTCTATATGTCCACGACCATCTGTTCTCCTTCTTCACATCCGATATGGTACTTGTAGCCATTAAGAAGATGAAGTCCCATAAGGCCAGAGATATTGAAGACCTCGAATCTGAACTCCTTGCCCATGCATCCGACTTACTTGCTCCCACCATAGCCACTCTTCCTAATTCCGCAATTGTTTATAGTTTCCCATCGTCCTGGTGCATTAACATTATTCACCCCATCCATAAGAATGGTGACCCCATGATTCCGAGTAACTACCACACTATCATGATTGGGCATGTCCTGGCAAAGCTATATGGTACTATACTTCAGTCTGTTGTGAGTTCAGAGGCGGAGACTAGGAGACTACATGCTATGGTCAAGCAGGTTTTTGGGCCCATCATTCTACTACAGATCACATCTTCACGTTACGGTAGCCTTGATTGAGGAAGCTAAGCACAGGAAAGAGAGGGTTTATTGTTGTTTTGCGGACTTCAGGAAAGCCTTTGATTTTGTTCCTCGCTCATTGCCCATTCGGAGACTCCGAGATCTTGGCTTCTCCACCAACACTATTTTGGCTGTGATGGCACTTTATGAGCGCGTCTTGGGATGTTTCCGGCATAGTAGTGGCATCTGTGATCATATGTGGAGCACTATTGGGGTGAAGCAGGGTTGCTCCCTCTCACCGGTCCTCTTTGGCCTATATATTGATGAGTTGGAGAGAGTCATTACACAGTGGGGACATTTTGATTGCTATCCTTCTTTATGCCGATGATGTGGTACTAGTCTCATTGACCAGAGAGGGTCTACAACAACACTTGGATTGCTTACAGGAGTTCTGTACCAGATGGGGCCTAGGGGTGAACATTGGGAAGACCAAGGTTATGGTCTTCAACACTTCTCGAGCATTCATGCAGCAAGAAGAGCTTAGTTTTGATGGACAAATTCTAGAGGTGGTCCCTTCTTATACATCCCTGGGGATCTTTTTCTCGGGTCCTAATTTTAGTATGAGACAGGCTGCTACTACTCGACTGGGGAAGGGACATGCCTCCCTTGTTCAGTCAGCTAGAGCGTTTTTGTTTTTGGAAGTCCATCCAGGATGCTCGCAGTAAGTGTCGCCTCTTTGATACCATTGTCACCCCCACGGCTGTATATGCGGCAGAGGCATGGTGTACATGTCTCCCCTCTTCACACTTGGCCAGTCTTTCACGATTACCAATTACCATGTTAGCTCGGTTGATTCGAGTGAAGCCTTTTGTTCCACATGAGATTCTCCTGGCCATGTTTGCAGTTCCACCTATACAAATCGAGGCAACTCTTCAGCTCATTACCTATATTCAAAGGGTATATGCATTGCCAGAGATAGACAGGCGATACATATAGATTGCACTATCCGCCTCACTTTATCGTCATGATCAGGGCTATAGATTATTATGGTTCTCTCAAGCATCTCACCTCCTACTTGAGTCGTTTGGTATCTCTATCACAGAGCTTTGGCACTCGATCAGTTTATCAAACGATTTCTCTATCGAGCATATATGGAGCGGACTTGGAGTCGCTAGTTAGGGGTTAAGCCAACTTTCTACCGGACCCATTTTTTGGAGCTGGATGCATCAGGGATCTTAGTCATTCCACGCTACTTGGATTCAGGAGTATCACATTGCCTCAGATTCACAATGGGACAGCTTAGGGTGTCTTCTTACCAACTAGCTATTGAGATTGGGAGGTTCCATGGTATTCCTAGAGAGGAGCGGATTTGGTAGTTATGCTCTCTAGGTGAGGTGGAGTCCGAGGAGCATTTTATCTTTAGATGCCCTGTATACTATGAGATCAGAGGGAGATATCACTGTTTGTTTTGAGACATGCCTACCACTCTATGCTCTCTCATAGCCTATGAGGACCCATGGTGTGTCACGCTCATGGTACTAGAGATGCTCATATTGCGGCGAGATCTATACGGGACATCCCAGCATTTTACCTCTCAGCCATTGATTACTTCTTTCTTTACTAGGCGGAGATCATGTGACTCAATGCCTGAGGAGTTGATTCAGGGCTGCTCTATTATGAAGACTCCTAGTAGTTTCACTTGACATAGAAATTTTTTTCTAGCTACATTTAGCGTGTGGTAGAATTTTTTACAGATTTTCTTAGAGACCTCTTTTATGCTCCTTTGGTTAGTAACATACTTTAGATGTGCTCATTAGTGTTATGTCCCGTTTGGTACTCCAAGATGTCATTGAGGTTTTCTTTGTTTCTCTCATTGGTGCTAAGTTTCTCCCATGCTAGAATGATGAAGTCTCCAGATCCTCTCGTTTCCTTGGACGCTAGGATCTCCTCAAAGTTC
Source organism: Diphasiastrum complanatum (assembly GCA_029204225.1). NCBI lineage: Eukaryota > Viridiplantae > Streptophyta > Lycopodiopsida > Lycopodiales > Lycopodiaceae > Diphasiastrum > Diphasiastrum complanatum. The sequence goes on from CM055101.1 coordinate 31,364,148, forward strand.
TCATTGTCTCTCTTTGTTGTTTCTAACCACGCCAGAGGACTGGGACTTGGGTCAAGGAGATAGTTGTTAGAGAATCCAGTGAGTCCCAAATCTTTGTCCAAGAAGTCCTAGTAGAGCTATGAGACAGTTCAGTGTACTATTGTGTGATGAGCTTTTTGACTCTTTGTTTGGTTGATCAATGAAGTTTGGTATCAGCTTACCTCTCTGTGTTTATTGTCGATCTTTGCATGTTAGCTATCAAAGCAAATGAATGCTTTGCGTGTAAGAACGTGCCACTTTCTAACTTATCAGAGCATGCATAATTGTGCTTAGTTTTCTAATATGGTAATAGAGCCAGGGTTTTCCTTGAGTGCCTGTTAGTGCTATTGTGCCACTCTAGATTGGGAGAGGTGAGAGATTCACTCTGCATATCAAAGCCTCAATAACATCTGTGCTTTTCTGAAATGCATGCATATGTGCAATATTGTACCAAAGTTTGCTCATTCTTAATGGATTTTTTCCGAAGCTTGTCTTTTCAGGTTATTGTTGACCTTTCAAAGTGACAGAAATTGTCAGAAACCTGCAGTATTAACTAGCATATTATGATTATGAAAATCTGTATGGATGCCAATGTATTGTAACAAAATCCATGAAAAGATTCTTGGTTAAAATCGTTAGATAGTGTTCAATTCAGTTTAATTAAGGTTGAACTACAAGAAATAAGTAAATTTTCACATGGTCAATTGGGAGACAACAGTGTGAGGTGGTTATGTATATTGTCTTTCTTTGAAGGCTACTTGAGAGTGACATTAGCTGGTTGTAGCTCTTTTATATTCGAATAACTTAATATCTGAGGTGGGCCCTTTTGCTCTTGTTAAGCTGATTGCCAGTGTAGCATTGGTGAATCAATGCAAGACCTAACTGCTATGGAAATCATGATGTATATTTTGCCCTTTTGGGCGCAAATTTTTTTGGTATTGACTTGTGACGGGTTGATGTGGAACTTTCTGTTGATTCTATTATATTCGTGTTTCACTTATTTTATATAGGGTGAGATTCTGATTTTGTTGCTACAGATTGCTACCTTATGACATTTGAGAAGTGGCTATTCTGGTGCATATTTTTGTTTAGGTCGATTTGCTAGTGGTAGTCAGATCAAAGTAATCGAACAGTCTCAGAGATTCCATACAATTGTCAATTTTTATAACAAGGTTTGTTGGTCACCTGATTAATCAACAAGGAACTTGTGTGTAACTGATTAAGGTGTTAATGCTGTAGCCTCATTTTAGTTTGCACAACAGACTGTTATAAATCTTCTCCCTCATGCTTAATAGCAGTGAGGCTGAGCTAGTTATACTAATGCATAGAATTTCTTTTCTGAAATATGATAGTGCTTGAGAGATCAGATAGCAGACAGTTCCACATGTGATCTCATAAAAGCCTCAATTTTTAGAGAACTTTTTTGTAGCACCTATTGTTTTTTATTCAAGTGCATGCATATGTGCAATATTGTAACAAAGCTCGCTCATTTTTGATAAATTTTTTTCAATATCTGTTCTTGCAGTTTGTTTTTGACCTCCCAAAGCGACTGAGAAAGTGTCAGAAGTCTGAAGCATACGCGGAGGCTGTCAAGTATTATATGGGAGCTCTTCCAATTTTGAAGGTGATGGTTTGTGAATCCACATATGATTGAAAATCTGAAGGTCTTAAAACAAAAAATGCATGACATCTTTGAGTGATGCCCAGCAAAATTATCAATTTGACAAATAAGTGTATACTACCTGAGTTATCGTTTTTACTTGTGGAGAGGGAATTTGTTTGCTTTTTGTGCAGTATGTGGTTGCTTCTTGAATAGGCATAGAGGAATTGGCTGGAGCTTCTTTCCTGATGTTGCGGGGTATGATGGATGGTTGGACGTGGTCAGCCAACACATTTCCAACTATAATTATGTATGTTTTCCCTGGCCATAGCTGACATCAGTACATTTCTTATGGCAGGTATATGGAAAAACATCTTTCCAGGCATGCAAAGAAGAATCTGAGGAGGTCATGGCGATCATTACAAAGAGGCTCCAAGTATGCCATGCTTTTGATTTATGCCTAGAATTCTTTATAGTTAATTGATTAGCTTATGATTATGCCTATCGGATAACTACAACAATAAGATGACTAGATCATCATATTTAGGTAAAGAGATCAAAAGGAAGACACTTGAGTTATGTGGTATGCCTGAATACTGATGGCACCATAGGTGGTATCTGATGCATTATGTTCTGTTCCAACATCTAGTTACGAACATATTTACAGTAGATCACTATCTAAGCTAAGAAAGCAGCAAGCAAGAATAAACCCTAGAAAGCGGCAAAGAGAATACTTAAGGAGATTAAAGAGAGAGATCAATATCATCAGCTATGAAATGGATGACCATAGGTCCTACTTATAGTTATGATCGCACAAGCTCTGTTCAGAATAGAGAAGTAAACTTACTATCTAGATTAGAAAGTATAGAACTTGGAAATCCATTTAATCAAAAGATCTTTGATAAAAATAAGCGTGCACACTGCTCGGCTGTGGTAGTTCTACGGAGCGGGATGAAATGTGCCTGTTTCGAGAACCGATCAACCACCACCATACATGAGTCATGACCACGCTGGATATGAGGTAGGCCAATGATAAACTCCATAGAAATGTCTGTCCACTGGCGATGAGGAATGGGCCAACTCTAGTTATGTGAGTACTTATTATGGGCACAAAAGGTACACTGACGGATAAGATGTGCGAGCTCAAAGTTCATGGATGGCCAATAGAAATGGTCCTTAAGAAGAGTATAAGACTTTTGAAAACCAAAATGGCCACCAACAGGAGAAGAATGGGCATTAGACAACAACTTAGAATGAACAGGGAACTGGGAATACAAAGGGAACCATAATGATAAAGACAATGATCAACAATGGACTACGCCTGATAAGGACGAGACGAAGGAAGCAGAGCAGTATTATAAACTTCACGAAAATCAGGACTAGGGGAATGATAGCAACAAAGGCTATGTAACAAAGTTCGGGATACGGGATAAAGTATCAATAGCGGTATTTGACTGACTAGGTCAATATAAGATATCAAAATCAAAAGACTGTTAAAACTGTAATTGACAATATTGACGGTCATTAATTTTTCAAAAGCGCATGAAGAGGTTGTTGGAATGTAAATGGAATTGCTTACATTACCATAGGTTACTTTGACCCAAAAGGTCGAGAGTTGTGTAACCATGGTCATTTATTATATTAGGCCTACTAAACTTAGAGCTAGCTAAGTTAGTATGAAATTAACTTGGTAGGGACTCATGGGTCCACTAGGCCTAATTGTGCCATTAAGTACCCCAACTTGACATATTGGAGGTACCTTATTCTTTCTATATAACTTATAGAAAGTTGGATAGTCAACAGTCAAGTAGTTGGAAAGCCAATAGTCAAGTAGTTGGATAGCCAATAGTCATGAAGTTAGATAGTCATCTTGGACTATATATATGTGTGCATCCCATTTGTATGAGACACGTTTTTGTAAGCAATACTGACTATTCTCCTTGGCTGTCCACGAGTTTCTACAAGAGGGTTTTTAGCCATCTCTCTCTTTCTTTTGAGAATGCTGTGTGATTGAATAGTTAAGATCCTGGATCCTTAGGCTTCTATTTCCTACATGGTATCAGAGCCTTTAGGTGATCATATTGCTTGCAGGAGGGTGCCCAATAGGAAGCTATCTTCTTCCCCTTTTGGTTACAGAAAATCATCAAGCTGCTGATTTTTGCAGGATAAGAACCTGTTCATCTTCTTATAGCTTTTTTGCAGGAAATTGCAGGGCACCTTCACTTATTTGAGAGCTAGCAGTAGGGCGCCCATGCTCAAACCAATTGCATGTGATCTTGACTCAATTACATGCTGAAAATTTCAGATTTACTTCTTAAATGAAGGTACATGTGTTTTGGACACATTTCTTGCTGAAATTTCCCTGTTGGTGAGCTTGGAGTAGGGCGCTACCATCAGCTCTATATGCACATAGTGTGCACTTTTTTTAGCCACAAATTTCTGGTTTTGGTTTTGGCTTCATTCGAAGTCTACCTATTTGTGAGCATTCTGTTTTTTGTGCAGAAATCAGCCACCTATTTCATTACTTGTTGAGCAAATTACATGTGGAGTATTGCAATCTATTGTGCTCATAATTTCAGCTTTGAGGTTGCTGCCCTTTGAGTAGATTTTGTCTTGGAAAGTCTATTTCCTATCTAATACAAGCTGATTTTTCTGTTATGGCTAAAGAATCGGAGTCTATTGGTTCTTTATTTAATGAAGATAGGCTGGATGGCACAAACTATTCCTTGTGGTGCTACATGATAAAGAACCTAATTGCTAAAGGTTTGTGGGAAGTAGTTAATGGTGACGAAGAGAGGCCGCCTACCTTGGCACCTATTACACCATCTAGAACAACTACTTCTTCATCTACGGAGGTGTCTTCCAATGAGCAAAAGAAGTGGGATCGACGAGATGCACAAGCACATTCCGTCATTGCACTATCAGTAAAGAGATCTATCCTTCCTCATATTAGATCATGCAAGACTTCCAAAAGTGCTTGGGAGACTCTTGCCAAGATGTTTCAAGTAAAGAATGCGGCAAAAGTGGTATCAACTTTCTATCTTGAAGATGCAAGAAGGTGATTTGCTTACAAACCACTTGACGAAGATCAAGGATCTTCGAGAGGAGCTTCTTAGTATTGATGAGGTGATTGAGAACTCACAATTTGTATCTATTACTCTCAACTCTCTTCCTAATTCTTACCTTCCATTTGTGTCATCATTGAGCATTTCTCTTAGGGGACAACAAATCTCCTTCGACGAACTTGTTGGCTTACTTCTTCAAGAAGAGCAAACAAGGATCAACTTTGGTGAACAAGAAGATCAAGCTTTCTTTGCAAAAGGAAAAGGCAAAGGCAAGTGGAAAGGGAAGCCTTCTTTCAAAACTTCCAAAGATGATCAAAAATCTAAGGAAGCTCAAGATCAAGACTCCAAGAAGAAGGGTAAGTGCCACTATTGCAAGAAGTTTGGGCATCACATCAAAGAATGTAGGAAGAGGCTTGCAAAGAAAAAAGAGAAAGGTAACGATACAAGTACCGCAATCATTACTTTGGAACAACAATTTGGAAAGGAGGATAATCTTTTCAATAATGATTATGCTTTTGTCACTAATAATCTCATCTCTCCTAAAGACGAGATTTCTGCCACTTCAAATCTTGTTGGTTTTTCAGCAGAAAACAGCTCATCTTCAGCTTTACAAGTTGCTGTTTTTTCATCTATTGATTGGGTGATTGATAGCGGTGCCACACGTCATATGACTTATCACAAAGAGGTCTTCACAAAGCTTGTGAAAGTGCACGATGGAAGCAAAGTTCAAGGTGTTAATAACACCTCTTATCCTATCAAAGGTATTTGAGGCTGAAAAATTCAAGCACTCTTTGGAACTATTTTGTACTAATCGAGGAGGGAGTAAACATGTGTCAATTAGTACTTTTGTTCAAAGTGTTAAGAGTGAGCATTTGATTGGAGAGAATTTTTCATTACTTGAAGAATCTTCTATGTCATCCCATACCTCTTCGAGGGACAGCTTTGATGACACCATCGTTGATGCATCTCTTGATAGTTTGCCAAATTTTTATGATGAAGACGTTGGACAGCAGGTTCAGTCATCTTCTTTTGGTCATACACAGCCCATTTACATCATGAGCAGTCCTTCAAGAACAGCCTGCGGAAGAATATGGACAACATGGTCCATGTTGGGAACACTTTGGGCAGCAAAGTGTTGAACAACCCATAACAGCTCCTTGTCGGCTATTGGAGACTTTGCAGGACAACAAAGAAATGTCTTACTACGAAGGGAAGGCACATGCCTCTTTAGAATTAATACCTCTTCGACACTTACTCTTCATCATGATGTTGGTACATTGCCTATTCTATGTGAGCAAGTCATTGGTACTCTTTTTTATTGTCGTTATGATAAGAAGTATTTTCGAATGATGTGGGAGCTTATGATGGATTACAAGTCCATGTTTCGACTTATTGCCGAGTTTATGTTGGTTCCCTACTTCAGATGGAGCATGCAAATCCTCACCCTTCAACTTGATGCTTCATTATTACGCATTCTTTTCCTTTTATATGTTGGACATGATAGGGGATGAGATTTCGACTACTTCGGTGCGAAGTTTATTTGGCGATATGAAGTTCGGACAGCAAGTTGCATTTTTCTCTTTCGAGAAGTTACTTCATGTTATGTTATGCATTTGCATTTTAGGAGGGTGTTGGAATGTAAATGGAATTGATCACATTACCATAGGTTACTTTGACCCAAAAGGTTGAGAGTTGTGTAACCATGGTCATTCATTATATTAGGCCTACTAAACTTAGAGTTAGCTAAGTTAGTATGAAATTAACTTGGTAGGGACTCATGGGTCCACTAGGCCTAATTGTGACATTAAGTACTCCAACTTGACATATTGGAGGTACCTTATTCTTTTTATGTAACTTATAGAAAGTTGGATAGTCAACAGTCAAGTAGTTGGAAAGCCAATAGTCAAGTAGTTAGCCAATATTTATGAAGTTAGATAGTCATCTTGGACTATATATATGTGTGCATCCCATTTGTATGAGACACGGTTTTGTAAGCAATACTGACTATTCTCCTTGGCTGTCCACGAGTTTCTACAAGAGGGTTTCTAGCCATCTCTCTCTTTCTTTTGAGAATGCTTTGTGTGATTGAATAGTTAAGATCCTGGATCCTTAGGCTTCTATTTCCTACAGAGGTGTGGCTACAATGGCAAAATGTGGAACCAGGATGACGAAGGTGAGTAGCTAAACCCAAAAACATACAGATATGATGAACATCAGTAGGCACAGGCCAATCCTAGATAGCCTGGACCTTATAGATCAAGACGAATATGACCATCACAAATAAGAAAACCTAAAGTCTCATCTCTGGAACAAAAAAAGAGCACTTAGACATTTTAGCAAAATTGATGAATAACAAGTAACTGAATTACGGAGAAACGACCAAGAAGCGGACACATAACATAATTTATGAGAGTTTGAAGCACAGGTGGACCATTTGTAAGACCAAAAGGAAGCACACGAAACTCATAAAGACCAAGGTGATTACAAAAAGCAGTCTTATACTCATCAGAAGGTGCATCCTAATTTGGTGGTATCCGAAATGGAGGTCAACTTTGGAAAATATCTTGGAGGTACCAAGTTGACCAAAAAGGTCATCCATATGAGGAATGGGATGCTGGTTTTGGATAGTCAATTTATTTAAGGCTTTGTAGTAAATGCAAATGCATTGGGTGCCATCTTTTTTAGCAACAAAGAGTATAGGTCCACCAAAGGGTCTATGACTTGGAACAATAAGGCCCTGACGTAAAATTGTAGAAATCTGGAACTGGATCTCATAACGCTGGACTCTAGACATAGATAAGGAGGACCCGAAGGAGGAGTGAAACCAAGAAGCAAATCAATATGGTGGTTGACATCACGTAATGGTGGCAGAGATGTAGGTTCCAAAAAGACATGAGCATATTGATGTAATAAATCAAAAATCACCTAAGGTATAGGAATTCATGCCGTCGTAGTAGAAGCAGCAACTGAAACACGCTAGACACATAAAAGAGCTGCACAATGAGCCTTCATTGCTGCGCATAAATTGCATACCAACAAGTGAATGGGTGACAATACCATGCAAGAATGTAAGTGTTTAGTGAGTCAAATCCAATTTAATAGCACCAAGTGAAGCAAACCAATCAGCACCAAGGATGAGGTCATAACGCCTGTCCAATAAAATCCTGAAGTATAGAAGGTCGAAACGAAGAAGGTAAGTAGTAGAAGAAGCAGAGACAAAAGCAGGGGTGGAGGGAATAGAAGTGGGTATGCCACTAGGGTGGGAACGGGAAAAGCGAGATGAGGCAGAGGTCTCGGGATACTTATGCTGTAGTGTAGAAGCAATCCATATAGCATCAGTATGCGACATCATAACATAAGGGACCTCGAAGGCCAACTATATAATTGGATATGAGCTCAAGAGGCTTTAAATCAATAAAGAGATAGGTAGCTCCATAAAATGGTCAGTATAAAGAGCTAAATCACCGTATGAGAAAGGCTACTGAGACTGAAGAGAGGCAAAACCTATCGTGACGACATCTAAACGAGAAGAAATCTCATAAATAACACTATCAATGGCTTGTTGAATGTGTTCAGCTAAGGCATCCTGAGGTGTCTCACTAGTAGATGGAGATGAAGCAACCATCGAAAAAGTAGTGATAAGGAGAAAAGAAATAGACAATCCTTGAGGGAGAGTACTTTTGTCATCACCCCATCTTACAGTAATTCAAGCACCAAAAACATGGCTAGTATGGACAACCAAAAGAAGGTAACAATGCTGTAAAAATGGAGCAGCTAAGAAGTTCTAAAAGCTGGACAAATAATAGCAAAAAATGGCATAAGGTAAAGAAGTAAGAACTGCCTTACATGCTATATAGCAATGCTGGAAAAATACCTCCAATCGTATGGAGAAATCTTGATAGTGCTTGTTGAAGATAGGTGCTCAAATTGCCAACATAAAAGCCTTCAAATGGCTGAAAATTGGTCACCAATATAATAGAGGTAATGGCTGGAAAAAATGTTCAGAAAGAGGTGCCAAAGATAGGTGTAATGGCGAAAAGCGGAAAGCAAATGGGTGAAATGATGGCTATCAAATGGGCGCTTACTATGGCCATAGATGGGCACTGGATAACGACAAATAATGGACAACAACATAACTAGCCAAGGATGGACGATGGATAGCAATGCAAATGGCTGAAAAAGTTGATAAAAATGTGCAAAATCAGCAAGGTAAAGTAGTTGGAAATGGGTAATGGACAGCTCAAAAGGTGGAGACAAACATTTGGTAGAAAAGGGGTGATGGACAACAACTGGAAATGGGCAATGGACTACTATGCAGAAATCGTGCAAAATGGGCAAGGGAGCTAGACAACTGGCTGGGGCCGCTAATCCTCCTCCAATCAATGATGTAAAACCTGCAAAAAAATGTAGATCTGTATGTTGGAAATCCAATCTACAGATGGGCGCCCTCCTGTAGAAAAATGCTGATGAAAAAGTGCCGAAACCTCCTCCAAATAAGGCGTTAGAAAATGCAATAGGTACCGTTGAGAAAATTTGCCAAAATAGTTGCTAGAAAAGATAGCGGCCGCTGAAAAAGCCGTCGGAAATAACCTGCCAATATATATATGTATATATATATATATATATATATATATATATCATAGTACCCCGTGGTACCGCTGGTATGGTACTGCCGGTACGGTACGGCCCTGGGATCTGCGGTACAAGGGCAGTACCATAATATAAAAAAAAAATAAAAATTTCCCGTGTTATTTTCGCAAATTTTTTTTTTTTTTTTTTTTTTTGGTGCCGTTGACCGATATGGTACCGCGGTACCGGGATCCGCGGGACCTGGTACCGCGGGACCTATTGTAATAGATCCTAACACCACAGTAGGGCAAACACTAACTGATCCACCCAACCTTGCCTACTCCCTGATATAGAGTAAGCCCCTCCTAGCCCAGTGTGAGGACTGGTAGCATGCTACTGCCAAGTGTCGGCCACGTGGCACTGACGTGGCCGACTGCACGTCGGGACCCAACTGGGGGCCCTATCCTGCTGACAGGGTCCCTAGGCTGTGTTAGGCCCGCCATGGCTATGGACCGTGCTGGGGCACACTACTCACACTGTCTTGCCCTGTTGGTCATGTACGCTGGACACGACCCTGACTGTGGTATCTGACCTATCTGTGTTCTCTAGGGTTCGGCACTGGTTACGAGCTCGTAACACTCCCTCCCCCTTAAGAACCGTCTTGGTCCTCTAAGACAAAGTCTGGAAAAATCTTGCGAAGGACGCTACCTCTTTCCCAAGTGGCATTCTCAACAGGCTGATCATTCCACTTAACCAGATATTCTCGGTATAGAGTATGACGATCTGCGTCTCTCTACTATCAAGAATCTCCTCTGGTTCATGTGGAGGTTGTTGAGGATCCAATGGGAGAACTAGAACACTGTCCCCTACCAGATTGTCTGATCTGGTTAAGGCTTTTCGTAACTAACTTACATGAAAGACTGGAAAAACCTTACTGCTGTGTGGGAGTTCTAGTTCATAGGTGACCTCGCCTAGTCTCCTACTGATGGTAAAGGGACCACAATACCTTGGAGACAACTTAGCACACACTCCTGATTTGAGGGTTTTAGAGTCAACTGGGACTCTCAAGTAGACTTTCTCACCAGTGGAGAACTGCACATCCCGTCTGTGTGGATCTGCATAATGCCTGGCTCGATCCTAGGACTGTCTAATGCTACGCTTAGCATGTTCTATCATCTGGTTTAGGTCCTCTAAAAAGTTTCTGGCTGCTTCAACTTTTTCTTGTTTAAACCCTACAGCTGTGGGTGAGCGTGGCTGAAAACCGTACATCAGCATAAATGGGCTGTATCCCGTAGCTGAATGTTTGGTACTGTTGTAAGCAAACTCTAATATCGAGAGATACTCCTCCCAATTAGTCTGCTTCTTGTTGACGTATGCACGAAGCCCTATCTCTGTTTGATACCCTTTCTGTTTGACCGTCTGTGGATGGTCGATGGTACTCATATTAAGTTTAGTATGGAGATGATGGAATACTGCCCTCCAAAAATTTCCAGTAAACTTACTGTCCCGGTCGCTGACTATGCCGGAAGGTAGACCGTACAATTTAAATAGCCCGTCTACAAACAACCTCGCTAACTCTGGAGCTCTAACGGTTGTTTTGGTCGGAATGAAATGAGCCATTTTGGTCAGACGGTCAACTGTGACCCATATAGTGTCATTACCCTTTTGGGTTTTAGGCAGGCCTACTATAAAATCCATGGAGATACTCTCCCATTTACCAGCTGGTATTTCTAAGGGATGCAACAACCCTCCTGCCTTTAAACGCTCTGCTTTATTTACTTGACATTTCTGGCAACTGGTTACATACTGGTGGACGTCCTTTTTCATACTGGGCCAGAAAAATTGCATACGAAGAAGCTCATAGGTCTTCTATATGCCTGGGTGTCCCGCGCTAGGATTGTCATGACATTCATATAGGACCTGCTGCCTATAATCCTCTGAATTGGGGACAAATACTCTATCTCTATAGAGCAAGTACTCATCCTGAATGGAATACTGTTTCCATTTGAATCCTTGAGTTAACTGACTCTCAACCACTGGGGTTTGCTTGGGTAATACAGGCTCAGAATCCTCAACGTCATCTAACGACGTATACTCGGACTCATCATCATCCTCAACGGAAGCTGCCGTATTCTTGGATGAACTGGCACCAGCCCCGGGAACTGGTTCTGAAATCTGTAACTGTCTGTTCTGGACTGAGTTCCAGATAGTAGAGAAGAATGCATCATGCTGGCATTTCCCTCTCAAGGACTCGAGTAACTCATTACGAATCTGAGTAAAACTCAACTCGTTTATCATAGGCATTCTGCTAAGGGCATCTGCTACTGTATTGAATTTTCCACGTCTATATCTGATAGACATGTCAAACTCTTGCATCAACTCTGCCCAACGAGCTTTCCGACCTCTAAGCTCAGGTTGATTGCAAAGGTATCTGAGACTCTCATGGTCTGTCAGGACCTCAAAGTTGGCACCATACAAATAATGCCTCCAAGTCTTAAGGGCATGGACTATAGAAAAGAGTTCCTTTTCATAGGCACTGTACCTAGTCTGAGCTGACTCGAGTTTTTTACTCTCGAACGCAACTAGTTGTCCACCCTGAGTTAGCACAGCACCTACTGCAAAGTCGCTAGCATCTGTTTCGACCACAAATGGCTGATTGGGGTCGACGACTTTTAAAACTGGTGCTGTAGCTAAGGCTGTTTTGAGAGCATCAAAGCTCTCCTGCTGTGCGGACTCCCAAATGAACTCCTTTCCCTTCCCCTTAAGGAGATTTGTCACAGGGACTGCTATTTGAGCATATTCCTTGAAAAAGCGTCTGTAATATCCCGCCAGACCAAGAAAGATCTGAAGTTCCAAAATATTCTGAGGTCTCAGCCAACTGAGTATGGTTTTAACCTTATTTGGGTCCATCTTAATCCCATCTGAAGAGATAATGTGACCCAAATATGCTACTTCTTCAACGAAGAATTCACACTTGGATTGTTTAGCATAGAGCTTATGCTTTCTGAGCAGTCGAAACACCTTTCTGAGGTGTTTTAGATGCTCCTTCCTCGTTTTGCTGTAAACGAGAATGTCATCTAGAAATACGACTACAAACTTACGCAAGTATGGTCTGAGGACACTGTTCATCAAGGTCATAAAGGTAGCTGGAGCATTTGTGAGCCCAAATGGCATTACCTTAAACTCATAATGACCGTGACGAGTCCTAAAAGCTGTTTTCGAGACATCTTCCGATTTTATACGGACTTGATGATATCCCGATCTAAGGTCTATTTTACTGAAAAACTTAGCCCCGTCGAGTTGATCAAACAACTCGTCTGCCCGAGGCATAGGATATTTATTCTTAATTGTGACTTTATTGAGGGCTCTGTAATCTACGCAAAGACGCATAGACCCCTCTTCCTTTTTCACCAATACGACTGGTGAGGCCCATGGTGAACTACTGGTCTGAATTTGGCCTTTCCCAAGATAGTCTGTTAACTGCCTAGTTATTTCTTCCTCTGTTCGGCTGACCCGATACGGAGGTTTAGAAACAGGTGCTGTACCTGGTACTAGGTTTATTACATGATCTACCTCTCTGCTAGGTGGTAAACCATGTGGTAAATCTTCAGGAAAAACATCTTTAAATTTAGACAACAAAGTTTCTAATTTACTGATTTTCTGCTGAATAGAACTGGAAATAGAAACTTTAGGAATAAACTAAAAGTCACATAAGAATACCTGATGGTCTTCGTCTCCGATTAGCTGACAGAGCTCTGAACTGCAGACCATAGGGCTGTTGGGAACATCATGCTCCCCATGCAACTGGATCTCTCGGCCTTTATGCTGAAAGCGGAGGGTGTTCTCCTGATAGTTTCTGTGGAGGGAAGGTCCTAAACTGTAGAGCCAATCTCTCCCGAGAATAATGTCTGTTCGATCCAGGTGCATTATCTGAAAGTTTATTTCATCTTGGTACCCCTGAATACCAAGATTTAACTTACTTACCATAGTTTCCCATATTTTTTTTATCTTCACCCTTAGCTAATGAAACTATGTACCTATGCTGACTAGGTACTTCTGGTAGTTTAAGCTTTTTAACCAGGGTGTGGTTGATGAAATTATGGGTTGCCCCATCATCAACCATGACTCTTACTGACTGGTTACCAACTTTCCCATGCATACGTACTAGGTCATGCGGCCCAAAGCTGAAGGGTCTCACTAGCATTGCAGAGGTCAGCTGGCAACAGTGTTCAGGATCTTCATGATACACTTTGATCTCGGAAGCTGCCGAGTCACTGGGGAAACATACAATCTGAACAAGATGAACTTGTTTTTTATCTTTTTTATCTTTTTTAGTGAAAGGCCCCTTGGGACACTGTCTGACTGTGTGTCCCTTGCCCATACACACAAAGCACAAACGTTCTTGTTTGGCTTTCTCAAAATCATCTGGTTTTAAGGGCTGTATGAGTGAAGGGCGTTTCTGAGGAGCTTCACCTTTAAATTTATCTTCTTTCTTTCTTTTTAAAAATTTATTTTTAAATTGAAAGTCTTTCTGAGAAGGCTGCTCAAAAAGTGGCTGTTGTCTCGCCCTCTTCCTACCCACTAAATCATCATAGATTTGACCATATCTGAGAGCTTGCTCAAGGGTAGTAGGCGAGTTTCTCTGGACCTCTACTTTATATTCATCTTTGAGGCCACGGACAAATCCCCTGATTTTCTGATAGTCATCCATATTTTTAATCTTTAAAATTGCTTCTCGATACTGCGAGATATATTGGATGAGGGACTTGTCCATTACTGTTCTTTCCCAGGCTTCCCAGGCTCTATCAAGTTCATTCTCTGGTAGAAATTCTCTTAGGAAAGCTTCTTCAAAAGCTTTCCATGACCAGGGAGTCTGCCCAGTCTCCTGGAGATTTAACCACCACTTATAGGCCATAGGCCCTAAGGAAAGACTAGCCTCAATAGCTTGCAAATGGTCAGGGGTCTGTTTAAGAGCATGAATGTTCTTCCATTTGCTAAGGAAGGTTTGTAGAATATCTGCATTTCTATCCTTCTCTTCCCCATTAAAAGTAGGGGGTTTTAAGTCTTTAAAAACACTCGGGTGAGACCGTAAAGTCTCACCCGAAACTGATGGAAGTGGAGAAGGGGATAACTGAGAAGTGGAGGGAAGGCTTCCTTTCGCAGGAACTCAAAATCAAGTTTTTGAGTTCAGCGAACGAGTCGTCCACACTAGACTTGAAATTGGCTAATGCCAACTTCAGTTCATCCACTTCTGTTACCAATTGGAGAAACTGCTCCTTGGTAACCAGTTCGTCGAGTTCTTCGGCGAACTGTTCCTGTTCTTCTACTTCCATGGGTTCCTTCCCTTTTCTGTAAGCCAAGGCTTCTGTTTCAAGTTCGTCGAAGCCTCTCTCCGGGGGTTGATCAGGTCCCTGAGGAGTGGTCATCTTCGGAACTGAAAGAGAGCTACCTTAACTTCTGAAGGAAAAAAATTCTAAAAGACTAATTTACAACTGTACAAGGGAAAGGAAAGATGACTTAGCTGTTTCTGAGGACTGTACTTCCAAAGAAAGAATGAAGAGGAACCCTCTCAGCTCTTTTACCCAAGATTTCAGACTTGCTGTCCCGGAAAATGCCAGTTTGAAGCTTCAAAACGGTGCCAAATTTCCTGGTTCTTGAGTTGAGTAGCTAACTGATCTGATTTCAGGTGTGGGGCTCCAACAAACCGAGTAAAAACCGGAAATTTACAAAAGGAAATCCGGAATTTTTGAAGTCCTTGCCCTCGCTGGTTGGATAGCAACCTATCCGGCCCGATTTGTCCAATTTACAGCTCTAAATCACCTCAAATCTCCGATTTACTCTCAGCCTGTAGGTCGCTGGTCTGTAGCAAGCAAGTCTGAAACTCAGACTCCTGAAAAACTTCTGAAAAACAGGGTTAAATTCTGAGATTTCTACCCTACTGTCCAACGCTGGCCCTGCTACAATATTTCAGATTAGAACTCCTTCTAATCTACTCAGAACTTCATACGAAACTCAGATTTGAGGGCTGATTATACAGCGATGGACCTGCTCTTCCCTTCCTCATGAATTTCCGCTCAGATCATAGTGATCTACACTCAAAAATCAGAGAGGGAAACTGATTTTTCAGCGCTGAAGCTATTCTAAAAGATATGCTTCCAAACTACTGAGCAATCCAGCAAATTGGAGGATTAGAAAGCTGATCCTACAACGATTTTCCTCCTCTATTCTTTTCTGAGAATCTCCCCGATCTTTCCTATCTTCTGATAGCTTTCTCTACTGCTGCTCCTGAACTCCCTAGGATGGAGATGGCTTTGATACCAGTGTAATAGATCCTAACACCACAGTAGGGCAAACACTAACTGATCCACCCAACCTTGCCTACTCCCTGATATAGAGTAAGCCCCTCCTAGCCCAGTGTGAGGACTGGTAGCATGCTACTGCCAAGTGTCGGCCACGTGGCACTGACGTGGCCGACTGCACGTCGGGACCCAATTGGGGGCCCTATCCTGCTGACAGGGTCCCTAGGCTGTGTTAGGCCCGCCATGGCTATGGACCGTGCTGGGGCACACTACTCACACTGTCTTGCCCTGTTGGTCATGTACGCTTCGACACCTAGAACTTTGATATATTCTATTGGCCGCCATGTTTAGGGGAAGTGCTTCTGCTAAGCTCAGAAAGCAGCACATAAGCAAGAACTAACCCTAGAAAGCGGCAAAGAGAAAGCTTAAGGAGACTAAAGATACAGCTCAATATCATCAGCTATGAAATGAATGACAATAGGTCCTACTTATACCCACAAGGACGCCTTAAAATAGAATCTTCTGGACTCTTCTAAAGGATAAGATAATATAATGAATAAATGGGGCCAAAGGCCAGTAGATGAATAAAGAGGGCCTAGGGGCCTGGCCTGCTTATGCATAATAGTAAAGTAATAAAGAAGGACACGACGAATGTAATGAGCCGAGTCCATAGCTATTTGAATCTTTTACCATCCAAACATTTATGTGTGCTTCTTGATATTCTATATCATGGTCAGCTCAACCATGATTCTGCAAAAGAAACATGAAGAACAAAACTGAAAGCAAGAGCAAGGATAGAAAATTGGAATTGTGTCCAATGTAAGCATATTTTGTCTTCTGCTGATACTTTCTTATTTTGTGTAAGAATGTTTTCCACATCTATAAAATATGAAAATTTGAATTTCGAAGATTTTTTTAAGGGACGCAGAATTTTTGACTACACAATTTGTTCGGCATCACAAAGTAACCTAGGATGTGAGCTAGAGATGCAATGAAGCCTATCACCAAGGTACAACTATATGGTCCTTGTTACTTGTGATTGTACTTAGACTCATTGACCTAAAAGAATAAGTAGTAAAAGCAAGATATGCAGGAAAGAAAAATAAAAGGTCTCTATTCTATGTTAAGGCCTTCCTTTAGTGACCAGTTTTGCCTGATCCGTTCTCTAGCAAGCTGCATAGCAACAAGAAGGTAGCACTTGGAAAATCAGCCGAACTCTTTATCCCATTGCAGCACAAGAATGCATCTGTCAGCACGAGAAGGTACTAGTGAATCTGGTCGATCTTCTCTCATGATGAATGCTGCGAGTGAATTCAATACCGGATCCAAGTTCCTCTTTACAGAATCATGTTGGTGCATACCAACAAACAATGGTCCATCTACTGGATGGGCTATAACAACAAATGCAGGTGAAAAAAGGGGAAAATCGAACGAAGTCTCACAATTTGCAGTATCACTTGGCAGAGTAGATGGACCATTGTTTCTGCCATTTTGGACTGTCACAGCCAGTTTGAAATTCATAGTTGCTTAAAAGTTCTTGAAGACTCTTCTATGATTCCTGAAACAGTCAAGAGGATGTGGAAGTTTGGAATGCAAATATCTGATGGCGAAAATTTCCGACTCTTGCTTTGCGATTCCGTTGCCATACATGTTCCAACGGTTCCTGGTGTTTCTATTTTATAGTACTGGACTGCTACCAAGTTCTCCAGTAAATTTGGCCATTAAAAATGCATTCTGAGATGACAGTCCTGTCTGATTGCTGTCACACACCTACTTATGTTACATCAAGGGTGGCCTACTATATCTGTATTTCAGAATAGATTGTAAATCATAGACTTTCTTCTATATTAATATTTGGTGTAATTTCTGCCTATCTGATGCAAATGTTGGTTGTAGGCAAGGGTGATGACAGACTTAGACCCAGTTCAAGCTCGTGCTGAAGCAGTGAGGCTACTTCAAAAACTGAACTTTCCAGTTACTCTGACCTCATCCTTTCCCAACATATTGTTATACTGAATCATCAATCTCTGATGTTTGCTATTGACATATATAGTTAGCCTGCAGCATCTATTTTGTTTTCAAGCTAAGTTTTCAAATGTAATAACTAATGAAGAGAAGTATACCGTTATTGGTCTCTGAGGTTTTATCCTATGGTCTTTTAGTTCGCAGGAAAACAACTTGCAGTTAAGTCTTTTGATGCTCCTATCTACCAGAAAAAATTATAATCTCAGATGGCAACATGCTTTTCTCTTTTTAGCAGGCTAAGGCTCAAAATACTTTGTGCCCTTTGTGGCCCAATAGTAACATTTACTTGGAAGAGCAAAAAAAGGCTACTATTTCTTGTGAAATTACTGTACTTTAGGACCATAAATGGACCTACAAAAGATCCACAAGATTGATTGGATGCTTGCTTAACAATCTATCAAAAAACTAGACACAAAAAAGTTGATCTAGATTGGCAATTTGACAAACAACAAGCATTAACAATTAAAAGCATTGATCAACATTGAAATCCGAGCCCACACGTGCAAGACACAGCCTGCTATATGGCCTGTAGACTGAGTAAATAGCTAAAAAAACCTGAATAGCAATAAGAATTTTTTTTACAGACTACCTGAAACAAATTTACACACAAGAATTTTTGGAAAAAATTAAAAACAAAAAATTTAGTACATGTTCTTGGGAACCCTAATGGGATTTTATGCGTTACGAAATACTTTTCAGATTGGAACGTGCATGCATGATATCATAGATGCACTACAATTCTAAATCGCGATTCAGAATCGTGGTCCGATTTCATGATTAAAAAAAAAACAGAATCGTTTAGAATCGTTTTTTTTTTTGAAATTTTTTTTGGGCAATATGGGTATCAGATAAAAGCTCTGATTAAGAGCATTATTACTGTGTAGTTTGCCGACTGTTTCGGGTGCAGGATGGTCCATTTCAGGTGCATTAACTCCTAGGTTTACGCTATAGCTCCTTTTAATATAAAAAATTAACAAAAAAAAGAGAATTCCCCAATGTGTTCATAATAGGATTCTCTCTCTCTCTCTCTCTCTCTCTCTCTCTCTCTCTCTCTCTCTCTACAACCATAAACCATAAACCATAAAAGCCGAAGTTACCGAACTAAAACCACAAAGAACAGTACTGAATCATGACACTGTGAATTGATGATCCATAATATATAATATCGGGCCACATGGCACCAAAATGGAGTACAATGATGTTCCATGAACGTAATGAAAACTATACAACTAAGACTCGTCAGAGTCATGGTAGGAAAAAATATTCGAATCTGTGCTTGACTTTAGATCCCAAGGGTCTGTAGATGAATTGGAATCGGAGGGAACCATACGCCGTGGTGTGGCCTTAACTCTGCTGTGTGCTCTGGTTCTCTGCTGCGTGCTCTAGCTCTGGATCCTCCCCCTCCCCCTGCCTCTACCTCTACCTCTACCTCTACCTCTGTCTCTCTCCCCTCCCCTGGCCCCCATCTGGCTGCCCTCACCCTTGTGTCTACTCCGTCGGGTCTGTGTCTCAGGTGGCTGTGATCCTACGCCCTGAGATGGCCGTACCCACTGTGATGATGCCTGGCCGACGACTGCCTGTGATGCTCCACTCCTGTCTACAAAAAGTGAACTCAGGCCCCCCCTCCCAGAATCTCTAGGTCTCCCTCTAGGCCTACGTGCAGGAATGGATGGCTCCTCCTCTGTCTCCGCATCAGGGTCCACCAGCAGGTCAGCCAGGTCATCCCCCTATGCCTCTGCCCCCATCTCCTCGTCCTCCTCCGTATTCCCCCTCAACCCACTCCTCCTCATAGTCAACCTCGAGCTCCCCTCCACCCTCCGAGCCCTCATCATCTCCCTCCTCAGCCTTATCCCTCTGCCTCTCTGTCCTCCTCTACCGCCGTAAAGCCCGTGCGTCAGCCTGTGCCTGTCTATAGAACTCTCTATGGATCTCATCATCCATCTCCTCTTGCGTGGGTGGTGCCCGAGGAGCAGCAGCTGCCGAATCCACCAAGCAAGTGTCAGGGTTCACCTGCAAGAAACAAGGGGTAATGATGTGACTCACCTCGAGCATCTGGCCCTCTCCTTGCGCGTGCCTCAGCATACGGCCGTTGGTGTCACAAACACAAACCGCCTACACTGCTCGATGGATAACCTATTCCTCTTCTGCGTGTGATACAAGGCCCAGGTGCTCCAATTCCGCTCACAAGCGGATGCTAAACAATCCTGTGCAAGGACTCTCTCGGCCAATCGCCGCAGGTCACCTGTGCTGCGCCCGTGGATGCACCACCATGTAACGGGCCTCAACTGATCCTCCCTCCCCCGACTCTGCTCTCCATCGAAAGGAAACTGGAAGCGCTCAAATGTGAGCAGCTGGCAGACAATGTTGGCCAGAATCGGACCTGTTGGCAGAAGAAAAAACATGGCACGTGTAAGTCCCCTCGAATTCACACACTAGCAATGAGTACACTACTGCAGTAACAACTCCGGATCGTCCGTCTCCTGGGTAGAGCGCCACAAGGGGTGCAACATGTGGGCTACGATGTGGATGGGTCGGTGGAAGAAGTCCCATCTGGCCTCCCATATATGCGAGATCTCGTCCCTCCTACTGTAGACAAATTAGAATAATCAGTGCACCGTAGCATAAAAGAAACGCATCAAACTTGAGGGAGAAACAACAAACTGGACACTGAAGAGTCATACTTGTGCTGGTCCAAGGCTAACGAATGAATCGCCTCGCCGATGTGGTCCATGAACTCATAAATAAGACCGAGAGTGCACCCCTCACGGTCTACCAGGCGCAGTACTCTGAAAATGGGTAGAAGGACCCCAACAATCTCCTCAGCACCTTTCTAGAACTCATTACCGGACACAGTGGACCGGAAAAATGCCGCATGTGCGACGTCTCCAAAGTCTCCGAAGGCCTCGTTGGAAACCATCCACCGCAATGCGTCCTTCACTACTATCAATCGCTCTAGCACCAAGAAGTAAACGCAAAGCGTGTGGGTGCTGGCTTCTTCAGGTTTAGGGTCGAGAGGTTGCGGAATAGGGCCGCAAACGCCTCTTCTTGGCAAAAAACACATGGGATTAGGGTGTGGGATCGAATTATTTCAGTATGAGCGATAATGGGCGACTGACGTTAGCGTGGGAGTCCGTGCAGGTGTAAAGGAGGTAGTGTAGGCCTAAACCACGCCCGTGGTAGATGCTTGCACGATGCTCCAGGCCTAAACCCTAAAAAACATGGAATTAGGGCATGGAAGTTGAAATTTGTGATATCGATGTAGACGGGCAGAACGGAGGTCACAGGAGTCTCTGCATGGGGCATGTGGAAATGCACTAGGCTCAGACATCACCTGAATCGGTTGCCCACAAGTCATTTTGTGAAAATGGCAAAAATACACAAGCATTTGGAATGTGGTGTTCAAATCTTGCTAGGCGTGCCGTAATGGCTGAAACTGACGCTGTAGGAATCACCGTGGGCATGAAGAAAGGTGGTCTAGAGCCAAACTACGCTCGATTTGGTTGCCTACAGCTCAATGTCAACACATGCAAAAAATCAAGCCTACACTTACCAAATATCGAAAACTGATCGTTTCGCTCTCCACGAAGCTCAGATCCACCTGGCACCGTGCACACCACCTCCGTATCGCCGAGTAGATGCCTGCGAACTATCCACATGCGAAGATCGGACGCCTATAGCTCACCAAGATTTTTTTTGCTGCCTCTAGTAGCGGGGTGAGGAGGAGGCTCAAAAATCTGATATCAGCGAATCGCGATTCGCAGAATTGCAATTTGCGAATCGCGATTTGCTGCAACTATGCATGATATACACCAGAGATGAATGGGGCGGACGCAAACGTGCGTTCCGAGACTTTTTTTTTTTTTCTCATAAAATAGCAAAAAAACCGAAAAAAAAAGTGGACGCGTCCGGCACGGACCCTCATGTCTGATATATACATATTACATACTAGCACCCCATCCAAAATCTGAGAATGCATCTCGAAACATGTTCTAGGAAACTTTAACCTAGTTTGTATTTTGGCCCAAAATGTTGCCTCGGAACATGGTCTTTGTTTTTTGCAATATGGGATTCAAATAGCAGGAACTTTTATGGGGGATTTGATGGCAATTTTTTGAATTTTTTTTTAAACACGACAAGAAACTTGTTTTTGTCAAATTCTATTAACTGTATCGGTCCTATTTTGCTTGGATATTGTGCACATTGTACAATTGGCAGTGAAATTGTTGGAAAGCCAGTGAAATTGCCGGAGTTCAGGAGACCTAGTGAGACTAGGTCCATAGAAAGTTGCAAAGCTAATGAAATTGTTGGAAAGCCAGCTAATAGGAAAGTTGACAAAGTATAGGGAAGGAATTGCATCTTTTTTTGTTTGAATGTTTTGATGGTTTTTATTTCAATGAATAGTTGCAAATATTGTAAAACTAAATATTGGCAAAAACATAGTTTTATATAAGTTTTTATAATTTTTATATTATTTATAAATATATAACGTTTGGTTGCTTAGAATGCTCATGTTCCAGAACGAGCGTTTTGGAACGTGTATGCAGCAGAACGTGTTCTGCTACATCTATGATACATATGTACCTATCAATATTGCACTCTCATTTTCAAAAACGTTATGGGTATTTCTATTAAAGTTTCTTGGAATGATGCAGTTTTGAAGATTTTCTTTTTTGTGAGGTTTACATTAGATCCTATTGGTGGCAATTTTTCTTAAAGAATTTGCTTTTGAGTAATAAAAGCTGATTTGACACTTTTTAGTTTAAGAAAATAAAGAATAAAGTGTTTCGAAATCGAAAAAAAAAGCATTTTAGAATGAGCGTTCATATCATGTCATAGCCTCGTGCCATAATATTTGATGAGGGGTTGATAACTGGATCCTTCGATTCAATTAGCATGCACAGATATTGGGTGTGCACAAAGAAAAAGAACTTCTCATAAGGTGCATACGAATCTATAAAATACTCCTTTTAATCTTCCACCTCTTGCTTGAGCATAAATAACAATCAATTTTGCCTAAATCAACAAGTGGTTAAATGATTTGGCTTTATCCAATTGCATATGTGAGACTCACATATATGTTCAGATTTTGTTGAGGTACATCATGTTCCTACAATTATTAATGTGTTTGATGCCGCTCAATTTTCTACTTCACATGTATGCATAGGTGTGGTACGACTGATTTCTTTTGCTGTAGAGGCAGCCATTTGTGTTCTTTTCAAGGTTATGCTCCATGCTAGTATTCTAGTAGTATTGGCACACATATTGATGTAGCTTGACAAATCCCGCCAGGTTTTATCTTTTGTATATGTTATAGGATACTATGGCTCCTTACGCATCCGTGATTTTGCTTCTATATTGTTACAACATATTTTTTGTGGTCGAGATGCCTAACCTGGGATGTATTTGCTCACTTTCTTTTACAATATGTCGACACACTTGCTCTTTAAGGGTAGCTTGGTACATGACACCTCTATGCTTGGCTGATCCGATGTATTGGGATCATTTTGATGCCTTATCTTGTTTTTGAGATTGGTCTATGCCTCTTTTAGCAGATGCCTATGTGTTCAATGCTCTTACTATGATGCATACTCTTATGGAGGAGATTTTTTGTAACAATTTCATGATTGGGATGGCAATTTGGTCATGTATCGTCTTCGTGACACCTATTGAGCTCCTTTATCAACTTTTTGTGGTTTGCTTTCATGATAATCACACATATAGGAGTGGACTATTTGATTCCACCTTGGTTTTTCATCAGGCTCTTAGACATTATAGCATAGGTGTAGTTTGGGATCTTTCTTCTGGGATATTTTTCCTGTTACTACTAGGCATTTATGGTCTGTCTTGATTGTTTGGGCTATTTTTGGATTCTAGTTTCTTCGGTCTTCTATGGTGTCTATCATACTATTTGGGTGGCCAGCTTGGTTAATCATATTAGCTTTGGGTTGGGGACGACTTTTGGTGTTGATATGCATCTTCCTCTACTTCGCGCTTCTGGATAATTTTCTATGCCCCTATTGCTTTGTATGGTCTATTGCCACTTGATCCATTGGCGTAGTCTTTGAGTTTACATATGGCATGAATACTTCTATTTGTGTAGCATTAGATTTTCCTAGTAGGTGTGAGGATGTTCCTATTGATGCCTTTTCTTTCGCATTCTTGGTTAGTATGACTTGCTTCGTATCTACATGTTTGGAGCTGTTTTATAAGAGCTTTATATCGTGACACCTTCATTTCGCATTCGTGGGCCCTATGTGTCCCTTGACAATGCTTCATGATGTTCTTTATGTTGGAACTTTTAGTATATGCACTTCTATGGCTTGGATTTGACATCGACCATATTTGATAGATCGTATCTCAATTGTTGCGGTTTCTATACCTCCTTGATGTTGCCTGGTCCATGGTGCTAACTTTAACTTGACATTCATTCACATTCATTTGTTGGCCACAAGCCTTTATTATTCATGTATAGGTCTAAAAGCCTTTGTTATGTGTTTATATTTGAAACTGGCCAAGGGCAAATCATTATTGTTTTGGTCTTGGAGTGGGGGTCCTATCGGGAAGGTGTAGACCTTCTACGAGGGTGCACCGTTTTCCCTCTTATGACCCTAGTTCAGATAAGCTTAGGTCAAGTGCCTAGGTTCATGTTGGGTATAAATAGGCCCTATGTCCATCATTTTTTAGCTTATGATTCTATATTGATAGGGCTCCTTGTGGGAGAACTCTTGCCTTTGCTATCCTTGTAGGGCTTTAGCCATTGATTGCATCTGATGCTATTTGCCGTTCTTCATGGAGATTGTTAAATATGAGAAACCAGCACAGCCAAACCTGGGTAGTCGCAGAGGTCGCAGAGGACTGCAGAGGACCGTAGAGGGACCGCAGAGGACCACAGAGGGACCGCATTAGGGACACCAGAGGACCGCAGAGGTCACAGAGGTCGCAGAGGACCGCAGAGGTCGCAGACGACCACAGAGGGACCACATTAGGGACCGCAGAGGACCACAGAGGTTGTAGAGGTCGCAGAGGACCGCAGAGGAACCGCAGAGGACCGTAGAACTCAAAACCTCCCGCCGCGGCGGGAGGATCGCATGAGGGACCGCAGAGGTCGCAGATTGTAGAACAATAATAATCAATGCTCAATTTGATGTATTTAAGCTTCCTAAACTGATGCAACTAAGCGAATGGTTGCTCTGTTATCAGCCAGCCACTAATAACAAGGTCAACTTACCTATTTATATTAATGGTAAAATTCAAACTCATTCGAAACCTTAATGTTTTGAACAGTTTGAGATGTCCAAATCTCAAATATTTGTCTTTGAACCGTACGGTTCTCATTTTTTTGGCCAGAACCGTGGTGAACTGTGTAGTTATTAATAAATTATTATTTTTTAGTTCATTTTTTATCAAACATGAATGAATGAATGAATTATTTATTTATGATGAACCGTACCACGGTTCATGAACCGTGGTACGGTTCACCCCACGGTTCTCAGACCTCACGGTTCTGAGAACTGTGGGTACTATGCTCACGGCCTAAGCAGGCCAAAAATAAAATAAAATGAAACTTGTTTCAAACATTTGAATGCTTCTAGGCTCGAATTAAGGCTAAGACCCTAAACCCTAATTAGTGCCCAATAATTGCCCAATATTAATGGACTGCAAATAGTAAATAGTCCATTTACCCAAATCATGTGGCCCAAAATGATGCAGAAAATCAAACATTATTATAAGGCTCAAGCCCCAATAATCTGCTGTTTGTGAGAAAAACATCACATACTGGATATATGCAAATATGCTGATAAGGTCCTGGACTTCAATTATAATTAGTGGAATTCTTTGCAAGAATATGCCGACAATAAGCTTATCTAACTGCTAACTGAGGCTAAAATGAAGCTAAGTTGGTTCAAGCTAAGAACTTCTATCCAACCAAAAAAGCAAGCTAAGGTATACCTTTGGCCTATTTACATTGTCAGAGGCTTTAGGGCATGCCAGTTTGAGGTAGAGGTCCAATGGTGAGTGTATGACTCATTTTGACTTCCAAGAAATGCCAACCAACACATGACGGACCCAAGTCCCAAAGTATAGCCCCATTGACTGATAGAATTCACAAATCGGAGTAGACTAATCTTATTAGTGCTCACGTAAAACATCAATCACAAGCTGAAGAAGAGAGACTGCAAGAAGCTATGCTTCATAAACTGGAAACTGAGATAACAATGGTGGGCGCCCATCTGCTCTTATAGAGACTGCCCACAATCAAAAGCAAAAGCTATCCTTCTACAATAGCAATTGGAATGCTAATTATGAAGTCTTAACAATAGAAATCTATGCTATCTTAGTTAAAATAGATTTCTATGCTATTCTAGCAAAATTGGTACTAACTTAGGTACCTATACTAAAAATAGATAGTACCTATACTAAAAATAAAAATAGGCCTTCTAGCACGTAGGCTGACCTCTACAATTAATTGAGATTGCCTTTGAATCAAGTTTTTGACGATTATCTTTAGGAATATGAGCATATGCAACACAACCAAAAACTCGTAGATGATCCACTTTAGGTTTTATACCTGTGAAAGCTTCTTCTGGAGTTCGATTTAGAACAACTTTTGTAGGACTTCTGTTAACTAAGTAAACTGTTGTATTAACTGCTTCGCTCCACAAATGATTCTTGAGGTTCTTACCTCGTAGCATGCTTCGAGCACTCTCCACAATAGACCTGTTCTTTCTCTCGGCTACTCCATTATGCTGTGGTGTATCTGTCGATTGATTCCATGTTCTTTGCAGAATTCCTCGAATTTTGTAGATATAAACTCACCTCCCTTATCTGAACGTAGAATCTTGATTTGCTTTCCTGTCTGCTTCTCAACAAGTGATTTGAACTGAGTAAAGAACTTAAAAGCTTGACTCTTATACATAAGCAAGTATATCCATATTTTCTTGGAAAAATCATCCACAAATACCATGAAGTAGGATGCTCCCCCTATAGACTCAGTCTGCATGGGACCACATAAGTCTGTACGAACAAGCTCCAAGATCTCCTTGGCTCTATATGCTCCATCTTTAGGAAATTGCATACGGTGATGCTTGCCCATAACACATCCTTCAGTACCATATTATTGTCTTTGAGAACCTGTAAGCTTTTATAGTTTAAATGTCCAAACCTTTCATGCCATATCCTGCTCTCCATGCTATCAGAAGCTGCACAAACCTGATGATTCGATGTAGATGCATCAAGTTTATAAAGTTGACCTTCCAAAGATCTAGTGACCACAACTTTGTAACCTTTGTTTTTGTCTTTGATAAGACACTTTTGATCATCAAACTCAACTTTCATGTTCTATTTAGTGATAGCAGAAACTGAAAGTAAATTCTTCTTTAAACCTGGAACATAGAGAACATTCTTAATTTCTCCTATATCCCCTGAAGGTAAATGTACTCTCACTGTACCTCTACCTTGATGTCGTAAGAAGATTGTCTCCAAAGTTGACATGTGAATTTACACCATTGTCATCAAATTGTGTAAACCACTCACGATGTGGTGTCATATGTTGTGTTGCTCCAGAATCAATATACCAACAGTCTTTAGAGTATTCTGATGTTGAAGCTGAGAATAACTCATAGCATCCCACAGCTTCACTTTTGCCTTTGTCTTCAATGAAGTTGCCTGACTACTTCTTCTTGTCCTGGATTGCCTTCTTTTTCCTACACTCAAAAGCAAAATGACCATATTTGCCACAAAAGTTACAATTACCATTTCTCTTTGGATTGGACTTTGTACTGTCTCCTTTTTCCGAATTGTCTTTGCCTTCCTACTTCTGATCCTTTTTGCCTCCTTTCTTCTTGCCTTGATTCGTGGTAAAGAAACCCACCTCCTTGAAATCTTCCCTAGACATCAAGTTTTGTCTTCATAACTCTTCTTGAAGTAGCAAACCATTCAGCTCGTCGAATGTCGGCGATCTCTCCCTCAAACTCAGTGTCATAACAAAGTTCTGATATTTGTCATGGTCAGCTATTCAAAACAATTTGTACAAGAGTATTGTCAAGTACAATTTTCCCCTATAGAAGACAATTGATCTCTTAGATCCTTCACCCTGGTAATAAAATCCGTAATGGATTCTTCTGATTCCATTTTCAAGGTATCATGGTAAGCTATTCAAAACAATTTGTACAAGAGTATTGTCAAGTACAATTTTCCCCTATAGAAGACAATTGATCTCTTAGATCCTTCACCCTGGTAATAAAATCCGTAATGGATTCTTCTGATTCCATTTTCAAGGTATCATGGTAAGCTATTCAAAACAATTTGTACAAGAGTATTGTCAAGTACAATTTTCCCCTATAGAAGACAATTGATCTCTTAGATCCTTCACCCTGGTAATAAAATCCGTAATGGATTCTTCTGATTCCATTTTCAAGGTATGAAGTTTATTATTCAAGAACAAAGCTCGAGACTTACTCACCGTTTCATATGTATTCCTAAGAATATCCCATGCATCCTTAGGACTGACTGCATTCCAGATCAGAGGAATAACCTTATCCTTCACGGATAAGTTGATGATATGATGCGCACATTGCACTTGCTTCTCAAATGCCCTTCTATCTTGATCATTGAGACCGTGAGCCATCACCTCTTGTCCCATGACAATTTCCCAATAATCTTTGTTTTGAAGTATATTCTGAAGTTTGAACTTCCACAAGCTGTGGTTAGATCCATCTAACTTGCTTGACTCCAGTAAAAAACAAATTCATGCAGACTCCCCATCTTTGTCGTACAAAAAGGATAGGATTTTTACTTGGAATATGATTGCATGCAACAATCTATTAATTGTCGCCTTCCCTGGATAGCACCTGTCCAGATACTACCTTCTCTAGCTGCTGCTGCCCTCAGGAAAACCTGTCCTGGACACTGTTTCCTCATGTACTGCCTGTCCAGATATTACCTACTCAGGTACTGCCTTCCCTAGCTGCCGCCGCCCTCAGGAACACCCGTCCTGATCGCTGCTGCCTCAGGTACTGCCTGTCTGGTTGCTGCTGCCACCTTCAGATGAACCTGCACCACATAAAACCTGCACAAGAAAATACCTGTTCTGCTGTCTTGGATGTTGCCTCTCTCAGATTTGCCTGTCTGATACTGCTGCCTTTCCAGAAGCTACATGTGCCAGATGTGACCTCCACCAGAAAAACCTGCACAGGATGGTGCCTCCACCGGATGCAACCTTCACCAAGTAGTGCTTCCACTAGATGCGATCTCCACCAGTAAAACCTGCAGCGCTGATCTTCTCCTTCCTTCCTTAGATCCTGATCTTAACGAGATGGCTCTGATACCATGATAGAATTCACAAATCGGACTAGACTAATCTTATTAGTACTCACGCAAAACATCAATCACAAGCTGAAGAAGAGAGACTGCAAGAAGCTATGCTTCATAAACTGGAAACTGAGATAACAATGGAGGTGGGCGCCCATCTGCTCTTACTGCCCACAATCAAAAGCAAGACCTATCCTTCTACAATAGCAATTGGAATGCTAATTATGCAGTCTTAACAATAGAATCTATGCTATCTTAGTTAAAATAGATTTCTGTACTATTCTAGCAAAATTGGTACTAACTTAGGTACCTATACTAGAAATAGAAATAGGCCTTCTAGCACGTAAGCTGGCCTCTACAATCAATTAATTAACCATTAATTCCTAACACTGACAACTTATATCACATGTGGACACATGGTGCACATAGATGTCCCTTTCCCATGATATCTGGCGTAGACTCTCTCTCCTCGAAAAGACAGTCCTCAGTGTCAGTATAATAGAAATGCCTGAGAGGCAAAAAGAAAATATAGCTGCCAGAATAAAGATGCTGATGCTGAAAAATAAGAACTCTGATGCTGGAAAAAGCAAAATACTGTGAGAAGTCACAAAATTGTATATGCTAGATAACTACTTACGAGTCAAGAATAAAAAAAATGAAATCGTTAAATCTGCATGCTCAATCAGAGGTCATTAGTAGATTTGGTTTGTTGACCTTGGTGATTTGTATGACCCAATATACTTTTGGAGTTCTCCAAATTATTGTGAATGTGCAGTGTTTGCATTGTTCTTGTTTGCTTAATTCGTTCAATGCTTGAAAGCTAACTGTACCAATTATGTGTGGTATGTTAACTACCATCTATGCATATAAGTACTCTTTTAAAAGTTGTGTATGCTGAGTATGAATTCATGTTTGAGTAAGTCTTATTAAGAGTAAAATAATGGGGACGATATAGGAAAAAGGAAAGAATTGTTTTGTAGTTACACCCTTAATGTTTTAAGCACGATAAATGCTGGAGAAGTTTGCATATTTTCTGAAAAATGGACATGCTTTTTCCAGATAAATAAGTTAGTGGAAGGATTTTTGACGAGCAGTTTGGACCATCTGTTGTTAGCTCTACAAACTGCAGCAGCGAAGCCTAAGTTTGCGCTCCAAGAAACAACTGAAAACTCAACCAGTGAACTCTCTGCACCACATTCACCAAAAGAGTTGATGGAGAATCTTGAAAAGGTTCGATAACTTTAAATCCTATCATTTATCTTGCCTCATGGTTTGAAAGCTTGCTTGCTTGTGGGAGCCAATGGGATCTACATGCAGTGGTATGATATTAGACTTTAATATAAAAGTTAGGCTTTCAAGCGTGTCGTTTAGAATGCCAAAAATCTTTACTGCTGCTGTGTGCAATCAGGTACAAGTTCTCAGTAGTGCAATATGCAAGGATTTATTTATTTTATCACTTCATGTGAGAGACTGTTAGGTACAGTGTTGATAAGATCCAGATCTTTATTAAGTTGTTGTAAAATTCAACTGCTTCTAAATGTCTTCCATGGAGAATCAAGTTCTAGATAATGAATTTTGGTTTGCCGCTACTATTGCTTAGCATTTGAAATGTGCAAATTTGGGAACCAGCTGGAGAATTGGAAAGTTATTTGTTTTTGAATATTTTTATAAAATTTTTCTTAATTGGAGAAATATATGGAGTTTGAAAAATTGTGAAGACAAATCACCATTGGAAAACTAGCTTTTTCAATCAATCTTGCATTGAAGGATAGAGTTTTGAATTTCTTCCAGACTTGTCTGAAGGAAGCGTATGTTTCATGCTTGTGTCCTTACTGTGGATCCTTTTACACTCATTTCTTTCTTGTTAATATATAACTTATTTTCCTATTCAAAAGGCACTCTGATACTCTATCTGTGTTGTAACGTATCATAGTCCTCTCTAGGTATTTGTACCTACATTTCTTTGTAGGTTTTTCCAGATGTTGATGTGAATGGGCAACATTTTAAAGCTTTGCAGTTCTAACTGGATGTGGGCATTCTTGTTTCCCTTAAACTTGAATTTTTCTTGGTGTGAAAACCAACCCAAGGTTGTGTCAAAGTATATTTTTCTTCTTTAACTTTGGGCTTTAAATATCTGGTGTCCAAAACCTGGAATAATTTGGGTGGAGCACTGGTGTATAGACTGGTATACAGTGGATTGCATTTATCGTTTACTATAATGGAAACACTGACCTTGTAGTCAAGGGTGCACGATTGTGGATGTTTACTGCATGTTTACTGCAAAAGTGCATTTATTAAGCTAAATGTTTGTGCTTTTCATCTTAATGCCATCCAATCCTATGCTTTTAGTGCTGTTAATGTACCAGTTTTGACGTTGTCATTGTCCAATATAGCTGATTATTAGGTTGCCTATATGAAAATTTAAGCAGGATTTCATAAAGGATTTTGCGCAAGTAGCGTCGACATTTCGCACAATTTTTCCTATGGGAGAAAAGCGCCTTACAGAAGCCACCAAGGAGCTTTTCAACAAGTGGGTGGTATATCTTATTGAAAATTCCTGTTACTTATTTATGCTTAAGACAAGAAAGATAAAGTTTCTCTAACCAGAGTTTGAAAAGAAGACAAGTAGGGCCTGTTACGTCCACTTGAAATTTCAAGCAAAATTTCTTACTTCTCAAGGATTAAAGTGGAAAGTCAATAGAGTTCTTCTAGTGATCAAAACCATGGAGTGTCTTGTAGTTCACGCCTTTGTCCCTTTGATAAGAGGGAGAGATCAACTCTTCATTTCAACTGGAAAGGATGGAAGCAAATTAGTCTAGTCATTATCTGCTGGCAATATACTGTCTCATGTGAGTAGAGGAATCTACATTCTGATGTAGTTAGAAGAGTGCAATTGTAACTTGTATGAAGAAAAATGCTTCAAGCCAGGTGAATTTTGCATGGATGTAGCGGGACTCTCTCTTTATATTCTTTGATGTCACTATAAAATGCATCATAAGTTTTATACGTGCATGAGCATCATTGAATATGTGATGGATTTTTTTTCAACGAGACATTTCATACATTCTGCTCGTTCCTTCGTGCCCATTAGAGAATTTATTCGCATATAGTTAGCTTTCTAGTTGTCTCAAAGAAGGATGACATGCTTTTGCCATAATTTATCATCTTACTTTTTGACAGGTACTTTACCAGTGTTCAAGAATCTTTGCAACCAGAAGCTGGGCTTCCCTCTGCAGCTGAGCTTGTTGCCTCACTGAGTTAGTATCAGACAATAGAGTTCTCTTCAATAGCACCTTCTTACAAATTTTTTTCCGTATGTTTCTTATTGTATTCCTGTATTCCTTAAACTGTTTTTGCAACAAAGAAATTTTGGGATTTGAGAACACATGTAGTAAATTGGGAAGCTCACTAGAGGTTGAGGTTAGTGTTTTAATCCTTTGTTGTTGAAGCTATAATCAGCCTCTCTACAAAGTTTTACAAACCCTTAGTGATGTTTTCTTTACCTCACAGTTTGTGTAGAAATTGCTCTGAGGAGGAGATACTCTAAGTAACTCAATTTTCACCCCTTTGTTAATAAAATTGTGTTTTATTCTTCAGAGATACTGTCAGCAGATGTGAAACAAATGCATGCAGTTTTACCCGAAGCAGGTCTACCTGAATGTGCAGCCAAGGTGCGTAAATCCAACTCTGATACTTCTTATTATGCCTTCAGCCTAAACATCTAGCCTTGTAGTTTACATTCTTTTTTTTTCGTGTAATGTAGATGGTGGATGGGAGTAAGTCAAAGGAATTCCTATATTACTGATTATTACAAAGGAGCTATTATAATGAACTCCACCAGAGTCATGAACAAGTTTTGTTAGTTTGCTAACCGATTTCAAGCAGGCATGTTTTAAGTTCTAACGGTGGTGTTTCTTGTTGCCACAGGCTGTGAAATCTGCAGTTAAACAACATGTTGCACGTATCTTTAGTGGCCTCGCTTCTCGGATCACAGGTAGGAAGTCCGATGAGTGCTAGTTATTAAGATAAGCGAGATAGTTTGTGGGCACCGTACACGCTGTAGAAAGTACATCGAAGGGTTCAGTTGAAAGAAAAGTGTTAACTAGAAAAGTCCAATTTTCAGTTGAGAGGGCTGAGCTCAGAGAAAACTGCACAAGCTAGAGAGGGAGCTAGAAGTTACTCAAGGGGCCTTCTTCAAGAAGGGTCAACACAAAGACTTTGCGAGTGACATCAATGGATGTGATGGAGTGGAGAGAGAAACTAGCAGCAGAAGCTTTTGTATCGATTTTTAACTTTTCCCAAAAATTTCCTAGGGTATCATGATCCGTTTTCAATTACTTTTGTTGCAAACATTCAATACAGTGATGCCAAGAAGAGTGCTATGTAGTTGTTTTGGAGTTCTATGCACTCATCGAGAGGTTCTGAGCTTTCAACATATGCTACCTGGGTAGCCAGCTGGGTTTGAGTGATACCTTTATTCTGGTTTCTTGAACGCTCTATTTTCGTCCTTTTAATTGATTGCATGTCAAGTTTCTAAGTCCTTTTTTGGTTAATCTTGTCATTTTGGGGTGATTTTTAATATTTTTGTTATTTATTCCATTTTACATTTGTCTTGCTCTGCAGTGCATACTATGCTGCTAAAAGTTTGTTATAGTTGGTGGTTGGAGCAAGCCATGCCAGATGGGGGTAGGAAGTTGTGAAGTGGCCTATATGACCTATGGATACAATGTTTGACTGCTAGTCCTTTAAGGCCCATTATCACATTTGTGAATCTTCTAACTAGCTTAATGCTTGAATATCTCATAAATTTCAGTTCTTGAACTCTAACATCAACTGTTGCATCATATCAGAGATATTTTGTCTCCTTTGTCATTCTTATATAGTTTTTCCCCATGGGAAAATCGTATGTGATTATGTAATTCGTGCTCATATGACTATGGTGATTCATCGTCATTAATCAACAAGTATCGTGGGGTAGGGCTATAAATTCGTGGCTGCTTGAATCATCTACATAGTTGTGAGACATTCTGGATAGTAAGTGTTGTCCTATGTTACATTCCATTTTTCAATAAAGTTTGCTGGTACTTTGTTCTACATAATCTGTCATTCACTCATTTCTGCACAGTGCATACAACAATGTTGCATGCATACACACACATCTTCCCACATGGTATCAGAGCATCTTTTGTTCTTTTGGGCCTGTGCCATCATGAGCACAATCATATATATTGATATCGATGAAGCATAAAAGACCATAAGTAATAATCAAATAGCAATTTCCCAAAAAGATGGCCAACGACATCACATACAATCAATGGCCAAAGCTCAAGCAATACCAGTATCCACGGCTGAAGAATGAATGCAGAGGTGATATGGTTAAAAGTGGCCTTATAGAGATTGAAAACTATGCCCTCCTCTAGATTACCACTTCAGCTGATTAACTAGTAATAGTTGGGCCTGTAGCCAACATAAAATGAAAGTGAATAAAAAGGGCCATTAGGCCCTGTACATGAATGAAAAAGAGCACGCAGCCAACATATGGGCTTCCATATGTACAGGATGTCCATAACAAAGGGTACCAATATGAACATGATGTCTACAACAACAGCTAGGGACAAGTGAGATATTTTCTATGCATACATCCATTCTGTTTTAGATACCAGTAGTACTTAGGGAAGATGCAGATAATTTTGAGGACGAAAGAATATTGGTCAATCATAGCTGGTGGTGAAATCAAGCCAATGTCATGAGAAAGATGCAAGAGATTATGTCAATGTATCAAAAGGGCACATGTCTAAATGTACCTGTGAGCATACAATGACCTCATTGCCAATGCTAAACCTATTCAGCGGATGCCCAATTTAATATGAAAATGAAGCCTGTAGCATAAGCAAGATAATTAACAAGTCTATATAACAACAAAGAAGACTTTGTTATGTCAATATAACAATACATCCTCAACTACGACCAAATGGGCCTCCCATTTCCTTTTAATATACATATTCTTTATGAATGTTACCTTATATTGATGTGGCTTAATCACTTGACAACAAAGAGAATGTGCTGTTTGTATACCATGTTTTGTTCATGGCATCTTGCATGTTAGCAAATTCCAAGTCTTGTCGACCCTTGGCTATTTTCTGCCCAGAATGTCATATCTTTTATATAAAATCTTATATGAATATTGTTCATTTGACAAATACCTTAACACCGCTCTTAATCATACCATCCTCTGTAAACGATGGGTAGTATGTCTGATATATGTCTCTTTCGGGGAGTTACACAAGAAGCTGCCTTCAATAGGTCAATAATCTTCTCTACGAAGGGCTATACCTTTAGCAACAATTTTGTACTTTTGGTTCCAACTGCTCCCTTGTAGAAGATGATTGACTAAATTACCTTTAATAATTCAATTGATTGTTGTGTGATCTTCACTTTTTTAACACCAGATGTAGATTATGTGCATCAGCTTTGTGCATGTTGCTTTGAGATTTTGGAAATCTAGTTGGGTGAAAAAGTCCTTAGGTACCAATGAGTCACTTCCCACTCCTACTTAATTTCAAATTCTTTTTAATATCTGTCTTACTATATTTCTATCTCAGGGGCAATTGAATCTCTTCATTGGCCTACAAAGGGGCAATCAAGTGATGTCCAAAAGCCACTGCAGCTAGCCCTTGAGAATATACAGCACATTATTATGCAAGGAAGTCTTGATGTTCTAAGGGTACGTCCCTCATATCAAATTCCATTGTCTTGTCTAAGAAGCAATAGAGAGCTAAAAGTGGAGGCTTTTTGTTTTCATTTGGGTGTAAGTGTTTCTTATTGAAAGCTCTTATTAAAAAATTCATTTTTGTACTAGCTTTGAACATTTCACTTTCCTCTTCTGAAGCATGTCATGCCAATAAATTCTATTATGGATTTGAAGCTGCAGTGAAGCCTTTTTTGAGAATCACA
Organism: Diphasiastrum complanatum; assembly: GCA_029204225.1. Classification (NCBI taxonomy): domain Eukaryota; kingdom Viridiplantae; phylum Streptophyta; class Lycopodiopsida; order Lycopodiales; family Lycopodiaceae; genus Diphasiastrum; species Diphasiastrum complanatum. The sequence continues at coordinate 31,399,988 of CM055101.1, forward strand.
ATTGCTAGTATTATCTGTACATCTATGTGCATATTAAACCTTTAGTGATAAAAAATGTTTCTGAAGAATAGCATGTGTTTGGTTGGCTTTCTAAGCATTACCTCTGGTTTGACAATCAGCAAAAGTAGCTCTCAGATTATTTAGATGTATATTTCATTTGACAGGTTCTTGTGTTTTCTTTTCTTTCGTAGAGAGTTTTTCATATATTTGTTGATTTGAAGTTTTCTTTTAACTCCAGTTTTTTTTGTGTCTGACAAAGACCAAATTTGCAGACGTTCTTCTAGAATACCTTTCAGTTTGCGACATGGTCACTGAAGATTCAAATCGAGCAATATTTTCCAAAAACAAGAGTGGCTAACTTTGTTGTTTGGAAAAACAAGAGTGGCTAACTTTGTTGTGTTTTTTAGGGTTTTAGGAGATCAGGATGTAACAATGTGTTAAAATGATAAACATCACTGATATGGCTACATAGGGATACATATGGGAGATTGGTGATAGGGTGATTGATGCCCTAAATCTGCGCAAATCCTAATCACCAATAACTTACTGGTAACCTAAAATCACGCAAATTTTTAACAATCCTATCTACTGTGCACAAATTTTCATCAACCTAGTGACATTTGGGCGCTGGGTTTCCAACTTGGTTTTATAAAAAATCTTAATCTAGTCTCAAAACGATTTGAATTGATTCGAGCTGTGATTCCTTTTGGATTTGCCTTACAAAATTCAAAGTTGCCTCAAAATGACATGTTGAATTTATAAAATTATGAAAAGACCACAACATTGCTGAATTGTTAAAGTAGAAAGTTTGATAGTTATGTTTTTGCCGTTCCCCCCTTTTCCTCCATCTCCTACTGGTGGTCCCCTTTGTACCTTCCCATCATGCTCCTAGCGCTTTCTAGGCTCCATTCTACCTTCCATCCATCCTGTTTTTTTTGTTCATTCTGCCTCTCTATCCAAACATGTTGCTTGATTGTTAACCATAGCGGCAGTTTTTTGGGGAACTAGGGCTTGTGAGTTGTAAAGCTTCAATCTAACCAATTTCATATCTAAGATTGCGTGCTTGGATCAACCACTCTTTAGATTTACTCCCCCTGTATTTGTTAATTCTAGCAATCCTGTTGGGGTTTGTTTGTTGGATAAAATACTGGATATGATGCATTTTTAAACGCGCTTAATAAAATGTGTAATTGCTTAATTGCTCTCATGCCTAGCTTTGATTTCTAGCTTCCCTGCTGGCTTCCACTCACTCAAACTGCAACCTGTTACCCTTTGTAAGAACATCTTGCGTTCTTGTGGCCCTCTTGCAGGTTCAATGTCCCACTAACTCTCCATGCAAGTTATTTCCATTGCTCGTCCATAATTTTGAGGTTTTTAGACCTCCCAGCCTCCTTGATCATTCTTAGTGTAACAGATTCACAAATTCATCATGTGAGTTTTGCCAGAACTTCAAAGGAGACTTGGGAAAGATTAACTTCAAAGGAGTCTGCGCCTGTGGTTATTTGGGCCAAGGCTAGGGTTAGTCGGCAGTCGATGACCGGCGTGGCAATCATTCCACTATTTGGTATGATGGTACCCAAGGGTTGTAACCGGTAGATTCCCACGAGTACTATTTAATAGTTTGGGTACGTATGGGTCCAAGGTGGCCTAGCCAGCCATGCATGAACACCACATGCCTTGGACCTGGAATAGCAGGGCAGGTCTAACAGGAGTTACCTATGGATGAGAGGAGATTCATTCAAATTACAGCTTTCAGTGATTTGATGAGCTTATGCCATGGGAGTGTAACAATAAGTAGCAATATTTTTTTCTTTGAAAGGTGTTTATTGAATGCAAATAACAACGAAGGAAGAGAGTGTGGCATATCATGTGAACAATGTGAGAGTGATCATGGATGGTGCAACAATAAGTGAACAGGAGAGTCTACGTGTCCTGCTTGCAAGCTACCCAAATTCTTATAATCATTGCAGCATTATTGCAAGTCAAGCCAAAGTAATTGTTGCAACTGGATTCAGAACATTGATTCAAGAAGAAAACCAAAGGACAACATGTGCAATTCATGATTCTAAAAGCTTTGTATCTGCATTTCTCATCAAAGCTCAACTTAAAAAGTGGAATAGCGGTCAAGATTTTTAAGGAAAAGCTAGTTGTAGTGGAAAAAAGCAACCTATTGAGAATGCTTCTACTACTTCTTTAGGATGACTCACAATAAGGTAGAATTATAGAGAGAGAAGTTGGAAGAGATGTTAAAAATTGATACGTAGCTATATACATGTGAAGAGACGAGCAAAAAGTTTTTTTCTGTCTTAATGGCGACGCACGTTAGAATGCGTCAAGAAGAGTAGGTAGAGAGACACGACAATGGGATTGCATTCGTTTTCACATTGACGACGACTTTCTTTAGTTAGTACAGTATATCATCTTTTGTTTGTTAGTCCACATTGAGAGCAATGTTACATACAATATATAAGGGCATATTATGGACACATAATGCACTTATTTTCTTTTGGGACTCATCATTGTTTTAAGGGTCCTTTTTATTTTTTAATGCACAGGGTTCAAGGCCCTTTGAGAAGGGTTATAAATTGGACTTGACCTAACTTGTTCGCCACGCCACTGCTAGGTAGTATAGATAGGCATACTTTCATTCATTCCATAGCTCATGATTTGGATCATTTCGGAGTTCTTTGTAGCTTAGCTCAGCCCGAAGGTCATGATATCACAAGCATGTCGACTTTTGAGCTTATGGATAGCTTCTGTGATTAATGATAAATGATCCTGCATGGTCGAGTCATGTTTGCATGTTTGGTGCATGTATGCGTAGTAAAAAGCTAATGTGCATAATTATCCAAGTATAGAGATGTCTCAATATGGCTGGAGGAGCTCATGAAAGAAATTCACGACAAAAGTCACATAGAGAAGCTCCTGGACATCCACCTAATGTGAACTACTTAAGGTTTTATTCGCATAATCACAGATTTTGGTATTAATAAACTATAAATTGACAATAAATGACGTAATCCAGCAATCTCCTACAAATAATGATAAAGAATATCACATATCATCAATGTCTAAATTCCTACAAGCAATAAGGCAAGAGTTTTCCCATGAAGAAGAGCCTTTGCAACGGGCTGACCAAGAAACTGAACTTGATTCTGAAGCTGGTTAAACTACAATTTGACCTTTAAAATAGTTGCTAACAAAAATGGAAAGAGCTTTGGATCAGTAGGAAAAACAACATGGTGAGGAGCATCATGCAGCATGCAGCAGGCTCAGATGAAAGACATCATGGGCACATGTATCGGGGGGAAACTGAAGTTGATATTAGTAAAGCTCAAGCATTGCAGGATCTGATAAGGGCCATAGTATCGTGGTGCAAGTTTTTTAGTAGAGGCCTTGCCTTGGCAAAGGATAGGACCGGTGGTAAGTGAGTGCTATAGAGTCTGACTTACATCAGACTTAACCAATTGAAAGCTTCGTCAGGAGCTCTGGAAGCCAACCTGGCGCCATGCCAGACTCATATGGCAAGGGGGACTCCAAATATAAGGTGTATCTTTCTCGAGAAGGTCATGGAGAAGGGTTGAAATAGTAGCAAAATGAGTGGAAATGTAACTGCTAATAAATGAATGTGTATTGCCAGTATCCACCAAAGCAATATACTCTCGCCCCAAAATGCGAACACGTAACCGAATAGAACGAGGACCAGGACGCCCACCAGCCCAAGTAGCATAAGCAAGCTATGCATGGCAAGCGACGGAAGCAGGATCATCAGGAAGCGGGTCAGCCGGCTCATCAACAGAATGTGGGTCAGGAGTATCAAGAATATGGATATAAACATCAAAATCATCAGGAGTAAGAGCCTCATGGTAAAAAACAGCGGTAGGAGGATTAGGAGGAACGGTAGTAGAAGAAGCCAAAGTACGAGAAGCAGTGGAATGAGAGCAAGAAAAACGAGAAAAAGTGGATAACTCAGGATACTTATGCTGCAAGGTAGTAGCCAAGGAGATAGCATCTGAGAGAGTAAGAGGCCGAAAAGATGAGACATCATCTCGTAAGGTGTCTCTAAGACCGGCAATAAAATGTGAAATAAGCTCTGTAGGATGAAGATCAGTAAAAAGGTAGCAAAGCTCAGTAAACTGATCAATAGAAGCAGTCAAATCACTAGTATGGCGAAGGCTACGAAACAGATCACGTTGGCGAACCAACCATTGTGGGTCAATCATAGCCATATGAAGATCATGCCGAAAAGTAGGCCATATATGTAATGTAGGCTCAAAGCGATAGACACACCACCAAGTCTGAGCTCGACCATCTAAATGTAACGCAGCCAACTGCACTTTCTGGGTTTCAGTCTTGGGATACATAAGAAAATAGGTCTCTAACTTAGAGAACCAATTTTCCAGGATATTCCCATCAGATGAACCTGAATAAGTAGTAAGCTGGATGCGATCACGAAAATCACGAGCAAAATGAGGCTCAGGATTACCTGAAAAAGTAGAAGGAAATCTTGGTGGTTGGAGGGAATTCAGGTGGTGGTACAGAAGACTTGAAAGGAGACTTGTAAGAACTAGCACTATATGAAGGGAGACCAAACGTACTACCAAAAGCACCTCCTGAAGATGGAGATGGAGCAGGAGCAGGTGTACTCAAAATAGGAAATAAAGGTGCTTTACCAGGACGATGAAGAATGTTTGGGGGGGTGGTATCCCCTCGTGGTAGGATAGTCTCAAGGCTAGAAAGAATACGATCAATACAACTCTCAAGATGATCCATGCGGGAATCAATATGTGTAAAACGATCATCTAAAGAGCTCTGCGGAGGGGTGCTGAAGTAAGGTGCCGAACAGCCTCCAATAGCCGAAACGGACAACAAGTCGGTGAAGAGAACCGTTGAAAATGAGATGGTAGTAGGGCGCTGGAAAACCTCCAGTCAATATAAAAAATGGACAGCAAATCGGTGACAAAAAGTGTCGAAAATGATGAGGTAGTAGGGTGTTGGGCAATAGCTACCAAATCTTCAAAAACAATGAAAATCTGCCGAAAAAATCGACGAAAGTGATGGGTTACCGCTCAAAATGAGATGGTAGTAGGGTGCTGGACAGCCTCCAATCAATATAAAAAATGGACAGCAAATCGGGGACGAAAAGTGTCGAAAATGATGAGGTAGTAGGGCACTGGGCAATAGCTACCAAATCTGCAAAAACAATGAAAATCTGCCGAAATAATCGACGGAAGTGATGGGTTAGCAGGGCGCTGGACAGCCTCCACCAAAACTGCAAAAAATGATGAAGAAATTGTCGAAAGTGATGGGCAATAGGGCGCTGGACAGCCACCACCAATCTGCAAAAATGACGGAGAAAAATCGATGAAAGTGATGGGTGGTAGGGCGCTGGACAGCCTCCTCCAGTCTGCAGGTAAGTGCTCTGATACCAAGTTACAAGCTAAGATTCACTAGCTATGCTAGAAAGCAGGCGCGGTGAATGTAATGAGCCAAGTCCATAACTACTAGTAAATACACCCAATCTCCATTCTCAAATTCCCGATAGGTACGGTTCTCACGAGCATAACTCTCTGCCCTAGCTACAACCCTGGACAAGTTATCTCGTGCCAACTCTAGCTTCTGCTGCATCTGAGCCAAAAACTCTGCAGCACTAGGTACCCTATGCGGAATTCCTATGATTGCAGGACTCAGTGGCCTGAAACCATAATTGAGCTCAAATGGACTCAATCCAGTGGACGCATGTCTTTTATCATTGTACGCAAACTCCAATAGTGGTAAATGCTTTACCCAGTCTGTTTGCGCACTACTAACATATGCCCTAAGCATATCTTCCAAGATCTGATTCACTCGCTCCGTCTGACCATCCGTCTGCGGATGCTCAGAGCTACTCATCCGCAACTGTGTTCCCAACTTGGCGAACACCTCAATCCAGAAGTTTCCCGTAAATTTGGGATCCCTGTCAGAAACAATGAACTTCGAAAGACCATGTAACCTAACAATATTCTGAATAAACAACTCAGCCACTTGCGGAGCTGTGACCTTCTTGGTTGTTGCGATGAAATGAACCATCTTGGAAAACCTGTCTACCACTACCATAACGGAATTGAATGCATTTTGGGTCTTGGGTAGCCCAACAATAAAATCCATAGAGATGCTTTCCCACCTTCCTGTAGGTATCTCAAGTGGATGTAGTAAGCCCGGAGGACTTACTCTCTCGGCCTTGTTCACTTGACAAGCTGTGCAATGCTGGACGTATTCTCTTACATCCCGCTGCAATCGTGGCCAGAAATAATGCCTTCTCAAAAGCTCACTGGTCTTATCAATACCAGGGTGCCTTGCGCAGGGACTATCATGGCATTCATGAAGTATCTTACAACGAAGATCCTTCACGTCTGGCACGAAAACTCTTCCATTTCTCAATAACATACCATCCTTCACGGTGTATGTTAAATATGTACTGGTGTGTGCCTCTACGGAAGTGACAGCCTCGACTGACTCTTCCGTTTGGTCGACTAACTTGCGCGCATTAGGCCACACACGCTGACAATGCGGGTCGTTTTCTTGAGCTTCCTTAATCTCCTCCATGAGACCACTGTCAACCACAGTAAAGCTCATCTGATGTAGTATACGTGATAGTGCATCAGCGACCACATTTTTCTTCCCTCTTCGGAAGCGACTTTCCAAATGAAATTCCTGCATCAGCTTGGCCCATGAAGCTTGGCGGCCCTTCAAATGGCTGAGTGCAAAAATACTTTAAAGTATGATGATCTGTGTACACATAAAACTCTGCGCCATATAAATAATGCCTCCACACCTTGAGCGCATGTATAATCGCATACAGCTCTTGCTCGGGTGTAGGATATCTCTGTTGAGCTGGTGTCAACTTTTTACTCTCAAAGGCTACTGGTCTACCCTCTTGGCTCAACACTGCACCTACGACAATGCCACTTTGCCCGAGAGACTCTTTCATCCCAAACTTCTGTTCCCTTACCATTAGGCATCTCAACAGTATACCGGTAATTAGATGGAACAGTAGCTAAGCGAAACTTGCTCACCACGCGAGAATCGATAATATTATGCGAGGAACCGGTGTCAAACAAGACGAGCACGTCAGGACCTTCCAGCTTTCCCCTCATGCATATCAGTTCACTATCTGGAAACTGATAAGCTTCTTGGTGGACAGATATCAAACTGGTGCCTCTGGAACAAGCTTCCGCACCGAAATAGTCATGACACGACAAGTGTCCTCATCATCACTTACCAACAAGTCATCCAAAATTTCCTCATCCTTGCCCTCATCTTGACGTTGCATAGTATGGAGCTTCTTGCCCATACGTCGAGGACAATCTTTGAAAAGCTGCTTGCCAAGACAGAAAAAGCATAATCCATCTTTCTTGGAAGCGCACCGCATCTTCCAAGGCTTGTGGCTGATTTCGACGGACTTCTAGTTGATATTCTTTGGGCAAGCCCAAAATGAAATGCAATTTCAGTAGGACTCCGTCTATTCGGTTAAGAAACCGCGAAGCCACCTCTTGGAAGTCTTGAAGATAGATGTCCAATGGCTTCGTACCCATCTGCACTGTGGCAAACTGACGATAACATTCAAAATCGTTCAAGAGCATGAATGCGGCCTTAAAGGCTACTTGAAAGTCATCCCAAGTTGTTGGAACTGTAGCCTGCTCTTTAAGATCCTGCCACCAAGAATACGCTTGATCGCGTAGAAACATAATGATCTGGCAGATCGTGCATGGAGAAGTGAGAACTCCATCGATCTAGCCATGCCAAAATAACATCTTGTTGCCTGTCCTTTTTCTCCCCTGTGAAAACATTGGGTTCAGGAGGGCTTGTCGAGATTATGCCTTGGCTTTCATCTCTGCCTTAGCCCGTTCATGATTTGACTGCATGTCAATAATTTGTTGTTGTAACAAATTAATGGCACTCACCATTTTGTCCATGTCTGCCATTGCAGGGCCTGGAGCTTGGGTTGCCTCCATAGGAGAGTCCATGGAAAAAGGAGAGTGTTGCAAGAAACTCGAGGAAAAACCACAAACAACGGTGTAAAAACCGCCAAAAACAAGAGTGTGGCGCTCAAGAAACTTGAAAAATACACAAGTTTAAGCTTAAGGAGCTTCGACTTGCAACTTGGAAAAGTGGAGTGAAGGAATGTCAATGTATGTTCCTTTACCACCTCCTCCAAGCACCTCAAACCCATTCCATGCCAAAAGGACAAGTGGGGCTCAAGAAAGGGCCCATTTGTCCTTTCTAGAACCTTTGACCATGGCTGCCACATGGCATAAGGAACTCAAAGGTTTACCCAATTAAGTTTTAGCCCCACTCCCCTCCTCTCCCACCTAGGTACCACATCCCTCTCCAAGAGATGTGCACTCTCTCTTGGAGCTTACAGGTATAGAGGAAGAGAGGAGACGGTATGGCCTTTTTTGAGGATAGGGTACCAGAGGAACATGATCTTAGGAAAAGTTCTTTAACAACTTAGAATAAACATTCTTTTATTTCCAACTTAGAGTTTTTGCAATTCAACTTAAGGTTTGAATTTTCTTGGCTTAGAGTTTCTTATTTAAAAGAAGTTTAAGCTTAGAAAAAAGCAATGATTTTTTTGTTTTTAAAAAGCAGATATGGGAGAGGCATGGAGGCGCTCCCCCATCACATCAGATACTAAAAGTACGGGGGAGGTAATAATACCCCCTCCCCACTTCCATTGATATAAGCTAGTCATCATTGGGTTATGGGGGGAAGTTACCCCGCCCACACACACACACACCAAAGAGGCTGGCGCACGCTAGCCCGCAAACAGAATATATATATTTTATTATAAAATGTACATTCCAAAGAGAATTGAAATAACAAAGGTGGGTTGGGGGGGGGGGGGGGGGTGTAAATAAAAACTCTAAGTTAAGTAAATAATCCTTTGAAACTAAATTCTCACCGTTATGGTACATAACAGACCGGAATCGAGTTCTCTTAGTTGCATTAGTGTTGTAGCATGTTGGCGCTCATGGTGATGTAATTTCCTTTGCTGGCCGTTTTCTGGAAACCCTAATTCGAGAAACCCCAATTTCCAGTTATTGGGAGAACTCATCTTTTTCACTCTTTTTAGCGACAAAAGTTGAAATTGAGATTTATCTAGATTCTAATACTGACATGCTACATTCAGATTTATATGGCTAGCTAACTCTTGGTGGCAAACAAATCAATGAGAGATGATTTATCTTTTGATTATTGTAGCTATGTAGACGATGTTTATCTTTTGATTATTGTAACTTTGTACACGATCTTATTTTTTCTATGGATCGATTCTCAAGATGTTTCAGATGACGTACTTGATCAGGCTATATGTCATGAGCCAAGGATCTTCCAGACAGGAAAACTTTGTTTTATGTGGATGGGACTCAGATAGAGGTCATTCCGACTCATTGGTCATATGACAGGAGGGTAGATTCTTGTACATGCTCTCGATGTTGTAGAGGTTCCAATGTTCATAGAACTTCTGGCCACTATACCAGATGTTCTAGTTGTGGCATGGAATACATGTATAGATGAGGATGAGGACCATCTTGATTGTCCTGTTGGTTCTATTTCTCAAGATTGGTTTTTAGATCTGAAAGTATGTGCTAGACCTCTTGCTCTGTATGCAGCTATATCTAGTTCATTATGCTACTTTTTATGATCACAGTATTATCACATATGCTCTAGATTGCTATGACGCTTTATGTGGTGCTGCTGTGATTGTGGAGCTAGATCTCGTCGATTCTGTATGTCACCCCTGGTCTAGATATCTCTATGGCATGCATTGGAGCCAATTCTTCTGGATGGTCGACATTCATGGACCTTTTCAATTTCTTGGCATTGCTACACACCCGCATATCCACACATTGATCTCATTGCCATTTGGTATTCCTGGTGTATCCAACTAGCTTGGAATGCATTTATGACCTATTCTTTTGATCATACTAGACATTTTTTGTCCTTGCCGATTTCTTGGGGCATGTATACATGTTTTGCTCCATTACTATCTATCGATATGAGGCATGCCTGGTTGCTACGACTTGCATGGCCACTTCATATAGTTTGGCATGATTACCTTCATTTGGTGCGGCAACGGTATGCTAATCTTACCATTGTTCTCTTATGCCAGGATGTTTAGTTGCCACTATACTCCCAAAAATTCCTATTGGTCTTTTGGTTGCAGATATATTTGCTGATTTGCTTAGACCTCATGAGGGTTCACATATGCCGTTTCTTGATGCTCTGCCCTAGGTTACTACTACTATTTCTTGTTCTTTGAGTGCTTCGAGTTCCCTGTTACAGGCTACAGCTTACATTTGAGCACTGTGCATATGCTTTTCAAGTTCCTGTTGATGGTTGGTTCCTCATTGCATGACAGTCAGATTGTTGTTGCTCCATTTCAGATTGTCGCACACGTATGAGATGCTATACATGACGAGTCATATTGTGTGAGCTTTTGGAGTCACTATTACACATTGCATTCACATATGCTGTCGTTGACATTCCAGGTTCCATTGGTTCAGGTGCTTCCATTATTTACCTTGCTTCAGTTTTTGTTTACATTCAAGATGCCTTTGTTGATTCCATAGTAGTTCCACATTTATTGGTATTTGATGGACATGTACTTTTCTTTCCTTTTCTATTTCATCTTGATGTTATTCTTGAGAATATGCCCTCAGTGGATATAATCGAGGGATGAGCTTGTCCATTTCACACACTCTGCTGAGGCTCTTCCCAATGAGTTTTTTGATTTTCATTCATGAATTATCCATGGGACTTCATGGTTGCCACACATTGTCAAGGTTGCAATTTTTCCACATATGCATGGATTCTTCTTTGGTGCTAGTATCTTGATGATACTGATGGATATTCTTGGTCCCTTTACTTACCTTGAAACCTTACTCTGGTTGATGTACCGATTTTTGTTCTAGTTTTTTGTGGTGTGCTCCTTATGCTTCATGTTCACCCATATTGTGAGGGTGGGATTACAGGGTGATGCTGATACGACGTTTGATGCTAATGTCTAGGACTTTGTTCATCTTTCATCTCCTACAAATTTGCATATGTCAAATGGTTGCATGTTTCTTGATGGTCAGATATAGATTGTATTTGAGCCGTCTTCAGATTACATCCCATAAGTTTGACATATGCTGCATGGTTCTACAATTTTTTATGATCAGGCTGTGTCCTCTCTAGCTCTAGTATGTACATCCTTGATTGGGACATGTGCTAGTCCTATTTGTGCTTCTACAGCTCATCAGTACTTGTGCATCCATTGTCAGAGGATGTCTTTTAGATTGTAGTTGTTGCTTATCTTGATGAGGTTCTTCTAGATGAGTGTTCATGTATTTTTCGGTATGTTTCTACTTTCATATTTGGGTTTGCTGCAGTCGATACCAATGATATACTCCCTTGGGCTTTATGGATTCCTTGGAGTGTTGACCTCATTTTCCTGGATACTCTATGCATTCTTGGGCATTGCGGATACCTTGGGTTGCTATGTGGCCAACAAATGAATGAAAGAGCTAGTACGTGTAATAAAAGTACTATGAGGCAAGTTGTTTGGAGAGTTGCAGATTCATATTGATCTGGTTTGTAATGGCATGAGATGTTTGTTACCAAAAAGTCAGTTGTCACTGCACCTATAGCATAATAAAAGTTCCAATACACTTGGTCTATGAATGATACCTTAGGAAAGCAAGTAAACTGTGCACCATGTGCAGAAGTAGACATGAAATGCGTCTATTTGCGTTACACAATACAGTTATTTCTCTAAATTGAAGATTCATTACATAGATACTCTTAAATTGCACTTCTCTTCACCTGGAATGCAATGACGTGCCTCTATTTGTACCCTTGTTGCCACTGTGCACTTTTCTTCACCGGAATGAAAATTTATCACAAATATAGTTTCTCATGTCATAATGTGTCTTTCTCCATTATGTTAACAAAGAAGTTCTGAAGAGGCAGGCATGCATCAAAGCTGTCTACTTGTTCCGTTGGGTATTCTGTTCAGGAACTGTTTCCTTATGGTACCTGTCTTTCATGCAGGATTTAAAGGAGCTACTTGATGACAGCGTTGATTTACTAGTGAAATGGAGGGACGCCTATGTGGATTTAGTTCAGGGTGGCTTTCAGGACCTTTTCACTTCTTTGATAGATGAATTTCTTGCTCTTCCCTGGCGAAATGGAATAGAACGTTCTGGTCAAGACATACATGAAAAGACAGCTTCACCATTAAGTAGGAATGCTTTTGTACCTGGATTGATGCTGCTTCTGGCTCGCCTTTCGGTTTATATTGAGCAAATTGCTGTTCCAAAAATCACAGAGGTTGGCATCCTCTTCTAGTCCCCATCCTTAATATTTCAACTTCTTTCTAATAAATTTCTCACTTCCACTAAGGGCTAAAAATTATCCATAATCAACTTTAAAAAACTTTCTTTTCTCCATTTGCCTTTCTTTTGGTAAATAATGCTTCACTCTTGAGCTCTTCTTTGAATAGCACTTTGCTTGTGAACATGCACTATAGGTAGTAGCTGCCTCATTTATCGGTGGTGGTGCACAAGGACAGGAGCGACCTGCTTTTGTTCCCTCTGAAATTTGCCGAGCATTTCGGTTAACTGGGGAAAAACTACTACGTCAGGTGAACCTTTTGTCATGACTTACTGTAATGAGCATCAAATCACGACGAGTCTTTCTTTTTCGTCATTTATTATGTGAAGTGGAAACTGTATTCCTGTAACAGCAGTTGCACTGTAGAAAATCCCCACATAGGACCATTTATGCAAGATAATTCAACTTTAGCTGATCTGCAGATTAGCTTCAGTTCAATTAAGTTTTTCTGCCAACTTATAAGCATTTTGTAAAGTGCATTCAAATGATGTTTGTGATACAGTATATAGAGTTGCAGGCCAGAAAACTCTCATTGCTTGTTTCCAAGAGTGTAGCCGCACCAAACTGGTTACAAGTACGTTACTTTGTCTCTATGGCAATCTCTGTCTTCCAAAAAATTTCTGCATCTTTCTTTTGGTCACGTTGTTGTAGAAGAATCCTCATTATTTTTTTTCAATGTTGATGATTAATGTGCTGTTCACAGTACAAGGAGCCCAGGGATGTTCGGATGTTTGTAGATTTATTATTCGAAGAGGTAAACACTACTGCAGACTGCACACCTTATCATAAAATTCACTTTTTGTGCTCTAAATTTTTTTTGCATCTATGCTTCCTTTTGACTGTTGAAACTCTAGAATCATGAATGCATTCTATATAATCCAGCTAGTATTTGGGAAAACATACTGCATGTCCATTGCCAGTGATTCTGATTTATGGTACGGAAAATTTCAACTGTTTTTGCAGGTAGAAGCAATAGAAGCAGAGGTGCAGCAGGTGCTAGAGCCTGGAATAGTTCGTATGCATCGCCGCTCGGACAGCACGGGTAGTGCTGGTTCCACACGCAGCAATACCACTCGAGAGGATCGAAATAGTCGCTCAAGCATTTCACAACGAGTGCGAAGTCGATTGTTAGAAAGGGATGTTGCTAAGTTGTTCAAGCAGCGAATTGAGATCTTTACAAAACCTGAATACACCCAAGTAAGTTTCTATTTACTACACATAGTTCCAAAGAATTGCTTTTCAATTTTTTTTTTCTTCAATATGAGATGCAAGTCAGATCACAAAAAAAAAAAATTAAATCTCTCTCAAAAATGTCTCAGATTTCTATATGGAGCTGAGAAAATTTGAATCAATGTTAACTACTTCGGTTCAAGATTTTAAAGAATTTGAACTCATTCGAATCAGCTTGGAACTATAAAATTATTCATTCTAAGGCTGTGTATTGTAATGGACAGTCATTCTTTATTTAGAACTGATCAAATTGATTAGTGAAGTGTTCCAGTGGTCTACTCTTTTAAAGATGATATTACACCACGATATTCCAGTATGTGAATTACTGAGCGTAACAGAGGTACATTGGACGAGAGCCTTAATGCATGCTGAAATCCACAAGTCTGGATTATCTTTGGGAAGGAAATCCTAGGAGCAAACTTACTGAAAATCTGGTTTTGACTTTAATCTAGGGGGATCATGATGATTGATACATAACATTCCGTAATAGCTATGTAGTTGAATATGAAGGGATTATGTATGACTAATTGTATGCTATACTTCACTACGTGTATGTCCTAGTTTAGGGCAAAATAGTACCCATATGTGTAGGTGGTAATACCTAGACCATGTACTTCTGGCTATCTTGTGATGAGTTTCATAAACATAGGAGAATAAGCATCAAATCCAAATCTTAATAGTTCTTGACTTTAAGATTGGAATCGACAATGTATTGGCCATATCATTCATGACTGATATTTTGGAACATTAACTTACCAGTATAAAAGAGTTAAAGAATCCGCTAGATAATCAAAAAATAGATGACGTAGTCTGCGAACAGTGAGACATCAATTGATTTGATTCATGTGAAAAGTTTTTCTGAAGGGTTTTGTGCTATTAAGTCTACCAAGAATGTTTAGAAGGGCCAAATAGTCCTAGTACCATTACATATGGGGGAAATTATTCCTAGAACCATCAAGAATGTTGGAACTGTTTCCTAGTACCATCGGAGATGGAGTAGATATACATAAAATGTCATAAAAATGTATATGCATATATGACGAAACTAGGGTATAAGATCTGAGAGACTAATGGTATAAGATACTTAAATCATTTTGGTCTCAATATTACTTCAACTAGAAAGAAAGAAAGAAAGCTTCATTAAGGTCTTATTATACCAAAAGGTATCTAAGACGATTGTGTACATCCAAGTGTGAATATCAACAACTGGGAGTATTCAAACCATCACCCTAAGAAACTAATTAGCAGGCTCTATAGCATCCAACAAAAGTCTCAATACGACGTAATATGTACCCGTCTCTCTACATAACTACAATAAGCTATAAGACATGTCATGGACATGAAGATCTCTCATGCTCGAGTAACGGTGAAATACCCAAAGTAGAAGTCCAGCCTCTGCAATGAAACATCTCGTCTAGGAATGAATTGATGCCGTGCAGTCTGCTGAACATGCTCGAATCATTGTTAGAGCTGAAGGATATACCATTATTGGTAAAGCTTTATATCTCAGATGAGAATTTCATTTCTTAATGGGTTAAGTTTGAAGTTGTTTGTATAGTTGGATGGGTTATTAGTGATTTAGACAATAAAATTTTCTACAAATGATCAGATTATTGAGCATCTTAGAGTTTGTTTATTGGAAAGAGAAGCTCAGAACAAGAAAATTGTGTAAGTTTTATCTATATCAAGATTGACATGATGAGATGGGGACAACTACCCATTGTCAGATTGCAACAATCAAAGTCAATATGAGAAACTTAATGGAGACTATAGGTAGTAGCGATGCTAGTGTCATATAGGGATCCATATAGGGATCTAGCAATGAGGAGAGCTAGGAATAGTAATTCTATCCATGGAATGAGAAGTTGCAGAGAATTTGGAATTTTTAGGATTTACTTGTCTCAGTTTTGAAAGTTGCAAATCAGTAGTCCTAGTAAACTTATTGTGGGTAGGATAAGTTTATGGTGATTTTGGCAATGGGATCAATACTGATCATCTACTTTTGATGTGCAAGGTAATGATCAATATAGTGTGTAATTTTTTTTTAATAATCTGTACTTTAGAGTTGTAATCTTTGAGGATGAGGGTGGATACTTGCTATAATCCAGAAAGGTAGTTTTATATTTAACTTGACTTTGATGATTATAGAGTTAAATGGGCCAATGTTCTGTATTATGAATCATAAGTTACCGGCTGGTTAGTGTAGAATTTCTTTTCAATGAGATGATTATTGATTTTACCCATCTACAAAATCGAGAAGCAGAAGGAGGAAGCCCTCTCTTGGGCAACAATTATCAAAAAAGGTAACAGACCAAGTGCCCCTATTTCTTCGGTTATTTCAGCTACTCTTTCAGAAGAGAGATCTAGGGAGCAAAAAACATTCAATATTCGAGTAAGGGGCATCGCAAACACTCAAAATGCTCTTGAAGAAGCAAAAGGTTTCCTTGAAACTACACTTGAGCATCACAATAGAGATTTAGATTCAGCATGGAGAGCAACCAAGGATAATGCTACCCTAATCATCCGTTTTACATCCCTGGAGAGCCGTTGCGATGCTTTACGTTGTAAAGCCAAGCTACGTGGTTCTCCAATCTATATGGATGACGTTACGTACATACAGGTTGAGGAGAGGCGTAAAGCCTTCCAAGAAGCTAAAGTGACAGGTAGACATGTTATCTACAGGGATGGTTGAATCCAATACATTGACAATGTGTCTAAGGATGCTGAAAAATAGGGAATTGGGGAGCCCGGTATTGGGAGCATACTGGGGCCCCATCCACGCTGCTTGTAGATTGGGGTTTGGAATTGTAACGACACACACTCATCGTCCATTGCTGGTGATTTGATTGACTTCATTGATGAGAGAGATCTATTACTTTTCATGGAGACTCATGAGAGTCAAGAGAGGGATTTACCGACTTTTCCAGGATACGGATGGGACTCGGTCTATCGACATGAGATGAGATTTGCCAGTGGGAGAGGTTCTGGTGGGTCGCTTGCCTATATAGGGAGTCACTGCATACTATTTTTGAGTTCATCAGCCATGATGAACACTCACGGTACATTTGGTTCCACATCGACGTGCATAGCGTTGGTTATGACATAGACATCTTTGTTACAACTTGCTATTTCCCTCCAGTGTCCTCTTCCTTTGTGGAGGGTATTGGTTCACACTACATTGATCTTTCTATAGATATTATTAGATATGCAAAGCGAGGTTACATTTTTCTCACTGTTAACTTTAATGCCAGGACAGCTTCACGACAGACAAATTTTTATGATCCTATGGACTAGCTTCGTGTACGTGCCCTTGATGGAGATGACTTGTGTGTTACTAGAATTTCTGAGGACATTTTGGCCCCCATTACCACCTATGGCGAATACTTATTGCAATTGGGAGAAGCTCATGAGTTTGCCATTTTTAATGGTTTAACTTGCTGGCTCAACTCGGGCATATACACCTGCCATCCCACAGTGGTGGCCATAGTGTTCTTGATTACCTCATGGGATCACCATCATCCATCTTACTCATACATGATTTTCGCATCTCTCCTACCACTCTCTCTGATCACTCCTTCCTTTCCTTTAGTCTTGGTATTATTTCTTTGCCTCGACAGTTCTCACCCCCACCGTTGTCTCGTGCACCCAAATACATCTTTGATCATTCACTCGCACCTACTTATCGGCATTCGCTTACCCCACTGCTCCACATTTTCCCACATCATAGCTCGCTTGAAGCGCAAGCTTCCTTCCTCACTACAGCACTCCATATGGCTGCTGTTGCTTCCTCCCCTTCTAGACCCCATATAACAAACAAAAGGAAACCAAGCCTAGATCGGTGCACTCACCTTGGTGAGTGTCGTTCCCACCATCACCTTGTCACACATGCTCGCATATACACCCCTCATCTCTTATAGTCCACACGACGTCTCACTATGGTCATTCCCACAACATTATATGCGGCAGACCAGATTAGGGCTAAGCCCTTAGTCACACACCAGATTATCACTGCTGAGTTTGTTGTTCCTCCTATTTTAGTGGATGCCCTTTTTAGGCCATTATATATATCCAGAGAGTATTGACTCTCCCTTTTGACAGATATTCCTACCTTGCAGTCACATCCTCGAGATTACTCTATGATAGTGGAGTTCATTTCTCATGGTACTTTCAGGCTGCCTATATCCAACATACTTGGTAGGGGCAATTGAGTGTCAAGCCAGATTTCTATCGGACATATTTTTTGGAGTTTGATGGAGCATGCTTTCCTATACGTGCACGCTACCTTGACTATGGACTCTCACACTGTTTACGGTTTACTCTTGGACAGTTTCGGGTTTTTTCCCACCAACTTGCTATTGAGACTGGTCGTTACTAGGGTACTCCACGTGAGGACAAATTATGTCAGTTTGTTCCTTGGGAGAGAATGAGTCAGAGGAGCATTTTCTTTTCAGATGTTCGGCCTATTATGAGATCCGGGGGCGTTATCATTGCCTTTTTAGAGATGCACCCACTTTACACTCTCTTATCACTTATGTGGATCCTAGGTGTGTCGCCCTTATGATATATGAAATGTCCTTGCTGCGGAGAGCCCAGGCTTCAGTGGATAGTGATACATAGCCTCAGATTACAAACTTTTTCACTAGTCGCCGTCCTCGAGCAGATTCAGTTTCAGACGATGACATAGACATTGACCTAGCTCATCGAGATCAGAGATAGTGCTTGACCTCAGGTATTACCATAGCCCAAGCACCTACGGTTACCAGGAGAGTTTGCCTTCAAAGGTCCCATACTAGCCAAAGTTAGCGTCCACGGAGACGACACAGACGACAACAATATCCATCCTCTACTGTAGTATCATCTTCGGGGCCTCGTATCATAGACTTCTTCAGTAGTCTAAGCTGATATTACATACAGTGCTATCTCTTGGATATACTTCCGTCTGTTGTAGTTATTTTTTTAGAGACATTATGTATTTCAGATTATATTTCTTTAGCTGTTTTTGCGGAGTTACTATGCTCCCTGGCTACTACACACTTGAGATGTACTACTCTGTCTTATATGCTTTTTGGCATCAAAAGACATTAATAAAGCTTTCTTTCTTTCAGTTGCAATTGCTCAAGCCTTAGATTGTGGTGAATGCACCTCTCTGAACTACTCCCCCAATCCATCCAGGAACTTATAGAAAAGGCCCAAAGTGGAGCCCTCTCTATTTATGATGCGCAAGGTAGCGTAAATAGGTTGTAGCTCAGTGAGAATAGCATGTGCCTCATCCTAAAATGAATATGATAGCATGATAGTGTTGAAGTTTTGTGACTTGGGCTCTCATGATGTGTCCCCCAATCTTGCCAGTGCTTTGAAACTACCATCTGCCTTAGGCTGCCATGCACCTTCAAGAGGTGATCATGTATCCAAACTTGGACAAGTAGAAGTGTACAGGTCAAGAGTAAAGACTCAAGTTTCAATGTTACTCAAGCAATTAAAAAATTACATTGTAGTATGTGATACATACAAATTATTTTCACTAGAAGTTGTAATTTGGAATCTAGAAATAACTTGGTGTAGGTTTTAAGTTTGAAAAGGATTTGAACATGGGGAAAGGAGTTTCGAACACTTTGTGGTAGACCTCACCAAGAATGGTGCTACAACAAAGTCTCCCCGACCCAAAGAAATCTAGCAATATCCTCAATAAGGAGGTCTAGGTAGATGTTTCAGGGGTTGGAGATAGCATTGAAGATTTTACCAATCAACTAAATGTCTGTGTTATTCCTATGGAGCGCTATGATCTTATCCTTGGTGCAGATTGGTTTGCTTCACTCGATGTTGTTCCTTTGTACTTGACTCGGCAAACAATGACCTTTTTACCTGACGATGTAACCTACTCACTTGTAGGTATTGATAAACTAGGGGATTCCCGGTCGATTATTGGGAAGTAGTTTATACATAGCCTTTGAAGGCTCAATTGTGCAGCTCTCCTTTACGTCTAGCGTACTGATCCTATTGCTACTGTTGTTGTTCTGCCATATATCTTTGCTACATGATTATCTTGCTTCCTTGGAGGGAGCCTTGTTTTTCAGTAGGGGAGAGGTAAGGACTCAGCTTATTACATTCGCCACTTCCTTCTTTTACTACTTTATTTTATGCATACGCAGGCCTTGGGCCCTTTTTATTCATGTACTGGCCTATAGCCCATTTTATTAGTCTAGTTGCTATTATGGACGGTGATTTGTGCAGCGTTAGTTCTGTAGGTTACAGAACAGGCACCTGAATGTCATTTTGTACTTGTTTTGTACATCCTTGTTAGATACGTATTTTCTTTTTTGTTGTTCAAATTAAAAGAAACCCCCACTATGGGCAGGCAGGGGGCTTTTGTTGCACAATTGGAATTCCATTATGGATTGATTATGCTAGAAATCCATTCAGTCATTACGGGAAACTGATTCTGGGAAGCAAATCGTTATCTGAAAGCAAATCGTTTTTTAGGGCAGCAAGCAAATGCATTTGGGGCAACACAGTGGTTGTTGGCAGCAAATCCATTGTGATATCAAAACGATCTAGGGCGGCAGATCGATTTTACTGCCTCTCATGTTCAAATCAGGTTCCAAAAGCCACCCCAAAAAATGGGGATGTCGAATTTTTTATTTACGTGTTGTACATTCGGAACACAGTTACCTATATAATCCATGCACACGTTCTGTACCAAAAAGGTATGGAACGGGGTTGTATGCTTATATCTATGGTGGTACTTAGCAGTTCAAGATATTTCTTGAAATCAAACATATGTTTTATGTAGTATCAATCGTTCACGCAGTAGCAGAGAGTTAAATCAGTGTGCTGCTGGATAATGTTCCTTGGAGTAAAGAAATTTTTGATTTATTTGTTATGATTTTAGTAAGCTACCTTTCTTTTATTAGGACATTGTTGTCCGCATGTGTTTCAAATAATAGCTATATTCTATCAAATACTAGCATGTGAACCTTTAAGTGTTTGAAATTACTGAAGCATGGATACTTTTTGACCAAAGGACTGCTTGTTAACATTGAAATTTTTGACATGTAAATTTCATGGAGCAAACTTATTGCTTGCCACACTAATGGTTTACATGTTTTTATCATGGATTTTATTACCCTCTTTAATTTTCTCTGTTTGATTCCTTTCAGGTATCGGTGATCTCTACAATTATCAAGATGTGCTTGAAAAGTTTTCAGGAATGTGTACGTTTGGAGACTTTTAATAGATGTGGATTTCAACAAATCCAGCTTGACACTCAGTACCTACGAGACCCTTTACGGGAACTCGTGGATGATGAAGCTGTCGTTGATTTCCTACTTGATGAAGTGAGTATCCACTTTACTTATGTTTATTCTTTATGTAATTTTTTGTCTTTTTTGGTAATACAAATCTTAAGAATTTAAGAAACATGGTGTTAAGGAGTACTCTATGCCCATTCTTGAATAGTGCATAGCTTTTTCCATGAAGTATAGTGTGATATAGATATTTTTCTTCCTTAGTGGCTCGCTACTGAGCAAGGTGAGCAAGTCAAAACAACCCCTTAGATTGTCAAATATTTTGTAGAAAACTAAAAGTTTTCATTTCTTAGAGCCAACAATCTCTATCTAGAATTTACCAAATGGTTGCATCGAAGATGTCTTAAGGATTATCTTTTGACCATGATAGTTGCTACAATTTTTTATTCAGGTTTGCCAGCATAATGTGGCTAATAATTCTCCATATTCCAAATCAGAACAGAATTATTGGCTCTAGCAGGAGGTCCTTTTGACAAGCTCTATATCGCATTTCATGTGATCCTTCTGAAATGCATGTTCCTTGTTGCAAAAAAGCCTCATATGTAGTGTAAACATCTTGAATATTTTCAATATAGAAAGCATTTTTCAGTACTTTTATTTAGATCAGTACACAGATACTTGTTGGGATGAGAAAATTGAAGTCTTTTAGTAAGCAATCACATATTCACCCTCACATGGTGTGGTGGCGTAGCGTGACCTTTCCACCCATGGTTCCATTCCTTTCCTGTGTGTGGGCGGTTGGTTACCTGGGTGTCAGAAGCCTGTTTCAATTGTAAAACGAAAACTAGATAACATTCAGTTCACACACAAATGAGCAGGAGTTTGAAATTTTTGCGTTCAGCCATTTTGTGATTATCCTCATTAACATTGCCAACAAGTGACTTTACACACCTTGCCAAGCTATGTTTGCATAATGGAATACTAGGATTCCTAGTATTTTCAAGTGTTGATGAACTCATGAACTAGAAGAACTTTTGTCATTGTAACCATCTCTCCATTCTTCAGTGCCATTATGTGTTTTGATCTAAGTTGCACCGGAACGGCATTCCGGACTCCCACGTTCCGGAATGCAGCGTTCCGGAACTCCAGAACGCTGTCTTAACCCTAAAACCTGTAAATTTTTTTATAACAACCTGTGAAGGCTCATTTCCAGCGCACTATTTTGGAGAGAAAAAAGCTGGGGCCCGATTTGGACTCGAAGATTTTTTGACAAATCGAGATTCATTTGCCAACAAATCGTGGTTCGCTGAAACTCTAATTCTGTTAGATATATGTGAGCACTCTTGACCATTGAAGTTGTGTGTCTCACTATGTAATAGATGATCTTGTTCATTTAGGGTTATTATTGGAAGAGGTTTATAAATTAGCGGTCTTCTTTTATTGCTTGCATACTCTCAAAAAGCATTTAACACAATTCTAAAAAGGACTTTTGGGAGCCATGAGTGGAAGCAATAGAGTGCTGGAAGAGTTGAGGCATCAGTAGAAAATGTACAATAGTATGAGAAATCAAGTTCACGCACACCCATGTAATCATTTTACATGTGAAATCTGTTGCATGATTGGAGCAAAGCAAGGCTGCC